>OX336388.2:975440860-976640860 GCA_946902985.2 Meconema thalassinum | reverse complement strand
CGCAGCGGTCAAGCTGTTGGCCTCTCAGCACGGTGGACCGAGTTCGATTCCCGGTCAATGCATGTGAGATTTTCAAATTGAAATGCCATGTCCTGTGGTTCGGATTACACGGTCATGTTAAACTACAAACTTCCTTCCTTCTTTCCTTAAAAAGAGCCAGGGAGTGTGTAGCCCCACCACTTATGGTGCACCCTGGATAGTGCTATACCCTCAAGGGCTCACGTCTAGTGAGTTCGGAAGTTGGGAACTCTAAGGGATTCCAGAGCTGGGTCCGGGTTTTCCCCCTTTCTTTCCATTGTCTCTGGGGTGGACCCTTTCCCCTTTTCCTTTCCTATCTGCCCTTCATGGCTCTCCTTTCCTCCTGTCCTTTATTTACCTTATTCTTCTCTTGTTTCCGTTTGTTGTTGTTGTTGTTCTTCTATAATAATAATAATAATAATAATAATAATAATTATTATTATTATTATAGTTTGTAAGCCAGTAGTTGTAAGTCTGTAGTTAGATTTAGGTACAGTTAACATATCATTTTCAATATCCCCATGCCACTAGGGGCCGATAACCAAGATGTTAGCCCCCTTAAAACAACAATCATCATCATCATCATCATCATCATCATCATCTAATACACCATGACCAATACTTCCAATTCTTTGCACAGTCCGGATTCACTTCATATCTAACAAACTCCTCACAAGAGGTTGGTATCGGGGAGAACATCCGGTCATTAAAACCTGCCGCCACTTAGCAATTCTTCGCATCACATCCTCACCTCGTCGAAACGGGAACAATAAGTGGAAGAAATACTGTACACTTTACTCCAACGATTTCTAAAGATAGCTTTGTTGCCATTTTTAGCCTATTTTCATTTATGAAAAAAAAATAAAGCTTATGAGATCACCTTTTGTCCGTGTGTCTGTGAGTTTGTGCGTATCTGTGTGATTCGTGTGTGTGTGTCCCCCTAATAAAATCTAAACGACTGGAGCGATTTCAATGAAACTGGGTAAGTTCATAGCACTATTCCAGATGACCCCGACCGTGTTCCTTAAATTTTGTTACGTCTCACCAATCCAACATGGCGGCTGTGCGAAATATTTCACCAGCATTCAATATCTCCGAAACTATTATCGATATCACCCTGGAATTTTGTACAGAAATAAAGGGAACTTCTAGAAGTTCACCTATTTGACCTTTGAAGACCTGATAACTACAAAACCAAGTATGGCAACTAAGCGAAGTTGCGACCTTTAAATAGACGTTTCTCGCGATTTAACCAACCAAACGCAATGAAACTTGATACAGTATATGTTTATACATTGCAATGCACCGACATCTAACTTCGTTCAATTGTTTACATAATCTCAAGATGGTGGCTGTGCGAATTATTTCACCGGCATTCTATATCTCTGAAACTATTGCCGGCATTACCCTGATTTTTTTTGCGGAGATAAAGGGTACAGCTGGAAGTTCTTCTATGAGACTTTCAAAAACCGGTTAACTACAAAATGAACATGGCGGCCAAGCAAAGTTGAAAGTTTTAAATATACTTTTCTCGCGATTTATTGATCCAAATGCAATGAAACTTGGTACAGGAAATATTTATGCACATTGTAATGCACTGGTGTCTAATTTAGTTCAATTGTTTACATAACCTCAAGATGGTGGCTGTGCGAATTGTAAACTTAAGTTTTCATTTCTTGTGTTGTAATCATGCGATCCAAGTGAAAGTTTGAATAATGAACCTACCCAATAATCTATATATTTAAAACAGTAAGGTGATTTTTGTTACCACGAGATTGAGAGAACGACAGAACCGATTTACTTCGTAGAGCACTCTAACGAAAGCTCTTTGCCTCTAGATTTGCAGAGTGTCTCTAAAATAAACAAATATATTACGGTATATTTTTAAATTAATTTAGAAAATAGCAGAATTCTCGTCCCTCACGCATGCGCACAATCCGCCTGGGGTCATGACAAAATGGCGGTAAGAAGTCCATTAAAATGTAAGTTATTTAATAAGCTTCCGTGTAATTGAAAACATACATTAACCAAGTTCTGACAATAAAATATAATAACTGTATGAACGTATACGAATGTGCAACATTGATTTATTTGGATAATGAAATGGATTATTTCCTTTAGACAGTGGCTTTTGAATATAATGAATGGCTGCGTCTGCTGCCAAACATCGGTGTGCGAGTAGCTATGTGGTTAAGGCGACTGACTGTGGTTGCTAGAAGCGCGGGTTCGATCCCAGCCCTCGCCAGTATTTTTTTTTTACCACTGAAATATTGTTTAATCAAGGAGTATTAGTAAGGTTTTATGTCTGTTAAAGATACATATTTCTACATTACCTCTAAATACGTTTTATTTCCGTTTTACCATTGCATTGCAGCATGTGATCAAAAGAGCAAACTGTTGTCCGCAGTACGCCGTTTAAATATCTGCAATCAGTTCCTATAACTGACAACAGATGGCAGTACATCGCCCATATAGTTCCAGTAACTGACAGCAGATGGCAACACATTGCATCGATATATTTAAAACACAAGACATGGCACGTTTTCGCGTGATGGAAAATTATAAAGGAGGGGAATATTTAAGAAGGGAAATGTTGAGGAACATTAACCGCCAGTTGAATGTGTAGGCTAGGTTGTTTATGTACCTTAATACTGCAATTTCTTCCCAATGCTTCGGTGCTCAAGTTATTAGCGTCCTAGACTAAAATTTATAATTATGCATCGTCGATATGCTCTTAAATTATTAAAGAAAAAAGTAGTTTTCCAGGCACTCGTGCGTGTCCACAATTGCTTTCGCCATGAGAGACACTTGGCAAATATAATTCGTTTGAAGGGCTCCGAAATCGTGGTCACTCATCCCCGTGTACTTGGGTGTGTATGTGTGAAATTTTCTCTGATAACCTGTGTTATTGCGATGGCTGCATAACTGTGTGTATTTGTAATTAAGGTGGTAAATGGCAAGGAGACGGCCAAGGCCTTAAGTTAGGAACCATCCCGGTATTTGCCTTAAGTGGAAGTGAGAAACCACGGAAAACCACATCCAAGATTGTCGAGGTGGGAATTAAACCTTCCTCTTCTTAGTTATACCTCAAGAGACTGAATGTGCCCCGTTTTTGCCCTCAGACCAGAATTAAATTTCTTGGCAGAGTAGGAAATGTAACCCGGGTCTCCGGGGCGATAGACTAGAATAGGTGGGCCTCCATGTGTTAATACGATTTTTGACATGCACGGGACATAGAATTCAAAAACTGCCTCCATTAGGGTGACTGCCGAAGTGAGTATTGAGTATAGGCCTATGGTCATTCCAGTAGTTGGCGAAGTGATTCTATGTTCCCCTGCAAAATGTACTGCCATAACCTATAACAGGTGATGGAAATTGCTTATTTAGAGCAGTTTCGTACTGTTTATAACAAAATGAAGAGCGTCACTCTGAGCTACGTTTTCAAGCTATTGCAAAAAATTTCGCTGGCAGGAACAATTATAAGGAATTTATTTTAAGCGATCAGTCTCATCGCATTCTCCTCACCAACCAACTTGAGTATGAAAGTCTCTGGACGGTCATGTTGAACTTCATTGTATAAGACAATTGTTTAATGATTATTTGTTTAGAGTACTGAGTCTAACTACGCAGTTGATTTCGGCAATGGAAGTATTATTTGCCATTTAATATTTAGCGGCTCCGTTATTGCAGGACACTATAGTATTATCGAATAATACGAAGCCACATTTAAAATCCAATATAAATAGGCCATTTCAGAAACAATTCCAGATATTCTGCTGTACAGTCTACTGTAAGGTCTTTGACGATCAAATGTAAACATTGTTCTACATTGTATTTCTCTTGCGTAAAATCTATGCGTGGTTACTTTGGTCTTTACTGTTGTGAGGGTAAAATTGATCTGCTGGAATATAAAATATTTGCCAAGCTGCAACAATGTAATGATATTAATTTAAAAGTCTTGAACTTATATCCAGTAGTTCAAACACATACATCAGCGTTAACAGATTGGATACTGAAGATGAAAGCCAGCTACTTCATTTCCCTACTATTGAATTTTTCAATTCCTTGGAATTAAGTGATTCGCCTCCACATACTCCGAACGTTTGAGCCGTAGTTATGCTCCTTAGAAATCTGAACGTTTCACAAGGACTCATATATGGTGATATATTAATTGTAAGAAATATGTAAGAAATTGCTTGGATTCGGATATAATAGGTGCAGTAATATTAGGCAGAGAGTCCTGCGACTTGATTTAACACCTTCCGATAAAACACTTGCAGGTACAGTACATTTTCTTTTAATAGGCAACAATGTCCTATTCGCTCGGCCTACTTTATCACAATCAATCAAACTAAAGGAGAAACTCTTGAACGTATTGGGCTATTTACCTCATCACGTTTTCAGTCATGACCAGCAGGATAGTGAAGGTACAAAAAAGGTCCTGTATGGGATGGTAAAGAATAACAGGCGGAAGGATCCTACGGATTATGTTAGAATGGTGAATGGTGAACAAAACAAGATATAGAAAATAGGGTAGAACTGAAGAAAATGTGGAAAGAATATTTTGAAGAACTCCTGAACCCAAATGGAAACTACGGTGAGGAGGAAGAAATCGGGGAAGAGGTACAGTAGATGAACTGCAAACAGAAAAGGACTTAACATGGAAAGAAGTGGAAGATGCAGTGAGGAAGATGAAAGGAGTGAAGGCACCTGGTGTGGATGAGTTGAGTGTGGGGATGGTGAGAGCAGCAGGAGAGGTGGGGATACAATGGTTTTACCGAGTGATGAAGACAGCATGGAAGGAAAGGAAGACCCCAGAGGACTGGAAAAAGGGAATAATTGCCCCGATCTTCAAGAAAGGTAGTAGAACAGAATGCAGAAACTATCGGGGAATTACACTGATGAGTCATTGTGCAAAGTTGTTTGAGAAAGTTTTGGAAAGGAGAATTAGGACAAGGATAGAAGGAGGGATGAGGGAAGAACAACATTGCTTCAGATCAGGAAGGTCCACAGTGGATTTGATTTTTGCTGTAAGGCAGTTACAAGAACAGCACTATGAGTATGGAACAGATCTACTGATGGCCTTCCTGGACATTGAGAAAGCATATGACAGTGTATGCAGAAACAAAGTATGGAAGTCCCTGGAGGATAGAGGAATAGAAAAATGGACTATAAGGAGGATAAAAGAGATGTACAAGGGAAGCGTGAGCTGTGTGAAAGTGGGAGGAGAGAGATTGGACTGGTTGGAACAGAGAAACGGCCTGAAACAAGGAAGTGCACTGTCACCGTTACTTTTCATTGTGGTGATGGATGACATTATGACCCGAGTGGCACAAGTAATTGGGGAAGGAAAGATGAAAGCAATGGTGCTTGCAGATGATTTGATTATTTGGGGAAACAAGGAGGAGGAGGTACAGGAACAGTTGGACGTGTGGGAAGGAATAATACAATGTTATGGGATGAAATTTAGCATAAATAAGAGTGAGATGGTGATCACAACGAGGAAGAAGGAAAGAACCACAACAGGAATAACAATTGGTGGGGAACAGCTGAAGGAAGTGGAGAGTTTCAAGTATCTGGGAAGCCTGATACAAGAGAATGGAAGAAACGATAGAGAAATAAGTGAGCGGGGGAGACAGGCAGAAGCATTCCGGAGGAGTGTGAGAAGCATGTTATGGAGCAAGGATGTCCTTCAGAACAGCAGAAAGATCACATATCGGACGTACTATGTCCCTATCCTGACGTATGCCTCGGAGACCTGGGTTATGAAAGGAAGGGAGAAGAGCAAAATACAGGCCAGTGAGATGAGGTTCTTTAGAAGCAGTATTGGAGCTACAAAGAGGGACAGAATAAGAAATGAGAGGACCAGAGAATTAATGAAGGAGGAACCATTACAGGATGGTATAGAGAAATCTAGACTTAGATGGTGTGGACATGTAAAACGAATGGAGGAGAAGAGGATACCCAGGAGGATACACGAGACGAAGTGGGAAGGAAAGAGACCAAGAGGGAGACCGAGAGACAGGTGGCTGACGGGGGTGGAAGAAAGCGTGAAGAAGAGAGGAGAAGGCTGGACAAGGGTGGAGGCTGAGAGATGATGGGAAGACTGAAGACGTTGGAGAGGCTTGTGTTCCAAACAGACCCGGCCAGTGGCTGGAAACTGTGCAAGATGATGATGACCTCATCAAGTTTTCAGTCGTGACCAGCAATATGTTGCAATGCTGAGAGTGCTATCTTTTGACGCCCTTAAAGTTGCAATAGTGCTAAAAAGTAATCGTACAAAGAATGTAACTTATATAAGAAGCTTCTTCAGTAATTTTGTTTTCCATTGTCCGTCATGTTTTGACGGGTTTCATCTAGTTTTCCTTTAATTTTCCTCTATGGCCTATACATATAACAATCCGACATGGCGACCATCCGAAATATTTAGACGGTTCTCAATATCTACGAATCTATTTCAGCAATCATACTGAATTTTTTAATGTTCATAGGGGCATGTTCACCTGTAGGACTTTCAATAACCCGGTGATCACAAATACAACATGGCGGCGACGCGAAGTATAAATATTCACTTGGACGTTTCTCGCAATTTAACCACCCGAATGCTGTGACAATTGGTACAGTAAATCCTTATACAAATGTTAATCCACTGGCATCTAATTTATTTCAATTGTTTCCATCACCACAAAATGGCAGCTGTGCAAAATTTTTAAATCTCGTTTTTACTTCTTGTGTTCTAATCATGCGATTGAAGTTTGAATACTACACGTACACAATATTCTTCATGTAACAGTACAGAACTCTCAAGACCTACATAAATAAAAATCCAACATGGCGACCATCCGCAATATTTAGTTGGTTCTCAATATCTACGAATCTATTACAGCAATCAAACTGAAATTTGATATGTTAATGGTGGCAATTAACAGAAGTAGGATATATGAAAATAGGCTGTATAGTTCTTCACGGAACTACTTGTTCATTGTTGCCTTAATAACAAGTGATATTGTAACTTTCAGTCGGTCAACACAAAATAATTCCAATTACTGGAATATGTGAGAAAATAACCTGAAATAAATTACATGTGATTAATATATATTTATTGTTATGGACTATTGAAAAAGAAGAACACTAAGGGATGAAATATTTCGGTCGTCAAACGAGAATCATCAGATTCAAATTCACAATAGAAATGACTCTACAAAACACCACCACTGTAGGAATTTCCGTTTATTCAAGTGTGACTTTTATCTTAAAAAGCAGAATGAATAATTCATATTATCGCAGAAGAAGAGGAAGAGAAGCAGAAGAAGAAGAAGACGAAGGGTTTTTAGCCCGAAGGCCAGTTTGCTGTAGGTTTGGTAGAGTTATAGTTACTTACAGATCTGTTCAAAATATTAGACTCAAACACTATAATAATAATAATAATAATAATAATAATAATAATAATAATAATAATAATAATAATAATAATAATAATAATATCGTAAGGCCTCGAGTGCCAGGTGCAAGCTTTGTTAATTGACGCCCAGAGGGCAACTTGCATGTCAAATTTTATCGCTTCTTGAAGCGCCTTTTTTTTAGCGTATGGCTTTTAGTGCCGGGAGTGTCCGAGGACATGTTCGGCTCGCCAGTTTTGTAGCTGCTTTGAGACGGACACTCAATGGGTGAACTACAAGTACCGTTGGGTAGGAAAGTTGGAATGTAAGGACGAGAAGTTGGAAGGTAGCGGCTGTGGCCTATAGTTAGGGACCAACCCCGGCATTTGCCTGGAAGGATGATGGGAAACTAGAGAAGACCATCTTCAAGGTTGCCGGCGGGGGGATTCGAACCTCCTCGCCTCCCGGATGTGAGCGACTGCCTGCAGTCATGCCGTAACGACCACGGCTAACTCACCCGGTTGAGGCGCTATGAAAGCCAAGGAGGTTAGATATCTAACCTCCTTGACACTATAGCGCTTTCTAGTAGAAAAATGAGGAACTTTGTGTTGGTGGAAAATCCCGAAATTAATTTTGCCATTATGAACTCGGCCTAGTGAATTCAAATGGCTTCTTTAACATGCCAACAACGTATGACATGCGTATCGTGATTTTAGTCGCATTTCAAAAATATCATTTACCACGGCCAGGAGCGAACCTGCAAGCTTGGGGTTGGCAGTCCGACACGTTAACCACTCATCCACCGTGTCAAGCACTCAAACACTAATATTTACTTAATCTTCCTTCATCCATCAGAGCACTGACACTTTAAGGGAAGAAATGTATTTGCCTTTCCCCATTATCCAAAAACAATCCGATTTTACTATCACGGCAATACATTATGGAAGGAATCAACGATTTAATTATATTGTATAATTGCATTTCAAAATTAACGGAGAGAAATAGCTACACGTCTCTAGCAACACCCCATTAACAATGTATTGCACCAACAATGACAATAACCTCAAATTTTCTTTGTTGTCTTAAGCTGTTGCTTTCAGTCACGAGCATCGAAACAAAACCGCTGAAGGTCAAAGCAGAGTTGCCAACATCTTGGATTAATCTATAAATCGAGAGGAAGCTGTTATTGCGCATTATATCTATATACAGTATATAAAAGAAAGAATAAAAAATGTCAGTGTAAGAGACAGAATATATGCAATTTTACATAGAAGAAAGTATAAACATGTAAACAAAATGTCATTATGATTAAATATGTAAAATATATAACAATAAAATGTAATTAGCCTATATGACAGCTAAGGTTCTAATTCATGGACATTTATCATTTTAGCTATGAATAAGCAAAGGGAAATAATCTATGTATATAAAAGAAAGTCGTGTTAGTTACACTATTTATAACTCAAGAACGGCTGAACCGATTTGGCTGAAAATTGGTGTGGGGGTAGCTTACGTCCAGGAGACGGACATAGGATACTTTTTTTAAAATCCCGTGACGTGACATAAAACGTCAAAGAGAATACAAGTCATTATAAAACGTAACGCAAATGACAGCTAAGGCAAGTCGTTTCCAGGCAACAGTAGCTCTTGACGAGACACGGCCGACTGGATGCGAGTAGCGCTCTCCACTACCGGTATAGAAAATGAGGTTCTTATCATGAAATCCCGTTAGTTACTCAACGTACTTTGTATTTGAATCATCATTACCAATGCCGCGACAAAGACGATCGAATCTTTCCCGACAAAGCCATAATGCAAGAAGGATACGAAACATTGCGAATGAAAGGACTGAAGAAGAACAAGAAATTGTCCGTGAAGAGCGTCGCGTTAGTATGGCTCGACTTCGTGCTTCTCAATCACAAGAGCAAAGTGATGCAGCCTGTGAAACGGCTCGGTTGGCAATGCGAAATCGTCGAGCGAACAACAGAGATCAAGAAGTAGATAATTTTCGACGCACAAGAACAGATTTATCAAGTGCTGATTTGAATCGAGCAGCGTTTTGATACGATTTCAGCACTGATTACTGCTTGCATCCTAGCGTTTGCATTGGGCCAATGGACGTTGTTTGCGAGTATTGTGGCGCATTGAAGTTTTCCGGAGTAACGCCCGGATTGTGCTGCCTTAGTGGGAAAGTGAAATTGTCATTATTGACTCCGCCATCTGTGTCATACATATGTCACGGCTTCGAATGTTGTTCAACGTGCTGAAACACCTCCAGCGACTGCATTGACCAGTTTCTTTGCGATCTGCCAAAGCGATCCGTTTGCACGAACTTTGCCACGTTATTACACTTGGAATGCTTCATAGAAGAATTTTCAACGACGGAAGCAAGGCGATGCGTTTCCTGGTTATCCGGATGTGCATTCTACTGATGCTCTTGGTCGTATGTATACAGTTCATCCAAAGCATGATGAATGCTTCTATTTGCGGATGTTGCTGGTAAACGTGCCTGGGCCAACGTCATTTGAGACACTACGGACTGTTAATGGTATAATATTCCCAACATATCGTGCTGCATGTGAAGAACTCAATATACTAGAAAATGATACCCGTTGGGATACGACAATCTTTGAAGCTATTTTCTCTGCATCTCCAAGTCAGATACGCACATTATTTGCTATCATCATTTCGACATGCTTTCCATCGAACTCATCTAACCTGTGGCACAAATACAAGGATAATATGTCAGAAGATATTTTACATGAAATTCGTGTCAGTACCAGAAATCACGATCTTGAGATGAATGAGGATTTACATAATCGGGCTTTACTCTTGATCGAAGGCATGTGTTACCTCATGTGCGGTAGTTTATTAGTCACGTTAGGAATGCCAGCGCCAAATCGTGAAATGAATGACGAATTTAATCAAGAATTGCAACGGGAACGTGAATATGATCACCAGGAATTAGATTTAGTAGTTCAAACGAATGTACCCCTGATGAATCCCCAAAAAAAGGAAGTTTATGATACATTAATGAAGGCAATTGATGATGTAAATGGTGGTTTATATTTCCTGGATGCTCCTGGTGGAACTGGTAAAACATTCCTCATGTCAGTAGTTTTAGCCACTGTTCGTGCGAAATCCAACATTGCGGATGCAGTTGCTTCTTCTGGAATAGCAGCCAGATTGTTAGAAGGATGTCGTACGGCTCATTCAGCATTAAAATTTCTGTTAAATCTTCAAACTGTTGATGAACCAACATGTAATATCGCAAAAAAAAAAACAGCAATGGCCAAAGTTTTATCAGCATCAAAAATCATCATCTGGGACGAACGCACAATGGCGCATAAACGTGCATTAGAAGCACTTAACCGAACATAGAAAGATCTACGCAATGACTCCAGATGTTTTGGAGCAGCAATGATTTTACTGTCTGGCGATTTCCGCCAAACAATGCCAATAATTCCAAGATCAACGGCTGCCGACGAAATAAGCGCTTGCCTCAAATCATCGAATCTATGGCGCTATGTGAAGAAACTTCAGCTGACAACAAACCTGAGAGTTGCATTGCTTAATGATACATCTGCTGAAGATTTCTCTGATTAATTGCTGACTATCGGTAATGGTCGAGTACCTGTCGACGAATCGGGCGGATTGATTTCATTTCCTCATAATTTCTGTAACTTTGACTCATCGAAAGACGAACTTAACAACAAAGTATTCCCAAACATCATTACTAATTACAGAAATAATGAATGGTTTAGTGAGCGAGCAATTTTAGCGGCTAAGAATAAAGATGTAGATGACCTAAACTACATATTTCAGAATGAGATCATTGGAACAATGCATTCATTCAAATCTATTGACTGTGTAACAAATTAAGATGAAGCCACCAACTATACAATTGAATTTTTAAACTCCTTGATGTGCCTGGCTTACCACCGCACAATTTACGCCTTAAGGTTGGCTCCGTAGTAATCATGCTTCGAAACATAAACCAACCAAATCTGTGCAACGGTACGCGTTTGGTGGTAAGTAAATTGATGAACAATGTGATTTACGCGACGATACTCAAAGGAAAATTCGAAGGTGAGGAAGTTCTCATTCCGAGGATCCCGATGTTCCCAACCGATATGCCGTTTGAGTTTAAAAGACTTCAATTTCCGATCCGTCTTGCATTCGCCATGACCATTAACAAATCACAAGCCCAATCCTTGAAAGTTTGTTGTTTGAATCTGGAATATCCATGTTTTTCCCATGGTCAATTATATGTGGCATGTTCACGGGTCGGAAGACCATCTGCGTTGTTTGTTCTTGCGACTGATAATAAAACAAATAATGTCGTGTATCACAAGGTTCTTAACCAAAATACATGAACAATAAAGAATCATTAAAATACTTAATTTTTTATTTGTATTTCCTACTAAAGAATTGAACTTAATGACATCGAAAATCTGCTTATTTATTGCCTTTAAGGCGGAACAGAGTTCGCCGGGTCACCTAGTTAACAATAGACAAGAAAATTCCCTTTCAAGAACAGCCATCTTGATTTATATAGATAAAATAGCCGGAAATTTGTGTGTTGAATCCACTAATCTCTATACATGGATCGCTGATGTCAGCTCTCCGCTGCACGAGAAAGTACGCCAGGTTGAGCGCGCGGTCTGCCATGTTGGCGTACCCATTTTCGAGCTCTCCTTATGGGAATGCAATGATAATCTAGTCAATTTTAAATCGTAATTAATGGTGCTTTGGAGCAAATAAAAATATAGAGATATGTTCACTCATAGCATAAGGGCATCGGGATCACTGACACGTCATTCTGAGGTCAGTAAATCTCCGGAATATCAATAAAAATGAATGTATAATAACGACTGACAAATATCAACTTAAGTGCTGAGTACACGCAATTAGCGATCAGTAACAGAGTAACGAGTGAAAAAGAATTTCTGGAAACATTCTTGTAAATTGTATATACGGTATACATGTATAGTGTATATGCCACGAAATTATGCATTCTTCAAATTATGTACGGTACCTATAAACGTAGCTCACTATACAGGCCTAGATTCGACATATCGTAATCGGTGCTTGGTAATGAATTCCTGTTTCCATGAAATAACCAACACTTCCCCCAAGTAATCCCACCACTCTACATCAAATACTACAGCTTTTAATCACGCTAGCAGCACAATAAACTTAATAATAACGGGAAGTAGATCAAAGCCAAAAATGCACTTTAAGCCTAACCAATTTCACTCCTCAGCTCCACATAAAACTTAATACAACTAAGAACCTACTCAAAATATACTCTCCCCAACGTTTTACAACTATTAAGCGAACTATTCGCACCCAGAACCGAAAAACCCTGAAATAGGGTAAAATTTAAACACGCAATAGCCTAGCCCGATCACGTCTGCTTCAGCACCACCGCATATGTATACTAACTTCACAATAACTTCAAAATTACGCCTAAGTGACCTGTCTGCCTGAGAAGTAAAGGTATTACCGACTTGCCAGGGATGATGGGTCACGAAACTGGTACTTAAAACTAAGATTTTACGCTTTAAATAACCAAATTCAGCCCATTTTACAACTACAAGAAACACAAAATATTTACTGCCAGTATAATTACATGTATAACATCAAACTACCAGTAACCAATCACAGAGCCGGATTCGCAATATTGCACCATGCGGTCGCTGCCATCTTGCTATACCTGTCATCGTCTATTCGACTTACTGCTGCCTTAGCTACCAGCCATCCATGTATAGAGATCAGTGGTTGAGTCTAATAGTAATTGGTACAGATCTGTAATAAGTTACGTAGTTACCCTCTCGTTATCGTAAAGCAACGGTTACTAATAACAAGGCTACGCATAAGGGCTGGTACCTTTAATAGATTAATTTCAGTTAATAATCGATTAATCGAAGAATAAAAATCGATTAACTGTTACAAATAACGATAAATTGGTCGAATAATTGATTAATGTTTTATCGATTACTCGATGTATTTCGCACCTTCACTACACTCTCATAAAAGCTTAACAGACGTTTAATTAATTAAAATATTATATTGTATCATATATTTTCAAATAATGTACCTTATTTGTAAAACTAGGCTAGAACAAAGTAAAACAAAAATGGTATATTGAAGAATTGCTGAGTTTTAAAACAAAAATATTTGTTTCCTGTAAACATTGAACAAGAATTCAAAATCTTTGCTGAAAACTTTTCGTTTTTTTTTTTCCAAATCCTTCCCAATTTGATTGATGTTTCTCCTTCCGCTGTCACTGACTATTATTTGGTTATTGTTAACATAAACAAGGAAGGACAATTTGTATATTTAGGAAAAAATAACTTTTATAAATTTCTATACATCATTCCGAAAACATCCGTAACTAAACCTAAGCGATGACCTCTCACTTAAACTTCTGTTCTTATCAATTAAACGATTCTACGGTTAGCCGATTAATTTATTATTATGTTAATCGATTAATCGAATTATTTGGTAAGTCAAATAATTGATTAATCATTTTCGATTAATTTTTAAGCATTGGATAAATATCTTTTATTACCAGCTCTAGTACTCTGGATGGAGTCCATATTCAGAATAAGAATTTCCATACGGTTTTTGATGTGTAACATCTTTCCACTCGGTTTCTGGATGTGTTTGTGGGAGTGATTTTGAAAATTGGGAAGGAAGTGTATCGGACGAAAGTGTGTAAGACGCACTGCCAGTTGGATCGCATCCCTCCTGACTACTTTAGTAGCCAGAAGGGATGTGATCCAGCTGGCAGTCGTACCACGTGGAATGTTTATCACATAAGGATTACTTTGTAACAGCAGAGTATCAAGAAGGCAGTGCGAGAGTAGAAATATCAAGTAGGCAGTGAAGAAAAAAAAGGCAGTCTCTGTTAACATAACTTAGTTACTGGCAGGAGAGTGATGTAACAGCAGAGTATCAAGAAGGCAGTGCGAGAGTAGAAATATCAAGTAGGCAGTGAAGAAAAACAAGAGAGTCTTGAAATTGTTATGTATTACGAGAGTGTAAAAAATAAAATATATTTTGTGTGTTGATGCATGTCAAGGATAATAAAAACTTCAAGGTAGGATAACATCTGAGATGTTACACGTCATACGCGACTACTGTAAGGTTCGTATCTTTTTTTTTATTTTATTTTTGTAGTTCCTTTGTGCTTCTTGAATTCTGGCCACCAATGTATTATATTTATCTACGAGCCGGCCGATGTCTCTAGACCTCGTAAGAGAGCTAGCTAACTTGAGTTAACGTTCTTGTTGGAAAGTCTGATGATGTTTCTCTCTTTGTGTGCGATGCTTCACGTGTGCCACTCAAAGGAAAGGGAGAGGGTTTCATTACTGACTGAGTGGAGTGAGTTTTATAGATTACGGATCAAGAGTTTTATGTGCCTTAGGGAGCTGCCGAGTCGTCTGCACCTGGAGTTCGCAACTCAACGAGCTGACAGAACATCCTCCATCTAGTCTCTCAAGACGCTGCAGTAATCGTTAACGAGTGGAATAATCAACTTCATATTCTCTACATCTCCCAAATAAATTTGGACTAATAACGTGTAAGAATCTGACCCTTTATAGTGATACAGGACCGATATTCCAGCCGAGGGAGTTTCTGCCAAAAATGTCACGGGCGGATCTATCGGTTCAATATATATTATTTAAATAGATTATTATTTCCAGCCAAGGAGCTCTGTAACTGCTGTAACCAAGACGATGTGGGAATCATTCTTTTTTTTCGATATATGGATGGATATGTCAGCACCGTCGCGCACGGGGATTTCCCTCTCGGCAGTTGCCCGTGCATCGGCTGAACGCGGCTGATGTTATTCCCCTTCTTATCTCTATGTGCACTCTTCTTGTCAGCAGCATCTGTCACTGCGCAGTAATTATATCAGCCATGGTCGGCCAATGCACGGGCAACTGCTGAGTGGAAAATCCTCACGCGCAACGGTGCTGATATCTAAATATAACCCAGTATTTAAGGGACTCCAGAATATCCTATCCTGCCCTTTTCATTTAGCTTTTTCTCAGAAACTACTAATAGGAACTAATTACAATTTCCCAAGGATGTTCCTTGATGCTCACAACTGACCAACACAAGATTTTTGAAAATAAGGATTTTCCAAATTATTTGTGGATTTAAAGAAATGGCTTCTTTATTTTTTTTAGGAGCATTCTCATAAACTTTTTCAACAGGCAAAATTAAACTAAAGTAAATATTGGAAAACGACTGTGTTAAAATTGATTACAGGAACTGTTTTAATGTCGCTGCACTAATACTGCTGATGAAGTCTCTTTATCATGCCTTGATTGAGGCCACTCAGATAAAGGAGCTGATAACCACAGTGGTCCTTCCCACCAAAGTGTTGATGATTGTAAATTATGTGCACTAACACATCGAGACATTAAGTCAGCTGGGTTGTGTTGTGACTGAACATGGTGCCAATTTGGCATTGCCTTGAACTGAACTAAGGAGATGGTGAAACTTTTGAATTGTTCCCAAACTATCATTGTTGTGTACGAGCAGTTTGTAATTATCAGCAAATGGGATCCAATGTTCATATTTTCCACTGAATGTAGGAAGTTTAATTGCTGGTAATTTTATAATCGTGACTTCATTAACTCTACTGGGCTTTGAAGTCAATGCACTACCGGTACTGCCTTGACCGGGAAATAGCAGGCCTTGGATTTTCGCCTTTAGTGAATAGAAGGTTGATTCCACTTCTTCCCTATCTGCTGAATGATCTGAATTAGTATCTTCTCTTTCAAGTTCTGTTTGAACTCTGTCGTACTTAGATTTTCGTCCCAGGATTACGTCGTACCTAACCCCTAATTCATGCAAATTAATTTTGGCTTCTTGATTGAGTTGTTCAAAGTAATATTTATTTTTTGTGATTTTACTCTTGAAGCTTCCGCGTTCTCTAACACGTTTGCTTATTTTATTTTGATGTATTATAATGTTGGATATTCAAATTTTGTGTAGGAAGGAGTTGATCTGACCTGTAATAGTTGCTTGTTAAAATCACTGCCATCCGTGCCCGAAATGGATCAAAAAATGTTGTGGTTTGTTGTACCTTTAGTGGACTGTACAGGTGCTGAATTCATTACGGAAGTCAGATTATACTCAATGTAGGCTATGTATTTGGGAAATACTGTATAAGAAAAGTCATTTTTGAAGGCCTTTGTCTGGAGCGTGGCGCTCTATGGAAGTGAAACTTGACCGTTGGAACAGCAGAAAAGAGGAGAATTGAAGCATTTGAAATGTGGTGTTACAGGTGAATGATGAAGATCAGATGAGTAGATAGGGTTACGAATGGAGAGGTATTAAGACGATTGGGAGAGATATGTTCCTGGCGACTGCTAATGAAGAGAAGATATAGGTTGGTAGGACACAAACTAAGACACCCAGGAATAGCAAACTTAGTTAAAGGAAGGGTCGAAGAGAAGAACCGTAGGGGTAGATTAGGTTTAGAATGTGTTAAACAGATTGCCTTGGATGTAGGGTGTGGTAGCTATGTAGAGATGAAACAATTAGCTCAGGACTGGGAATCATGGGTAACTGCATCAAACCAGTCGAAAGACTGAAGACACAAACAGCAACAACAACAGCAACAACAAAACCAACAAACAACACAAAATGACATGATAGCTTCACATCGTTAATGAGACACAGATAATAAAAGGAAATATCAGAGATAAAATGCCAGTCACAAATGAAGCTGTACCATCTAGTGGCAAACCGGTGAACTATTCCAAAGAGCGATTGATGAGAGCTGAACAGGTATCGTTTCATATTCTGATGAATGATTCCTTTTTAAGCTTACCTTGGCAACGAATTTCGTCGTCTCTTGTTGATAATAAAAAATGGAATGCATGAATCATTTATCTAGTACGTCGTGAAATGCTCACTATAACTGTAACTCGTACTTTTGAGTTGATAATTCGTATTAGAGGCTTTGGACATCTTTGGTCATCAGCCCCGCGAACTTGAGTGTGTGTGTTCAATTTGTCTGATAACATGTGCTTCTGTGGGGGCTATAACATAGCGGTAGTTATTAGGGTTGAATTTGAGGTAGATGCCCTGGGACTTGATTTAAGGTACTATCCTGGCATTACCTGGAAGGAGTGGGGAAAAATACGAGGAAAACCACACTCAGGATAGCCGCTATCAGCACCGGGGTTCGAACCTCCCAAGTACATGAAGCTGAGAACGATGGCGTCCCAAGCCCATGAACCCTTATAGGTTGGAGGCTAAATATGTTGCCACCACCTTTTTCTCTGTAAGCTCAATTTAATTTTTCTCTCTGTTCTGTAAACGTTAAATAAGTTTGTATAGGTCTAATTTGCATCAGACGGGTGTGCTCGTCAGATATGAAAGAAGGCTTCATATTTGGCCACTAAGCGTCAATAATAATAATAATAATAATAATAATAATAATAATAATAATAATAATAATAATAATAATAATAATAATAATAATAATAATAATAATAATAATAATAATAATATCGTATGGCCTCGGGTGCTGGGTGCAATCTTTGTTATTTGACATCCAGAGGGCAGCTGGCATGTCAAATTTTGTTGTTCCTTGGAGCGCTATGAAGGCCAAGGAGGTTAGATATCTAAGCTCCTTGACACTATAGCGCTTCCTAGTAGAGAAAGGAGGAACTTTTGTGTTGGCGGAAAATTCCGAGATTAATTTTGCCATTATGAACACGGCCTACTGAATTCAAATGGGTTATTTAACATGCCAACAACGTATGACATGAGTGTCGTGATTTTTTGTCGCCTTTCGAAAATCACTTACCATGGCCAGGAGCAAACCTGCAATCTTGGGGTTGGAAGACCGACACTATAACCACTCACCCACCGTGGCAAGCACTAAGCGTCTATGAACATCATTGATGACACTTATTTATTTATCGTGTGGCTTTTAGTGCCGGGAGTGTCCGAGGACATGTTCGGCTCGCCGGAGGCTGTAGCTGCTTCCAGCGGACACCCTTAGGGTGAGCTACAAGTTCCGTTCAATTTCAAGTAGTTCCAACTTTCGCTACCTAGAAATTTAGCTTCACACAAGTTTAGTCTGTGGAAGGGTCTTTTACATGCCGTAAATCTATGACATGGGGCCGCCGGCTTTACTTCCCCTCCGAAGGAAGGCATACTGAAGTATTTTAACGCTCTTAGAAAATCCGACGACTATACCGGGTTTGGACCCGCTATCTTGGGTACAGCAGTTCAGCATGCTACCAACCAATCATTCAAGCAAAATTAACTCGTAAAAAGTTGATCGTTGAAGGGTTAAGTCGAATTAACAACAACAGAAACGTAATTTGAATCAACCACACACGTTATTTCTTATCTGTGGAAGTTACAATATTCTAGTGGTGAAGCTTGTTTGCCAATTTTCCTCAATCACCACAAACTAGGAAGTTTCCAGAAGTACACACACAACTCCAAGTAAGTTATACGTGGGATAATCTGCGAGACAGAAAGTTGGAGCTGTAGATAGTGAAAGTCTGAGCGGTACATTTGGCGTCATAAACCCGGTCAAGACAGACGACAGGCGTCGCCGGGGAGGGAGCATTGATCGCGACGCTTGTAAGGAAGGAAGGCAGACGAGATTAGATGAGAGACAATAGCGCCAGATAATGAGGGGCGGAGGAGGGGAAGGGGTTGGGGGAGGGTTGTCTGACATCTCACAAACAAGATCAACACTAACCGGTAGTCTGCAAATTACTTCCCGCGAGCATATCCAACACACTTGACTTCCCTGCAGGCCCCGTTCCCATTGATTAGCCACATTCTTTACCGAACGCGAAAGGATCGTGTCTATACACAACGGATCTTTATGTCCTCAAAATGTTGTGGTGGTCGTTGCTTGACTTACGGTCTTGCACATAGTGGTAATTTCAGCCCCGTGTGTGTAGAAATCGTATCATAACCTGCGTTATTGTGGTGTTCGTATAAATGTGTGTGATGATGATGAAAAGTAGAAATACAAGACCTTAAGAACCCTGATAAATAAAAGGACAAAATAAGACAAGGAACAGCATTTGATGGGAATCGGTGCAGGCATAAATAACAACATGAAAACTGGACAAATGGATATGGCCTATAGAGATATTAAGAGGTTCTTTGAAATAAGAAAGCCTAAAAACAATGAGCATTGAGGACAAAGATGGGAAGTTAATATATGATGACGAAATAATAGTGAAAGAATATTTGGAACAACTGTACAGTGTTAACTTGCCCATCGAGAAAGAAGATGAAATAACAGAGGATGACTTGGAATCGGAGTTCGAGAAGGCATTGCAGGAAAGAAAGTTCTTGGAGTTGATAACATACCAGGAGAACGTTTGAAAAAATAAGGTGACAAATTAACAAGTAGTTCCGTGAAGAACTATACCGCCTATTTTCATATATCCTACTCATGTTAAGTGCCTCTATCAACATGCAAAATTTCAGTTTGATTGTTGTAATAGATTCGTAGGTATTGAGAACCGTCTAAATATTTCAGATGGTCGCCATGTTGGATTTTTTATTTATGTACTATTACATGAAGATTATTGTGTACGTGTGGTATTCATACTTCAATCGCATGATTAAGACACAAGAAATAAAAACGAGATTTTAAAATTTCGCACAGCTGCCATCTTTTGGTTATGAAAACAATTGAAATAAATTAGATGCCATTGGATTACCATTTGTATAAGCACTTAACGTGCAAGTTCCACTGCACTCAAATGGTTAAATCGCGAGGAACGTCCATTTAAATACACACATCAAAAAAAGTTTTGCATCACCTCGGTTCCAAGAGTTCCGGAACCTTTAAATACAAAGGGAATAGAGATCAACACAAACAACATTTCAGCTCGTTTTATTGCTCATGAGACCCACACATTGCATGTTGTACCAGCATACAGCTAGACTTGCAGCATTTGTGGTCCAGATTGCAGTACACACCACTACCTCTAATACCCAGTAGCACGTCCTCTTGCATTGATGCATGCCTGTATTCGCCGTGGCATACTATCTACAAGTTCATCAAGACACTGTTGGTCCAAATTGTCCCACTCCTCAACGACAATTCGGCGTAAATCTCTCAGAGTGGTTGGTGGGTCAAGACGTCCATAAACAGCCCTTTTCAACATATCCCAGGCATGTTCGATAGGGTTCATGTCTGGCGAACATGCTGGCCACTGTAGTCGAGCGATGTCGTTATCTTGAAGGAACGCATTCACAAGATGTGCACGATGAGGTCGAGAATTGTCGTCCATGAAGACAAATGCCTCTCCAATATTCTGCCGATATGGTTGCACTATGGGTCGGAGGATGTCATTCAGGTATCGTAAAGCCGTTTCGGAGCCTTCCATGACCACCAGTGGCGTACGTCGGCCCCACATAATGCCACCCCAAAACATCAGGGAACCACCACCTTGCTGCACTCGCTGGACAGTGTGTCTAAGACGTTCAGCCTGACCAGGGTGCCTCCAAACACGTCTCCGACGATTGTCTGGTTGAAGGCATATGCGACACTCATCGGTGAAGAGAACGTGATGCCAATTCTGTGGGGTCCATTCAGCATGTTGTTGGGCCCATCTGTACCGCGCTGCATGGTGTCGGGGCTGCAAAGCTGGACCTCGCCATGGACGTCGGGAGTGAAGTTGCGCATCATGCAGCCTATTGCGCACAGTTTGAGTTGAAACACGACGTCCTGTGGCTGAACGAAACGCATTATTCAACATGGTGGCATTGCTGTCAGGGTTCCTCCGAGCGGCAATCCGTAAGTAGCGGTCATCCACTACAGTAGTAGCCCTTGGGCGGCCTGAGCGAGGCCTGTCATCGACAGTTCCTGTATCTCTGTACCTCCTCCATGTCCGAACAACATCGCTTTGGTTCACTCTGAGACGCCTGGAAACTTCCCTTGTTGAGAGCCCTTCTTGACACAAAGTAACAATGCGGACGCGATCGAACTGCGGTATTGACCTTCTAGGCATGGTAGAACTACAGACAACATGAGCAGCGTACCTTCGTCCTGGTGGAATGACTGGAACTGATCGGCTGTTGTACCCCCTCCGTCTAATAGGCCCTGCTCATGCATGGTTGTTTACATCTTTGAGCAGTTTTAGTGACATCTATGAACAGTCAAAGGGACTGTATCTTTGATACAATATACACAGTCAACGTCTATATGCCGGAGATCTGGGAACCGAGGTGATGCAAAACTTTTTTTGATGTGTGTATTTATACTTCGCGTCGCCGCCATGTTGGATTTGTACTCACCAGGTTACTGAAAGTCCTATAGGTGAACTTATGTTTATAGCCTCTATGAACATTAAAAAATCAGTTCGATTGCTGTAAAAGATTCGTAGATATTGAGAACCGTCTAAATATTTCGGATGGTCGCCATTTTGGATTGTTATATGTATAGGCCATAGAGTTATGTACCATTAAAGGAAAATGATTGCGTAGCTTCATTATTCAAACTTTCACTTCGATCGCATGACTACGACACAGGAAATGAGAACTTAATTTTAAAATTTCGCACAGCCACCATCTTGAGGTTATGTAAACAATTGAAATAAATTAGATACCAGTGCATTACAATATGTATAATCATTTACTGTACCACATTTCACTGCGCTCAGATGTTTAAATCCCGAGAAAAATCTATTAAAATGTTTCAAATTCGCTTGGCTGCCATGTTCGTTTTGTACTTTAGCCTGCAGGTTTCTGAAAGTTACATAGATAAACTTGTAACAGTGCTCTTTATCACCGTACAAAATGTCAGGTTGATATCAGTAATAGTTTCGGAGATATAGAATGCCAGTGATATATTTCGTACAGACGCCATTTTGAGGTTATGTAAACAATTGAACTAAATTAGACGCCAGTGCATTTCAATGTGTATGAACATTTGCTGTACCATGTTTCATTACGTTTGGATGGTTAAATCACGACAAAAGTCTATTTAAAAGTTGCAAATTCGCTTGGCCGCCATGTTGGTTTTTTGGTCACCAGGTTTTTGAATGTATGATTGGTTAATTTATAGTAGTGCCCTTTATCACCGTACAAAATTTCAGGGTGATATCAGTGATAGTTGTGGAGATATTGAATGCTGGTGAAATATTTCGCACAGCCGCCTTAGTGGATTGGTGAGACGTAATAAAATTTGAAGAGCACGGTCGGGGTCGGCCAAAATAGTGATATGACCTTACCGAGTTTCACTGAAATCGCTCCAGCCGTTTAAGAGTTATTAGGGGGACACACACACACACGAATCATACACGCACACACACACACACGGACAAAAGGTGATCTCATAAGCCTATGTTTTCATAAATGAAAATAGGCTAAAAATTAGAAAAGGAACTGTACAGCTTAGTATGTAATATTTACAAGACTGGAAAAATACCTGAAGACTTTGTAAAATGCATAATAGTACCTATACCTAAAATACCAAATGCAAGGTCATGTAAAACTATACAGAACATTGAGTTTGGTATGTCATGCAAACAATAGTCAGAATTATTATGAAGAGAATAGAAATACAAATCGATGAAAACCTATCTGTTTATCAATTTGGTTTTAGGAAAGGAGTCGGAACAAGAGAAGCAATCTTGGCATTGAGGCAAGTGATAGAGAAGCAGATGAAGAAAGGCAAACCTATTTTGTTAGCGTTCGTCGACCTTGAAAAGGCGTTTGACATTGTGAACTGGAATGTACTCTTCAGCATTCTTCATAATACAGGTCTCAACTTTAGAGACAGAAGACTCATCTACAATATCTATAAGCAAGAAACTGGAATAGTTTGTTGTGGTAGCAAGGAAGAAAGAGCATACATAAGATTGGGTGTACGGCAGGGTTGTTCCCTATCCCCATACCTATTCAATATACACCTAGGTATGTACAAAAGGCGATCGACCGTGTAAGAGAAGAATCTGTCACGAGAGTGAATATTCATGGACACTGACATGATAAGGTTTGCTGATGACATAGCGCTAATTGCAGAAAATGAAGATGATGAGCAAGATGGACAAAATATTGGAGGAAGAATTTAATATGAGAATAAATACAAACAAAACAAGATGTTCAGTAAAGAACATATAGCCAACTTTCTCCTAAATGCATGGGTATTGTTATAACTCTTTGTCCTTTTCAAGGAGTATAATTGAATGTTCGTTGTAGTAACTTGTTGAAATACAACGTGCTATAGGGATATTAAACATGAATATGAGGTGCCCTTTGCTAGTGCTACCTCTGTAAAAAAATTCATTCAATTCGGTTTCACCGTGTTTGAATTGATCTGGGGAATGGATTTGCACACATACATGGCCGCTATTTGCAAACTATTGGGCTGATGACATTGTAGTCAGTCATAAGATGCTTTCCACAAAAAGGCATGTTGTTGCAAAATCCGGTAGAGATCAAATTATTAGGATGGTCGAAATTTGATTTAAGCTTTTAACATTTGGGTGGTCGTCATTCCGTTTCCGTCAAGATGGCGGCGATATAAAACATGACACTGAGGTGCCTTTTGCTAGTGCTACCTCTGTACCAAATTTCGTTCAATTCGGTTTCACCGTGTTTGAATTGATAGGGGAAATCGATTTGCACACATACTTGGCCACCATCTGCAAACTATTGGGCTGATGATCTAGCAGTTTGGTCAGAATATGCTTCCCACACAAAGATTTGTTGTTGCAAAATTTGGTAGAGACTAGTTTATTAGGTTGGTCGTAATTACATTTTAGCCTTTAACATTTGGGTGGCCGCGATTACGTTTCCGTCAAGATGACGGTGATATAAAACATGACACTGAGGTGGCATTTTATAGTGCTACCTCTGTACCAAATTTCGTTCCATTCGGTTTCACCGTGTTCGAATTAATAGGGGGAATCGATTTTCACACAAGGATGGCCGCCATCCGCAAAATATTCGAATAATGACCTATTAGTTTGGTCAAAGGATGCTCCCTCCATAATGGTATGTTGATGCAAAATTTGGTAGAGATCGGAGGATTAGGTTAATCGTAATTTGATTTAAGCTTTGAATATTTGTGTGGCCGCCATTACGTTTCCGTCAAGATGGCGGCGATATAAAACATGACACTGAGGTGCCCTTTGCTAGTGCTACCTCTGTACCAAATTTCATTCCATTCGGTTTCACCGTGTTCGAATTAATAGGGGTAATCGATTTTGACACAAAGATGGCCGCCATCCGCAAACTATTAGGCTAATGACCTATTAGATTTGTCTAAGGATGCTCCCTTCATAAAGGTATGTTGTAGCAAAATTTGGTAGAGATCGGATGATTAGGTTAGTCGTAATTTGATTTAAGCTTTGAACATTTGGGTGGCCGCCATTACGTTTTCGTCAATATGGCGGCGATATAAAACATGACACTGGGGTGCCCTTTGCTAGTGCTACCTCTGTACCAAATTTCATTCCATTCGGTTTCACCGTGTTCGAATTAATAGGGGTAATCGATTTTGACTCAATGATGGCCGCCATCCGCAAACTATTAGTCTAATGACCTATTCGATTTGTCAAAGGATGCTCCCTCCACAACGGTATGTTGTTGCAAAATTTGGTTGAGATCGGATGATTAGGTTAGTCGTAATTTGATTTAAGCTTTGAACATTTGTGTGGCCGCCATTACGTTTCCGTCAAGATGGCGGCGATATAAAACATGACGCTGGGGTGCCCTTTGCTAGTACTACCTCTGTACCAAATTTCGTTCCATTCGGTTTCACCGTGTTCGAATTAATAGGGACAATCGATTTTCACACAAAAATGGCCGCCATCCGCAAACTATTAGGCTGATGACCTATTAGTTTGGTCAAAGGATGCTGCCCCCAGAAAGGTATGTTGTTGCAAAATTTGGTAGAGATCGGATGATTAGGTTAGTCGTAATTTGATTTAAGCTTTGAACATTTGTGTGGCCGCCATTACGTTTCCGTCAAAATGGCGGCGATATAAAACATGACACTGAGGTGTCCTTTGCGCGTGCTACCTTTGTACCAAATTTCGTTCAATTTGCGCTCACCGTGTTCGAATTGATAGGTGGGGGACAGACATTCAGAGTACACACACTCACACACACACACACACACACACACACACAGACTCACACACACACATACACACTCACATACAGACACACTTTTTTTCGCCCTGTAGTGATCTCATAAGTCTACTTTCATTTTATGCAAAATCGAAAGTAGGCTAACGAAAAATTTGGTCTGCAGTAGAAATGGCGAAAACCAGACAGCAAAACAGTTAAGAAATGAAACGATACAAGGAGTGAATGAGTTTAATTATTTGGGAAGTAAAATAGCGAATGATAGAAGAAGCAGCAGAGAGTTATTAAGTAGGATTGCCCAAGCCAAGAACGCTCTCTATAAAAAGAAGAACCTATTTACTGCAAAGAACATAAGTCTTGATGTGAGGAAACAAATGTTGAAGACCTATGTATGGAGCGTCGCGCTATATGGCAGCGAATCTTGGACAATCGGCGAGAGAGAGAGGAAAAGACTACTAGCTACTAGATCTGGTGCTATAGAAGGATTATGAAAATCACCTGGAAAGAAATGGTCACAAATGAGGAAGTCTTTAGAAGAGTGGCAGAGAGAAGATGCTTCCTTAAATATTTCAAAAGAAGACTGGATCACCTCGTGGGCCACATACTGCGACACAATGGACTGATTAAGCTTATAATCGAGGGAACAGTAGACGGCAAGAATTATAGAGAAAGACCCAGACTGGAGTACAAGAGTCAAATACTGGAAGATATGAGTTGTGGCTCATAATGTGAACTGTAGAGGAAGGCGGAGAGACGGGAAGAATGGAGAGCTGCTGCCAATCAGCCTCACGGCTGTTAACCACACACAAACACACAGAGAGAAAGAGAGAGAGGGAGACAGAGAGATTAACGTAAATTGGACTATGCATTGTAAACAAGTAAATATCTTTCTTGCTAATAGATTCACGCCTGTCATTATTATTATTATTATTATTATTATTATTATTATTATCCCTCCCTATATTAATCTGCTAATAGCCCAGTCATATGGTAGTTTTGACCAAAAAAAAATTAGGGTAGAAGGTTTCTCGACGGATTCTTATGTTTTTCGGTGTGCTGAATCCGAATCTGAAGTTTGCCAACAAAAAAAAATGACGGCTTCACAGTGAAAATCGCAAAAAATCCTAAAAACTTCGGATTTTTTTCACAAAATCGCTTATAAGTTAAAAAATTTGCAACCTAGTGAATTTCTCATTATTTACAAAATTAAAGTAGACAAAATTTCTTTCAAAATGCACTGGGCACTTTAAGTTTTTGAGTGCAGGGTATCGCCGCTAGAGCGCGCTGAAAAAGAGCGACGTTTTGGCACTTAGGCAAAAACGAGAGAAACTCAGCCCTAACTAGCCCCAGACACTTTCTAATCGTGTTTCCTCCATTAATACGTGTTTTATTCATGTTCTATGGTGGTATCATGACTGAAAGTTCGTTGAAAAAAAAATTGATAAATTAATATATTCAAGTTAAGTCATCTGTACTTATCCACCTAATGGTAAAGTGTGAAAGTGATGAGGTGAGTAATGTAAAACAGTTTTTGTGATTTTCACTCAACATCTCGCCATGTCACACATATCTCACACATTCCTAAAGAGATATATTTAATATATTGATAGTGTGAAACCGGAGTCGTTTCCCCTTTGTGTGAAATGTTCACCCTCAAGCCCTCAATAGGAAGGGTCCCTTTTTTGCCGACACATCTGTCCTTGACAGATCCCCCTACATGCCTCCGGCCAACTCCTCTGCCATTCGGGTTTAGTTTAGTTTGCTCTCTCCTCCTCGTGGGACTGCTAAGCGTTCTTCTTCGGATTTCTGCCGTTCGTTCAGTGTTTTCAAGTGAACTAATGTTAATATTAGTGAATATGTGAGGGACGAAAATGTTGCGTCGTGAATGTGCAATTTGTGAGGAGCCTCTGGATGATCAAACTCGAACTTTCTTTCAAACGACAAGAACAAGAGTAGATTCACAGAGCTCCTCTGAGTGAGGCAGGGATTGAATCACAAGCCATTGAGGATGCTGATGCCCTGATCATAAGAACGGCTCAATCCATAGCTTACACGCATGGCACAGTTGCAGTGGTGGGAGAAGATGTTGACCTTCTCGTCATCATGATAGGCATCCGCACTTCTCCTAACGTGTTCTTCCTGAAACCAGGAAAAGGAAAAGTACCACTGACGCTATATAGCCCTGGCAGCTCGCTAGAGGAGCCCCTGAGCCATCATATTTTATTCCTCCACGCTGTCAGTGGTTGTGACTCCACATCCGCCATGTTCAACCAGAGTAAGACGAAATTCTTGAAGACCCTCAAGAAGAACCCAGATCTTGTAAACTACCATGAGCATTACATGGACCCACAGCACAAGTCGAGGAGCTAGTGAATGCTGGCGAAAAATTTCTAGTGGCCTTATATGGTGGTGACCACCATACCACTCGTCTAAACGAACTGAGATACAAGCTGTACCTCAGTACAGCATATAAAGTCACCGGAAACATGGCCTCGATCCCTCCCACTGAAGCTGCAGCCCGTGAGCACTTTCTGCGAGTTTACCACCAGATCCAGCAGTGGCTGACAATCAGCTCAACCCAGAACAGTGGGGGTGGAAGTCATCGAGGAACGGCCTCACCCCCACGAGAACAGCTAAGGCCCCAGCTCCTGACAAGCTTCTCTGCAAGGTCTCTTGCAAATGCAAAGGCGACTCTCGAAGAACCTGCGGTTGTCGACGTGTGGGTCTATATTGCTCTAGGCTTTGTACCATCTGCGAGGGAAACTGTCTGAACCTTGACAACTCATGCGACATCGACAATGAAGGTGACCCTGATGACCCTTCTCCGGTTGAGTCACCACCTATAATCCTGGATACATCAGCACAAGGTAAATAGCATGTCTGTACACCACCTTATTCCAATGCGGTCTGCTTACTTCACCCTCTAATGTATTCGTACGATTTCTTTTTTAGAGTTGTCCGAGGATCCTGACGATTCCATCTCGGTCGAATCACCAACGACGATAGCGGAGACTTCAGCAGAAGGTAAACTGCCTGTTTGTAATACACCCTATTTCACTGGGTTTCGAACAGTTTTCCAACTCGACACCTGAAAGTATTGTGGGCAATAATTTGTACAATTCCTTTTCCAGTGGAGTTACCGACCGGTAGCGATCAACCGGGACCTTCTGATCGGTAACCGGAGGCTGCTCCATCAAGGCCAAAAAGGAGGAAGCTCAATTAAAGAATTGAAATCAATTGTAATGTTTATTTATTCGTATCAGAAGCAATACATCATGTAAAATTAGCATAGATAACTTTTTTTTAAATAAAAACACACTAAAGGTACTTTCAAAATAACAATTAAATTACATTGCACCAAAATTTGGCAAGATCTCGTCCATTTGGTGTGGCCTGAACTACATCCTGCATAGTGCAAATGAGAGGGCAGGAGTTGCAATGGAGAAGGTGCGCCATGGTTTGTTCTTCTCCGCAGGCGCAAAAGGTTGACTCATCGGAAAGGCCCCACTTCTTCATATTGGTCTTAGATCGACCGACCCCAGACCGCAGCCTGTTCAGACTCTTCCATGTAGACCACGACTCTTCATAACCGGCAGGGAGAGTTTCAGATGGAACCATCCATCCGTTGAGATTATTGTTTCTGGATCTCCAGGAAGTTAGCCTTGATGATTGAGGTGAATCCAACAGGCACTCAGTAGAGTGTAGGAAACTTCGCCTAGATTTCAATCGTTGTTGAGCAGGTTGATAATTATGTAGAGGATGTGTCTGGGAAACTTCTACTTTAGATTTGTCATGTTTGGCAGCTACTTCACGTCTAATATCTGGGGGAGCAATGCCAGCCAAGCAATATAACTTGTCACAAGGTGTAGATCTTAGGCAACCAGTTATAAGCCGACAAGTTTCATTTAAAGCAATATCTACCTGTTTGGCATGACATGATCTATACCAAACAGGGCATGCATATTCTGCTGCAGAGTAGCTCAGTGCTAAAGCAGTAGTTCTCATTGTTTGAGCTTGCATTCCCCAGTTGGTACCACATAACTTGCGAAGAATGGAATTTCGCGTAGATACTTTGTGCTTCGTGTTAACACAATGTTGTTCATACGTGAGTGCACGATCCAGAGTTACCCCTAGATATTTAGGTGTAGAGCAATGATCCAAAAGAGCACCCTCCCAGAAAATCTTCAGTTTTCTTCTTGCCTGTATATTCTTTAAGTGAAAAGCGCAAACTTGCGTCTTTGAGGTGTTAGGCTTTAGATGGTTTTCTCTGTAGTATGGACTCAGTTCATCTAAGGCTGCCATTAATCTCCGTTCAACACTCTCAAACTGATCACCCTGGGTGAGAATAGCTCGATCATCTGCATAGATGAAGCTTTTAGTTCCTTCTGGCAAGGGTTGATCATTCGTGTAAATATTAAATAATATTGGAGACAAAACACTACCTTGAGGTAGGCCATTCCGGAGATTCTTCCAACGACTATGTCGCCCTTGGAAATCTACAAAGAATCTTCGATTTTCAAGAAGACATCGAAGAAATTCAGTCAGCTTGTTGTCCTTGGTCATCTTATGAAGTTTACTCAACAGAATTTGGTGGTTAACTGTGTCATAGGCCGCAGTTAGGTCGATGAAGACTGCCCCAGTTATTTTTCGATTTTCAAAACCATCTTCAATATATTGGGTCAAATGGAGTATTTGTGATGTACAATTCTTCCCTCTTCTAAAACCAGCTTGCTCGGGGATCAAAAGTGGTTCAACTATTTTTGCAAGCCTTACCAGAACCATTCGTTCTAAGATCTTGAATAAATGACAGAGCAAGGATATTGGTCTGTAATTTTTAGGATCATGGGGATCTTTTCCTGGTTTGAGGAATGCTATAACTCTAGATTTCCTCCAGATTTTGGGTATTCTGCAGGTTCGAATGCAATTGTTAAATAGATTGAGTACCCATTCTCTAGTAACAGGTCCAAAGTTCTTGATTTGTTGAATACAGATTTCATCTACACCAGGAGCCTTACCATTTTTGCTGATATTTATAGCGTCATTTAGTTCTGCCAAGGTAAAGGGATTAGAAAGTATACTGGTCTCTGGTCTGAATTTTGGCCTAGTATCCACTTTTGTTCTAGAACTGGAGTTTATAGACTTGCCATTTTGGACGAGTTGGTGAGCAATTTGGTTTGCAGATACGTTATAAAGAGAAGATGATTTATTAGGATCATTACTGAGACGCCTGAGTAGCCTCCAGGCCTTATGGCTACTCCTATCCATGTTAACTTCTTCCATCAATTTTAACCACTGTTCTCGTTTAGACTCTGAAATAGCAGAAATAAGTTGTTGTCCGCTTGCAATAGTTTCAGCACTAAAAGGATCCCTTTCATACAAATTGAAGTAGTTTGTCAGTAAGGCAGATGTTTCCTGGGAAAGACCTTGTATGTAATTAGTTCTGCATCCTCTTGGAATGGCTTCTTTAGAACACGATCTAATGGCATCAATAAATTGATCATATGCCTCTGGTATGGGACTGATTGTACTCATCTTTGTATCTAAAGAGGAAGTAAAACATTTCCAGTTTGCCTTTTTGAAATTGTATCTTCTCTTAAAGTAAACACTCTGTGGCCTGACGGCTGCTACTATCTGGCACATTATTGGACGATGTTGTGAGTTAGGAATAGGAAGGCAAACAGATTTAATACACTGATGGGCAATCTGATCACTCACAAAAATAAGATCTGGATTATATCCACGTTTCCACCTTCTACTGTTGAAGGATGAAGGAAGTTTGTTATCATGAATGAGGGACAGTTGGTGTGATTCCGCCCAATGCATAACAGCTTCTCCATTCTCATCATCATGTGGATAACCCCATATAATGCTGTGGCTGTTGAAATCACCCACGAAGATGGACACTTTCTCCAAATTCAGATTATCAGGTTGTCTGAATGAAAAGCTTACCTTTGGGGGTTTATAAATGGAAAAAATGATTGAGTTACTCAATTCTATCGCAATAATTTCTATGTCATTGTCAGCTGTGATGGAGGTTGCAAGAATCCTGATATCTGGTTTAGTGAAGATGGCACTTCCATATTGGCCATGAGGACGTTCGACTGCCAATCTCATTCCAGGGATTTTAGGACGTCGTTGATTAACATCCCTATGAGTTTCTTGTATACATAAAACATCACAATTATGTTTTAGGCATAATTCACGTAAAAGATCTTCTTTACAAGAAGACAGTCCTTCAATGTTAAAAGAAATAATTGTTAAATTGGGCTCTGATAAGAGCCTTTCCCTACTAGAATGAATCATTTCAGATAGAACTTTAATGATGCTTCTGGAATGCTGACGTTCAGTTCAGTAACGGAAATTCAATTCCGACTACCTATGCAGGGGCACCACGGGCAGGAATCAGCTTCACCCCCAATTGTAATGTAATAATAGTTAATTGCAATTACATTCCTTTTCATTATATTCATTTAATTTAATTTTTAAATAAATAATAAAACGGCTTGATCGGTCCTTTATGAATTCCTACCACTCCGTGGGCAATGTTTTTCAAGGGCTTCGTAATCTTGTAACCACCATAGAGCATGAATAAAACACGTATTCATGGAGGAAACATGATAAGAAAGCGTCTGGGGCTAGTTGGGCTGAGTTTCTCTCGTTTTTGCCTAAGTGCCAAAAAGTTGCTCTTTTTCAGCGCGCTCTAGCGGCGGTGCCCTGCACTCAAAAATTAAAAGTGACCAGTGAATTTTGAAGGAAATGTTGGCTACTTTAATTTTGTAACTAATGAGAAATTCACTAGGAAGCATACTTTTCAACTTATAAGCAATTTTGTGAAAATAGTCCAAAATTTTTAGTTTTTTCTGCTATTTTCACTTGAAGCCGTCATTTTTGTTGTTGGCAAACTTCAGATTCAGATTCAGCTCACCGATAAACATAAGAATCCGTCGAGAAACCTTCTACCCTAATTTTTTTTGGTCAAGACTACCATTTGACTGGGCTATTAGGAATGTGTGAGATATGTGTGACATGGTGAGATGTTGAGTGAAAAATCACAAAAACTGTTTTACATTACTCACCTCATCACTTTCACACTTTACCATTAGGTGGATAAGTTCAGATGGACTTAACTTGAATATATTAATTTATCAAATTTTTTTCCAACGAACTTTCAATCATGTTACCAGCATAGAACATGAAAAAAACACGTATTAATGGAGGAAACACGAATAGAAAGTGTCTGGGGCTAGTTAGGGCTGAGTTTCTCTCGTTTTTGCCTAAGTGCCAAAACGCCGCTCTTTTTCAGCGCGCTCTAGCGGCGATACCCTGCACTCAAAAACTAAAAGTGCCCAGTGCATTTTGAAAGAAATTTTGTCTTCTTTAATTTTGTAAATAATGAGAAATTCACTAGGTTGCATATTTTTCATCTTATAAGCGATTTTGTGAAAAAAAGTCCGAAATTTTTAGGATTTTTTGCGATTTTCACAGTGAAGCCGTCATTTTTGTTGTTGGCAAACTTCAGATTCGGATTCAGCACACCGAAAAACATAAGAATCCGTCGAGAAACCTTCTACCCTAATTTTGTTTTGAAACAGGCACTTCTGAGCACCAAATGACTGGGCTATAAGGTCACATTCCAGTTTTGTAACGAAAATAAGACCCCATTAACACCAACCTACACATATGGGGTACCTACAGGTTCAGCATAACCCAATGCGTAAGCGAAACATACTCACTTACTCTTTAAATGTCTCACAATTAAATAAATGCCTTAAAACATATATATTTACAATGAAATAATGAAAGAATGCCACACGGTAACCATGGTAACAGAATCTCACAGGTCCATCTATTTCTGTAAGACGCAATGCAATTCAAATTATAAACATTACTGTGAAAGTTTCCAGACGGTTATAAGGTTATCACTGAACCAAATTAAGCTGTAAAATTCATCAAAACATACAGTATAATGCGCTTAAGGGGGTCAAGGGGCACTCTAGAATTTTTTCACGCAATTTTCACGTGTGAGTGTGGTACGAAAGGTCTTTTTCACCCGACTATAAAGGGTCTCCGAAAACCACATTTAAAGGCCCTTAAATTAATAGTGTCTGTGCTATTCCCAGAAAACTAACTTCGCTCTGATATACTTATGAAGGAATGACAAACCCCTAACCATTGCACCAGTAGCTGAATTGAGGCGAAGCCGCGACGGGTAATGCTAGATATTATTATTATTATTATTATTTCGTCTCCGATTTAATTGCTTAGGGAATCGTTACGTATTCTTCTCCTAGTGATTGATTTATTCATTGACTTGTAAATAGGACTCCGAGAGGCATAAGATAGGCTTTAGTTAGGAGATAATTGACTTTTTTTTCAGGACAGATTAGATTCGGACCAGCCGAGTTTCATCTCTCAGAAGTAGGCTAGGGACCTGTTAATTTGTCAATACATTTTGGGTGTTTTTAACTTAAGCCTGTCTTCATTATTTCGTGGTAACTTCTGTGCTTTTCCTGTGAGTGTATTCCACTGGGCTGATCGTAACAATAGAACTCTCATATTCCCGACATCTCCGAGTACAGTTCTTCGTGCTAGGCCAGCCTACGAATACATTCTTCCCCCGAGTCCTATGTGTTGGCCAGACGAATTTCTCGGAAGGGCTGTTCAAGACCGGCAGCTCCCCGAAACTCTCGTCTGACGGGCACAGTACTCAGTCACGTTTTGTACACAGGGCTGGATTTACCAATAGGCCCCATACGCCCCGGCCTACGGGCGCACCATGCTGATGGGCGCAAAATGAATTCGTTTTTGTTGTTGTTATACGCTGTTTTAAAATCTTGTTGCAATTCAAAAGTTATTTTTACAGTTCAAAAATAGATTAAACAGACCTTTACTACTTATGATTAAAAAAAACCAATTTCGTATAATTTTATGATTTAAATTATACTTTCCAAATGACACTTTCCAATTTATATTGTGGCCATCATTTTCCAACAAATGTTTTGCAACAGCAGTTCTTTCGACTTCAGCTTTAGAACAGGAATGTTTTATGGTTTATTAGGAGAAAATGTTAGTCTTGAATATTAATATCAGTTTAATTTGAATAATTCATAATGCATAGTTGTAGGTTGTATGATGTAGTGTGTATCTGAATATCTGTAAGTGTATGAGTCTCAAATGGTTAAAACTTATTTTAATATTCGGTTGGCCTATTTATTGATAGTTTATGTATACAAATTTAGAAACAGTTGATTCTCTCATTACCGGTATTTTAATTTATTTAATTGATTTTACTTCACGATACATCAGAATAAAATAACAAGAAGTTCCGTGACGAACCAAAGAGCCTACTTTTCAAGCCAATGATTATTCTACAGTATATGAACCTATCTAGAATAATGACGAAATTAAGCTGGTAATATCGAAATGTCTAATTAGTTCGAAATATTCCTGGTATAATGTAGCCTAATGGAGCACTACAGTTGGAAGCGCTGGTGACTGAATATATTCTTAGTTCCATATCTTAAGGTAAAGAATATAAAATTTGGTTGAAGTCCAATGGACGTTACATGAAGTTAGACATTGGATTTATCAGCATGCGTAAAAGCATGTTGGCAACAATGTCATGCTTGTGCTGGTTTGAATAATCGGAAATATTATGATATCTTGTTGTGCCAATTTTGGATGAAATCCATTTGTTAGTATAGAAATAACATGTATTTTAAAATTGGACCTATCAGCAAGCATATAATCATGTTGGCAGCACTGACTTATATTAATTACTCCAAATTAATCTAGAGTGGCAGGTGCTATAAGTGTGCAAAGTGTAGAGCTGTTGGCTTGCACACTTTCTGATATATTGATATCAGGGTAAAAAATATAGACAGCATTTATTAACATTTGGCAGCCCTGATTGCTCTTAAGAATACTTATAGTCATATCTGATATGTTACACATAACGCATACGAAATTTGGTTGAAATCCAACTGATAGTATAGAAGTTACATGTATTTAAAAATTGGTCCTATCAGCAGGCCTAGAATCATGTTGGTAGAACTGAAGTATATAAGTTACTCCAAATTAATCTAAAATGTCAGGTACTAAACGTGTGCATAGTTTAAAGCTGTCGGCTTGCATACTTTCAGATATATTGGTATCTGGATGAAGAAAATAGAGAGAGAGAGCAATTATTAACAGTTGGCAGCCCTGGTGGCTCTTAAGAATACACTCAGTCAGATAGGTTTATGTACACATATTACATACAAAATTTGGTTGAAATCCTATTAATAGTGTAGAAGTTATATGCATTTAAAAATTGGACTTATCAGAAGGCTTAAAATTATTTTGGCAACACTGTCATGTATGGCCTCCTGGAATTTAAACTGAAATAGTACATGTATTATCTACATGTGTGCCAATTTTGGAATAGCTCCCATTCATACCTTCCATGATATCCAACATGGAGCTCAAATTTCTAGTGCGTTTTTTCAGCAGTTGGTAGCACTGACATCATTTTCAAATATGGGCTTGAGATATTCCGGTATACATCTTTACTCATACTAAATTTGGTTTCGATTGCTGCAGCCGTTTAGGAGTTGATAGGGGGGGACACACACACAGCCAGACAGACAGAAGGACAGACAGACACACATTTTCCCGGATCGATCTCATAAGTCTACTTTTTCCTCATTTTTGCAAAATGTGAAAAGTAGGCTAAAAATTACCTTCACAAAGACCTTTCTGAGGTCTAAATTCGCCCTCCTTCACGATAGTATGAAGAGGGGGCGGCAAAAACCCACGGACCCAGGAGGCCATAAAATCTAACTCCGGCCCTGTTTGTACATGCCATGATTGTGAAACTACAGTGATTACAAGATTATTAAAATACTCTGCAGCCAATAAATTTACATGCACTTTTGATATCTCTTTCTACTAGTCTACGTCAAAACACCACGTTCAATTTCACTTTCAGTTTGATTCTATTACGTTCTGCTCTGGTACCTCATCATCACTGAAAGCCTGTATATCAATGTAACATTGTTTGATTCCATTTCAAGATTTATAGCTCCATTTTTTGTTATCAATGTGATGCGTAGTTTAATGTGAGGAAGATATAATGAAATTGTCAAACCAAATCTTTCGTGATTGCTGAGTTTTCTAACATAAATTATACAAAGTGGATTGAAAAAAACCCTGTTGTTTCATTAGGGGTGTAAACATTGTGGTCATGGTGCCCCATGTACTTAGGTGTGGGTATAATTTGTCTGATAACATGTCATTGGGCCTGTATTAGTGTGTGTATTTATAATTGGGGCCATGATTCTGCAGACGTTGGCCATGGCCTTACTTTATGTACTATCTCGGCATTCGCCAGGATGTTAGTTGGATACCATATAAAACCACCTCTAGATTGGCTGAGCTGTGAATCGAACCCACCTCTTCTCAGTTCTGCCTCATGAGGCTGAGTGAACCCCGTTCCAGTCTTCAGACCAGAATTGAATTGCTTGGCAGAGTCGGGAATCGAACACACTACCTCTGGGTTCATACCCTGAGACAAAGAAAGGCGCGAGGTAAGGAAGGCATTATATCTTTTGATGTCGTTTGCGTCAGGAAGGTCATCCAGCCTCAAAATCACCCGCCACAAAGGACTTTGTAGAGGCAGGTTTTTTTTCAGCATATGGCTTTTAGTGCCAGGAGTGTCAGAGGACATTTTCGGCTCGCCAGTTTGTAGCTGCTTCTAGGCGGACACCCAATGGGTGAGCTACAAGTACCATCGCGTGTGGAGTGTTGTCTGGGGAGGAAAGTTTGAATGTAAGGACGAGGAGTTGGAAGGTAGCGGCTGTGGCCTATAGTTAGGGACCAACCCCGGCATTTGCCTGGAAGGAAGATGGGAAACCACAGAAGACCATCTTCAAGGTTGCCGGCGGGAGGATTCGAACCTCCTCGCCTCCCGGATGTGAGCGACTGCCAGCAGCCATGCCGTAACGACCACGGCTAACTCACCCGGTGTAGAGGCAGTAATAAGGAAGGATAGATACAGTGTATAACTACGTTACAGTTCAGAATCTTCATGAATCCATGCACATGTACAGTCACTCTAACAAAGAATGGCAAGTCTTTTGTTCAAATCTCGGCGGGTTTACCATCAAACAAACCCCGTGGTATCATTGTCCATCAAGGGCCTAGGGCTACCAAAGGACCGCAGCCCAGCCATTTGGCCTGCAAATTGTGGGGTCATGCGTGGTCAGCGCGTCGGGCACCCTCTCTGTATTCCTGACCGGGACACTTCCTTACTGTCAGACAGCTATTGATTGTCCTCGCGAGGACATCGCGTCCCAGCCCCTCGCGTCAGTTTCTCAAATCCCTGATGGAGCCGTGAATGAAACCTAGGGCCTGCGGGTGGGAGCCAGACGCGCTATCTCAACACCACTTAGATTCGCTGGTATTCAATCACTATTCATGAATGTTCAGATTATATGACAGCTGTCCAGTATTACTGCCCTCTGTATTTATTATTTTCTGATGGATGTTGATTGATAGATTAAGTTGATGTAAGGCGGCTCAGTGGCGTAGTTGGTAGCATGCTGAGCTTCTATGCTAAGGTCACGGATTCAAACACGGATGAAGTCATTGGATTTCTTTAAAAGCGTTAAAAATCCCTCAGTATGCCTTCCTTCGGAGGGGAAATAAATCCGACGGGCCCATATCATAGATTTATGGCATGTAAAAGAACCTTCCACTAATTAACTTGTATGAAGCAAAATTTGTAGGTTAGGTTTCTTTAATGCTCTTAAGTTCAAACTTTCGTCACCGGGCGCTGGTTGCGATGGTATCTAGTAGTAGTCAAGTTCACAGCTAGGTGTCGTGGACGGTAGCATTTGGTAGCGAAAGTAGGAACTACTTGAAATTATCGTCTGTAGTTCTTACTTGAATTAAAAACTGAAAACACACACTAATACAGTCATCACAATTAACACCGGTTATCAGACAGATTCTACACACACCCAAAGTATACGGGGCTACATGACCGCGTTGTCGCAGCCCCTAAACTAAGGAGCCAACCAACCATCAGTTGGTGTAGAGCTGTTTTGGTGTTACTCTTGTGGCTGAGAATATAACTGGGATGACAGTGACTGTTTGTTGCTTCCAAATACGTTTTATTTCTGTTGTCAAGTCCACATATATTTGCTGCATTTTTCCTGGTTCATAGTTCTGATTTAATGTCATTATTATTATCACTATAACAGTATTATTATTATTATTATTATTATCATACGCCCCTTGGCACAGTGTCTATCATTGTTAGCTGTCATCCCTGAGGTCTGGGTTCGATTTAAGGCTACGGCTGTCTCCGTCCTAATCCACACCTGAATTACAAACACGGCTACAGATAATACAATAGCACCGATCATAAGTCACATTTCACACACACCCAACTACACGGAGCTAAGAATTAAATGACCACGATGACCAAGCCCTGATATTAAACAACAAATATATTATTATTATTATTATTATTATTATTATTCTTGCATCGTTATGCCCGACTCAGGAGCACGGTTGAACCTGTTTAGCTGATGTGTTGGCCTTCTTTTCCTTCCAAAATCTCTTCATCCTCTCGCTGAGCGCCCTTCTTCGGTCTTCTGTCCAAGTTATGGTGGCCCTGGTGTTGGGTTTGTCTTCAAATTGGTGATTGTCGATTAGGGTTCTGAATTTGCATCTGTCCTGTATAATATTGTCTGAAATGTTGATTTCCTTGAGATATGTTTCAATTTCACGTAGCCAGCTGTTCTTGGTTTTTAGTGAGAGGGCCAAGTTGAGAATTCTTTTAGTCAATCTGCCATTGTTCATTCTGATAATGTGCCCGTAAAATTTCAATCGTCTTTTCCGAAAAGTATGAGACATTTTTTCACATTGGCGATATATTTCCTGGGATGACTTTTTCCTCCAGATTCCCTCTATAAAAACTGGGCCAAAAAATTTTCGTAAAATTTTCCTTTCTTGTTTTTCAATCTCTTTGGTTAAAGATTTGCCACCAATGATTAAGGTTTCTGATGCATATAACGCCTCCGGTTTGATTACTGTATTATAATGTCTAAGTTTTGCTTTCCGAGATATTGATTTTTTGTTATACCTATTCCAAGTGATTCTGTAAGCTTTCTGTAATTTGGAAATTCTCTCTTTATTTGCTTCACGGTTTAAACCAGAGGGCTGAATAATTTCTCCCAGATATTTGAATTCGTTCACTTGAAAGATTTTGCCGAATTTAGTTCTCATAGGTTGTCCGTCTAAGTATCGTGAGGCTCCTTCCATGTACTGAGTTTTCTCATAAGAAATTTGAAGTACCGTTTTGATGGCAATTTCATGTAATTTTTCAATGGAATGAATTGCTTCTTGCCTGTTATTAGAAAGGATTGCTATGTCATCAGCAAAGGCCAAACAATGTACATGAATTCTATCTTTGAGTAGTCTGCCAAGGGTTATTCACTTAGTTTCCTTTTCCCAGGTCCTGATTATCATCTCAAGTACGAGGTTGAACAGTAACGGAGATAATCCGTCTCCTTGGCGGACCCCAATGTTAATTGCAAAAGGCTCAGATATTTTGCCGAGGAATTTAACTTTTGACGTAGTGCCAGTTAGTGTTTGTCTGATTAATTCTCTTGTTTTTCTATCCACTTGAAATTCTTCTAGAGTATTGAAAAGTGTTTGACGATCTATAGAGTCATATGCTTTTCTGAAATCTACAAAGGTAATGACTGTCTGTCTGGTTTTGCGCATTTGTAGGATAGTTTTGAGATTAAGAATTTGTTCCGTACATGATCTTCCTTTTCGGAAACCTGCCTGGTATTCTCCAATCAGACGGTCTGTTTGTTTCTCAAGTCTAGTGAGCAGGGCTTTGGAGAAAATTTTATAAATAACTGGTATCAAGGAAATTCCTCTATAATTATTGATGTTGGTTTTATCCCCTTTCTTGTGCAGTGGATGGATTAGCGCACATTTCCAATCCTCAGGTATTTCTTCGGTGATCCAGATGTTCTCAATAATTGAGTGGATTTTCCGGGCTACGTTCTCACCACCTATCTTCAGCATTTCGGCAATTATACCATCTTCCCCTGGGGCTTTATTATTTTTGAGTCCATGGATTATTTCTTTAATTTCTTCCAATGTTGGGGGCTCTGAATCTTGGTTGGATGTTTTTTTTTTCAAAGATGAGTTGTTCTTTAGGGGATTCACAGTTTAAAAGATCCTTGAAATAATCTGCTAGAAGTTTGCAATTTTCTTGATTATTTGTTTCCAATGTCCCATCGGCGTTTGAAGCAAAGACTGGGTGCCTGATAATTTGATAATTCTTCTCTGAATGTTTTGTAGAAGTTTCGTGTATTGTTTTTAGTAAAATCTTGTTCAATTTCAGCCAATCTGTAGTGATCGTACTTGCGTTTTTCAGATCTGATGATTTTAGAGGTTTGTTTCTGTACTTTGGTGAATTCGTGCCAATTTTGTTCCGTTTTGTGAGAATTCCAATTCTGCCAGGCTTTAATTCTGAAGTTTATAGCCTTGTCACAGGTTTCGTTCCACCACCTATGCCTCCGTTTCCTGGGCGGTGTGCCAATGTTTTGAGAAGCTTTCGAAAGTATATCTTTGAGTTTTAACTAGCCAGAAGAATCGTGAGTAGGGATACTTTCTTGGAAAGTACTGGCGTTCTGTTTAAGAAATTCTGGATTGACGCGCAGATTTTTTTGTTATTTTTGGTTTGGACCTGTTTGGTTGAAATTTTACCTTGATTAAGGATAGATGGTGGTCAGAGTCAATGACTCCTTTCTTGACTTTGACATTCATAATTTCTTTTTGATTCTTTTTGGAAATAGCCACATGATCTATTTGAAATTCTCCTAAGTGAAAATTAGGGGATCTCCAGGTCTTTTTCTTGTGTGGAAGTGCCAGGAAATGTGTTGACATTAGTTTGAGATCAAAAGTTTTGCAAAAATCAAGTAATCTTTCTCCATTTTTATTAGTTCTATTGTGTGCTGGATGTAGTCCTACAATGGTCCTGAATTTCCTTTCTCTACCAATTTGGGCATTAAAATCTCCCAATAGGATTTTTATGTGATGATTTGGAATGATGGCTGTAGTTTCTTCCAGCAGTTCCCAGAAGTCTTCCACCTTTTGTGGATCTTTACGATTGTAGTTGTTGGTGGGTCCATGCGCATTAATAAGCGTATAAGCTTTGTTTCCTGATTTAACGGATAGTGTTGAAATTCTTTCAGAAGGCGAGGAAAAGTTAAGCACTGAGTTTATAATGTTTTTTCTGACAGCGAATCCAGTGCCAAATTGTAGTGGCTTCATATGGAGGGAGATTGCTGGCTTGCCTTTATAAATTCTATAATTTCCTGATTCAAAATGATTTTCATCCGTGTATCTGGTTTCCTGTAGTGCTAAAATTTGGATGTTGAAGTTATCCAAAATGTCTGTTAATTGTTTTAACTTGCCAGTTTTCCGAAGTGTGTTGATGTTTAAGCTACCAATGAAAGTTTTGCATTTTGGGCGAAGAGATTTAGGAAGCTCCGATACATTCCCGCATGATGTTCTCGGTCCCCCAGAATCCGATGACCGAGAAAAATAACTAGTATGTCTACTAGGGCCTGGGGTAGTTATATTGTAGGTTGTTTCCATCATGCTAACAAGTTGAAAGTAGTGGGGACATCGATATATGTCGGTGTCATGGTTACAACTGAAGTAGTGAGCTTCAGAGGTTGCTGAAGATGTTGTCAAGCTGTGCCTGTTTTTGGTCCGCGAGAGGTATTTTATTTTCCTCAAACCCTCCGGACAAGTCCGGCGAGCCTCCCTATCCGCCACCTGGGACGCGCCCGATAGGGGAACAGGCAGAAACCCCCATGGGATTATTATTATTATTATTATTATTATTATTATTACGATTATTATTATTAATCGTAAATTAGGATACCATACTCATGTGGAAGGATGCAATAACGCTCAATTCATTATTAACGGATTCGTAAATAATGAATTAATTTTATTAGTAAATATAGGTCTATGTAAATGAAAGCGAATTCCAGCCAATAATTGTTCTCATAAATAAAATATCCGATTGATGGAGTCAAATTAGAAAGCAATTTGCAATGTATAAATATAAATACAAATCTAATTTTATCAAATAGAGCCAAATGCTAGTAAAATATTCACAAAAATATGTAGGGGAGAAATGGGCTAGATGACTAACTGGGAAAGATGACGATTCGACGATACCGGTACCGCTTTTGCTATTATATTACCCAGTGATTTCATTCGTAACCCTTCACAGGAATAACTGGGGATTACGGGAAATTTCATTTATTTTTTGTCTAATAGTTCTACGGGGTGGTTGTTTCTTGTATACAGTCAAATAACATTTCTTGCTCCTACTTTAAGGGGCCTAAAATCTTAAAAAAATTGAAATTTGTTTTGCGCCATTTTAATCTACGGACCTTTAGCTTCCTAACGGTACCTATATTTTTTCATATCTCATTCCTGAGGCTACTTTCCTTATACTTTCCAACAATCGTGAGCCCTGTCAGTATTTTCATTTTTATTGCACGATAGATACAAAGATCTGATATGGGGACTTGTCTGAAATTGTGGAAAATAAATAATTATATAAATTAAATACACTGTTCTGAAGCCAGTAGTTATGTATGCAGCCGAAACCCTATCCCTAAATACTAATAAAGGACTCCTTGCAGAACTGGAGAAAAAAAGAGCGCAAAATCACAGGGGTATAATGGGATCAAATTACAAGAATGGCATCCACTATGAAAAATCCAACAAAGAAGTCTACAGTGAAATAGAGAAAATTTCATAAACGACCCGTAAGAGGCTGGCACGGTATTACAGTCATCTCAAACGAATGGACGGAAGCAGGCTGACTAATCAGATTTTTCATTTCTTTGACTCCAACCCCAAAACCACCCGACGACGCCTTCAATAGAGATATCTTCCGCAAAAAGATACTGACTAATGGGCTAACCCGAGACGAGACACCGAACCCGAAAAGAAGACAAGGTACCACTTGGACAGCGGAGCGCAAGACGGCCGACTCACAGAGAATGAGGGAATTTTGGGATGACGAAAGCGAAACAAGTTGCCAAGTGTAGCAAGACTTAACGTGGTCCTTGATGGCCTCAACGAATTATATATATATATATACTAGCAGTAATGCCCGGCTTCGCCCGGTGGATTTATTTGTTTTATGAATGATAATTAATACTACTACAGAACTGGCACATGATAGTCTACTTAAACTAACAGAAAATAAATATTTTTAAATATAACTTTTTGTGGCGGTGGTTGTAGTGGGGGTGATAAGTAGTACAGTATAATGGACGTAACATTCAGGACATTTATGATAATAATGAATAGGGAAAAGGCTGTTTACTAACTACATCACTGTCACATGTAAATTACAAACAAATTTTCAAAAATGTTTAGAAAGAGGAGTAAGTGAAATAAGACACTGCCTAGGGCTTATATCTCATTGGCTGTTAGAAATGTAGAGACCAATAGTGTCGTCTTTAGTCGCATAGCGCCGTAGGAAAATAATCAGAACACATTGGAAAACTTCGGCTGTCCCGAGCTCCTGAGGTAGAATAGTATCATTTAACGTCACATAGCACTCAACGATAAGGTTCGGAATAAATGAAGGTAAATTTGAAAGCACCAACGCTCATTGCAGCTGATAACCTCAATGTACTGCACCAACACCATTGTACTTATACAGAGGCATACTATGTTCATGATGATACCTGTTTTAAGGGGCCTAAGAAATCTTAAATTAAATTAAATCAAAAATAATTAAGTAGAAAATATTTTGAATTGAAATTTAAAAAATTCAAAACATGGTAATTAAAATTAAAATTAAAGTAAAAACAGAATTAAATAAATACAAATAAAATAAAATATTCGAAGAAACTATTCCTGTCCCGTAAAGTGTTATAGTAAATTGGTTTAACTATTATTGCAAAATGTATATACCGAAACATTCAAGAAAAATAAATGTGTAATTTTGCATGTCAAAATACCTAGCTGTTCCGCCTCTTAAATCTCTAAAAACTAACTAACTAACTCAGTTACAGGAATTGCAGTATATACATATCCATATTTTTGGCTTACAAATTACGCATATTGACTTCAAATGTTGCCGAAATTTTCTTCATATAAATCCACTCTAGTGAACATGAATCACCTCGTTCCGGGATAAGAGTGAAGTATCAGCCTAAAACTCAAAATTAACACTGAGAATAACTATTTTCTTAGGCACAGAATATTTTATTCTCAGCTGCAGAATACTGAATAGTCGTCGTACAAAATTGGTTGACTTGCGATTAAACCAAACTGCTTCGTTGCTAGTTCTGAGGCACATTTTTTTACCACATCTCCGGAGAAAGAATGCTCTGTTGCCTGAGTTCCACAGTATCTCTATCAATGTTCATCTGCCAATACAATGGAGAAATTCAAGGCACTTTGAACAACAGACGTCGATCCAGGCAGGGGCGCATTTACAATTTTCCTTTCGGGGGAAAAGGGGGGGGGGGAACTATTCTGGAAAATTGAGGGTGTTCTCAGTGGATTGTCACCGCAAAATACCCAGGAATATCAACCAATATCATAGAGCATATAACTTTGTGTAATTATTTTAGATAAGAGTTAATAGTAAAATTCTACGTATAAATAGCCTACTCAATTAGTGGCAATACCGTACATAAAAAGATGTAAAATACAACACAAAATAAATTTTTATACTTAATAAATTTTCTATTATGGCCAATGGAGTATGCTTGGCAAATACCTGTATCTAAATATTTGTCAATTTACTAAGCAGAAATGTAAACAGTTTTTTCTCTAAATTGATGGTTTATTTCTCAAGAGTACCGGACTGTGGAATTCTCAGTTTTGCCTCACAAGGCTGAGAGTACCCCGTTCCAGCCCTCACACCAGAATTAATATTTCTTGGCAGAGCCGGGAATGGAATTTGGACATCCGGGGCGGCAGCCAAGAATGCTAGCTACTATACCACGAGGTAGTCTAATTTCAATCTTAATATTGTTTATAAGTTGGCTAATAAGTTCAGATTAGGGTACAACCAAATTTACAATTATTTTATGCTTTTACCAAACACTTTCGTAATTTTTATTGTTCCTTTTCTAGGGGGAGGGGGAGGGTGTCTGGAACCCCCACAGCTCCTCCCTTATATACGCCCCTGGATCCAGGCATCCATTTGCTAGGACAGCCAAGAACTTAGTCGATAACATCAACTTAAAATATGAATGGAGTAAGAATAGCTAGTAGGCTACAGGTTCACCTGCGTATCAGAACTTTCCTTGCATTAAAAATTCACTATTCTAGACATTAAGGCAAGGAACTGAATGTTGAAAACAGCCTTTAATGTCATAGTTCATGACACTATCTTCTCGTTCTGTCGATCACTATTACATTTTCTCCCAATTGCCAAACGTGGTTCATCACTGAATATTATTGTTGGTGAATTTGTTAGTAGGCTAATTTCCGTTATTTTCTCCGCTTTTCCAAACTAAAGGACACAAGCTGCCGGCATGATGATACTCGGTACACTGATGAATGTTCACCGGAAACTCTACCATATTTGGTCGATTAGATTAGCAGTTTGCCTTATCTACAACTACAAGTGCTAGTGTGAGTCAAACTCAAACATTTCTGATCGATTAGATTAGCAGTTTGCATTTTCAACCACTCCAAACGCTAGTGTGAGTTAATGTAGAGTTTCACTTAAGCCCTTATAACTACTTCCGGTGTGAAGATTTTTCAAAAAAAGAAATGCCTAAGGGTATTGAACCAGAGACATATTAAAGAAATAATGATGTAAAAATTAATTTGGCTAGGATTTGAAACTAAAAGAAGACGAGTAAAGAAAGTGATTTTTGAAATTTGATATTTTAGTTTGATAGAGCTCTCCAAAATACACAATTAAAACCTTTCCAAGCCCTTGAGCCCTTTAACGTTTGCCACACTTGAGAGAATTGTTTAATTTTACGTTTTTGTTAAGATGGGGACCCCTACGTTTTCTGCTTGTCTACCCCGCAAGACCTGGTAAACCCCCAACCGGATTAGGACACATCACGGCAAGTGCGTGGACTCCCTTTATAAATGGGACAATTTTTCCTCCACGAATTGTAGCTGTGGTGCCCAAAAACAGACAGTTCAACGTATAGTGCAGCGGCTTCAGTGGCGTAGTTGGTAGCATGCTGAACTTCTATGCCCAAGATCACGGGTTCAAATCCAGCCGAAGTCGTCGGATTTTCTAAGAGCGTTAAACATCCCTCAGTATGCCTTCCTTTAAAGGGGAAGTAAAGCTGGCGGTCCCATATCATAGATTTATGGCATGTTAAAGAACCTTCCGCTAATTACACCTGTGTGGAGCTAAATTAGTTATAGGTTAAACAACGCTCTTAGGGTTCCTACGTTCGTCGCCAGGACCTGACTGCGGGGGCGTCTAGTAGCCAAGTTTCGAACTAGTAGTTGTTGACGGTGGCGTTTGGCGGCAAAAGTAGGAACTACTTGAAATTCAATGTCTGCAGTCCTTGCTTGAATTAAAAACAGATAACACACATTAATACAGACATCACAATTAACACCGGTTATCAGACAGATTCTACACACACCCAAAGTACACGGGGCTACATGACCGTGTCGTCACAGCCCCTAAACTAACTGTAAGGAACCAACCAACCAACCAACCAACCAACGTATAGTGCAGCAGCGTGCATCTCTGCACGCTCAGTGATCTAGCTATGCTGCACTGCACGCCGGCAGGCTGGCTCCCGCCTCTCTTGAATTGTCTGACTGCCTGCGCTGCGACAGCTCTTCGCCGTGTCAGACCGAGTCAAGTTGGGATCGCTAGTGCACCGGAAGTAAACAAACAAGCTGTTCGTTGAATGCGTTGGTTGTCCGACACATATACATTGTGTTTCGCACGTTTCTCCACGTGTCGGCATTTGAACATTTCGTGCTTAGCATTAAAACAATAAGGTATCATAAAGCTCATTTGTTGTTGTATGAGTCTTGAGTCTTTTGACTGGTTTGATGCAGCTCTACATATCTCCCTGTCCTGAGCTAATCGTTTCATCTCTACATAGCTACCACAACCTACATCCGAGGCGATCTGTTTAACATATTCTAACCTTGGTCTACCCCTACAGTTCTTGTCCTCGACCCTTCCTTCCATAACTAAGCTTGCTATTCCTGGGTGTCTTAGTAAGTTGAAATTATTTCACCTTAAATCTTCACTCCCACTTCAAATTTTTCTCTAATTTCCTTCATATCTTGTTCAATAAAAAGATTGAAAAGAATGGGTGATAAGTTGAAGCCTTGCCTTACACCTTTCTGAATACCAGATTCTCTCATGTCCTTCAGCTCGAATGACTGCTCTCTGGTTTCTGTATGGATTGCAGATCACCCTCCTATCCTTGTACTTTATTCCAATCATTTTCAAAATGTCAAACAATTCAGTCCAATCAACGTTATCAAAAGTCTTTTCTAAGTCTACAAATGCCATAACGTTCTCTTATCCTTCCTTATTCTACCTTCCAAAATCAGCCTAAGACTTAGTACAGCTCATTTAAGGCATTGCAATTTCGGTCACATTAAGTTTTTTTCTTCCCTTGTATTCATTTTGTTTCAATATATATATATTCATATTTACCATACGGCATACTGAATACCGTTTGACGTTCGACGGATCAACCACAATACATTGAAGCAGTACGGGATGGAGTGAGACGGGAAAGTGAGCGAGAGAGACAGACATATAGTCTTCCCCGCTATCGCTGCAAGGCTGTCCGCGCCATAAGCACGCCAGAGTGCAGCCGGCGTACCAGCGCGCCCGGCGTGCCGTGTATGTACACCTCTGGTATAGTTTAACCGTGTCCTTTGAGTGCCTACCAGAGAAATATGATGGAGGTTCAGGATGCTTATCCTTCTTGTATTGCCTATAACTTATAGAGAGCCTAAGTACAGTAGATATTTGTAAATTACGTAGTGAAAGCCCTTATTTCTTGTATTAGAACCTTGTCAAAAGTTAAATGAATAAATAAATAAATAAATAAATAAATAAATAAACAAGAAGTTCCGTGACGAACTAAAGAGCCTACTTTTCTTAAAATTTAAGATTCATGCCAATGATTAATCTATATGGATCTATCTAGAGTAATGACGAAATTAAGTTGGTAATATCGAAATTTCTAATTAGTTCGAAATACTGTATACCTGGCATAATGTAGCCTAATAGAGAACTACAGTTGGCAGCCCTGCTGACTGAATAGCCTATATTCTTAGTTCCATCTCTTAAGGTACAGAATACAAAATTTGGTTGAAGTCCAATGGATAGCATGGACGTTACATGCAGTTAAACATTGGATCTAACAGAGCGCGTAAAATCATGTTGGCAACAATCACATACATGTATTGGTCAGAAATAATCTGAAATAATATGATCTATTGTTGTGTCAATTTTGAATGACATCCATTAGTTAGTATAGAAGTTACATGCATTTTAAAATTGGACCTATCAGCAGGCTTTGAATCATGTTGGCAGCACTGACGTATATTAGTTACTCCAAATTATTCTAGAATGCCAGGTACTATACGTGTGCAAAGTTTAGAGCTATTGGCTTACATACTTTCTGATATATTGATATTAGGGTAACAAAAATAGAGACAGTATTTATTAACAGTTGTCAGCCCTGGTTGATCTTAAGAATACGCATAGTCATATCTGTTATGGTACACATGGCACATAAGGAATTTGGTTGAAATCCAAATGATAGTTTAGAAGTTACATGTATTTTAAGTTGGATCTCTCAGCAGGCTTAGAATCATGTTGGTAGCACTGACGTATATAAGCTACTCCAAATTAATCTAGAATGTCAGGCACTATACGTGTGCATAGTTTAGAGCTGTCGGCTTGCATACTTTCTGGTATATGGGTATTTGGATTTAAAACAATTGAGAGCATTTATTAACAGTTAGCAGCCATGGTTGCTCTTAAGAATACTCTCAGTCATATCCGTTTATGTACACGTAGCACATACGAAATTTGGTAGAAATCCAATTGATAGTGTAGAAGTTATATGAATTTAAAATTTGGACCTATCAGAAGGCTTATAATCATTTTGGCAACACTGCCATGTATGGCCTCCTGGAAATTAAATTGCAACATTATTATCTATACGTGTGCCAATTTTGAAATAGCTCCCATTCATACCTTCCAGGATATCCAACATGGAGCTCAAATTTCAATTGCAATTTTTCAGCAGTTGATAGCACTGATATCATTTTCAAAAATGGCCGTGAGATATTCAGGTATAGATCTTTACTCCAACCAAAGTTTGTTTCGATTGCTGCAGCCGTTTAGGAGTTGATAGGGGGGACATACACACAGCCAGCCAGCCAGCCAGCCAGACAGACAGACAGACAGACAGACAGACAGAAGGACAGACAGACAGACAGACCGAAGGACAGACAGACAGACACACATTTGCCCGATCTCATAAGTCTACTTTTTCCTCATTTTTGCAAAATGTGAAAAAGTAGGCTAATAAATCAATAAATAAATAAATAAATAAATTAATTAATACAAATAATTAATTGATAAATAATACAAATATATATATACATAAATTAGACACATCTGCTTTAAATGAAATATGGTGTTTTAAACAATCTATTCTCGTGGTCTAACACGAGGACGTGCTCAAAAGTATCATACTCTCAGAATACAGACTTCAGAAAATATTCTATATTCTACAGGCAACATCTTATTATCTCTTTGTCATCTGTCCTTACTTGTTTCCTTTCTTGCGTTCCAAGAATATTTTATGCTCTTTTGTTCCTTGTACTTTCATTTTTCTCCGGCCCGTTCCTCCCTCGAGGAGGAGAGATTGGAAGTGTCACACCGACACGACATTCGCGTTACTCCTACGTTCGGCTCTTGTTCTTGCAGCGGTGACTAACAATACAAATGGAAACGTCCATTTCATTAATGAGCACAAACACGTACAGTAATTGCGCTCATTTTCAAACCTAGTTGAAATCATAGATTCATTTAGGGGCTTAGCAACATCATGGTCATGTAGTTCCGAGTACTTGGGTGTGTAAATAGGAAGCAAGTTTGTAGTTTTCCGTGCCAGTTGATTTCTTGATCATAAGCCATAGTGCCTCCTTTTTACCTAAAATTTGAAACGCCGGACTTGACATTTCATCTCAGAAAATTCACAAATTCTCACGTGCATTTAATCGGGAATTGAATCCCAGACCCTTGGGGAGACACAAGCAGCTTGGCTATTAAACCATCACGCCCCATAACTTCGGTGTACCTGATAACCTGTGTTATTATGATGGCTGTACTAGTGTGCATATTTGCAATTAGGGCTAGAATTTGGATAGGAGGCGGCCGTTGCTCGGATGATCAAGTCGCGAGAAAAATCCACATTAATATTTAAATTTTTGATTACCACAATGTTGTGTTTATGCTCATCAGGTTATTTAAAGACCCATAGATGAACTTATTTTAATAGCTTCTACCAACATCCAAAATTTCAGTTTGATTGCTGTGATTGAGAACTGGCGAAATATTTCGGATGATCGCCATGTTGGATTATACTCATGTCCATGTTTGAAAAGGAACATGCTTTACTGTGTTCTATTGAACGTGCCTCACGGTAATTTGTTAAAATCAGCACACAATTCCTTAGGATTAAAAGCCTCATTATGTAACTTAGGACACATACTTCCTAGTGCTGGAGGTGTGTTGACGTGAATAATCTTGAGGGACGATGAAAGATTTGATTTAATACATGAGCATGCACTAGTACCATAGTAAGATGTTAGTTAGTTAGTTATTGAGGTTTTAAAGGGTGGAACAGCGAGGTCATCTGCCCCTCAATAGTAAGATGATTCTGCTTTCTTAAAATATTATTTTTATGTTCCTTGTCTAAAATGACTACAACTTATGGATATTGAGTTTGATTTTGTTTCTCTCTACTTTATAACAACGTAGGTAGTGTATAAGTGGCCCATTCCTACTTGACCTGTACATATTGCATGCGCAGTGGTATCTCCACGCACAGTGAGCCTTCATACCTTTGTGATCAATGTAAATAAAATGTGACCTCGGCAGCGCATGTGCGTATTCAATAGTCTCAGTGTTCTACTCGAGCTTTAAGAAGAATTCTCACACGCTTATGACTGGCCAAGAATGACCGGCCCATCTATACCAATAGCTATTTAATACATCACATGGAAAATCCATTTAATATGCGGGAGAGTTCACATATGCTTTCCAGTAGACCTACCAGTACTGAAGTACGGAAGGCAGCTTTGTCTTTTAAGGTTCGAGCTCTTACATCCCAAGAACACCGTATTGCAACCTTAAAATTATATATTTTATGGTTATAGTGTAAAAAGGCAAAAGTGTCATTAATTAATTAATTAATTAATTAACTCATTCATTCATCATTATTTTCCATTAGGGACTGTTTTGCCTTTCAGTGTTCAGTCCAGTCTTCAAGCCTCTGTTTGAGAAAAAGTCGCTTCCAAGAAACACTATCAGCAGTTAGCACTGTGACCTCCTCTGCTTCGATTCTTTCAATAACCTTCCTTGATATTAATTGCACCCCTTCGACTACCAGTTCGATTGCCTGATCGTTTCCAAGGAGTTCCTGATCTGTCAGATGGGACTCCATCATTCCCATAGGTCCGAGGCATGCTCATAACATTTTAGCAGGTTAAGAAGTACATGTGAAACAGGTAGATAGACGTAATTTGATGAATATTATTTAAAAAAATTATCATTACTTGTGTAAAATATTTAATGTTAGACCAACCAAAAACTGTTAATTTCCGCACGAGAGGTACAAATAAAACGTATCAAATGTTATCGAGATCAAGTTTGCCTTGATTTTCTTATTCCACCTTCCCCCCCACTCTCCCCCTCCCATCCCCTCCCCCCCTGCACAAACCAAAAAGCGAAAGCAAACTCATGACCAAAACAGAAAGCAAAAGCTGAAAACAATCACAAAATCAAAAACACAAAGCAAAATTTAAGAACAAAAGTTTACGCAGAAAAAAACAAACGCACAAAGCAAGAACCAAATTTAAAACCAAAGCTTAAGCAGAAAAAGAAACAAATGCACAAAGCAAAAATAAAAAAAAAGCTTAAGCAGAAAAAGACCAAAAGGACAGAGCAAAGAGCAAAATTCAAAAACAAAGGAAAAATTAGAAAACAAAACAACAACAACAACAACAAAAAACGCACGAAATAAGGCAAAATTAAAAAACAAAAGCAAATTTAGAAAACAAACACAAAAGCAACAACAAAAACACAAAGCAAAAAAGCAATTCGAAAACAAAAGCAGAAAACAAGCACAAAACCAGAAACACAAAGCAAAATTCAAAAACAGAAGATTAAGCTGAAAGAGAACCAAAAGCACAAAGCAAAATTCAAAAAGAAAAGAATAAACAGAAAACAAATCAAATAAGACATAAAGGGCATAATTCAAAAACAAAAGCAAAATTAGAATACAAACACAAAATCAAAAACGAAAACTTAAATCAAAAAAGCAAAATTCGTATATAAAAGCAGAGAACAAACACAAAACTAAAAACAAAAACACAAAGCAAAAAAGCAAAATTCGAAAATGAAAGCAAAAAGCGAACACAAAACCAACAACAAACGCACAAAGCAAAAAACAAATTTTGAAAACAAAAGAAAGAAAAGAAACTCAAAACCAAAAACCAAGAACACAAAGCAAAAAGCAAAATTCAAAAGCATAAGCAAAAACGCAATTAGTCAGATTTGACTCCGCTCATCCCCCTCCAGAAACAAATCCTAGTTACGCCACTGAATGACGCCCCTGAATATACTCCTCCCCTCTGCGGCCGTCACTCACTATATAATATTTTTTCTTGGCGTGGAAATGTTGGTGGTGAACAGTTCACATGACTCATAGAGGGTTGCAATACTCCCCACCAACAGTAGAGACCCTACACACGTGCCCGATCTGGTTCCTTAAAATTCTCCAGCAGTTCCAGTCATAAAACGCAGTATCGAGTAGCTGCCAATAAAAGGAATAGGTTACAGAAAGTGACGTTAATTTGGAAAGTTAAAGAGTAAAAGAAGCGAAAGAAAGGAATAAAATAAAGTACATTTATCATCACAGGTCCTTTTATTTCGCTTCTATGGGAACTTTTAAACTTTTATTACTCATTTGAAAGAAGAAATCCTTTTGAGTTGGCATCACTCAAGAAACGATATAAAATGAAAGGGGTGGTGGTAGTGTCATGTGCAGATAAGGAGGGAGGGATGTAGTATGAAGGTTCGGTGGGGAGGTTTAGGTCGTAAACCGAGTATAGTGCGTCTCGACCAATCAGAAAGCTTCAACAACGTTAAGGCGCGGGCCTGGCCGCTCACTTCGCATTATTCTGTGCCCTATAAAATAATCCGGGAATTCCCCCCCTTTGCTTGCTTGCCTGCCTGCAAGCAAGCCGTGCGCCATTCAGCTTGACGGCTGTAAAAGCAGCGAGTCGAGTCTAGCTAGTATGGGGGCACAGGGTTGTTGGACCGATGTTTGGGGGGAAGGGGGACGGGGTAGAAGACGGGTATTGCTTGCTTGCTGCCGGTCGACATAAAACACAGGCAGAAAACGCTTCAAAATAGGGCCACAAAACTCATCCATGCGAGAATATCGCTCTCCACCTTGCTTGCAAAAGAATCTTACTACTGTCTTTCTGTCTTCCTTCCCCCCTCGTCTTGATGACAAGAATCAGAATATTGTGAACTCCCAGCATGTTCTCGTCTTGCAAAATGCAGCGATTTAACCAGAATTACTGTGCATTACATTTAAACACTCTTATTGAGGATTTCAAGTAACAAACTTAGTGAAGTTCGTTGAAAGTAAGGGTGAATGACTATTTCTATTATTGTTTATGTGAATTTCAAATGAAGGGACAGAAAAGCTTCGCAGAATGCCAATAAGGTGGGATATATTCTACTATAGATACCGTAATTGAATGAGATTGCGTTCCAATATATGGAAACTACAATAACTGACCAAAATACTATATAGGTACACTATGCTTTTGTTGGATTTTCATATATATAGACCATAGAGTTATGTACTATTAGATGACGAATATTACGTAGGTTCATTATACAAACGTTGTCTTCGATCACATGATTGGGACACAACACACAAAAACGTAATTTAAAAATTTCGCACAGCTGCCATCTTGAGGTTATGTAAACTATTCGAACTGAACTAAATGTCAGTGTATTATAATATGTATAACCATTTCCAGTATCAAGTTGCACTGTGCTCGGATAGTTGAATCGCGAGGAAAGTCTATTTAAATATTTCAACTTCACATGGCCGCCATGTTCGTTTTGAACTTAACAGGTTTCTCAACGTTACATAGGTGAACTTCTAGTAGTGTCGTTTATCACCGCACAAAACTTCAGGGTGATATCAGTAATAGTTTCGGGGATATAATATGCCAGTGAAATAATTCGCACAGCAGCTATGTAGGATTAGCGAGACGTAATAAAGTTTGAAGGGCACGGTCGCGGTTGGACAAAAGAGTACTATGTCCTTACCGAGTTTCATTGAAATCGCTCCAGCCGTTTAGATTTTATTAGGAGACACACACACACACGAACGCGCGCGGGCAAAAGGTGATCTCTTAAGCCTACTTTTTCATATATGAAAATAGGCTAAAAACGGGTTCGATAAATAGGTCCGTGGCATTTTTAGCAGAAGCTCCGTCAGCCGATATCACGGTCCCCTGGCACTGTAATGGTTACACAAAGGGGGGAAAAATGTATATTAATATGATATTCATTTTTATATTTTTTAACCTACTTTTCACATTTTGCAAAAACGAGGATAAAGTAGACTTATGAGATCGGGCAAATGTGTGTGTGTCTGTCTGTCTGTCTGACTGTGTGTGTGTGTGTGTGTGTCCCTATCAACTCTTAAACGGCGGCAGCAATCGAAACAAAATTTGGTAGGAGTAAAGACCTATACCTGAATATCTCACGGCCATATTTGAAAATGATATCAGTGCTACCAACTGCTGAAAAATCGCAATTGAAATTTGAACTCCATGTCGGATATCATGGAAGGTATGAATGGGAGCTATTTCAAAATTGGCACACGTATAGATAATAATATTGCAGTTTGATTTCCAGGAGGCCATGCATGGCAGTGTTGCCAAAATGATTATAAGCCTGCTGATAGGTCCAAATTTTAAATGCATATAACTTCTACAGTATCAATTGGATTTCAACCAAATTTCGTATGTGCTATATGTATATAAACAGATATGACTGAGCGTATTCTTAAGAGCCACCAGGGCTGCCAACTGTTAATAAATGCTCTCAATTTGTTTTAATCCAAATACCCATATATCAGAAAGTATGCAAGCCGACAGTTTTAAACTATGCACACTTATAGTACCTGACATTCCATATTAATTTGGATTAACATATATACGTCAGTGTTACCAACATGATTCTAAGCCTGCTGAGACGTCCAACTTTAAATACATGTAACTTCTATACTAACTAATGGATTTCATTCAAAATTGGCACAACAATAGATCATATTATTTCAGATTATTTCTGACCAATACATGCATGGCATTGTTGCCAACATGATTTTACGCGCGCTGTTAGATCCAATGTTTAACTGCATGTAACGTCCATGCTATCCATTGGACTTAAACCAAATTTTGTGTTCTGTGCCCTAAGAAATGGATCTAAGAATTTATTCATTCACCAGGGCTGCCAACTGTAGTGCTTTATTAGGCTACATTATACCAGGTATACAGTATTTCGAACTAATTAGAAATCTCGATATTACCAACTTAATTTAGTCATTATCGTAGATAGATCCATATAGATTAATCATTGGTATGAATCTTAAATTTTAAGAAAAGTAGGCTCTGTAGTTCGTCACGGAACTTCTTGTTTTGAATTAATATTAGGTTCTTTTAATTTTTAGGTGTCTACCTATAAATGTTAATTAACCTCAATTTTCTATTTTTTAAACTGTTCTCAAAAACCGTTAAAATACGACAATCAATACAAGTTAAAATGAAACATATCTGGTCAATTATAACATATTTTACATGTGTCGGTCTACGGTGAGCCAAACTTAGATCAAGAATGTATTTTAAGTAAAATATAACTAATTTAAATCTAGAATTGTTATTTCATTTGTAAGAAAATTATTACTATGACTGTACCTTATAATTAAAGCAATACATAGCCTAATTGTGTATCCTTACAAAATACACTCGATTTAAAAGAAGCACGACAATATGAGAAACACACAGATTACTTTGGTACTTATAAAGGGGGAACTATCACATATTCATATATTCATAATGATTTTACCCGATTATCAATTAAATACCGACCAAAATAATTGGTATTAATATAGCTGATTGATAGTGTTTTGTGAAAATGAACAATATTAGTTTATATCAGAATTAGCCAAGCTTACGTGGAAGCATATTTGGACTTCTAGTGGATAATTACATGCAAACTTTGCCATTTTCAGTGCATAGATTGAGGCATATTTAGCCTTTATTAGTACATAAATGGATGACTTTCTAGTTCATAAACTGATGCAAATTTTTCCTTTTTAGTGCATTTGTGGATGCATATTTAACCTTATAGTGCATGAATTGTTGCATATTTTGCCCTTCTACTGCAGAGATGTAAGCAGGTTTAGCCTTAGGCCTATAGTGAATGAATTCTGCATATTTAACTTTTCTAGTTCATAAATAAATGCATATTTTGCCCTTATAGTGCATAGATGGATGCACATTTAGCTATATAATGCATACATGTTGCATACTTAGCCTTTCTCGTTCATAGACGGATACATATTTTGCCTCTCTAGTGCATTGATTGATGCGCATTTAGAGTTATAGTGAATAAATGGATTCCTATTTAGCCTATCTAGTTCATAAAAGGATACCTATTATGCCTTTCTAGTGCATTGATGAATGCTCATTTAGACTTATACTGCATAAATGGATGACTAGCCTTTCTAGTGCATAAATGGATACATATTTTGTCCTTCTAGTACCTAGATGGGAGCATACTTTGCAGTCTTAGTGTGTTTACTTCTAGGGTCTAATATTCAGCCTGATCCGTAGGAGTAACTTTGACATTGCATGGTGAAATATTTTAACCATTCTAAACTTTTTGTACCAGGTCAACAAGTTCGTCGAAATATGAATATATTCGGAGAGAAGAGCTGCCTGAGATGAGCTCTGCTAATTTGAGTGTGTACAAAAAGCGACGTTGTTAAACCACTGTCAGAAACATTTCAAGAATCACGTCTGGGACAAAAAGAACGTCTCCTGGCTGTGTGACATTGTAGGGCTGTTGCTAATGGAGTACAGTGCTTTCATAAAAACTGACAGGCTTCTTTTAAAGGTTGTATGCTACGAATGGAATTTGTTAAAATGTATTTCTCTGGCGGCATATTCATGAGCCACTATTACTAACCTGATGGTGAAACATTCATTCTCCAGCAATATAGAGGTACAGTATATAGTGTCACCGACTAAAACCACAGCCTCAGCTTGAATCATTATATTCACTGGATTATTTTCATTCCCATAATAAGCTTCCTTGAAAATGAATGACTTGTAAATGCCGAGATGGTAGTCTACCTAACTTAAGGGACAATAGGGGTGAGTTTTTCAACTTCCACATTTTTTATCAGAATGAGTTGAAATTTAAACTGCATACTTAGAATAGTAACACTAAGTCACATACCGAATTTGAAAACAATTGGATGAAAGGTAATTGATTTTTTGCTAATTATATTATTAAAATTTACCGTGTAATCAAAATGCCCCATGCGCATTAGAAATTGTGTAAAACGCTTGATATTTTCATTACATATACATAAAACTATTCTTAATATTATAACATTGAGACATTTCAGTAAAGTGTTACATGTATGCTGTCAAATTAATTTTTTCTTGATGTGCAATCATGTTTAATGAATTTTGATAATTTTTCATAGTTTTTTATTTTTTTGGTGTGTAATTTTCAAAGTGACTGGAGATATCGCAATGTTATCTTACAACACATGTGTTTCTGAACATCCAGTGATTTTTGTAGTAAAATTGGTGAATATCTCATGCACATGGAGCATTTTGATTACCTAAAAATGTTGTTTGGAGATAAAAGCATTTTTATAAAACCGCATGCTATAATAACCAGTTTGGCTCACCCAATGAAATTTGTTTGGAAAAAATCTGAAAAATACAATGTTTTGTTGTAGAAATAGAGAGCATAGAGACCTTTCGTTTGAGTTAACCTACGGCTTTCTAGGATTTCTATTTTTAAAAGTATAGCCTACTTTCTATGATTTGCCTTCCATCTTCTTTTTACGCGGAGGATATTTAAAAATGTCGCTGAGCCTTTAAAAATGGCAGTGCATGAAAACTTTTTTACTGAAATGATCCACAGGGGTCCATCAGATATATATATGGGAAAAACAAAATACAGTTATTTTGTCAATTTTGCCTAAAAACTCAGCCCTAGTGTCCCTTAAGGCCACGGCCGTTTCCTACCCAAATCCTACCTCAATTACAAATATGCACACTGGTACAGACATAACAGTGACACAAGCTATCATACAAATTCTACACACACCCAAGTACACGGGTATACAATTGTACAATTTGGCACCGGGGAATTATCCCCATTTGCAAATAAAGTAAATTGATCAAAAATATTCAACACACTCCAGTAGTGGTCCGTGCTTAATTCTTAGGGTAGCCTCGTTATGTTATAACCCAATCATTCTTAAAATGCAGACTGTGGGCCAAACCTGTTCAAAACTCACATAATACAATACTTAGAAACACAAGTAACAAAATACATAACAATTTAGAAGTAATTTGACTGTTGACGCCGACAGCACGAGGCGAGGAACTTGAATACACTAGTTGGGGGATCGTTTTCAAGGGTCGTTTGTAGCCGCTAATTATCGTAACCAATCGGAAGGACAGGCGAGGTCTAAACATGCCTGACAATGTGTTATACGCATGCACATGGTATGGACATGGACCATGTTGTTCGCATTAATGCTCATTCAAGGACCCAGCACAATGAAGCTGAGTGCCTAGGCTGACTCTGAGCTTGCCTGCCCTGTGAAGAGATCTTGTTGAGTGGTTTAGCGGGGAACTTACACTAAGTATTGAGACCGGACAATTTGAAACACTATAAATAGAATTCATTAATATACTGGGTCATTACAGTATCTAGGTGCGCCCCGATAAACACGGCAAGCTAAGCCGACTGTGACTGGCGCCGATCGCGAGCGCGCGTACCCGGTGGTTGGCGCGCACTTTCACACTTTTACCAAACATGTTCAATAAGGTGTACTTACAGTGCTCATAGGCGATGCTGAAAATGTCCTTCCTCTCTTGTAACACACACACCTGACATCTTCTGATGAAAGAATGTCTGTCAAATCTTTTATTATTTACGGAGCCTGTTTCCTTGAATCTTTTAGCGAGCCTCATAATTGTATTGGCATTAGGCACAGGTCTTCCTGGAAATTTGATTCGAAAATTTCGCCCCGTTTCAGAACAAGATATGCTGCTTTACATATACGAAGTATATTCACGTAATGTGAATTGGTGTCTAGACATGACCAACAATCGCAGTAATCACAATACTCACTAAACGTGCAACACTCACGTCTAAGCTTTGCAGATACACGCCCATTTGAATGACAAAACACGTGTGAACTAACGACATTAGTCAGCGGAGCGCGCCAACCACCGGCTGAACCACGTACGCGCGCCCGCGATCTGCACCACGCAGGCTAATCTTGCCGTGTTTAACGAGGCGCACATAGATAATGACCCTGTACAAACATTATAAAGAGAAAATATTAACTCTTATAGTGCCGAGGGACCAATATATCGGCAGGGGGAGCTTCTGCCACGGGCAGATGTATCGGTACCCCTTTTATATTTTTTAAAATTCAGCCACGCTGCGCTATCAATGGTGTAGCCAAGACCACGCGGGAATCATTCTCTGTCAGGATATGTTTTGATGTGTTTAAGTTAGATGAATAACTCGATTCAAAATAATTATTCCTTAAGCATGCTGCAGTCAGCTGAAAATCCGCGCCTGTTTCTTTTGAACTACTATTTCTTTACATATTTGCTCGGAGATAATTAAGATGCTTGGTGACAAATATGGCTAAAAGTGAAAACAAGATGTTCAGTAAAGAACATACAGCCTACTTTCTCCTAAATGCATGGGTATTGTTATAACTCTTTGTGCTTTTCAAGGAGTATAATTGAAAGTTGGTTGTAGTAGCTTGCAGAAATACAACGTGCTATACGGATATTAAACATGAATATGAGGTGCCCATTGCTAGTGCTACATCTGTACAATATTTCATTCAATTCGGTTTCACCGTGTTTGAATTGATAATATCAATTCGTCATATTATGACGAATCGATTTGCACACATACATTTCCGCTATCTGCAAACTATTTGGCTCATGACCTCGTAGTTTTGTCAAACGATTCTTCATACATAAAGGTATACTGTTACAAAATTTGGTAGAAATCAGATGAATAGGTTGGTCGTAATTTGATTTAAGCTTTGAACATTTGGGTGGCCGCCATTAGGTTTTCGTCAAGATAGCGGCGATATAAAACATGAAACTGAGGTGCCCTTTGCTAGTGGTACTTCTGTACTAAATTTCGTTCAATTTGGATTCAAGTGTTTGAAGAGATAGGGGGAATCAATTTGCACACAAACATGGCCGCCATCCGCAGATTATTGGGCAGATGACCTCGTAGTTTATTCAAAGGATTCTTCATGCATAAAGGTATAAAGTTACAAAATTTGGTAGAAATCAGATGAATAGGTTGGTCGTAATTTGATTTAAGCTTTGAACATTTGGGTGGCCGCCATTACGTTTACGTCAAGATGGCGGCGATATAAAACATGACACTGAGGTGCCCTTTGCTAGTGCTACCTCTGTACCAAATTTCGTTCAATTCGGATTCACCGTGTTCGAATTGATAGGGGGGGGGGGGACAGACATTCCGAGTCCACACACACACACAGACAGACACACAATTTTTGGCCCTGTGTTGATCTCATAAGTCTACTTTCATTTTTGCAAAAATCGGAAGTAGGCTAAAAATAAGGTTTTAATAAAAAAAAATAGATTGGTTAGGCTCTAAAAATTATATAAAAAAATTCAATTAAAACAAGTAGTTCCGTGAAGAACAAAAGCCTATTTTCATGTATCCAATTTATGTTAATTGCCTCTATCAACATACGAAATTTCAGTTTGATTTTAATAGATTCGTAGATATTGAGAACAGTCCAATATTTCGGATGGACGCCATGTGGGATTTTTATGTATGTAGGTCTTAGAGTTATATACTATTACATGAAGATTATTGAGTAGGTGTAGTATTCAAACTTCAATCACATGATTCGTACACAGGAAGTAAAACCGAGTTTTTTAATTTCGCACATCTGCCATCTTCTGGTTATGAAAACAATGGAAATAAATTATATGCCAGTGGTTTAACATTTGTATAGCCTAAGCCTTTACCATACAAAGTTTCACTGCACTTGGATGGTTAAATCGCGAGAAACGTCCATTTAAATATTTATACTTCGATTAGTGCTCACCAGGTTATTGAAACTCCTAGTCTCTATGAAGGAATAAGAAATGAAAAATTAAAATCCACAGCCTGCTTCCAGTCTCCGACCGGGTCAGGAATGGAATGAATGAAGCCCCCATCTAGCGGCGAGGATGTGAACTGTGCCGGCTGTCGAGGCCTGACGCAGTCCTCTGGGGCAATGATTAAATGAATGACAGATGAAATGAAATGATAGTGGAGAGTGTTGCTGGAATGAAATTTTTGACAGGGAAAACCGGAGTACCCGGAGAAAAACCTGTTTGACTCCGTTTTGTCCAGCACAGATCTCACATGGAGTGACCGGGATTTGAACCACGGACTCAGCGGTGAGAGGCCGGCGTGCTGCCGCCTAAGCCACGGAGGCTGTTATGAAGGAATAAGAAAAACTTAATTTTAAAATTTCGCCCAGCTGCCATATTGAGGTTATGTAATTGAACTAAATTAGATGGCAGTGCATTACAATATGTATAAACATTTAATGCACCATATTTCACTCCGCTCAGATGGTTAAATCGCCAGAAAAGTCTATTAAAAATGTTTCAACTTCGCTTGGCCGCTATGTTCGTTTTGCACTCTATAGGTTTTTGAAACTTACAAATATAAACTTGTACTAGTGCCCTGTATCACCGTACAAAATTTCAGGGTGATATCAGAAATAGTTTCGGAGATATAGAATGCCGGTAAAATATTTCGCAAAGCCGCCATCTTGAGGCTATGTACACAATTGAACTAAAGTAGATGTCAGTGCATTGCAATGTGTATAAATTTTGCTGAACCAAGTTTCATTGCGTTTGGATGTTTAAATCGCGAGGAATGTCTATTTAAAAGTCTGAACTTCGCCTGGCCGCCATGTTGGTTTTGTAGTTACCAGGTTTTTGAAGGTCCCATGGGTGACCTTGTAGTAGTGCCTTTTATCACTGTGCAAAATTTCAGGGTGATATCAGTAATAGTTTCGGAGATATTGAATTCTGGTGAAATATTTCGCTCAGCCTCCATGTTGTATTGGTGAGACGTAATACAATTTGAAGCCCACGGTTGAGGTCGGCCAAGATGGTGCTATGAACTTACCGATTTTCATTGAAATCGCCCCAGCCGTTTAAAAGATATTAGAGGGGGGGCACACAGACACACACATATACGCGCGCGGGCACACACACACACAGGGACAAAAGATGATCTCATAAGCCTATTTTTTTTCATAAAATGACAATAGGCTAAAAATATAAAAGTGATTTTAGTAACACAAAGAGCGGTTTAATTATTTAACACATAGGCCCTAATACGTTTGAATATTAACTTTCTATCTTAAATTTGATGTAATGTTTATACCTAAAGGGTTTAAATCTCAGTATACGTAGCTTAGCATTTTTTAACATACCAGTCATAATAGCTAGGCAACAAAAGGGTTCTTTTTCTTTTTCAAAATGCCCAGATAGTCTTTGCCTACCCTGGGGAGCCGCACCTGACACACAGCCAACCACACGGGGCTGATGACCAAGATGTCCCAAGCTCCCATAAAATAAATTAACAACAACATAATGTATTGCCTGTTGTCTAACGAAGATGTATGCCAAGTTTCAGCGAGATGAGGAGGTTCACATCGACGAGGTTCTTTTGTAAGTACACCCACCGAACAGAACAATACTCCGTATTGTAGCGTAGCAGAACAGAGCGACGAGAAGGCTTCTTTGATTCCTGCTGCACGGACCAGCGCTAATTAACGTTTTGAAAGTCAGCCGAGTCAATGTAACTGCTCGGTAATCCTTTCAATGGGATCAATTGGGCGTCCCTGTCCAATCCCCACTTTAGTCGGTCTGAAAATGTGCTTCTTTCAGCTTTATCCAGACGTTTTTTTTTTAAAGCAATGTTATTCCATAGGTACGAATGTGGTGCCTTGTGGAAGTTTGTTGTTTTTCATTTAAGAATTTGAGACATCTTGGTGTACTTGAGTGGGTGTGGGAAGAAATATAAGATTCCACCCCCCACTAAATATTAAAAAAAAAAAGGATTTTGACACAGAATTCAGCATATAAATAAATAGATAACTCATTGACATCATCAGAGTACGAGTAAAATTGGAATTAATGACGGGGATATGAGGGTGATCTACAATCTATACAGAAATCAGACGACAGTTAATGAAGCCGAAGGACATGAGAAAGAAGCGAAGTGTATATTAATCCATGTTATTTTTCTAGGTTGGTAAGTGCGATGAATAGGGACCGAATTTTTAGGGTTTAAAAAGTGTCATTTTAGGTTTTCAATAACATAAAATAGTTTTCTTTATTTTTTTAATAGGTAGAATAGGTTTTTTATGTTTGACCCGGGCGAAATGTAAATATTATATGTGAGAAACTGTCCTACTCGTATAGTGAGGCTCATTATAGTACACGTTTTCATTATGATACAGTTTCTCCCACCAATCAGAGCTCAAGAAACAGTTGTGTGACCAATTATGTGAGGATAGCATCGCACCTGCACCCCCTATTTCACTGCGTGGCGAGTGTCATAGTGAGGTATTCCAGGAGGCCATGGTTAAACACAAGGCATTCTCTGCGTCCCATCCGCTCTGTTCTGTACATAAAACTGGTGAAATCTCGACAGATGTTTATGAATATTTATGTTCGAACATAAGCCTCCGTGGCTTAGGCGGCAGCACGCCGGCCTCTCACCGCTGGGTCCGTGGTTCAAATCCCGGTCACTCCATGTGAGATCTGTGCTGGACAAAACGGAGGCAGACAGGTTTTTCTCCGGGTACTCCGGTTTTCCCTGTCAACATTTCATTCCAGCAACACTCTCCACTACCATTTCATTTCACCTGTCATCCATTTAATCATTGCCCCAGAGGAGTGCGTCAGGCCTCGGCAGCCGGCACAGTCCATATTCTCGCCGCTAGATGGGGGCTTCATTCATTCCATTCCTGACCCGGTCGGAGACTGGAAGCAGGCTGTGGATTTTCATTCATCATGTTCGAACATACAATAGTTATAATTATCGTCGAACACAAACAGTCGTATGCAACTCGCCTATAATGGTAATTAAGACACTCGTATGGAAATTATAAAACTCGCTACGCTCGTTTTGTAAACATACTCGTGTCGTAATTATTGCCCTTATAGGCTCGTTGCATAATATACTATTAAATAGGTTTTTATGTTCAAAGTGTAACAAAAGTGGACATAAATTCCGCAATGCTTAAAATTAATGCCTAATTGCTGGTAGATTATCTGATTGTAACGAGAGTGTAGATATTTTACATAATGATACGTCTTTGATCAAATTATCACCGAGAATAGGCAATATTTTCTGTCCTTAAATATGTTACTTATTCAAATTCAATAAAACGAAGGATGTCAGAGGCGATGTTCACACTCTAGTCCCTTTAATTAATTTTGTTTATTTAGAGTATAGGATTCAAGGAAATAATAAGAAATGTATTCCCACTTTCCCGACGGTAAATAACCAACCAACACGATATAAACTGAAATGTGCTGAAACTATTTGAATTTTGTAGCAGGTAGGATTTCTCTCAATCAACTGGAGCTTGTAATAGTCACTATCTTCAGGTTTACTTTTAGAAATTATGGACTGAAAATTCATATATACTACAATAAATGGAACAAAACTGAAATTAGGTATTTTTAGGTACTCGTATATCATTTAGTTTTTTTTAGGTATTATAGAATTCATGAATATGGCTCTTGAGTGAGATTCGGTATAGTTTTAAAGTATTTTTGTATTTAGAAATAAGGAAAGAAATAGGTAAAAACCTAAGAATCCGGTCACTAGTGATGAATAATTGTTATTCCCTGCCCATTTTAATAGGGCACATTACTGGGTTGACCGACTGAAAAGCGATGTCATTCTAATCCTTATGAATCTCGGCTATGGGACATCGCGTGGAACTGGAAACCTGTGATCTAGATAAACAACGTCCATATGCTATTATGATCACAGTATCGTCTCGTAGTACAGTATCTTCCTTTTTGTTTGTAGACATGATAATAAAAGCTTACTGCCAGGCATTACCCTATATTAGGTTACACTGTAATGCCATCTCAAGTTTATTGCCGCACCAACAATAGCCTCGACCATTAACGTGCTTCTGTGATGCTTACAGACTTAATAAGATCGTCTGTAATAATTTGAGAGGGTCACCCAAGCCACAGCTTCGTGTTGCTTCCATTAGCATCCTGTTGTCATGGGAACAACGTTAACTTATGTGTGGTCGATTAGTGTTCGTAATTAATTACTTGAGCAATTTCCACCAACGCTGACACGAGTAATCGATTAATAACAACATAGAATAATTATACAGGGTAGGTATTAGGGTTGTACACAGGGCTAGATTTGTGACGGTACGCCGTACCGAAACCTCTGATCGGGGGAAAAGTCGAATATATAACATAATTTTTAGAACTGTGGAACGTTAGTTGAAAGTCAACTTGGTCTTTGACTGAACTGTACTTCAAAGTACGTGGAATCTTGGCTGCTTCGGATACTAACAACAAGGTGAGAGAGAGAGAGGAGGCACATACAACGAAAACTTTTCTAAACTCTGTACAATTTTATAATAAATAATTATTTCAGAAAACTGTAAAGGCAAAATTATAAAACAAGAAATAAAGGATTGTTGGTGAACATGTGTGTATTTTCAAACCGAATGTATTTAATTTTTTAAATTACGTAAACAAATTGAAATAATGTACATTGTTTGAATGGTAGCCTAATTGGCCTTAAAATTTAAAACAGGCCAACGGCTATGGTAAGAAAAATGTTATTTCAGCAGTCTCAATTTAATATAAAATTGCAATCAAAATTAGAGTGCTATTTTGTCTACTGATTAACTTTTAAACGTGTTCAGAAAAGCGTAAAAATATCGTTTTTAGAACTCTATACTCATATTTCAATATTTCATAAAGCCACACCCCCTCCCACCACCACCCGGTAGTCCACAGTACCGGAAGGTCTCTTTTTACAAATCAAGCACTGGTTGTACATATTCGAACATCGAAGTGTTCGAATGTATTCGAAGACTAATATTCGATTTGAACATACGAATAGTTAGGTTTTACTAATTAATCGCTCATTAGAATATTCATAGTATTCAAAATTCCAATATACGAATTTCGAAATATTCACATTGGAGAAATAACCCGATTATCCAATAAATAACATCATCATCATCATCTAAAGGCTATGTCTTGTCCCTGCAACCATATTTGTCTCTCACTTGCTGAACGTTTTAAGTCAGCAAACTGTTTAAATTGAAGTCCATGCATCACAGAATCCAGATGAGCCTTCCGCGGTCTTCCTCTTCCTTTCTTCCCCAGAACTTTTCCTTCCAGTATGTTGGAAATATCTGTTCCCGTAGGAAACAGGATGTAAAATTGTCTGATTGAGCTATGTACATTAACAAATTCACAAATAAATTTGATACAATGGTCCGGCTAGCTCAAAACAGTTGCCAGCGTTTCGCCCCAGTGTACCAATGGACTCTTCTTTGTGAATTTGTTAATGTACATAGCTCAATCGGACAATTTTACATCCTGTTTCCTACGGGAACAGATATTTCCAATATGGATTAGTTAGGTAAGCTAACATTATTTTTGAAAGGAAGTTTTGACTTCCATAGTACATTGGCGCTGCTCGTGGCAACATTTGTGCCTTGCAGCGGCCTTCACTGTATGTACTAGCCACGCGTCTTGGTGAAGTGTACCATAACCAACTGAAGAGCCCATTGGTACACTGGGGCGAAACGCTGGCAACTGTTTTCAGCTAGCCGGACCATTGTATCAAATTTCTTTGTGAATTTGTTAATTCCAGTATGTTGGTCAGGAACTCATTATGACGTAGGATGTGGCCAATAAATTTTGCTTTCCTCTTTTCTGTAGTAGTGATCAATTTTCTTGTTTCGTCTACTTCCTTGGGGACCCATTCGTTACTCTTCTTCTCCGTCCAGCTAACTTTCAGCATCCTAAGTAACACTGAGTTACATTTTTTTCAAGGCTATTTAGTTTTGGTGACTGATTTTAATGTAGTTTTGCCTCCTGTTTATTAATATGAAATCAAATTTTATGAATCACGTAAGGATTTTACAGAATTTGAAATTAACTATTTAGTTAATCTATATTATTTCCTTTAGAGAAGTTTGGGAAATTAACACCAGTAAAGTAACTGTAACTAACTTAAAAATAATGAAAAGAATCCAGAAATCAATTTCTTAATTACCTTGTTTGTCAACATATAAAATTAAATTCCACAAATGGCAAGTCCAGGATACAATTTTCATGACTTAAACACTCTTCCTTTTGCTGCCGGTGTGATCTTCGTGATCGTCTGACGTGTTGAAACTCCTGATTGTCCCTCTTCATAGACCAACAATAGTCAGCTAACATCACAGCATTCCACCTGCCCTGATAACGTGTTTTTATCTCTTTCATGTCCTGGCGAAACCACTCCCCATGTTCTTCACTGAAGTCTCCTAAGTGTTCAGGGAAAAAGTCGAGATGTCTATGAAGGAAATGCAGCTTGATACTCATATTACAAACTAAATTTTTCATAGCTATCAACATATCTTCTACGAATTTCTTGTAAAAAAATGAAAATAGAAATAAATAAAAAAACAGAACAAAAATAAATATAAATATAGAAGTAAAAATTGAAAATAAAATAAAAATAAAAATAAAAATAACTTAGTAATTAAATAAATAAATAGATAAATAAGTTCTTAATTATATTAATTAATAAACATGGCTTGACAATAGCTCATGCGTATTTTACAGAGAAGGAATATTAATACAAGGGATACTAAGCGTCATATTTCACTGGTAGGGAATTGTACATAAAATGCATAGAGTCTATTAATTACAATCAAATGTTCTCGAAAGAGAATCAAGATGAATATTGTCCGTTGAGCCATTATAATTAACACAAAAAGTGATAAAAATGTCCAGCATAACTCAACACATTGCTAGCGTTTCGCCCCAGCGTGCCAATTGGGCTCTTCAGTTGGTAAAGGCACTACAAAGACGCGTAGCAGGTACACATATGTGGCGAGGGGGTCTTGCATGGCCTTCTCAGAGTGTACCTGCTACGCGATTTCAGTTAGGATGTACAGTTTTTATTTCAATAAAGGAAATCTTTAATATAATTTTGTAGCCGCTCGCTGTCTTGTATGAATTCTGAAAGAGTTCATTGTCGTTTGCAAGGTCAAGCCTTGGTATTAAGAGCTAGTCTACTTACAGTACATTTCGTAGGTCTATTTATAAAAGTCAAAGATGGGTTTTATTTTGTGTCAGGCCTTGATTGACACTTGGCTGGCCAGCCCCAAAGATAGCCTATGAAGAGAAATATGCATTACTCTGACTGGCGGATTAATTCCATCAGTGTACACGTCTTTCCATGATACCGTTCCTTTTGATCAGCCAAAGATTTATGTCCATAATATTTTAAAATGTGCAGGTCTGCTAAATATAATATATTTTGTCAGCTGATAAATTACTCCACAGAACACATCGTCACGCGATCTTGCCAATAAATTTATGTAGAAGGGAAATAATGTTGCTCGAACTTGAACTGAAAATGTTATCAAAGGATTGAAAAGATATTATGTTATGTATCAATGAATGGCTGATAAGTGATGTGTGAAGCTTTGAAGACTTATTTCAGCGTTGCCTGAACAAACTATCAAACTATTATAATGTTCAGTCGGTCAACACACGTTTGCCCAATTACATAAGGTGGGGTAACTATCTCTACTCAGTATAAAAGGGAGCGTGGTGGCTCAGCGGTCTAGCTGTATGCCTCTCACCAAGGCGGCTCGGGTTCGATTCCCGGTCAATGCATGTGAGATTTTCGAAGTGAAATGCCATGTCCTGTGGTTCGGATTCCACGTAAAAAGGAGGTCCCGTGGCTCATGATCTCAAGATTAACGGTCACGTTAAACTACAAGCTTCCTTCCTTCCTTTCTTAGTATAAAACAAAGTCCTCGATTCTTGGATGTCACGGGTAATCTCGAGAACACTGGATGGATTTGATGCGGTTTTTACCATTATGTAAACTTGTAAAGGATATATCGAGGAACGTTTCTGTAGAAAAAAAATAATTTATGATTAAAGGAAGCCAAGCAGTAACGATTTCAGTGAAAAAGTCGTAAAAACACATGGCGTCCGTGCGCTTTTTAAGCTTACGCTGGACAAACCGTTAATAATATCTATTTAGGCCCTACTATGAGTGTAAGAATTGTTCACCATGAAAAGTTCTACAAAAGAGTCCGCGAGAGCATATCTCTATCTTCAATACATCGCCCACTATAAGTGTTTTTACATTTTCATTTCTTCCAACAATCTCCATTCAATTACTGAGGCGACAGTTTACGAGCTAATTAGGGGGAAAATAGCGGTAATGCATTCGTAACTGACCCCAGGCAAAGCCGGGGCGGGTTGCTAGTATACAGTATATAACACACTTTCCTGAAAACCAAATTACATGCATTAGTACTTCATTATTCACTGATAAAGGGGGAATTTTAGTATTGCGCTTTTCGATCGTCACGCGGTCGTCATCAGATCCTGATCATTAGGGTTGAAGTTCAAAGCTATTCGAATATTTAGAAATATCTATAAATATAGCAAAAACATATTGGTCTAAACAAACTACAAGTTGTATTGCACCATAAAATACTTTTTCTTTTGTCGCGTGGCCTCCTGAGAGGCCGAGTGCAGGTCTTTCTAGTCGATGCCCGTGGGCAACCTGCACGTCGGGATGAGAGTTGGAATGGACGAAGATGAATCAAACTGGGCAAGGATGTGGAAGGAAGCGGCCGTGGCCTGTCAGAAGGTACCGTACTAGCATTTGCCAGGTGTTGAAATTGGGAAACCACGGAAAACCATTTCAAAGACGGCTGACGGTGGGGCTCGAACCCACGCGTCTACCAAGTCAGCAGAGAGCTTGGCCCCATGACCTAACGCTGCCCTTTAGCCAGCGTAGCCACTGCTGTCGGTATAGAATACTCTAAAGCATTGGAAATATTCTAGTTCCCCACAGACATAAACGTTGTTGTTTTTGTTTTATTTGAGGGGTTTGGGTATCGTGGTCATTTAGCCCCGTGTACTTGGGTGATTGTGGAAATTTGTCGGATAACCTGTTTTATTGGCTGTATTAGTGTGTGTATTTTGTAATTTAGGTGAGGAAGGATGCTGCCGTGGCATTAAGTTAAAGTCATCCCAGCATTCACCTGGAGTGGAAGTGGGAAACCATGGAAAACCTTTTCCAGGATGGCTGAAGAGGGAATCGAACCACCTCTTCTCAGATTTGCCTCACAAGGCTGAGTGGATACCGTTCCCGCCCTCAAACCAGAATTAAATTTCTTGCAGATTCGGGAATGGAATCCGTACCTCCAGAGTGACAGCCAAGAACACTAGCCGCTACACCAGAAAGAGGACATCAACGATTCAAACCATAAAATTGTCAAAAATAATTTGCCATCTTTCAGTGGCGAATTAACAACATGGTTACATCTAAAGGGCACTTTTGAAAATGTAGTAAAAATGAGCTACTCTTAAACAATGAACAATTCCGCTATTTTACCCTTCGGCGATGAATATAAAAACTTAATGAAACATTATGGCGTTTAAGATTCGAAGATCATTGTGTACTACGAGTTGCCAAACTCAGCTCTTCCATCCAGAATTTATGCAGTTGATATTGCATTTTAAGGCAACTTAGGAGACTTCAAGCCTTAATAATGAAACATAATATTGAAGCTAGATGCCACGGTGGTCAAGAGTGTTGACGCGCTACCTCGTGCCACACTGGCATCGGGAGAGTGTGGGTTTGAATCCAACCTCGGCCGTCCTAAAAATTGCTTTCGTGGTTTCCCATTTTCACCACCAGCCAAACGTTGGGATGGTTCCTTACAACAGGTCCATGACTGATTTATTTCCAAAAATCCCTTCCCTGGCCCATCCTAAAAAAGAAATTAAAAAAAAAAGTTCATGTTTTTCCTCTTTCTTTAGCAGAAGCTCCCTCGGCTGATTCACCGGTCCACTTGCTCTATAAGGGCTAAATGTGCTTTGAGCAGAACATTTTGGGTACATTTATACCTCAAAATGTATGAACAAATCAAAGCAACTGCATTAGGAAATTAGGAATTTCCACAAAGTAACGACTCTACGTTAATGTTATTATTTAATTCAGCGGTGACGTTCTCGCCTGATGATCGCAAGGTAGTGGGAACGAATCCAGGATCAGTCAGTTGGAATTTGAGGATGCGCAAATGCGAGGGAACCATGTCAGTAGATTTATTGGCACGCTAAAGATCCCCTTTGGGGAAAAAGCCGGCACCATAGCGCCTCTAAAACCCTCAGTTGTTATCAGGGACGTAAAACCAATAACATTATCTATTTATTTAATTATTTAATCGATTGTTCCCCTTTAGGAGAGCGATTGAACTTGAATACATGATTTCATCTTCTGGCGTTTTCCCGCTTCTCTTCCCAAAATCTCTTCATCCTCTCAGAATGCTCCTTGTTCCGCTCAGCTGCCCATTTTTTTTCAGGCTGTCGTGATGGGCTATCCTCAAACTTCAGATTTTATTCCGGCACTCGGTGCAGTCCTCGATATTTTCTATGTTGACCTATTGTAGGTCCCTCTGAACCTCTGTCAGCCACTTCGTGCCACACTTACTTCGCCGTTCTGAAGTTTTCCATCCTGTATATGTGTATATAAAACTGTGCTCGGCATTTTCTGATTACGTCCGTTATCATGTGGATCTTTTGATAGAGTTCGTTTTGATGTTGTGATAGCTCCTAACCTTAAATAAATTCTATTGGGCGCCACTCATTACAATAATGAGAAAATGTAGAATACACAAGACAGTATTCCCGGGTAGCAGGACAATAAGCTTGTTTTTACAGCAAATCACTTTACCCCCCCCCCCTTTCCTATAATCAGATGACTTAAAATAACGGTAAAAAATAATCTCAGCACAATGTGATTGCAAGATAACTTTATAATGCTTTATAAATGGAACTACTCTTACTTATCGGAAAGCGCCGTACATTACTGTATATCATAGTGAACCTTGTCTAACTTGTACTTTGGGCATTATATTCCTATATGTGCTCTTTATTTCCATCCACATACGTATTTTTGCGGGTGCCTTTATATATAACTCCAAATTTACGAAAACTTTTCCGTAATGTAACAGAATGTGAATCCTTCCTGGGGTTTAATTCTATTCACGGCTATATAAAGCAGCTGGATGTATTTTTTTTTATCAATATGCATCAATTCAATGCCGAACAATCAAATAATAAAATTTTCTCAGAACATCAATCTCCCATCTCACTGCCACCTAGATCCGTATAGGTTTCAAACCCATTACAAGCTCTGCATTCTGCCGTGTCGCTTCTAGTCCATTTTATAACATACTAGCAGTAGTACCCGGCTTCGCCCGGTGGAATGATGATAATGTTTTAAGGTCTCCTTAGAAATATAATGGACTTAAAATCTAAGTCATTTGCCCCCAAAGACAATGAGGGAGTAATATCTAGGTCATTTGCCCTTTTGATAAGGATGATAATAAAAACTACTGTTGAATTGACACGTCAAACTTACAAACTACCGTAATAGAAATATATATTTCAAAATTCACAGGCGAGGAAGACTTATTGTGTGTGGTGATTAATGGTGTAATGGGCGTAACATCTACTGTAGGTCATTTGCTCTTATGATGAGGATGATAAGGGAAACTACTACCGGTATTGAATTGACACTTCAACGTATAATGTACACAATGTACTGTAATAAAAATAACTATATGGCGGCTTCGGTGGCGTATTTGGTAGCATGCTGAGCTTCTATGCCCAAGATAGGGGGTTCAAACCCGGCCGAAGCCGCCGGATATTTTAAGAGCGTTAAAAATCCATCAGTATGCCTTTCTTCGGAGGGGAAGTAAAGCCGGCGGTCCCATGTCAGATTTATGGCATGTTATTGAACCTTCCACTAATTACACCTGTGTGAAGCTAAATTGGATAGGTAAACAACGCTCATAGATGTCTACGTCCGTTGCCAAGAGCCGACTGCAGTGGCGTCTAGTAGCTAAGTTCCGAACTTGGCCTAGTAGTCGTTGACGGTGGCGCTTGGCGGCAAAAGTACGAACTATTTGAAGAATTCTAAGTTGCAGTTTGTACTTAAATTAGAAAACAGATAACACACACTAATACAGTCATCACAATTAACACCGGTTATCAGACAGATTCTACACACACCCAAAGTACACGGGGCTACATGACCGCGTTGTCGCAGCCCCTAAACTTAAGAACCAACCAACCAAAAATAAATATTTTAAAAATCACAGTCGAGAAAGACTTTATTCGGCGGTGATTATTGGTATGATGCGCGTAACATCTAGGTCATTTGCACTTATGATGATAATAATAAGGTAATGAAACAAGTAGTTCCGTGAAGAACTATACAGCCTATTTTCATATATCCTACTTATGTTAATTGCCACTATCAACATACACAATTTCAGTTTGATTGCTGTAATAGATTCGTAGATATTGAGAACCGACTAAATATTTCGGATGGTCGCCATGTTGGATTTTATATATGTAGGTCCTAGAGTTATGTACTGTTACATGCAGATTATTGTGAACGTGTAGTATTCAAACTTCAATCGCATAATTAGGACACAAGAAAAAACAAGGAGATTTAAAAATTTTTCACAGCTGCCATCTTGAGGTTATGGAAACAATTGAAATAAATTAGATGCCAGTGGATTAACATTCGGATAAAGATTTACTGTACCAAGTTTCACTGCACGCGGATGGTTAAATTACGAGAAACGTCCATGTGAATATTTATAATTCGCGTCACCGCCATGTTGGATTTGTGTTCACCAGGTTATTTAAAGTCCTATAGGTGAACTTAAGTTCATAGCCCCTATGAACATTAAAAAATGCAGTTTGATTGCTAAAATAGATTCGTAGATATTCAGTATCGTCTAAATATTTCGGATGGTCGCCATGTTGGATTGTTAAATGTATAGGCCATAGAGTCATGTACCATTAAAGGAAAAGTATTGCGTAGGTTCATTATACAAACTTTCACTTCGATCGCATGACTACATCACAAGAAATAAAAACTTAATTTTAAAATTCGCACTGCCGCCATCTTGAGGTTATGTAAACAATTGAACTAAATTAGATACCAGTGGATTACAATGTGTATAAATATTTCCTGTACCAGGTTTCAGTGCGCTTGGAACATTAAATCGCGAGAAAGGTCTATTTAAAATGTTCAAATTCGCTTGGCCGCCATGTTCGTTTTGTAGTAAACCGGTTTTTGAAAATCTTATAGATGGACTTCCAGTAGTGCCCTTTATCTCCGTACAAAATTTTAGGGAGATACCGCTAATAGTTTCAGAGATATAGAATGCCTGTGAAATATTTCGCACATCCGCCATCTTGTGATTATGTAAACAATTGAACGAAGTTAGATGTCGGTGCATTACAATGTATATAGACATATACTGTACCAAGTTTCATTGCGTTTGGTTGGTCAAATCGCGAGAAACGACTATTAAAAGTCGCAAATTCGCTTGGCCGCCATGTTGGTTTTGTAGTTACCAGGTTTTCAAAAGTCACATAAGTGAACTTATAGTAGTTCCCTCTATCACCATGGAAAATGTCAGGGTAATATCGGTAATAGTTTCGGAGATATTGAATGCTGGTGAAATATTTCGCACAGCCGCCATGTTGGATTGGTGAGTCGTAACAGAATTTGAAGGGCACGGTCGAGGTCGCCGGGAATAGTGCTATGAACTTTCCGAGTTTCATTGAAATCGCTCCTGCCGTTTAGATTTTATTAGGGGGGGGGGGGCGACACACACACGAATCACACACACACACACACACACGCACGCACACACACACGGACAAAAGGTGATCTCATAAGCCTATTTTTTCAAAATTGAAAATAGGCTAAAAATGACTACTAAACGAACATGGTGTTATTTTAAAACTGATATAGGTAATTCAGGTGTCTAGCTTCGATGTCTCCCAAAGTCTCAACCTTATTTTCTGGCTTAGGCCTGTACTGGATGCGTCTAGTGAAAGAGCGTACTGCTCGGCAAAGACAAAGAATATAGGTCCAAGCTGCACGAACCTGAGATGATCGCAGATGATGACGAAATATGATGACACACGTTCGGGGTTCCCCGTCCTATACAGATTGACCGGGAATCACTCACTGTTTCGCAACGGCCCTGTGCTGGCATCAGCATAGACAGCAGGAGATAACACGGCGGGCTCTGGAAAGTACTGTCAAGTCACCTCACGATGAATCAGCAAGCTATTCTCACAACTGACACCCCCCCCCCCAGGGTCTCACAACTTGTGGGACGTGGGTTGGCAACCACGGAACCCCAGCTGAGTGTGGCATCGCTTCTACTTCCTGGTGCCGGGCTCATTTCAGTTCTCTTTCCTGTCGGCCTCCCTTGGTCAACTCTTGTTCTCTTCCGACCCAGACTGTATTAGGGTATCCGAGGGCTAGGGAGTCTTTCAATTTCCCGCCTTAATTGGCTTTGTCTCATCTTTCCTGATACCCTCATTCTTCGAGGGGTCTGCCTTCTTTTCCTTTTCATAATATCTCCTGTCTTCTGCTCAAGGTCCTCAAAGAGGCAGGGTGTGTGTAGACCCACCACTTCTGGTACACCCTCAAGGGCTCATGCCTGGTGAGTTAGGAAGCTGGCAACCCCGAGGAATTCCTGAGCTACATGCAGGGAATGGAGTGGTATGTCAGAAATTTCAAGTGGACAGTGTTACGCATCGGGTTCCAAAGGGTAAGTATACACACTTTGTTTTCGATCGGTGAACGATGTAGATTTGTACCATAGGGCCTTAATGCGGGAAATGGAGTGGTCTGTCCGAAATTTCGAGTGGACAGTGTTACTCGTCGAGTTCCAAACGGTAATTATGTAAAATCTGGTTGAGATCGGTGAAACGGTGTAGTTTTATGCCAAGGGCCAAAATGCAGGGAATGGAGTGGTCTGTCCAAATTTTAAAGTGGACAGTGTTACTCATCGGGTTCCAAAGGGTAAGTATACACATTTTGTTTTCGATCGGTGAACGATGTAGATTTGTGCCAAAGGGCCTAAATGCGTGGAATGGAGTGGTCTGTCCGAAATTTCGAGTGGACAGTGTTACTCGTCGAGTTCCAAAGGGTAATTATGTAAAATCTGGTTGAGATCGGTGAAACGGTGTAGTTTTCTGCCAAAGGGCCAAAAAGCAGGGAATAGTGTGGTCTGTCCGAAATTTAAAGTGAACAGTGTTACTTGTCGGGTTCTACGGGTAAGTATATAAAATTGGGGTCAGATCGGTGAAACGGTGTAGATTTGTGCCAAACAGCCTAAATGCAAGGGATGGAGTGGCCTCGCCGCAATTTCAAGCAGACAGTGTTAGTCGCAGTGTTCCAAAGGGTAAATATACAAATTTTGGTTGAGATCGGTGAAACGGTGTAGATTTGGGACAAAGGGCCTAAATGCAGGGAATGGAGTGGTCTGTCCGCAATTTCAAGCAGACAGTGTTACTCGCTGGGTACCAAAGGGTAAGTTTACGAATATTGGTTCTGATCGGTGAAACGGTGTAGATTTGTGCCAAAGTGCCTAAAAGCAGGGAATGGGGTGGTCTGTCCGAAATTTTAAGTGGACAGTGTTACTCGCAGGGTTCCAAAGGGTAAGTATACAAAGTTTGGTTCAGATCGGTGAAACGGTGTAGATTTGTGCCAAAGGGCCTAAATGCATGGGATGGAGTAGCCTCTCCGCAATTTCAAGCAGACAGTGTTAGTCGCAGTGTTCCAAAGGGTAAATATACAAATTTTGGTTGAGATCGGTGGAACGGTGTAGATTTGGGCCTAAGGGCCTAAATGCAGGGAATGGAGTGGTCTGTCCGCAATTTCAAGCAGACAGTGTTACTCGCAGGGTTCCAAAGGGTAAGTATACACATTTTGATTCAGTTCGGTGAAACGGTGTAGATTTGTGCAAAAAGGGCCTAAATGCAGGGAATGGCGTGGTCTGTCCGAAATTTCAAGCAGACAGTGTTAGTCGCAGTGTTCCATAGGGTAAATATACAAATTTTGGTTGAGATCGGTGAAACGGTATAGATTTGAGCCAAAGGGCCTAAATGCAGGGAATGGAGTGGTCTGTCCGCAATTTCAAGCAGACAGTGTTACTCGCAGGGCACCAAAGGGTAAGAATACGAATTTTGGTTCTGATCGGTGAAACGGTGTAGATTTGGACCAAAGGGCCTAAATGCAGGGAATGGGGTGGTCTGTCCGAAATTTTAAGTGGTCAGTGGTACTCGCAGGGTTCCAAAGGGTAAATATACAAATTTTGGTTGAGATCGGTGAAACGGTGTGGATTTGGACCAAAGGGCCTAAATGCAGGGAATGGGGTGGTCTGTCCGAAATTTCAAGTGGACAGTGTTACTCGCAGGGTTCCAAAGGTTAAATATACAACTTTTGGTTCAGATCGGTGAAACGGTGTAGATTTGTGCAAAAGGGCCTAAATGCAGGGCATGGGGTGGTCTGTCCGAAATTTAATGTTGACGGGGTTACCCGCAGGGTTCCAAAGGGTAAGTATACAAATTTTGGTTCAGATCGGTGAAACGGTGTAGATTTGTATACATAACAGACAGACAGACAGACAGACAGACAAACTTTGTGCTTTATATATATATAGATAACACAAGGCCACTAGACAACCGCCTAAGTACTACATCCACACTATATATCTGGGCACTTTCCGATTATAAACAAGTAGTTCCGTGAAGAACTATACAGCCTATTTTCATATATCCTACTTATGTTAACTGCCACTATGAACATACAAAATTTCAGTTTGATTGCTGTAATAGATTCGTAGATATTGAGAACCGACTAAATATTTCATATGGTCGCCATGTTGGATTGTATATATGTAGGCCTAGAGTTATGTACTGTGTACTTGTAGCATTCAAATTTCAATCACATACTTAGGCCACAATAAGTAACAAGGAGATTTTAAAATTTCGCATCTTGTGGTTATGGAAACAATTGAAATAAATTAGATGCCAGTGGATTAACATTCGTACAAGGATTTACTGTACCAAGTTTCACTGCACTAGGATGGTTAAATTGCGAGAATCATCCATGTGAATATTTATACTTCGCGTCGCCGCCATGTTGGATTTGTGATCACCAGGATAGGACCTATAGGTGAACTTATGTTCATAGCCCCTATAAACATAAAGAAATTCAGTTTGATTGCTATAATAGATTCGTAGATATTCAGAGCTGTCTAAATATTTCGGATGGTCGCCATGTGGGATTGTTAAATGTATAGGCCATAGAGTCATGTACCGTTAAAGGAAAATTATTGCGTAGGTTAATTATTCAAACGTTCACTTCGATCGCATGATTACGACACAAGAAATAAAAACTTAATTTTAAAATTCGCACAGCCGCCATTTTGAGGTTATGTAAACAATTGAACAAATTTGGATAGCAGTGCATTACAATGTGTATAAACATTTCCTGTACCAGATTTCATTGTGTTTGGAACATTAAATCGCGAGAAATGTCTATTAAAATTTTTAATTCGCTTGGCCGCCATGTTCGTTTTATAGTTAACCGGTTTTTGAAAGTCTTACAGATGAACTTCCAGTAGTGCCCTTTATCTCTGTCCAAAATTTCAGGATGATATCGCTAATAGTTTCAGAGATATAGAATGCCAATGAAATATTTCGCACATCCGCCATCTTGTTTGAACGTAGTTTGATGTCGGTGCATTACAATATGTATAAACATATACTGTACCAAGTTTCATTGCGTTTGGTTGGTTAAATCGAGAGAAACTTCTATTTAAATCTCGCAAATTCGCGTGGCCGCCATGTTGGTTTTGTAGTTACCAGATTTTCAATATTCACATAGGTGAACTTCTAGTAGTTCCCTTTATCACCGTAAAAAATTCCAGGGTGATATCGGGAATAGTTTCGGAGATATTGAATGCTGGTGAAATATTTTGCACAGCCGCCATGTTGGATTGGTGAGACGTAACAAAGTTTGAAGGGCACGGTCGGGGTAGCCCGGAGTAGAGCTATGAACTTACAGAGTTTCATTGAAATCGCTCCAGCCGTATAGAAATTATTAGGGGGACACACACACTTCACACACACACACACACACACACGCACACGCACACACAGACACACGGGCAAAAGGTGATCTCGTAAGCCTATTTTTTCAAAATTAAAAATAGGCTAAAAATGTACAGAATGTGTGAACTAAAAACATAAACTATAACTATATACATATACAATAATAAACAGTGATGAGGAGTGTCTGTGCATATCTATGGTATGTCAAATTGTCCCTTCATCCCAATACCGTTATCATTAACTGCCCCGTAAATCATTCTGAGAATTTTTCTTTCCTGATTTTCTATATCCTTAATTTTATTAATATTATTATTATTATTATTATTATTATTATTCAGTTATAAATATTTGTATACAGTTGGTCGTGCACGCAATTTATTAATTAACTAGCAGAAGTACCCATTCTTCGAACGGTCTTTGGTGTTAATAACCAGACGCAATCATCAATTGAGCTACTGTTGCAATGGTTAGAGGCTGGGAACCTGTTTGTCGACAAAGAAAAATTATTAGTTGAAATATGCTCTGAAACTAAATTTACCTAACGTGTACTTCCTGACGTGAAAATAAAATTGAAAACCTCGTAGACGAAACGCAATACACGTCACATAAAAACTGACCCTCAATGTTGTGTCAAGTCCGCATCCAGAGGAAGACGCCTTTAATAAATTATAAAGTTTTGTGGTGCATGAAAATTCATATTTTTAGCCTCCAATGGACCAAATTCCTAAAAGCAAAAAATTAAAATAAAATAAAAAATAAACTATTTTAATTCAGGAATTTTTGAAATTAATGTTGCTGTTTGAATATATAATAGACCTTCTGTACGACATATCGCACGTTTAAGTCTTGTGAAAAAATCTAGGGTACCCCTTGACCCCCTTAAGCGCGTAGATGAATTTTACAGTTTTTGTTGGTTCCGTGATAACCTTATAGCCATTTGCAAACTTTGACAGAAATTTTATAAATGGAGTGGCATTACTTCTTGAAGAAATAGATGGAAAGTTGGATGTACATTTTTGAGACACTGTTGTCATGGTTACTGGCTTGCATTCCTACATTAGTTTATTAAATGAAATTAGTTTTCTGGGAATATCTCAGAAACTCTTGGATTTAGAACCTTAAAATGTAGCTTTCGGAGAACCTTTACGGTTGTTTAGGGGCCCCGAGTTTTGTTTCTGACACCAAGGGGCTGAAAATAAGCTTTGTCTCGTCATTGTAGGCCATAGTATAATAACAATAATTATAATAATAATATAACAATATAGGTATAGGGATATAATAGACCTTCCGTACCACACCAGCACGTGCAAATCGCGAGAAAAAATTCTAGAGTACCCCTTGAACCCCTTAAGCGCATTATATGTGTTGATGAATTTTACAGCTTAATTTGGTTCCGTTATAACCTTATAGCCGTTTGCAAACTATCTCAGTAATGTAATAAATGGAATTGTATTGCGTCTTACAGCAATAGATGAACCTGTGAGATTCCGTTGCCATGGTTACCGGCTTGCTTTCTTTCATTATTGTACTAGCTGAAGTACCCGTGCTTCGCTACGCGTCATAAATAAATTAAAATGTGAAGGTGACAGTTAAAACAGGGGATAGGCGAGGTGCTGCGCACAGGGAGATTAAAGATGAAACATTTTGTCCATCTACACCGCTCGGCGTTGACCGTGTTTTAGAGCAAAAATTTATGTTTTACTCGCTAACCGTTGGAGATACCTTTCGGATAGAAAAAGTAATTTTAAACCTCGTATTGTACCCATGTGAGTAATTTCCATGTAAAACATGCTTCTGCCTCCAGCCAGCATCAGTCCTCAGGCGTGTACCGTTCACCCACTGAGCAGTTGCATATTTTTGATCTGACACTAATAGTTATCAACTCTAAAATAATAAAGCACAACTCTATTCTAAAGACTTTAATTAAGCTCTAAATCATGGCTTCAAACAAACAAAAACACAATCCCAACAATATAACACAAACAATGCAAAATTATTCCTTCAATCCACCAACATTCGCACTTTATCCTTGCAAATCCAAATGATTATTCATTCATTTACAATGAGATTAACATCAAATTCATTCTCAAGTGCGCTGATGCACAGGTAAACTACACATAAACTGTACTTATAATCTTATGTCACCTATTGTGACCTGTTTAATTTCACAATCTTAATTGTTTACTCTCAACACATCCTAATTTACATTATGCGTACAATTGTGTTTTGTATCTCTCTTCCCACCAAAATGCTTTACCATGCATTAACCAATTTATGGGTTTCACATCAAATTTACTTGCAACTCCACAATTACTTGTAATCATACCCCTTTCTGCAGTTCCCTTTCTGCAGTTCCACTTTCTACAGTTCCACTGAATGCCGTTGTGAGTTCAATTTCAAAGATTCCGTTACCGCTGTGTCGGATGGTATATTATGCTACCCTTGCGTGGGCATAGCCTATGGCATATTCTATAAATTTTGAAATCACTCAACATACAGTGGACTATAATTGCTACAAAATCATGGTTTTTGGGTACATACATTGGTTAATCTGATGGCTCCAACCACGCATTTCTTCCAGTAATGCCCGCCATTATTTACAAAATTAGCAAGGCATTCTTATACTTCCCATACACATTTTACATAACTTTTGCCTTACAAACGACACGGCACTTTGCTCTTCCATGTTGAAGCTGTTGCTTCCTTATTCACACAACACGTTATATCACTTATTACAGTATTAATTTTATATATATATTTAAATGATCATCACTACAATCACACGATCACTATGTACATTTCTTAGTGGTTGACTTTTCCTGGCAAAATATCAGAAATGCAGATGTTGAAGATCTCTCCTCCAATTCTCTCCCGCATCTCGTCTGAAAGTCTCGATTCTCTGCCTAATGATTCCTATCGGTCCCCCATCTGTCTATCAATTTCTATCCTTAGAAAAATTTCCGGATATCGCATAAATATGCTTGCATATCGTCCTGAGCATTAATTACAGTGGTATCCCTGCGAAATTTCACCAATCGCATAACAAAGTTTATATCTGCGCAATCCGACATCCTATGATATGTCTAACCAATAGTTTACATACTGCGCTCAACCATTGTACATTGTACTTGTACAGATTACCACCTTCAATTGTCCTACCTTATATATCACACGGTACATTTCCTGAGTGCTCGATAGTAGTCCCTCGTAATGCCGACTATAAAAGTATGGCACGAATCTCCTTAATAATTGTGATTAATAAATGCCTTACTGTATGGCTCTTCATGTTAAAGTCCGCGCGTCCCTTCTTTGAATTCGGTAACGTGCACATCGCACTAGACTGCGGTTCAACTGACTACATTAATCGTTATTAATTCATGCCTTAATGCATGATTATTATGTTGCTGCACTTAAACTGTTAAAATCCGCGCGCCCCCTTCCTGAGCTCGGGTGACGTGCTCTCTGCGCTCAACCATGGTTCAACTGATTGCGTCTGTCCTTCGTCCAGCCCTTATATCCGTTTGGAGAGAAAAAGTAGACCGAAAATTTCCCTGCAGCGTCATCTTCTTTCTCAGTATGATTCTGGTCTTGAAATAACGTTTATATGGTTCCCTTTTCCTCGCTGATCACAGATCTGTATGTGTGCTCGAGGATCGATCGGCCAATTAATTAATATTAATTGCCTTTGCCAGCGCTTGCCCACGCGGCGTCCTCTAAAAATTCCCGAAGACATGGTCAGATCTCGCCGCTAACCTCAGATCTACTGTGTCGCTGCGAGTTCCATTAAATCGGCCTCGATTTCAATGTTTAATGGCTTGATAATTAGCCTCCCGGCTATACATTCACATAGGTGCAATCCTCATGTCTCTGAGTTACTCCAATCACGAGTAATCATTAAATTGCTCTGGTATCTCCTCATTCCCCTGGCCTCTCTATTCTCTAACGGGGAATAACTTGACCATATATTACCCTCCTGACCTGCTCCAGACGGCATAAGTAGGTCACCAAGAGTGACACGGCTCCAAGAAACCACGCCTACATTCTAGAGTAATTTAACAAGTGTCAAGCGCTCAAACTTTCTGCATTCAGTCCAGAATTGTATGCCTCATACAGCCCAATAATGCAGTATTCTGCTAGTATTCCCTGCATTATATTAACAAATAATGTCAGAATTAGTTCATATCACAACAGTGTTTTAATATGTATTTTCTCTAGGTGTTTTTATAACTTAAACTCCCTCAAAAGATCTCGTGTTCGTTCCTTGCTGGAATCTCTATTCTGAGCTCATCTATCTCAGAGATCCACGTTCGACACGTCAGCCTAACCCCGTTGGGTTCATATTCCCCTTGCAAAACTTATAGAAGTCAATTGCAAGCGACCTTCTGTAAGTCACCGGCTGACTGTCCCGACGGTCTTTGCTTACCCTAAGCGGTCCTTCACCTCGTCTGCCTGCGAGTGAGTCTGTCTATATCCCCCTTCCACTCTGAGCTCTGCCCTTAGACATGCATTTTCCTGGCGGAGGGTTTCATTCAAGGCTTTAACCTCCCCAACGACTTCGACCATTTCTTTGTATAGCAGTCGTAGACACTTGCATTCCGCCTGTCTGCTTCCTTACCTGGGCAAGCTGCTTGTCTTCCTTTCCGTCCCGCTGCGTGAGCCTTCAAGCCTGCCTGGCTGACTTTGCTGTCCACGTCCCCTTGGGTGAGCGCTGCTATAGCTTCCTCTTGTTCATCAAACTCTTCTGGTGAATAATAAATTTTGAGGTTGGCCACATTTATAACGACCTCGTTTCCCGTTTCTAAATGCCTTATTCTATATGCATTATTCTGTAGGTCTCTTATAACTTCGAACAAATGAATGCTTCTTTCAGTAGAGCAGTTATCTTATCTATACCGGGATGTCCAAACGCTCTGTGTGCTAGCCACACCAATCTCCTCTGCAAAGATGCAGGAATAACAATTCTTTGACGGGTATGGTCTACATCATCCCATTTGTGTAGCATCTGATTGTACCATACGTAGTCTGTTGATAACGCCTCTGCCTCTCTGTATATTGCAGTTCCCCTTGCAAAGCGTCCCTCGAAGTAATCAATCATCATCTTCAACCACGGATCTTAGCGTTGTAGGTTGGTAAGTTTCTTCAAGTCATCTAAGGTCTTCTGATCTCGATTTTCAATCTGGACGGCTAGAGTTTCCTCTTCTGTCGGATATCGGCTTAACATGTCCGGTATTACGTTCTCTTTCCCTGGACAGTACTCTATTTCCACATTGAACTGTTGAATATACAGGGACCATCTTGTCAACCTCTGGCTGGACAAATCCGTCTTTAACAAAAATGTTAAGCTTTATGGTCTGTTCTGAGGACGATTTGAAAGCCATACACGAGTTTGCGCCAGTACTGCAATGCGTACAGAATTGCGAGCAACTCTATCTCTGTGATCGTGTAATTTTTCTCATGGGCCCTCAATCTCCTACTTATAAAGGCAATAAAAACTTTCTCCTCGGGCTTATCAACATTTTCTTGGAACAGCATCGCTCCTATTCCAACAAGTGATGCATCCGTCTGTATTATGAACTTCTGGATATAATCAGGGTATCCCAGCTTCACGTATTCCAAAAGCATTTGCTTTGACCTCACGAATGCATCTTGACATTGCTCCGTCCAATTCCACCTGCCGCCTTTCTTCAATAGGTCTTGCAGAAGTGCCACAGTTGTAGTATAGCTTGGGCAGTGGTTAGCAAAAAATCCAATTTCTCCCAAATACTGTCAGACGTGCTTAACTTTCGTGGGTCGAGGAAAATTTCGAATTACCTCTAATTTCTCCGGGTTTGGCCTAACTCCATTTTCACCGATAACGTGCCCTAGGAATTTAACTTACCTCTGACAGAAGTGCGATTTCTTGATATTATCCTTAAAATTAGCTTCTCGAAGGTTATCCAGCAACTTCTTCCGGTCTCTCATGTGCTACTCCAGAGATTCTGATGTAAGTAGAATGTCATCTACGTATCTGATGGTACTCTCTTTAACATCATCCGATAGATTGCGGTCTAACGCTCTTATCAAAGCTGAACCAGCTGTTTTCAAACCAAAAGGTAATCTTAAAAATGTGTATGTATGTTGATCAAACATAAATCCAGTCAACAGACTAGTTTTTCTTCTCCAATTCAAGATGGTGAAAGCTCGATGTAATATCTAAATTTGTAAATATGGTCTTCCCTTTAAACTTTCTGAGGATATCTTTAATAGGTGGCACTTGGTCGAACTCCGGTATTACCTTCATATTTAAATGCCTCAAATCCAGGCACACTCTGACAGTCCCGTCTGTCTTAGGTACGATTACCAATGGGCTTACATAAGGCGTAGGTGTTTTCTCAATACCACTGGCCTCCAACATCTCCTGAATTGCTTCTTTGACCTTAGCATAGTGCGTTTCGGCTATAGGGTAGGGTTTCTGCCCAAATGGTATCCAGTCGTTAACTTGGAATGCATAAGAGAAGTTCTTTATACGACCAGGTCTCGAGTCAAAGACTTCCTTCTGTTCCAATAATAATATCTTTAAATTTTCTTTATCTCTTGGACCAATTTTCGCTTCTTCTAGTTTTTCCAAAATATATTCTTCCAATTCGGGTTCCTGATCTTTCTCCATGTCTGCGGCTAGTGTTTTCAGTTCGACTTCTAACTGCTCGACAGCTAAAACTTCCTCCTCAGCCATGTCTCTGTATGTATGCCATACTTGTTCATCTGTCCCTGGTTCATTCTGTTTGAGTGAGACCTCTAAGCCTTCGGCTTCCTCGTTCACATGGAACATAACTCTGTCCTGTGATAGGTCTATTACCACTCTGTATTCCCTTATAAACTCTGCCCAAATAATAAGGTTAAAAGGCCGTTTGTTTACTAGTAGAAAACTCTGTGAAAATATAGAGCCTCCTATCTGTAAATCTAGGAATACCTGATATTTGCATATCATCGTTTTGCCTGGAATGACAACTTTAATTTGACACTTGAGATAGGTATTTTCAAAACGTTTTCTCTCTGCGCTATCTCATTATACAAAGCTTCTGTCATAAGACACACCGTTGAACCCGTGTCTAACAGACCCTGCCACTCTTACTATAATAATGGGCAATTCTCTTTTGATCATGACCTGTGATCCTCATGTATCCTCGATTAATTCTTCCGGTTTGGCTATCCAATTAATGATGTTGACCGCCTTCCATCCATCATTCTCAAATTCTTCTAATTTTGGAGTTTTTTTTTTCTACAGCGCCAGTCCCGTTAGAGTTTCTTCTCTCCTGTTCACTGCGCTGTAACTCCAAACTTTTGGCTCCGTCTCCATATCTGTCTGGTGACGTCCTATTTTGCATAGCTTCTTGCCAGCGGACTTGCTGCTTCTGGGGTTCTTCTCCCCTTTCATTGAGGTATTGCAATGAAGCGTGATAACGTTCCTCTACCTCGTCATCAAAGTTACGCCTTCTTTCCTGGGGTCTCCAATTCCAATTGTTGCCTTCTTGGCCATTGTTACCTCCATTATTTTGGTACGGTCTACACCTTGTATTCTGTTGATTCCAAGAATTTCGGCCTCCTCATCCTCTACCAGCATTCCCTTTATACTTCGGTTGCCATCTTCTGGGTTCATGTTCCCATTGACGTCCGTTGGGATCTAACGTTTCAGTGCTAGTAGCTTTATTATTTTTCTGAGCTTTGTACTGGTCAGTCTGCGTGTTGGTCACGTGTACCTGTTCCACGGTTCGATTCTGACGCATAGTATTGGATGTCGTGAGGTCCAGTTGCCTAAGAACTGCCTCCATTTCCATAGCGGTTTTTGCATTTGCCGAAATCAGCAGCCTTTGGATTTCATAAGGAAGTTGTTTGGCAATAGCAATACATAGCTCTAGCTCGCTAGGTTTCTGGTCAAGTTCCTTAAATCGACACATCTGAGATATGAAGAATTCAGCGTACTTCGTTGGATTGTTGGTGCTGTATCTTTTCGAGTACTAATCCAAACGTAAATTCTGTTGGGTCATCGGATCCCAGTATCTCTTCAAAAAAAGCTTCCCGGAACTCCTCGACTGTCTCGATGGTATAACGGAAACTGCGAAACCATAATGCACATTCTCCCTCCGTTAGTTTCTCTATGGCTCGTAGCCAGCGCTCTTGTGGTATCCGCGCATCGTTCAGATATTCGAACACTTCTTTCAACCAATACTTCGGTGTCATATTACAATGGCTACCTGAAAATTTTCTTGGTTTCTCCTCGCTTGCTCTAATTACATTTATAACTTGGTTGTGCATCGCATTTTCATGCGGCGTAGAAGCTGCAATCGGTGCTCCTGGCGTCATATATGTACTTTCGCCTAGGCCATTAGCATTCCTTATTATAGGTTGGGTTTCTAAATCTGCCCACTTGGTTTTCCTCATATCATCCACGCTGCCTTCACTTGACTTAGGATCTTTCATTAGGGTTTCCTCCTGTGCTATTATCCTAGTCTCCAATTGATTGTGGCGCAAACCTTCTGTTTCCAATCGAGTGATTACCTCTTTTTCTATTCTGCTAAGCCTATCCCTGTTCTCTTCTGCCACTTGAAATATTTTCTTCTTATCTTCCTTCAGGCTTTGCTTGATATGGGAGATTTCATCTTCTACATCTTCCTTTATTTGAGCAAGGGTCTTGTCGCTTGCCTCTGTCTTTTGGCCTTCTCTCACTTCGAGTTCTTCTCCAAGCCCTTTAATTTCCTCTTGGTTATGTCCATTGACCTTTGATATTTCATTCCGGACCTTAGCGATTTCCCCTCTGTTTTCCTCTTGTATTTTGTTAACGATAAAAATGTCGCTTTGAATTTGGTCCAGTTCTTGATGAACTTTGCTCATCTGACCCTTTATGCTGCCAACCAGCTCTTTACTTTCGTTAGCGATAGCCTTAATCTCTCCTATTTCCTGACATTGATCTAATATGTTCTGATCCTGCTTCTTTAGATCACCGTTAATCACCCTAGCGTAACCTTTCAACTTTTCATCCCATTTAGTGTCATTCTCTTCTAATCTCTGATCTACCGTTCTAGAAATTTCGGAAAATTGTTTCGCTTGGCGTTCGAGATTCGCCTCATTTTGGATTTGAATATCCTTAATGTCATTAGACAGCACATCTAACCTACGGTTCGTTTCTTCCTGCGCGTGCTTACATGCCTGCAAATTACTTTCAAGTTTGGCTTCTATCGCCTCGAAACACTTTTCGGTCTTAACCTGCATTTCTGATATAATGCTTACAACGGTTTCAGTTACCTCGGTCTTAATTGTTTCTTGCATTTGACCTAGCTTATCATTTATTTCTGCCTTATTTGCATCCAATCGGTTGTTTATTTCAACCTGGTTTGCATTGATTGCCACCTGATTGGCATCTAAACGATTGTTTATTTCATCCTGGAAAGCCTTGGCTTCCAGCATATTCTGTTCATTGACAGCGTCAAAATGCTGATTAAGCTCTGAAATCCGATGCAAAATTCCCTCCGGACCAGCCATTCGTACTACAATTCACTTTGAGATATAGGCAGGCTTCCTGGATACATGTGTGGATTCGTTTCCAAGAGAAATTCAGGACACTGTACACATATTGTAAGATAGTACTTAAAATTTGGATTTTTGGATAAATTGTGGATTGGGTGCGTAGCGCTCATACCCTTGGGCAATTCTCTTCTCAATAGAGAGATTCTGCGTTACTTCAAAAGCCTACTGAACTCAAAATCACTCAAACACAGTTTGAGGCAAAAAAATAATTATTATGGTTTTCGCCATGAAATACCATAAAAATATATGGGGTTTCCCTAAATCCCATAAGCTCCACAAACCTGGGCGCCATGATAAATAAGTAGATGGTTTGGCCTCGTAAGACATCGCAGCAACCATCCAAGGACTCGGTTTTACTGTCGAAATCCCCACGTTGGGCGCCATGATAAATAAGTAGATGGTTTGGCCTCGTAAGACATCGCAGCAACCATCCAAGGACTCGGTTTTACTGTCTAATGCCCCACCTTGGGCCTTGCCATGATAAATAAGAAGCGTGGCCTTACCATGTTTTACCCACACACGGGCGACATGATAAATATGAAGAATGTACTTATCAACATTTATATTGTTTGTATCAGAGCTTAGCTAAAGTTAGGTGCGGTCATTCCCCCAAATTCATTTTATTCGTTAAGTTAATAGAGTTGTTTACACTAGATCTTGACCGACTTAAGTTGTACCTTTAGCTCAGATCTATGTACAGGACATCAAATCCCATGTACCCATGTGAGTAATTTCCATGTAAAACATGCTTCTGCCTCAGGGCCAACATCATTCCTCAGGCGTGTTCCGTTCACCCACTGAGCAGTTGCATATTTTTGATCTGAGACAAAAAGGTATCAACTCTACAATAATAAAGCACAACTCTATTCTAAAGACTTTAATTAAGCTCTAAATCATGGCTTCAAACAAACAAACACACAATCCCAACAATATAACACAAACAATGCAAAATTATTCCTTCAATCCACCAACATTCGCACATTATCCTTGCAAATCCAAATGATTATTCATTCATTTACCATGAGATTAACATCAAATTCATTCTCAAGTGCGCTGATGCACAGGTAAACTACACATAAACTGTACTTATAATCTTATGTCACCTATTGTGACCTGTTTAATTTCACAATCTTAATTGTTTACTCTCAACACATCCTAATTTACATTATGCGTACAATTGTGTTTTGTATCTCTCTTCCCACCAAAATGCTTTACAATGCGTTAACCAATTTATGGGTTGCACATCAAATTTACTTGCAACTCCACAATTACTTGTAATCATACCCCTTTCTGCAGTTCCCTTTCTGCAGTTCCACTTTCTACAGTTCCACTGTATGCCGTTGTGAGTTCAATTTCAAAGATTCCGTTACCGCTGTGTCGGATGGTATATTATGCTACCCTTGCGTGGGCTTAGCCTATGGCATCTAGTGTCCGCCTTCAGAACGAAGTGACAATGTCAGTATAAAAATGCAACTTTCAACAACTCATAAGTTTGCCAAGTATTAAGTCATTAGAATGATCCTTAATTATCAATGTGTTTCAAACCACACAAATTCATTTTACAATACAACAATGATTCTTTTATTACCCACATGGTTTCAACGCCTTTCCATTCTAAATGTCAACTCCAAGGGTCGTTTAACATCTCCCCCTCGGTTCTTCTTGTATACAATGGGAATGAGTCAGGCAGTCACCAAACACGTGCTCTGTCCCTTCCTAACTCCCCGCTCTCTTTACCTCCAAGCAGTAACCTGTGACTTAATTACAATAGTGCAGTCTCATTGACCTACACATCCCATATGATTTAAACTAAACTGTATGCAAGATAGGTTATGGACTTGTTTAATCATTTTTTCCTAACCTTAGGATATTAATAACTGGCCTCAACAGGTCCATATACATTAAATGAAGGAATGAGATTCATCATTCACCGGTCGAATTGGCTAGCCGGCATCTTATTAAAGGTCACGGTCAGGCACATCCTGCCGCCAAAATTCGCCCCCAGGAGCTGAATTTATCCAATAGCTAGTTCTCGGTCGATATCAGGTGTCATGCTGAGGTTTCCATTGTTATCCTCCCATACACCACTGGATTCGAACCCGGAACATTCCATATCAATCCACAGAGCTAGGGTCAGTCAGTAATTACGCTCTGGCAATAATAAATATCTCTGTATGCCCTAGGCTATACGAGATTTCACACGTCGATTAGACGACCTGGCTCCCCTGACCATGGTGCTATGATCCCGTCCTTTAATTAGTAAGATAAATCTATCAATTACCCTTACAAACTTATTCACAAGCTGCAAATTCAATTCTCTATTAAACTCTTCCATTTCCTAGATTCTTGCATATTTATTTCCATTATCATAATATACTCTGATATTAAATTGCTTAGCTTAGTCCAACACGTACAATATTACTGCTTGGATAGACAAATATTCCAATTAGCATATATATTTTGCTTACAACCATTTTTCCCTGATGTGTGTTCATTTATTCTTATTATTATTATTATTACTGACCTACATTACCATAACCCGACACAACGTAACCATTTTCAATAACCGAACATCCGTGTTCGTTACGTTAAGTTTCTATATAACTGAATTGCCATTTTAAAATAGTGGTAACGATTTATCCACTCAATGATGTACAAAGATATCTCAACTTGACTAAAATCAACACAACAATAATATCTTGAGGTTCTACCTCCAAAATTGACTCTTATTGGCATATTCTATAAATTTTGAAATCACTCAACATACAGTGGACTATAATTGCTACAAAATCAAGGTTTTTGGGTACATACTTTGGTTAATCTGATGGCTCCAACCTCGCATTTCTTCCTGTGATGCCCGCCATCATTTGCAAAATTAGCAAGGCATTCTTATACTTCCCATACACATTTTACATAACTTTTGCCTTACAAAACACACGGCACTTTGCTCTTCCATGTTGAAGCTGTTGCTTCCTTATTCACACAACACGTTATATCACTTATTACAGTATTAATTTTATATATATATTTAAATGATCATCACTACAATCACACGATCACTATGTACATTTCTTAGGGTTGACTTTTCCTGGCAAAATATCAGAAATGCAGATGTTGAAGATCTCTCCTCCAATTCTCTCCCGCATCTCGTCTGAAAGTCTCGATTCTCTGCCTAATGATTCCTATCGGTCCCCCATCTGTCTATCAATTTCTATCCTTAGAAAAATTTCCGGATATCGCATAAATATGCTTGCATATCGTCCTGAGCATTAATTACAGTGGTATCCCTGCGAAATTTCACCAATCGCATAACAAAGTTTATATCTGCGCAATCCGACATCCTATGATATGTCTAACCAATAGTTTACATACTGCGCTCAACCATTGTACATTGTACTTGTACAGATTACCACCTTCAATTGTCCTACCTTATATATCACACGGTACATTTCCTGAGTGCTCGATAGTAGTCCCTCGTAATGCCGACTATAAAAGTATGGCACGAATCTCCTTAATAATTGTGATTAATAAATGCCTTACTGTATGGCTCTTCATGTTAAAGTCCGCGCGTCCCTTCTTTGAATTCGGTAACGTGCACTTCGCACTAGACTGCGGTTCAACTGACTACATTAGTCGTGATTAATTCATGCCTTAATGCATGATTATTATGTTACTGCACTTAAACTGTTAAAATCCGCGCGCCCCCTTCCTGAGCTCGGGTGACGTGCTCTCTGCGCTCAACCATGGTTCAACTGACTGGGTCTGTCCTTCGTCCAGCCCTTATATCCGTTTGGAGAGAAAAAGTAGACCGAAAATTTCCCTGCAGCGTCATGTTCCCTCTCCGTATGATTCTGGTCTTGAAATAACGTTTATATGGTTCCTTTTTCCTCGCTGATCACAGATCTGTATGTGTGCTCGAGGATCGATCGGCCAGTTAATTAATATTAATTGCCTTTGCCAGCGCTTGCCCACGCGGCGTCCTCTAAAAATTCCCGAAGACATGGTCAGATCTCGCCGCTAACCTCAGATCTACTGTGTCACTGCGCGTTCCATTAAATCGGCCTCGATTTCAATGTTTAATGGCTTGATAATTAGCCTCCCGGCTATACATTCACATAGGTGCAATCCTCATGTCTCTGAGTTACTCCAATCACGAGTAATCATTAAATTGCTCTGGTATCTCCTCATTCCCCTGGCCTCTCTATTCTCTAACGGGGAATAACTTGACCATATATTACCCTCCTGACCTGCGCCAGACGGCATAAGTAGGTCACCAAGAGTGACACGGCTCCAAGAAACCACGCCTACATTCTAGAGTAATTTAACAAGTGTCAAGCGCTCAAACTTTCTGCATACAGTTCAGAATTTTATGCCTCATACAGCCCAATAATGCAGTATTCTTCTATTATTCCCTGCATTATATTAACAAATAATGTCAGAATTAGTTCATATCACAACAGTGATTTAATATGTATTTTCTCTAGGTGTTTTTATAACTTAAACTCCCTCAAAAGATCTCGTGTTCGTTCCTTGCTGGAATCTCTATTCTGAGCTCATCTATCTCAGAGATCCACGTTCGACACCAGTCAGCCTAACCCCGTTGGGTTCATATTCCCCTTGCAAAACTTATAGAAGTCAATTGCAAGCGACCTTCTGTAAGTCACCGGCTGACTGTCCCGACGGTCTTTGTTTACCCTAAGCGGTCCTTCACCTCGTCTGCCTGCGAGTGAGTCTGTCTATATCCCCCTTCCACTCTGAGCTCAGCCCTTAGACATGCAATTTCCTGGCGGAGGGTTTCATTCAAGGCTTTAACCTCCCCAACGACTTCGACCATTTCTTTGTATAGCAGTCGTAGACACTTGCATTCCGCCTGTCTGCTTCCTTACCTGGGCAAGCTGCTTGTCTTCCTTTCCTTCCCGCTGCGTGAGCCTTCAAGCCTGCCTGGCTGACTTTGCTGTCCACGTCCCCTTGGGTGAGCGCTGCTATAGCTTCCTCTTGTTCATCGAACTCTTCTGGTGAATAATACATTTTGAGGTTGGCCACATTTATAACGACCTCGTTTACCGTTTCTAAATGCCTTATTCTATATGCATTATTCTGTAGGTCTCTTATAACTTCGAACAAATGAATGCTTCTTTCAGTAGAGCAGTTATCTTATCTATACCGGGATGTCCAAACGCTCTGTGTGCTAGCCACACCAATCTCCTCTGCAAAGATGCAGGAATAACAATTCTTTGACGGGTATGGTCTACATCATCCCACTTGTGTAGCATCTGATTGTACCATACGTAGTCTGTTGATAACGCCTCTGCCTCTCTGTATATTGCAGTTCCCCTTGCAAAGCGTCCCTCGATGTAATCTATCATCATCTTCAACCACGGATCTTTAGCGTTGTAGGTTGGTAAGATTCTTCAAGTCATCTAAGGTGTTCAGATCTCGATTTTCAATCTGGACGGCTAGAGTTTCCTCTTCTGTCGGATATCGGCTTAACATGTCCGGTATAACGTTCTCTTTCCCTGGACAGTACTATATTTCCACATTGAACTGTTGAATATACAGGGACCATCTTGTCAACCTCTGGCTGGACAAATCCGTCTTTAACAAAAATGTTAAAGCTTTATGGTCTGTTCTGAGGACGATTTGAAAGCCATAAACGAGTTTGCGCCAGTACTGCAATGCGTACAGAATTGCGAGCAACTCTATCTCTGTGATCGTGTAATTTTTCTCATGGGCCCTCAATCTCCTACTTATAAAGGCAATAAATACTTTCTCCTCGGGCTTATCAACATTTTCTTGGAACAGCATCGCTCCTATTCCAACAAGTGATGCATCCGTCTGTATTATGAACTTCTGGATAAAATCAGGGTATCCCAGCTTCACGTATTCCAAAAGCATTTGCTTTGACCTCACGAATGCTTCTTGACATTGCTCCGTACAATTCCACCTGCCGCCTTTCTTCAATAGGTCTTGCAGGGGTGCCACAGTTGTAGTATAATTTGGGCAGTGGTTAGCAAAGAATCCAATTTCTCCCAAATACTGTCAGACGTGCTTAACTTTCGTGGGTCGAGGAAAATTTCGAATTACCTCTAATTTCTCCGGGTTTGACCTAACTCCATTTTCATCGATAACGTGGCCTTGGAATTTAACTTACCTCTGACAGAAGTGCGATTTCTTGATATTAACCTTAAAATTAGCTTCTCGAAGATTATCCAGCAACATCTTTCGGTCTCTCATGTGCTTCTCCAGAGATTCGGATGTGAGTAGAATGTCATCTACGTATCTGATGGTACTCTCTTTAACATCATCCGATAGATTGCGGTCTAACGCTCTTATCAAAGCTGAACCAGCTGTTTTCAAACCAAAGGGTAATCTTAAAAATGTGTATGTATGTTGATCAAACATAAATCCAGTCAACAGACTAGTTTTCTTCTCCAATTCAAGATGGTGAAAGCTCGATGTAATATCTAAATTTGTAAATATGGTCTTCCCTTTAAACTTTCTGAGGATATCTTTAATAGGTGGCACTTGGTCGAACTCCGGTATTACCTTCATATTTAAATGCCTCAAATCCAGGCACACTCTGACAGTCCCGTCTGTCTTAGGTACGATTACCAATGGGCTTACATAAGGCGTAGGTGTTTTCTCAATAACACTGGCCTCCAAAATCTCCTGAATTGCTTCTTTGACCTTAGCATAGTGCTTTTCGGCTATAGGGTAGGGTTTCTGCCCAAATGGTGTCCAGTCGTTAACTTGGAATGCATAAGTGAAGTTCTTTATACGACCAGGTCTCGAGTCAAAGACTTCCTTCAGTTCCAATAATAATATCTTTAAATATTCTTTATCTCTTGGGCCATTTTTTGCTTCTTCTAGTTTTTCCAAAATATATTCTTCCAACTCGGGTTCCTGATCTTTCTCCATGTCTGCGGCTAGTGTTTTCAGTTCGTCTTCTAACTGCTCGACAGCTAAAACTTCCTCCTCAGCCATGTCTCTGTATGTATGCCATACTTGTTCATCTGTCCCTGGTTCATTCTGTTTGAGTGAGACCTCTAAGCCTTCGGCTTCCTCGTTCACATGGAACATAACTCTGTCCTGTGATAGGTCTATTACCACTCTGTATTCCCTTATAAACTCTGCCCAAATAATAAGGTTAAAAGGCCGTTTGTTTACTAGTAGAAAACTCTGTGGAAATATAGAGCCTCCTATCTGTAAATCTAGGAATACCTGATATTTGCATATCATCGTTTTGTCAGGAATGACAACTTTAATTTGACACTTGAGATAGGTATTTTCAAAACGTTTTCTTTCTGCGCTATCTCATTATACAAAGCTTGTGTCATAAGACACACCGTTGAACCCGTGTCTAACAGACCCTGCCACTCTTACTATAATAATGGGCAATTCTCTTTTGATCATAACCTGTGATCCTCCTGTATCCTCGATTAAATCTTCCGGTTTGGCTATCCAATTAATGATGTAGACCGCCTTCCATCCATCATTCTCAAATTCTTCTAATTTTGGAGTTTTTTTTTCTACAGCGCCAGTCCCGTTAGAGTTTCTTCTCTCCTGTTCACTGCGCTGTAACACCAAACTTTTGGCTCCGTCTCCATATCTGTCCGGTGACGTCCTATTTTGCATAGCTTCTTGCCAGCGGACTTGCTGCTTCTGGGGTTCTTCTCCCCTTTCATTGAGGTATTGCAATGAAGCGTGATAACGTTCCTCTACCTCGTCATCAATGTTACGCCTTCTTTCCTGGGGTCTCCAATTCCGATTGTTGCCTTCTTGGCCATTGTTACCTCCATTAATTTGGTACGGTCTACACCTTGTATTCTGTTGATTCCAAGAATTTCGGCCTCCTCATCCTCTACCACCATTCCCCTTATACTTCGTTTGCCATCTTCTGGGTTCATGTTCCCATTGACGTCCGTTGGGATCTAACGTTTCAGTGCTAGTAGCTTTATTATTTTTCTGAGCTTTGTACTGGTCAGTCTGCGTTTTGGTCACGTGTACCTGTTCCACGGTTCGATTCTGACGCATAGTATTGGATGTCGTGAGGTCCAGTTGCCTAAGAACTGCCTCCATTTCCTTAGCGGTTTTTGCATTTGCCGAAATCAGCAGCTTTTGGATTTCATAAGGAAGTTGTTTGGCAATAGCAATACATAGCTCTTGCTCGCTAGGTTTCTGGTCAAGTTCCTTAAATCGACACATCTGAGATATGAAGAATTCAGCGTACTTCGTTGGATTGTTGGTGCTGTATCTTTTTGAGTACAAATCCAAACGTAAATTCTGTTGGGTCATCGGATCCCAGTATCTCTTCAAAAAAGCTTCCCGGAACTCCTCGACAGTCTCGATGGTATAACGGAAACTGCGAAACCATAACGCACATTCTCCCTCCGTTAGTTTCTCTATGGCTCGTAGCCTGCGCTCTTGTGGTATCCGCGCATCATTCAGATATTCGAACACTTCTTTCAACCAATACTTCGGTGTCATATTACAATGGCTACCTGAAAATTTTCTTGGTTTCTCCTCGCTTGCTCTAATTACATTTATAACTTGGTTGTGCATCGCATTTTCATGCGGCGTAGAAGCTGCAATCGGTGCTCCTGGCGTCATATATGTACTTTCGCCTGGGCCTGTAGCATTCCTTATTATAGGTTGGGTTTCTAAATCTGCCCACTTGGTTTTCCTCATATCTTCCACGCTGCCTCCACTTGACATAGGATCTTTCATTAGGGTTTCCTCCTGTGCTATTATCCTAGTCTCCAATTGATTGTGGCGCATCTCTTCTCTTTCCAATCGAGTGATTACCTCTTTTTCTATTCTGCTAAGCCTATCCCTGTTCTCTTCTGCCACTTGAAATATTTTCTTCTTATCTTCCTTCAGGCTTTGCTTGATATGGGAGATTTCATCCTCTACATCTTCCTTTATTTGAGCAAGGGTCTTGTCGCATGCCTCTGTCTTTTGGCCTTCTCTCACTTCGAGTTCTTCTCCAAGCCCTTTAATTTCCTCTTGGTTATGTCCATTGACCTTTGATATTTCATTCCGGACCTTAGCGATTTCCCCTCTGTTTTCCTCTTGTATTTTGTTAACGATAAAAATGTCGCTTTGAATTTGGTCCAGTTCTTGATGAACTTTGCTCATCTGACCCTTTATGCTGCCAACCAGCTCTTTACTTTCGTTAGCGATAACCTTAATCTCTCCTATTTCCTGACATTGATCTAATATGTTCTGATCCTGCTTCTTTAGATCACCGTTAATCACTCTAGCGTAACCTTTCAACTTTTCATCCCATTTAGTGTCATTCTCTTCTAATCTCTGATCTACCGTTCTAGAAATTTCGGAAAATTGTTTCGCTTAGCGTTCGAGATTCGCCTCATTTAGGATTTGAATATCCTTAATGTCATTAGACAGCACATCTAACCTACGGTTCGTTTCTTCCTGCGCGTGCTTACATGCCTGCAAATTACTTTCAAGTTTGGCTTCTATCGCCTCGAAACACTTTTCGGTCTTAACCTGCATTTCTGATATAATGCTTACAACGGTTTCAGTTACCTCGGTCTTAATTGTTTCTTGCATTTGACCTAGCTTATCATTTATTTCTGCCTTATTTGCATCCAATCGGTTGTTTATTTCAACCTGGTTTGCATTGATTGCCACCTGATTGGCATCTAAACGATTGTTTATTTCATCCTGGAAAGCCTTGGCTTCCAGCTTATTCTGTTCATTGACAGCGTCAAAATGCTGTTTTAGCTCTGAAATCCTATGCAAAATTCCCTCCGTACCAGCCATTCGTACTACAATTCACTTTGAGATATAGGCAGGCTTCCTGGATACATGTGTGGATTCGTTTCCAAGAGAAATTCAGGACACTGTACACATATTGTAAGATAGTACTTAAAATTTGGATTTTTGGATAAATTGTGGATTGGGTGCGTAGCGCTCATACCCTTGGGCAATTCTCTTCTCAATAGAGAGATTCTGCGTTACTTCAAAAGCCTACTGAACTCAAAAATCACCCAAACACAGTTTGAGGCAAAAAAATAATTATTATGGTTTTCCCCATGAAATACCATAAAAATATATGGGGTTTCCCTAAATCCCATAAGCTCCACAAACCTGGGCGCCATGATAAATAAGTAGATGGTTTGACCTCGTGAGACATCGCCGCAACCATCCAAGGACTCGGTTTTACTGTCGAAATCCCCACGTTGGGCGCCATGATAAATAAGTAGATGGTTTGGCCTCGTAAGACATCGCAGCAACCATCCAAGGACTCGGTTTTACTGTCGAATGCCCCACTTTGGGCCTTGCCATGATAAATAAGAAGCGTGGTCTTACCATGTTTTACCCACAAACGGGCGACATGATAAATATGAAGAATGTACTTATCAACATTTATATTGTTTGTATCAGAGCTAAGCTAAAGTTAGGTGCGGTCATTCCCCTAATTCATTTTATTCGTTAAGTTAATAGAGTTGTTTACACTAGATCTTGACCGACTTAAGTTGTACCTTTAGCTCAGATCTATGTACAGGACATCAAATCCCATGTACCCATGTGAGTAATTTCCATGTAAAACATGCTTCTGCCTCCAGCCAACATCATTCCTCAGGCGTGTTCCGTTCACCCACTGAGCAGTTGCATATTTTTGATCTGAGACAAAAAGGTATCAACTCTACAATAATAAAGCACAACTCTATTCTAAAGACTTTAATTAAGCTCTAAATCATGGCTTCAAACAAACAAAAACACAATCCCAACAATATAACACAAACAATGCAAAATTATTCCTTCAATCCACCAACATTCGCACATTATCCTTGCAAATCCAAATGATTATTCATTCATTTACCATGAGATTAACATCAAATTCATTCTCAAGTGCGCTGATGCACAGGTAAACTACACATAAACTGTACTTATAATCTTATGTCACCTATTGTGACCTGTTTCATTTCACAATCTTAATTGTTTACTCTCAACACATCCTAATTTACATTATGCGTACAATTGTGTTTTGTATCTCTCTTCCCACCAAAATGCTTTACCATGCATTAACCAATTTATGGGTTGCACATCAAATTTACTTGCAACTCCACAATTACTTGTAATCATACCCCTTTCTGCAGTTCCCTTTCTGCAGTTCCACTTTCTACAGTTCCACTGTATGCCGTTGTGAGTTCAATTTCAAAGATTCCGTTACCGCTGTGTCGGATGGTATATTATGCTACCCTTGCGTGGGCATAGCCTATGGCATCTAGTGTCCGCCTTCAGAACGAAGTGACAATGTCAGTATAAAAATGCAACTTTCAACAACTCATAAGTTTGCCAAGTATTATGATCCTTAATTATCAATGTGTTTCAAACCACACAAATTCATTTTACAATACAACAATGATTCTTTTATTACACACAGGGTTTCAACGCCTTTCCATTCTAAATGTCAAGCTCCAAGGGTCGTTTAACATCTCCCCCTCGGTTCTTCTTGTACACAATGGGAATGAGTCAGGCGGTCACCAAACACGTGCTCTGTCCCTTCCTAACTCCCCGCTCTCTTTACCTCCAAGCAGTAACCTGTGACTTAATTACAATAGTGCAGTTTCATTGACCTACACATCCCATATGATTTAAACTAAACTGTATGCAAGATAGGTTATGGACTTGTTTAATCATTTTTCCTTACCTTAGGATATTAATAACTGGCCTCAACAGGTCCATATACATTATATGAAGGAATGAGATTCATCATTCACCGGTCGAATTGGCTAGCCGGCATCTTATTAAAGGTCACGGTCAGGCACATCCTGCCGCCAAAATTCGCCCCCAGGAGCTGAATTTATCCAATAGCTAGTTCTCGGTCGATATCAGGTGTCATGCTGAGGTTTCCATTGTTATCCTCCCATACACCACTGGATTCGAACCCGGAACATTCCATATCAATCCACAGAGCTAGGGTCAGTCACTAATTACGCTCTGGCAATAACAAATATCTCTGTATGCCCTAGGCTATACGAGATTTCACACGTCGATTAGACTACCTGGCTCCCCTGACCATGGTGCTATGATCCCGTCCTTAAATTAATAAGATAAATCTATCAATTACTCTTACAAGTTTATTCACAAGCTGCAAATTCAATTCTCTATTAAACTCTTCCATTTCCTAGATTCTTGCATATTTATTTCCATTATCATAATATACTCTGATATTAAATTGCTTTGCTTAGCCCAACACGTACAATATTTCTGCTTGGATAGACAAATATTCCAATTAGCATATATATTTTGCTTACAACCATTTTTCCCTGATGTGTGTTCATTTATTCTTATTATTATTATTATTACTGACCTACATTACCATAACCCGACACAACGTAACCATTTTCAATAACCGAACATCCGTGTTCGTTACGTTAAGTTTCTATATAACTGAATTGCCATTTTAAAATAGTGGTAACGATTTATCCACTCAATGATGTACAAAGATATCTCAACTTGACTAAAATCAACACAACAATAATATCTTGAGGTTCTACCTCCAAAATTGACTCTTATTGGCATATTCTATAAATTTTGAAATCACTCAACATACAGTGGACTATAATTGCTACAAAATCATGGTTTTTGGGTACATACATTGGTTAATCTGATGGCTCCAACCACGCCTTTCTTCCAGTAATGCCCGCCATTATTTACAAAATTAGCAAGGCATTCTTATACTTCCCATACACATTTTACATAACTTTTGCCTTACAAAACACACGGCACTTTGCTCTTCCATGTTGAAGCTGTTGCTTCCTTATTCACACAACACGTTATATCACTTATTACAGTATTAATTTTATATATATATTTAAATGATCATCACTACAATCACACGATCACTATGTACATTTCTTAGTGGTTGACTTTTCCTGGCAAAATATCAGAAATGCAGATGTTGAAGATCTCTCTTCCAATTCTCTCTCGCATCTCGTCTGAAAGTCTCGATTCTCTGCCTAATGATTCCTATCGGTCCCCCATCCGTCTATCAATTTCTATCCTTAGAAAAATTTCCGGATATCGCATAAATATGCTTGCATATCATCCTGAGCATTAATTACAGTGGTATCCCTGCGAAATTTCACCAATCGCATAACAAAGTTTATATCTGCGCAATCCGACATCCTATGATATGTGTAACGAATAGTTTACATACTGCGCTCAACCATTGTACATTGTACTTGTACAGATTACCACCTTCAATTGTCCTACCTTAAATATCACACGGTACATTTCCTGAGTGCTCGATAGTAGTCCCTCGTAATGCCGACTATAAAAGTATGGCACGACTCTCCTTAATAATTGTGATTAATAAATGCCTTACTGTATGGCTCTTCATGTTAAAGTCCGCGCGTCCCTTCTCTGAATTCGGTAACGAGCACTTCGCACTAGACTGCGGTTCAACTGACTACATTAATCGTTATTAATTCATGCCTTAATGCATGATTATTATGTTGCTGCACTTAAACTGTTAAAAACCGCGCGCCCCCTTCCTGAGCTCGGGTGACGTGCTGTCTGCGCTCAACCATGGTTCAACTGACTGCGTCTGTCCTTCGTCCAGCCCTTATATCCGTTTGGAGAGAAAAAGTAGACCGAAAATTTCCCTGCAGCGTCATCTTCTCTCTCAGTATGATTCTGGTCTTGAAATAACGTTTATATGGTTCCTTTTTCCTCGCTGATCACAGATCTGTATGTGTGCTCGAGGATCGATCGGCCAATTAATTAATATTAATTGCCTTTGCCAGCGCTTGCCCACGTGGCGTCCTCTAAAAATTCCCGAAGACATGGTCAGATCTCGCCGCTAACCTCAGATCTACTGTGTCGCTGCGCGTTCCATTAAATCGGCCTCGATTTCAATGTTTAATGGCTTGATAATTAGCCTCCCGGCTATACATTCACATAGGTGCAAACCTCATGTCTCTGAGTTACTCCAATCACGAGTAATCATTAAATTGCTCTGGTATCTCCTCATTCCCCTGGCCTCTCTATTCTCTAACGGGGAATAACTTGACCATATATTACCCTCCTGACCTGCTCCAGACGGCATAATTAAGTCACCAAGAGTGACACGGCTGCAAGAAACCACGCCTACATTCTAGAGTAATTTAACAAGTGTCAAGCGCTCAAACTTTCTGCATTCAGTCCAGAATTGTATGCCTCATACAGCCCAATAATGCAGTATGCTGCTATTATTCCCTGCATTATATTAACAAATAATGTCAGAATTAGTTCATATCACAACAGTGATTTAATATGTATTTTCTCTAGGTGTTTTTATAACTTAAACTCCCTCAAAAGATCTCGTGTTCGTTCCTTGCTGGAATCTCTATTCTGAGCTCATCTATCTCAGAGATCCACGTTCGACACCAGTCAGCCTAACCCCGTTGGGTTCATATTCCCCTTGCAAAACTTATAGAAGTCAATTGCAAGCGACCTTCTGTAAGTCACCGGCTGACTGTCCCGACGGTCTATGTTTACCCTAGACGGTCCTTCACCTCGTCTGCCTGCGAGTGAGTCTGTCTATATCCCCCTTCCACTCTGAGCTCAGCCCTTAGACATGCATTTTCCTGGCGGAGGGTTTCATTCAAGGCTTTAACCTCCCCAACGACTTCGACCATTTCTTTGTATAGCAGTCGTAGACACTTGCATTCCGCCTGTCTGCTTCCTTACCTGGGCAAGCTGCTTGTCTTCCTTTCCGTCCCGCTGCGTGAGCCTTCAAGCCTGCCTGGCTGACTTTGCTGTCCACGTCCCCTTGGGTGAGCGCTGCTATAGCTTCCTCTTGTTCATCAAACTCTTCTGGTGAATAATAAATTTTGAGGTTGGCCACATTTATAACGACCTCGTTTCCCGTTTCTAAATGCCTTATTCTATATGCATTATTCTGTAGGTCTCTTATAACTTCGAACAAATGAATGCTTCTTTCAGTAGAGCAGTTATCTTATCTATACCGGGATGTCCAAACGCTCTGTGTGCTAGCCACACCAATCTCCTCTGCAAAGATGCAGGAATAACAATTCTTTGACGGGTATGGTCTACATTATCCCACTTGTGCAGCATCTGATTGTACCATACTGTGCCCGTTTAGACCGGAGTCCGCACGACCACATATGCATTTTACCAATAATCAGTCAGCACGAGAGTCAAAATATCCCGGGGCGCCAGATGGGTTAATGCTAATCGCAAAAACGACATCAAATGAAAATAAATGCTTTACTGATTTTTGGCTCAACGCCACAATAAGGATAGAAGGAGATTCAACTGGGCATATCACATCATGTAAAATTATCTCATTTTATTTTGAATTTAAAATTGACTGCAAAAATGCTCAAAGCAGAATCATTCACGTGTGGCGACCCACACTCCTATTTACACAATGTACAGAAATTTTCCAACACATTTGGACATTTTTTTTTTTTGGAAACACAAGTCTGCTTATCAGTCCTGTAGACTGTGTTCCAAAATTATATGCATTCATGATTAAATCCAGTTCAAATTTAATTGTCTTTACTGGAAATATCGTAGTTCACTGTTTGAATTTTTACATAATATTAACACTCGTAGAATAAATGTTCATAGAATTTTTAACTTTCACTTATTTTTCCAGTTTCAAAAAATATTGTCAAAAAATATTATTATTTCTGAATCAACACAAATTATTAACACATATTATTAACATCTGAAAAGTATTTGACCTTGAGCATAGCATCGACGATCTGTGCGAAGCACAACAAAAATTAATTGTTCTTCTGACACTAAACGTTTCGAGAAATGACTCGATTATGAACTTCAAGTTCCTAACAACATATATGATTTCTGAATCATCAACTTGATCAATAAATTGTTGAACCATTCAACTATTTGATTTTCCACTTGGAATCATTATTTTGAAAAATATTTATATTCATGGCCATTTTAGTAACTTTCACAACTTGCAATTCTTCGACAGAATGCGGAAATAAGAATTGTAGCTTCATAATAAATTCATTTAGTTCATGGCACTAGGATTGAAAACATCCTTCAAATTATTCGTGGTTATAGAATTATTTTTAATTGGCAGTGGCCCATTCTATTATTTGTGTAAGAACACAATATTCCAACAACAACGGCAAAGGTCTTCCTCTGAAGAAGAATAAAATACTATCATGACAAATCCGGGTTCTAGCAAAATCAAAGTCTAAATGGAATCCGTAAACAAGGTTGAAATAAGAACTGATGGTTTCTAAGAAATAACCTTCGGGTCATTCATACGACGAAATGTGTAGTTCCAATACTCCTATAAACCTGAGCCATCGAACCTGCTATTTGATTGATGCTCGAAAAAACCTCCTCATTCCTGCGACTTAAACATGCGCACCTGGGAATGGCATCTCAACTACTCCACACATAAATTTTCTTCCCAAAATTTATACAATAAATCAAGCCTCTGCTTGTTATCAACACTGGAAGATTAATAAACTTACAAGTTTATTTTATTTTACCATTCAGTTCAACCCGTGAATTTACCATACTTATGAAAATCTTTATTTCACTTTCGAGTGTATTTACGTCATGATTTTATATAAATACAAAAAATTTCCTATTTGATACAAATATCATTTGCTTCCCGTTTCATGCCTCTCCGTGTTATCTGAAAAATATACTTTGCTCATTGCAAATATTAACTGTTCAACCAGAACTGAAATGTTGGTTGAATGCGGGCTTGCGCTAACCACTCTCCTTCGGAAAATCTCCTGTTCCAAACTAGAAATGATTAAACTACTTCATAGGCTCTCTCTCAATACATATGATTATTAGAAAATATAATATCCAAGAATTATTTAGAAAAGTTATAAAAATTATTATTATTATTATTAGTGGATTATTATTATTATTAGTTATATTATTTTAAATATATTTAATTATTATCTCATTATGTGAGAATCCACATGTTCGAACCTTCGAATATGGAAAAAAAATCCATTCCTCAACAAAAAATAATTTAACTTTTACAGTTACATCGACGGTTTTCCGTGACTTCCCAAAAATATGAAATATTCAAATAAATGCTCGATATGCTCGGTCATCGATCCTAAACTGTTCTGAGTGCTGAAAATACTCAGAATAACTCTAATATGTCTTGCGTAAATCATTGCAAGATTTAAATACGAAGAAAAACAAAATGTGTTGGTCATCTGCAGAAAAATAGTTTGTTCCAATTAGCTAGGCATAATATAAAATTCAAATGTTGCTTACATTTCTTGATGGTCTTGAAGCGTAGCGAACCTGGTCTGTACCAGATTTATCCATAGACATGCCCTATCGGACAAGCACGTATAATCCTTGTATCGGCCGCCATTATATACCCACAATCCGTCTAACAAGACATAGTGATAATATCTCTTGACGTTTGAAGTAACTGTTGATCCATTTTAATAATGGCTTCTGTTAAAGCCATAGCCGTTCGTTTAAATGGGGTCAGATCTAAATGATCTATTCTTAAATATGTCAGTTGTAACATAACTCACGGTAATCGTTTCAGTACAAGAAAACACTGACAGTCTAAACCAATCAACGGCTGTTCTGAAGATCGTTCCCTGGGCATGGCTTATCACCATCTGCCATGCGCGAAGCAACATGTAGTTTCCCTGCGTTGGCTAATGAACAACACCGTGATAGACTGGCCTTCAATATACTGAAAGATCGGAGTGGTTATTAAGTTACAAATATGAAACTGACTGAATTGGACTAAAATATCCAAGTATTAAGTTATTACTGGTCTGTGACAAAGTATTATTCTAGACAAAGTCTAGCATATGTCCATGTAGAAATAAAAATATTTCACCAGTGTCTGTCGAAAAATAACTATCACCTTAGTGATTCTCCCTGCCGGAAACTTACTATGTTCCACTCGTAGCGCAGCACTTTTGTGACTATCACAACTTGAAATATCTTCTGCGTAGATCCGGCAACCATGTGCCTTGGCTCAGCGTAGCGGCACCTTGCTAGGCAAGTGCTTGATTCGAAGTGAGCTGAAGTTGCTTGAGCCGGCCGGCTTTTATTCAAAACGGTCAGGGTCACGCTGATTCAGCTGAAATCTGGAAATCCTCATATCTCTGGTATCCCTGGTCCGATTTACTTGATACTAAGTGCATTCTCTTTCATTTGGCCGTGCCAGTAATCTGATCCAAGTCTCAAGTCTCTACTCCATGGTTAACTATTTAATCAATGAATAGCCTCGACCTCTGCTATTACTCGCTACGTCACTTGACATGCTCTTAGCGGTATATTCTTTCCAATTGCTTCTAGATGCAATGTAGCGCGATATTCAAATATCTCAACTTTCAAAAGCGGCTGTAGCCTTTCCCTTGATATCTAGGTGTCTGAATCTTGGAATACCCATTCCTAGAGTTGGGCACAATACGTAGACTGTTGATAACGCCTCTGCCTCTCTGTATATTGCAGTTCCCCTTGCAAAGCGTCCCTTGAAGTAATCAATCATCATCTTCAACCACGGATCTTAGCGTTGTAGGTTGGTAAGTTTCTTCAAGTCATCTAAGGTCTTCTGATCTCGATTTTCAATCTGGACGGCTAGAGTTTCCTCTTCTGTCGGATATCGGCTTAACATGTCCGGTATTACGTTCTCTTTCCCTGGACAGTACTCTATTTCCACATTGAACTGTTGAATATACAGGGACCATCTTGTCAACCTCTGGCTGGACAAATCCGTCTTTAACAAAAATGTTAAGCTTTATGGTCTGTTCTGAGGACGATTTGAAAGCCATACACGAGTTTGCGCCAGTACTGCAATGCGTACAGAATTGCGAGCAACTCTATCTCTGTGATCGTGTAATTTTTCTCATGGGCCCTCAATCTCCTACTTATAAAGGCAATAAAAACTTTCTCCTCGGGCTTATCAACATTTTCTTGGAAAAGCATCGCTCCTATTCTAACATGTGATGCATCCGTCTGTATTATGAACTTCTGGATATAATCAGTGTATCCCAGCTTCACGTATTCCAAAAGCATTTGCTTTGACCTCACGAATGCTTCTTGACATTGCTCCGTCCAATTCCACCTGCCGCCTTTCTTCAATAGGTCTTGCAGGGGTGCCACAGTTGTAGTATAGTTTGGGCAGTGGTTAGCAAAGAATCCAATTTCTCCCAAATACTGTCAGACGTGCTTAACTTTCGTGGGTCGAGGAAAATTTCGAATAACCTCTAAATTCTCCGGGTTTGGCCTAACTCCATTTTCATCGATAACGTGCCCTAGGAATTAAACTTACCTCTGACAGAAGTGCGATTTCATGATATTAACCTTAAAATTAGCTTCCAGAAGGTTATCCAGCAAATTCTTCCGGTCTCTCATGTGCTCCTCCAGAGATTCTGATGTGAGTAGAATGTCATCTACGTATCTGATGGTACTCTCTTTAACATCATCCGATAGATTGCGGTCTAACGCTCTTATCAAAGCTGAACCAGCTGTTTTCAAACCAAAAGGTAATCTTAAAAATGTGTACGTATGTTGATCAAACATAAATCCAGTCAACAGACTAGTTTTTTTCTCCAATTCAAGATGGTGAAAGCTCGATGTAATATCTAAATTTGTAAATATGGTCTTCCCTTTAAACTTTCTGAGGATTTCTTTAATAGGTGGCACTTGGTCGAACTCCGGTATTACCTTCATATTTAAATGCCTCAAATCCAGGCACACTCTGACAGTCCCGTCTGTCTTAGGTACGATTACCAATGGGCTTACATAAGGCGTAGGTGTTTTCTCAATAACACCGGCCTCCAACATCTCCTGAATCGCTTCTTTGACCTTAGCATAGTGCTTTTCGGCTATAGGGTAGGGTTTCTGCCCAAATGGTGTCCAGTCGTTAACTTGGAATGCATAAGTGAAGTTCTTTATACGACCAGGTCTCGAGTCAAAGACTTCCTTCTGTTCCAATAATAATATCTTTAAATTTTCTTTATCTCTTGGACCAATTTTTGCTTCTTCTAGTTTTTCCAAAATATATTCTTCCAATTCGGGTTCCAGATCTTTCTCCATGTCTGCGGCTAGTGTTTTCAGTTCGTCTTCTAACTGCTCGACAGCTAAAACTTCCTCCTCAGCCATGTCTCTGTATGTATGGCATACTTGTTCATCTGTCCCTGGTTCATTCTGTTTGAGTGAGACCTCTAAGCCTTCGGCTTCCTCGTTCACATGGAACATAACTCTGTCCTGTGATAGGTCTATTACCACTCTGTATTCCCTTATAAACTCTGCCCAAATAATAAGGTTAAAAGGCCGTTTGTTTACTAGTAGAAAACTCTGTGAAAATATAGAGCCTCCTATCTGTAAATCTAGGAATACCTGATATTTGCATATCATCGTTTTGTCAGGAATGACAACTTTAATTTGACACTTGAGATAGGTATTTTCAAAACGTTTTCTTTCTGCGCTATCTCATTATACAAAGCTTGTGTCATAAGACACACCGTTGAACCCGTGTCTAACAGACCCTGCCACTCTTACTATAATAATGGGCAATTCTCTTTTGATCATGACCTGTGATCCTCCTGTATCCTCGATTAATTCCGGTTTGGCTATCCATTTAATGATGTTGACCGCCTTCCATCCATCATTCTCAAATTCTTCTAATTTTGGAGTTTTTTTCTACAGCGCCAGTCCTGTTAGAGTTTCTTCTCTCCTGTTCACTGCGCTGTAACTCCAAACTTTTGGCTCCGTCTCCATATCTGTCTGGTGACGTCCTATTTTGCATAGCTTCTTGCCAGCGGACTTGCTGCTTCTGGGGTTTTCTCCCCTTTCATTGAGGTATTGCAATGAGGCGTGATAACGTTCCTCTACCTCGTCATCAAAGTTACGCCTTCTTTCCTGGGGTCTCCAATTCCGATTGTTGCCTTCTTGGCCATTGTTACCTCCATTATTTTGGTACGGTCTACACCTTGTATTCTGTTGATTCCAAGAATTTCGGCCTCCTCATCCTCTACCAGAATTCCCTTTATACTTCGGTTGCCATCTTCTGGGTTCATGTTCCCATTGACGTCCGTTGGGATCTAACGTTTCAGTGCTAGTAGCTTTATTACTTTTTTTAACCTTTGTACTGGTCAGTCTGCGTGTTGGTCACGTGTACCTGTTCCACGTTTCGATTCTGACGCATAGTATTGGATGTCGTGAGGTCCAGTTGCCTAAGAACTGCCTCCATTTCCATAGCGGTTTTTGCATTTGCCGAAATCAGCAGCCTTTGGATTTCATAAGGAAGTTGTTTGGCAATAGCAATACATAGCTCTAGCTCGCTAGGTTTCTGGTCAAGTTCCTTAAATCGACTCATCTGAGATATGAAGAATTCAGCGTACTTCGTTGGATTGTTGGTGCTGTATCTTTTTGAGTACAAATCCAAACGTAAATTCTGTTGGGTCATCGGATCCCAGTATCTCTTCAAAAAAGCTTCCCGGAACTCCTCGGCAGTCTCGAAGGTATAACGGAAACTGCGAAACCATAACGCACATTCTCCCTCCGTTAGTTTCGCTATGGCTCGTAGCCTGCGCTCTTGTGGTATCCGCGCATCGTTCAGATATTCGAACACTTCTTTCAACCAATACTTCGGTGTCATATTACAATGGCTACCTGAAAATTTTTTGGTTTCTCCTCGCTTGCTCTAATTACATTTATAACTTGGTTGTGCATCGCATTTTCATGCGGCGTAGAAGCTGCAATCGGTGCTCCTGGCGTCACATATGTACTTTCGCCAGGGCCTGTAGCATTCCTTATTATAGGTTGGGTTTCTAAATCTGCCCACTTGGTTTTCCTCATATCTTCCACGCTGCCTTCACTTGACTTAGGATCTTTCATTAGGGTTTCCTCCTGTGCTATTATCCTAGTCTCCAATTGATTGTGGCGCAAACCTTCTGTTTCCAATCGAGTGATTACCTCTTTTTCTATTCTGCTAAGCCTATCCCTGTTCTCTTCTGCCACTTGAAATATTTTCTTCTTATCTTCCTTCAGGCTTTGCTGGATATGGGAGATTTCATCCTCTACATCTTTCTTTATTTGAGCAAGGGTCTTGTCGCTTGCCTCTGTCTTTTGGCCTTCTCTCACTTCCAGTTCTTCTCCAAGCCCTTTAATTTCCTCTTGGTTATGTCCATTGACCTTTGATATTTCATTCCGGACCTTAGCGATTTCCCCTCTGTTTTCCTCTTGTCTTTTGTTAACGATAAAAATGTCGCTTTGAATTTGGTCCAGTTCTTGATGAACTTTGCTCATCTGACCCTTTATGTTGCCTACCAGCTCTTTACTTTCGTTAGCGATAGCCTTATTCTCTCCTATTTCCTGACATTGACCTAATATGTTCTGATCCTGCTTCTTTAGATCACCGTTAATCACTCTAGCGTAACCTTTCAACTTTTCGTCCCATTTAGTGTCATTCTCTTCTAATCTCTGATCTACCGTTCTAGAAATTTCGGAAAATTGTTTCGCTTGGCGTTCGAGATTCGCCTCATTTTGGATTTGAATATCCTTAATGTCATTTAACAGCGCATCTAACCTACGGTTCGTTTCATCCTGCGCGTGCTTACATGCCTGCAAATTACTTTCAGGTTTGGCTTCTATCGCCTCGAAACGCTTTTCGGTCTTAACCTGCATATCTGATATAATGCTTACAACGGTTTCAGTTACCTCGGTCTTAATTGTTTCTTGCATTTGACCTAGCTTATCATTTATTTCTGCCTTATTTGCATCCAATCGGTTGTTTATTTCAACCTGGTTTGCACTGATTGCCACCTGATTGGCCTCTAAACGATTGTTTATTTCATCCTGGAAAGCCTTGGCTTCCAGCTTATTCTGTTCACTGACAGCGTCAAAATGCTGTTTTAGCTCTGAAATCCCACGCAAAATGCCCTCCGTACCAGCCATTCGTACTACAATTCACTTTGAGATATAGGCAGGCTTCCTGGATACATGTGTGGATTCGTTTCCAAGAGAAATTCAGGACACTGTACACATATTGTAAGATAGTACTTAAAATTTGGATTTTTGGATAAATTGTGGATTGGGTGCGTAGCGCTCATACCCTTGGGCAATTCTCTTCTCAATAGAGAGATTCTGCGTTACTTCAATAGCCTACTGAACTCAAAAATCACTCAAACATAGTTTGAGGCAAAAAAATAATTATTATGGTTTTTCCCAAGAAATACCATAAAAATATATGGGGTTTCCCTAAATCCCATAAGCTCCACAAACCTGGGCGCCATGATAAATAAGTAGATGGTTTGGCCTCGTAAGACATCGCAGCAACCATCCAAGGACTAGGTTTTACTGTCGAAATCCCCACGTTGGGCGCCATGATAAATAAGTAGATGGTTTGGCCTCCTAAGACATCGCAGCAACCATCCAAGGACTCGGTTTTACTGTCGAATGCCCCACCTTGGGCCTTGCCATGATAAATAAGAAGCGTGGTCTTACCATGTTTTACCCACACACGGGCGACATGATAAATATGAAGAATGTACTTATCAACATTTATATTGTTTGTATCAGAGCTTAGCTAAAGTTAGGTGCGGTCATTCCCCCAAATTCATTTTATTCGTTAAGTTAATAGAGTTGTTTACACTAGATCTTGACCGACTTAAGGAGTACCTTTAGCTCAAATCACTGTACAGGACATCAAATCCCATATACCCATGTGAGTAATTTCCATGTAAAACATGCTTCTGCCTCCAGCCAACATCAGTCCTCAGGCGTGTACCGTTCACCCACTGAGCAGTTGCATATTTTTGATCTGAGACTAAAAGGTATCAACTCTACAATAATAAAGCACAACTCTATTCTAAAGACTTTAATTAAGCTCTAAATCATGGCTTCAAACAAACAAAAACACAATCCCAACAATATAACACAAACAATGCAAAATTATTCCTTCAATCCACCAACATTCGCACATTATCCTTGCAAATCCAAATGATTATTCATTCATTTACCATGAGATTAACATCAAATTCATTCTCAAGTGCGCTGATGCACAGGTAAACTACACATAAACTGTACTTATAATCTTATGTCACCTATTGTGACCTGTTTAATTTCACAATCTTAATTGTTTACTCTCAACACATCCTAATTTACATTATGCGTACAATTGTGTTTTGTATCTCTCTTCCCACCAAAATGCTTTACCATGCATTAACCAATTTATGGGTTGCACATCAAATTTACTTGCAACTCCACAATTACTTGTAATCATACCCCTTTCTGCAGTTCCCTTTCTGCAGTTCCACTTTCTACAGTTCCACTGTATGCCGTTGTGAGTTCAATTTCAAAGATTCCGTTACCGCTGTGTCGGATGGTATTATTATGCTACCCTTGCGTGGGCATAGCCTATGGCATCTAGTGTCCGCCTTCAGAACGAAGTGACAATGTCAGTATAAAAATGCAACTTTCAACAACTCATAAGTTTGCCAAGTATTAAGTCATTAGAATGATCCTTAATTATCAATGTGTTTCAAACCACACAAATTCATTTTACAATACAACAATGATTCATTTATTACACACAGGGTTTCAACGCCTTTCCATTCTAAATGTCAAGCTCCAAGGGTCGTTTAACATCTCCCCCTCGGTTCTTCTTGTATACAATTGGAATGAGTCAGGCGGTCACCAAACACGTGCTCTGTCCCTTCCTAACTCCCCGCTCTCTTTACCTCCAAGCAGTAACCTGTGACTTTAAATAAAATAGTGCAGTCTCATTGACCTACACATCCCATATGATTTAAACTAAACTGTATGCAAGATAGGTTATGGACTTGTTTAATCATTTTTTCCTAACCGTAGGATATTAATAACTGGCCTCAACAGGTCCATATACATTATATGAAGGAATGAGATTCATCATTCACCGATCGAATTGGCTAGCCGGCATCTTATTAAAGGTCACTGTCAGGCACATCCTGCTGCCAAAATTCGCCCCCAGGAGCTGAATTTATCCAATAGCTAGTTCTCGGTCGATATCAGGTGTCATGCTGAGATTTCCATTGTTATCCTCCCATACACCACTGGATTCGAACCCGGAACATTCCATATCAATCCACAGAGCTAGGGTCAGTCAGTAATTACGCTCTGGCAATAATAAATATCTCTGTATGCCCTGGCCTAGGCTATACGAGATTTCACACGTCGATTAGACTACCTGGCTCCCCTGACCATGGTGCTATGATCCCGTCCTTAAATTAGTAAGGTAAATCTATCAATTACTCTTACAAGCTTATTCACAAGCTGCAAATTCAATTCTCTATTAAACTCTTCCATTTCCAAGATTCTTGCATATTTATTTCCATTATAATAATATACTCTGATATTAAATTGCTTTGCTTAGTCCAACACGTACAATATTACTGCTTGGATAGACAAATATTCCAATTAGCATATATATTTTGCTTACAACCATTTTTCCCTGATGTGTGTTCATTTATTCTTATTATTATTATTATTACTGACCTACATTACCATAACCCGACACAACGTAACCATTTTCAATAACCGAACATCCGTGTTCGTTACGTTAAGTTTCTATATAACTGAATTGCCATTTTAAAATAGTGGTAACGATTTATCCACTCAATGATGTACAAAGATATCTCAACTTGACTAAAATCAACACAACAATAATATCTTGAGGTTCTACCTCCAAAATTGACTCTTATTGGCATATTCTATAAATTTTGAAATCACTCAACATACAGTGGACTATAATTGCTACAAAATCATGGTTTTTGGGTACTTACATTGGTTAATCTGGTGGCTCCAACCACGCATTTCTTCCAGTAATGCCCGCCATCTTTTGCAAAATTAGCAAGGCATTCTTATACTTTCCATACACATTTTACATAACCTTTGCCTTACAAAACACACGGCACTTTGCTCTTCCATGTTGATGCTGTTGCTTCCTTATTCACACAACACGTTATATCACTTATTACAGTATTAATTATATATATATATTTAAATGATCATCACTACAATCACACGATCACTATGTACATTTCTTAGTGGTTGACTTTTCCTGGCAAAATATCAGAAATGCAGATGTTGAAGATCTCTCCTCCAATTCTCTCCCGCATCTCGTCTGAAAGTCTCGATTCTCTGCCTAATGATTCTAATCGGTCCCCCATCTGTCTATCAATTTCTATCCTTAGAAAAATTTCCGGATATCGCATAAATATGCTTGCATATCGTCCTGAGCATTAATTACAGTGGTATCCCTGCGAAATTTCACCAATCGCATAACCAAGTTTATATCTGCGCAATCCGACATCCTATGATATGTGTAACGAATAGTTAACATACTGCGCTCAACCATTGTACATTGTACTTGTACAGATTACCACCTTCAATTGTCCTACCTTATATATCACACGGTACATTTCCTGCGTGCTCGATAGTAGTCCCTCGTAATGCCGACTATAAAAGTATGGCACGACTCTCCTTAATAATTGTGATTAATAAATGCCTTACTGTATGGCTCTTCATGTTAAAGTACGCGCGTCCCTTCTCTGAATTCGGTAACATGCACTTCTCACTCGACTGCGGTTCAACTGACTACATTAATCGTTATTAATTCATGCCTTAATGCATGATTATTATGTTGCTGCACTTAAACTGTTAAAATCCGCGCACCCCTTTCCTGAGCTCGGGTGACGTGCTCTCTGCGCTCAACCCTGGTTCAACTGACTGCGTCTGTCCTTCGTCCAGCCCTTATATCCGTTTGGAGAAAAAAAGTAGACCGAAAATTTCCCTGCAGCGTCATCTTCTCTCTCAGTATGATTCTGGTCTTGAAATAACGTTTATGTTCGACCCTGACTATTATGTATCTGAAAACTGTATCATAATGAGACTCATTATAACATTATTTTTCATTATGATACAGTTTCTCCCACCAATCAGAGCTCAAGAAAAAGTCGTTTGACCAATTAGATAATTAGATGCGCTGAGTACCACGGCCTTCTAATGTAAATCACACTGCCTTGCCTAGTGTAATAGTAGAGTAATCGAGGTGGCCATGGTCAAATACAAGGCATTCCCTGCGTCTCATGCGGTCTGTTTAGTACATAAAACTGGCGAAATCTCGACAGATATTTATGAATATTTATCTTCGAACATAAAATAGTTATAATAATTATAGTCGAAGATAAACAGTCGTATGCAACTCGCCTATAATGGTAATTAAGGCACTCGTATGGAAATTATAAAACTCGCATACGCTCGTTTTATAAAAAATACTCGTGTCTTAATTATAGCCATTATAGGCTCGTTGCATAATGTACTATTATATGGTTCCTTTTTCCTCGCTGATCACAGATATGTATGTGTGCTCGAGGATCGATCGGCCAATTAATTAATATTAATTGCCTTTGCCAGCGCTTGCCCACGCGGCGTCCTCTAAAAATCCCCGAAGACATGGTCAGATCTCGCCGCTAACCTCAGATCTACTATGTCGCTGCGCGTTCCATTAAATCGGCCTCGATTTCAATGTTTAATGGCTTGATAATTAGCCTCCCGGCTATACATTCACATAGGTGCAATCCTCATGTCTCTGAGTTACTCCAATCACGAGTAATCATTAAATTGCTCTGGTATCTCCTCATTCCCCTGGCCTCTCTATTCTGTAACGGGGATTAACTTGACCATATATTACCCTCCTGACCTGCTCCAGACGGCATAAGTAGGTCACCAAGAGTGACACGGCTCCAAGAAACCACGCCTACATTCTAGAGTAATTTAACAAGTGTCAAGCGCTCAGACTTTCTGCATTCAGTCCAGAATTGTATGCCTCATACAGCCCAATAATGCAGTATTCTGCTAGTATTCCCTGCATTATATTAACAAATAATGTCAGAATTAGTTCATATCACAACAGTGATTTAATATGTATTTTCTCTAGGGGTTTTTATAACTTAAACTCCCTCAAAAGATCTCGTGTTCGTTCCTTGCTGGAATCTCTATTCTGAGCTCATCTATCTCAGAGATCCCCGTTCGACACCAGTCAGCCTAACCCCGTTGGGTTCAGTATATGCCATCAAAAGTTTGCTATTTCTTAGCGGTCTCTTTTTATTTGAAATGGAAATATGAAAGTTTGAAACCAAAGGGTGTTGTGACGTCACTAAAATGGTCGCCATCTTTAAATAGTGCAAAGTATTGAAATCAAAAGTAACCTATATGTTAACCAGGTAAATCAGCTACTTCCATGTAAAATTCATGTAAATCGGACCAGTGGTACTTGCGTGATTGAGCAATACACAGACACACAGCATCTCATTTTTAGCCTCGCTTCGCTCGCGTCATAGTCGTGTCATATTGTTATTCAATGAAATGCAGGTTTAACCCCGTTAACACCCCTTTAGAACCTGAATATCCAAAAATCCCTCCTTAGTAGACGTTTTCGACATACAACAAACATATCCCCAAAATATCATTCTTCTAACTTTAATAGTTTTGGTTGGTCGATGAGAGTGAACATCCAAAAATCCTTCCTTAGTGGACGTTTTTCTTCCAGAATTTCACCCCTCTCCATAGGCCCCTTAAATTGCATTTATGAAAAAACGGTCGAACACCTATTTATTTTATTTATTTATTTTTAAGCTGATTGATTTCCTCCGAGTTTCAAACTCCTCGCCGATGTCGTTTAAGAGATACACGCTCCGTTATGAATCTTTCAACCCCTACGTTTCATCCCTTTCACCTCATAACATACACTATATCGAAAAACCATTAGACATGTGTCAGCTTATTTTTAATGATTAGTATATATGCCAAGTATCACATCCCCAAATGAAACCACTGGTGAGATATTGTTATTCAATGAAATGCACGTTTACCCCCTTAACACCTCTTTAGAACCTGAATATCCAAACCTCTTTCCTGAGTGGACGTTTTCGACATACAACGAACATATACCCAAAATTTCATGTTTCTAACGTCAATAATTTTGGCTGGGCGATGATGAGTGAGTGAGTCAGTCAGGACATTTTCTTTCATTTAATTTGGATAATTTCACCCCTTCCCATGAAACCCTTAAATTTGATTTATGAAACAAACGGTCGAACACCTATTTACTTATTTAAAGCTGTTTTCCCCCTGAGTTTGATGAGTGAATGAGTGAGTCAATTAGTTAGGACACTTTCTTTCCTGTTTTTCCCCCCAGAATTTCACCCCTCTCCAAGGGGTTTATGGATTTATGAAAAAACGGTCGAACACCCATTTACTTGTATTTTAAGCTGTTCTTTCCCGCCGACTTTCAAACTTCTCGCCTATGTCGTTTCAGAGATACACGCTCCGTTAAGAATCCCTCAACCCTCAATTTTCACCCCTTTCATCTCATAATATACACCACATCGATAAACCCTTAGACATATGTCTGATTATTTTTAATGATTAGTTTATATACCGAATATCACATTCCCAAAGAAACAACTCATGAGATATCGTTATTCAATGAAATGCACGTTTACCCCCTTAACACCTCTTTAAGACCCGAATAAACAAAAATCATCCCTTAGTTGACGGTTTCGACATACAGCGAACATATTCCCAAAATGTCATGTTTCCAACTTTAATAGTTTTCGCTGGGCGTGATGAGTGAGTAATTCAGACAGGACATTTTCTTTCAATTATTTTTTACCATAATTTCACCCCTCCCCATGGGCCCCTTAAATTGGATTGATGAAAAAACGCTTGAACACCTATTAACTTATTTTTAAGCTGCCTTTTTCCCCTGAGTTTGATGAGTGAGTGAGTTAGTCAGTCAGTTAGGATACGTTTTCTCCTTTTCCCCCCCAGAATTTCACCCCACCCCATTGGCCCCTTAAATTAATTCATGAAATAACGGTCGAACACCGATTTACTTACATTTTAAGCCGAACTTATTTTTTCGCTGAGTTTCAAATTTCTCGCCTATATCGTTTAAGAGAGAGGCTTACACGCTCCGTTTGGAATCCTTCAACCCCCACTTTTCACCCCTTTCACCTCATAATAATACACCACATCGAAAAAACCTTAGACACATGACTGCTTATTTTTAATGATTAGTATATATGCCGAGTATCACATCCACAAATGAAACCACTCGTGAGATATTGATATTCAATGAAATGCAGGTTTAACCCCCATAAGACCCCTTTAGAACCTGAATATCCAAAAATCCTCCCTTAGTGTACGGTTTTGACATATAACGAATATATCCCCGAAATGCCATGTTTCCAACTTCAATATTTTTGGCTGGGCGATGATGAGTGAGTGAATGAGTCAGGACATTTTCTTTCAATTTTTTTTCTTCAGAATTTCACCCCTCCCGATGAACCCCTTCATTTTGATTGATCAAAAAAACTGTCGAAAAGGTATTTACTTACTTTAAAGCAGTTTTCCCCCTGAGTTTGATGAGTGAGTGAGTCAGTCAATCAGTTGGGACACTTTCTTTCCTGTTCCCCCCCCCAGAATTTCACCCCTCCCCATGGGCCCCTTAAATTTGATTTATGAAAAAAAAACGGTCAAACACTTTTTTACTTATTTTTCATGCTGATTTTTTTCCGCTGAGTTTCAAACTCCTCGCCTATGTCGTTTAAGAGATACACGCTCCGTTAGGAATCTTTCTTTCCCCACTTTTCACCACTTTCACCTCATAATATACACCACATCGAAAAACCCTCAGACACGTGTCTTCTTACTTTTTAATGATGAGTTTATATGCCGTGTATCACATCCCCCAATGAAACCAATCGGGAGATATTGTTATTCAATAAAATGCACGATTAACCCCCTTAAGACCCCTTTAGAACCTGAATATCCGAAAATCCTCCCTTAGTAGACGGTTTTGACATATATTGAACATATCCCCAAACTGTCATGTTTCTAACTTCAATAATTTTGGCTGGGCGATGATGAGTGGGTGAGTGAGTGAGTGAGTCGGGCATTTTCTTTTTTCAGAATTTTACCCTTCTCCATGAACCCCTTAATTTGAGTTATAAAAAAACTGTCAAACAGCTATTTACATACTTTAAAGCAGTTTCTCCCCCTGAGTTTGATAAGTGAGTCAGTCAGTCAATCAGTTAGGACACTTTCGTTCCTGTTCCCCCTCCCCCAGAATTTCACCCCTCCCCATGGGCCCCTAAAATTGGATTTTTGAAAAAACGGTCAAACACTTATTTACTTCTACTTTATGTTGATTTTCTTTTCACTGAGTTTCAAACTCCTCGCCTATGTCGTTTAAGAGATACACGCTCCGTTAGGAATCTTTCAATCCCCACTTTTCACCCCTTTCACCTCATAGATATTTTATTTATCCTTTGAAGGCTATTAGTTTATTTAACTTAAAACCTTATAATAATATAAACCACATCTAAAATCATTCAGGCACGTGTCTTCTTTTTTTAGCCTACTTTCGATTTTTGCAAAAAATGAAAGTAGATTTATGAGATCAACACACGGCGAAAAAAGTGTGTCTGTCTGTGTGTGTGTATGTATGTGTGTGAGTATGTGTGTGTGTGTGTGTGTGTGTGTATGTGTGTGTGTGTATGTGTGTGTATGAGTCTGTGTGTGTGTGTCTGTGTGTGTTGGAGTGTGTGTACTCTGAATGTCTGTCCCCCCCTATCAATTCGAACACGGTGAATGCGAATTGAACGAAATTTGGTACAAAGGTAGCACTAGCAAAGGACACCTCAGTGTCATGTTCTATATCGCCGCCATCTTGACGGAAACGAAATGGCGGCCACACAAATGTTCAAAGCTTAAATCAAATTACGACTAACCTAATCATCCGATCTCTACCAAATTTTGCAACAACATACCTTTATGGGGGGGGGGGGGAGCATTTTCTGACCAAACTAATAGGTGATCAGCGTAATAGTTTGCGGATGGCGGCCATCTTTGTGTGAAAATCGATTCCCCTTATTAATTCAAACATGGTGCAACCGAATGGAACGAAATTACAGAGGTAGTACTAACAAAAGGCACCTCAATGTCATGTTTTATATCGCCGCCATCTTGACGGAAACGTAATGGCGGCCACACAAATGTTCAAAGCTTAAATCAAATTACGATTAACCTAATTATCCGATCTCTACCAAATTTTGCAACAACATACCTTTATAGAGGAAGCATCTTTTGACCAAATAACTAGGTCATTAGCCTAATAGTTTGCGGATAGCGGCCATCTTTGTGTGAAAATCAATTCCCCCTATTAATTCAAACACGGTGAAACCGAATGGAACGAAATTTGGTACAGAGGTAGCACTAGAGAAGGGCATCTCAGTGTCATGTTTTATATCGCCGCCATATTGACAGAAACGTAATGGCGGCCACACAAATGTTCAAAGCTTAAGTTAAATTACGTCTAACATAACCATCCGATCTCTACCAAACTTCATGGAGGGAGCATCCTTTGACCAATCTAATAGGTTATTAGCCTAATAGTGTGCGGGTGGCGGCCATCTTTATGTCAAAATTGATTCCCCCTATTAATTCGAACACGGAGGAACCGAATGGTATGAAATTTGGTACAGAGGTAGCACTAGCAAAGGGCACCTCAGTGTCATGTTTTATATCGCCGCCATCTTGACTGAAACGTAATGGCGGCCACACGAATGTTCAAAGCTTAAATCAAATTACGATTAATCTAATCATCCGATCTCTACCAAATTTTGCAACTACATACCTTTATGGAGGAAGCATCCTTTGACCAATCTAATCGGTCATTCGCCTAATAGTTTGCGGATGGCGGCCATCTTTGTGTCAAAATCGATTCCCCCTATTAATTCAAACACGGTGAAACCGAATGGAACGAAATTTGGTACAGAGATAGCACTAGCAAAGAGCATCTCAGTGTCATGATTTATATCGCCGCCATATTGACAGAAACGTAATGGCGGCCACACAAATGTTTAAAGCTTAAATCAAATTACGACTAACATAACCATCCGATCTCTTTACAAACTTTGCAACAACATACCTTTATGGAGAGAGCATCCTTTGACCAATCTAATAGGTCATTAGCCTAATAGTTTGCGGATGGCGGACATCTTTATGTCAAAATTGATTCCCCCTATTAATTCGAACACGGTGGAACCGAATGAACGAAATTTGGTACAGAGGTAGCACTAGCAAAGGGCACCTCAGTGTCATGTTTTATATCACCGCTATGTTGACGGAAACGTAATCGCGGCCACCCAAATGTTAAAAGCTAAAATGTAATTACGACCAACCTAATAATCTAGTCTCTACCAAATTTTGCAACACCATATCTTTATGTGGGAAACATATTCAGACCAAACTGCAAGAACATCAGCCCAATAGTTTGCAGATGGTGGCCAAGTATGTGTGCAAATCGATTCCCCCTATCAATTCAAACACGGTGAAACCGAATTGAATGAAATTTGGTACATAGGTAGCACTAGCAAAGGGCACCTCATATTCATGTTTAATATCCCTATAGCACGTTGTATTTCCTCAAGCTACTACAACCAACATTCAATCATACTCGTTGAAAAGGACAAAGAGTTATAACAAAACCCATGCATTTAGGATAAAGTAGGCTATATGTTCTTTACTGATCATCTTGTTAAGGATGAGTTTATATGCCGAGTATCACATCCCCCAATGAAACCAATCGGGAGATATTGCTATTCAATGAAATGCAGGTCTACCCCCTTAACACCCCTTTAGTACCTGAATATTGAAAAATGCTCTCTTAGTTGTCATTTTCGGCCCTTGAGGAAGCTGCATACCAAATTTCATTCCAATCCGCGTGGAGGTTTCTGAGATTTCGTGATGAATGAATGAGTGAGTGAGTGAGTGGTATTTGACAAATATATAGTAGATAGTGTTAAGTCTTTGTTATGCTAAACTCGGTTGACAGTGCTGTGTGAGCAGTTGAGTAACTAACGGAATTTCAAGTAAAGATCCTCATTTTCTATACCGGTGGTGCAGAGCGCAACTGGCATCCAGTCGGCCGAGTCTCGACTTGAGCTATGTTGCCATGGAAATGTTATGCCTTGCCATTCCTTCATGAGTATATTTTATGATTTGATTAGCCTGTGGTTGAGTGCAAAAGGGCCGAAATCAGAAGAATGAGAAAGATTATCGAAAATTCATGTAGCCAGCGGTTCCTTCTGGGTCCTAAACTATGTGTGTGCAAAATTTGGTTGAGATTGGTGGAACGGTGTGGATTTGTATACGGAACAGACCCACCCACATACATACATACATACATACATACATACGTACAGATTTTCACTTTTATATATAAGGTTAAATGAAATTAATTTTCTGGGAGTATCTCAAAAACTGTTGGTTTTAGGGCCTTATAATATGGTTTTAGGGCCCCCCGAGTTTCGTTTCACACACTGAGGGGCTGAAAATGAGCTTTGTCTCGCCCTTCTACGCCAATTTCAGCAGGTATTTTAAGGGGGTAGGCCCCCTTTCATGAGAGGTACAGAGAAGAGTTACATCAATGATTAGTGTCGTGCCTCTGAAGGATATCTGTACCAAATTCTACGTTGATCCACCCGTCCGTTTTCGAGTTATAAGGGAACAACATTGTCCACAGACAGACAAACAGACATACAGACAGACATAAATTTTATTTTCGCGCGCATCCGTCATAAAACAGTCTGAAACGAGGAAATAATGCAAATTTCCGTAGAAATTCAGAAAAAACAGACAAACTTTCATCTCTATATATATATAAGAATGAAAGTTTGTCTGTTTTTTCTGAATTTCTACGGAAATTTGCGTTATTTACGCGTTTCTGACTGTTTTATGACGGATGCGCGCAAAAATGAATTTTTGTCTGTCTGTCTGTCAGTATGTCTGTCTGTCTGTCTGTCTGTTTGTCTGTGAGCAAGTATGTTCCCTTATAACTCGAGAACCGCTGGGTAGATCACCGTAAAATTTGGTACAGATATCCTTCAGAGGCACGACACTAATCATTGATGTTACTCTTCTCTCTAGCTCCAATAAAAGGGGGCCTACCCCCTTAAAACCCTTGCTGAAATAGGCGTAGAAGGGCGAGACAAAGCTCATTTTCAGCCCCTCAATGTGAGAAATGAAACTCAGGGCCCCCGAAAACTACCTTTTCAGGCCCTAAAACCAACCGTTTTTGAGATATTCCCAGAGAACTAATTTCATTTAATACAACAAGTAGTTCCGTGAAGAACTATACAGCCTATTTTCATATATCCTACTCATATTAATTGCCTCTATCAACATACAAAATTTCAGTTTAATTGCTGTAACAGATTCGTAGATATTGAGAACCGTCTAAATATTTCAGATGGTCGCCAGGTTGGATTTTTATTTTTGTACTATTACATTAAGATTATTGTGTATGTGTGGTATTCAAACTGCAATGGCATGATTAGAACACAAGAAGTAAAAAGGAGATTCTAAAATTACGCACAGAAGCCATCTTGTGATTATGCAAACAATTGTAATAAATTAGATGCCAGTGGAACAACATTTTTATAAGCATTTAACGTGCAACGTTTCATGACACTCGGATAGTTAATTCGCGAGAAACGTCCATTTAAATATTTATACTTCGCGTCGCCGCCATGTTGGATTTGTGATCACCAGGTTACTGAAAGTCATATAGGTGAACATATGTTCATAGTCTCTATGCACATTAAAAACAATCAGTTTGGTTGCTGTAAAAGATTCATAGATATTGAGAACCGTCTAAATATTTCGGAAGCTCGCCATTTAGGATTGTTATATGTATAGGCCATAGAGTTATGTACCATTCAAGGACAATTATTGCCTAGGTTCATTATTAAAACTTTCACTTCGATCGCATGATTACGACACAAGAAATAAAAACTTAATTTTAAAATTTCGCACAGCCGCCATCTTGAGGTTATGTAAAAAATTGAATTAAATTAAATGGCAGTGCATTACAATCTGCAAAATCATTTACTGAACCACATTTCACAGCGCTCAGAGAGTTAAATCACGAGAAAAGTCTATTAAAATATTTCAAATTCGCTTGGTCGCCATGTTCGTTTTGTACTTTACAGGTTTATGAAATATACATAGGTAAACTTGTATCAGTACCCTTTATCACCGTACAAAATTGCAGGGTGATATCTGTAATAGTTTCGGAGATATAGAACGTCAGTGAAATATTTTGCACAGCCGCCATTTTGAGGTTATGTAAACAATTGAACTCAATTAGACTTCAGTGCATTACAATGTGCATAAACATTTGCTGTACCAAGTTTCATTACGTTTGGATAGTTAAATCGCGAGAAAAGTCTATTTAAAAGTCTCAACTTCGCTTGGCCGCCATGTTGGTTTTGTAGTCACCAGGTTTTTGAAAGTCTCATAGGTGAACTTCTAGTAGTACCCTTTATCACCGTACACAATTTCAGGGCGATATCGGTAATAGTTTCGGAGATATTGAATGCTAGTGAAATATTTCGCACAGCCGCCATGTTGGATTGGTGAGACGTAACAAAATTTGAAGGGCACAGTTGAGGTCGCCGGGAATAGTGCTATGAACTTACTGAGTTTCATTGAAATCGCTCCAGCCGTTTAGATTTTATTAGGACACACACACACACACACGCACACACACACGGACAAAAGGTGATCTCATAAGCCTATTTTTTCAAAATTGAAAATAGGCTAATAATGAAAGAATGCAATCCGGTAACCATGGCAACAGAAACTCACAGGTCCACAGACGCAATACAATTCCATTTATTACATTACTGATATAGTTTGCAAACGGTTATAAGGCTATTACGGAACAAAATCAAGCTGTAAATTCATCAATACATAGGGTATAATGCGCTTAAGGGGGTCAAGGGGTACTCTAGAATTTTTACACGCGATTTACACGTGCGGGTGTGGTACGGAAGGTCTATTACGTCCCTATCTCTATATTGCTATTGTACCCATGCATATAATCTCGATGGAAAATATGCTTCTGCCTCCAGCTAGTTTCAGGACTCGAGGGTGTACCGTCCTCCCACTGAGCAGTTGCATACTTTGGATTTGAGGCTAAGAGGTATCAACTCTACAATGATAAGGCACAACTCTATTCTAAAACTTTAATTCAGTTAATAAAATCATGGCTTTAAACAAATAAAACAATCCCCATAACCATAAAACAAAAGCAAACAAAAATTACTTTCCACAATCCACCAATCTGAACATAATATAATCATAATAAATCATATCATACCACAAACCTTTACCCTTATGTGAACATCACAAAGATATTCTAGTGCGCTGATGCACGTACAACTTCAGAAACAAACTGTACATTGACACTACTGTCATACAATGTGACTTCTTTAATATCACAACATTACTGATTCATAAAACCTTCTTAATTTGACAATTATGTGTACCGTGTGTGTTTTGATCTTTCTTTTCCCACCAAATGCTTCACATGCATTAGCCTATTCTGGTGTTGCACAGCAAACTACGTGCAACTCCATATTTATGTAAGCTACCCCTACTCCACTATTTATATAGTTCCACTGCATGCCGTTTTGTGATTTCATTTAAAAACGTTATGTTATTGTTGTGTCGGATGGTATAATCAAACTACCTTGCGCGCGTAGCCTGTGGAATCTGGTAACCAACTTCTGAAAAAGTTGTCAGTGACAGTATAAATGCAACGTCTAACCATTCGTTAGGTAGCTAAAATCATGAACCATCAGGATAACATATAATTATCAATGTGTTCTTAAACCACATGGCTTCATTACTCAACATAACAATATTTCACTTCAAGTCATTAATAGGGTCTAAAATCTGTTCCTGTCAACTTGCTTTCACGGTTCGCCTTGACCGTCCCCAGACCCTCTCCTCGAGCGGTCGGTATACAATAGCAGTGGGTTGGGTTTCCACCCTAACTCGACCCCCGCTTTTATGTCTGAAGGCTTATTTCCAAAGCATTGTAAGATTTTACAAGACAAACTGTGCTCCCAATGACACACATATCTCAATGGATTTTAACTGAATATTATGCACGCAGGTAGTGAATGAGCTTTATATTTATTCCTACCCCGAGGATAAAATAATTACTGGCACCAAACAGGTCCATTCAACATGAAGGTACGAGGTTCGTAAAACATTGGTCTATTTGGCAACCGGTGTCTTAAATAAATGCGGTCCAATGCTGCCGGTATGAGGTTCGCTTCAACAAGCCGAATAACTCACAATAATAAGTTCTCGGGGAATCATTAGAGTGTCGAGGTGTCCTCGTTTTCCTCGCACCTAATCACGGGATTCCAACCCGGAACATTTCATCCTTCATCAGAGTTAGGGTCCAACACTAAACACTCTGGCACAAAGTATATCTCCGCTATGCCCCCGGCATAGGAGATTTCATACGTAGAATAGACCACCTGGCTCCTTTACCTAATGTTACGACTTCGTCCTATAATATTAAGAGAAATCTATCAATTACTCTATAAGCTTCTCACATAAGCTGCAAATTCAATTCACTAAAAGCTCTTCCATTCCTGGCATAATTATATTCCCATTAATACAATATTCTGATATCAAACTCTTTCTTTAATCCCGTAATGTAATCTTACTGTATAATCTTACTGCTTGGATCGATAAGTCTTGCAATTAGCGTAATTATTTCTTGTTTACAACCTTTACCTGATGCGTTCATTAATACCTTTGATATTCATAATTGTTATGATATTATTCTCACTGACATAATTTACCAAAATCATTCCTTATTATTATTATGATTTCTGACATATTTTACCAAAATCATTCCTTATTATTATTATTATATTTCTGACATAATTTACCAAAATCCGACACAACCAATCATCTCAAAACTCGAACAACTGTGCTCGTAACATTTACATAACTGATTGCCATCTTTAATTAATAGTGGTAATGATTAATCCACTTATTGATGCACATTAACATCTCAACTGTATAAAAATCAATACAATAATGACTAAACCTGGAGGGTCTACCTCCTAATCTGATTCTTACTGGCATCTTTACTGAAATCACGTCACATGTAGTGGCCTATATTCTCTAATTAACCATAATTTGTGGGGTACTCACATATCTCAAGGCTTCTCATGGTGGCTTCAACCAATCATATCCTTCCAAGTCGCCTGCCATATGCAGGTTTAACGCGACATTTTCATCTTGAATACACACATTTTATGACACACAACTTCCGTTAACCATACGGCACTTTGCATTTCTATAAGGAAGCTATTGCTCCCAAACATGTGACACTTTATAACACTTATAAAACCACGACTTTAAAAGATATTTTACATATGCTTTATACATAACACACGTCACTGTGTACACTTTTCATTGCTTGAAATTCCCTAGCAAAGATATCAAAATTGCAGGTGTCGACGGCATCTCCCGTGCTCCTACCAACTCCTGATTGAAAGTCTGGTTTACCTGCCCTCGGAATTCACCAACAGGTTTTAACCATACTCCTACGGTAAGCTTCCTGCGTCGCATAAATATGCTAACTTCCGTCCTGAGCGTTATTATTTGGTATCCTTAAAACATTACCAAATGCTTCGTAAAGTTTCTCCCAGCGCATTCAAGCGTAATTAGACATGAATGATCAGTCGATATTTGATACATTGCGCTTAACACTGTCCATAACTTTACACAAATTATTATTATTATTTACAATAGTTCTGCCACTCATCTTACACGGTGCTTCCTACGTGAACACGCCATTGTTCGTACTGCTGAGTATACCTGCAGCGCGATTATTATTAATAAAAGCTTATTAAACGCTTCACTCAAATGTAGAACTCTTTGTGCGGGCGTCCTTTCCTGCACCGGACCAACATATGTTCCGCCATGACGCCTGTCTGCGTCTCTCTTGACAAACTGTGACAAACTGGGGTGAGACTGGCTCCAACCGTCTGCAACTAGTGTAAGACTGACTTAAGACTGAAGTGCAACTAACTGCTCTGCTAAGGGTCGACCCCCTTATATCGGATTCACACAGAAAGTAGAGCGCAATCTTCCCGCGGGATCTCGGCTCCTCTCCCAGCATGATTCTGGTCTCGAAACCATGTTCATTGGGTTCCTTTTTCTTCTCTGATCCCAGAACTGACTGCGTGCTGAAGAATCGCTCGGCCAATTAATTAATATTAATTCCTTTCTCTATAGCGTGGGGACGCTATCTCCCGGGATTCCCTGGCGACCTCCTCAAATCCCGCCGCGAACAATGATAGTCCTACGGTCCTTCCGCACTTCCTTAAATATGCGTCAATTTCGCAGATTAAAGGCTCTAAAATTAGCCTCCAGTCTGAAGATTCACCTGTGGGCAAGTCTCATGTCATTTCGTTACTCCAATCACGAGTAATCAATGATTTTCCTTGTGATCTCTCCCCACCATTCTCAAATCCATTCTCCGTCGGGGAAGAACTGGGTCATTATTCAGGCCCTCACCCTCTTCCAGACGACAGAATGAGGTCAGAATGATTGACTTGGCTCCACTGAACACCTCCCACAATTCTGGGCCTATTTGTAAAAATGTCCACTCTGCACTTGCAGTGCTCCAAGCCCCATATAGCCTACACCAAGTAGTCTAATAATACTGTATTCTGCTCAATTTCCCTTCATTATTTTAATAAATAATGTCACTGCAACTGAAATCACACCAGTGATTTAATATACACTTCTCTCTAGGGGTTTTTACAATGAAACTCCCTCCACAGACTTCGGGTTCGTTCCCTCGTGGAACCTTTATACTGAGATCACAGTCTCTGAGAACCACGTTCGATTCCAGTCAGCATAACCTCCTCGGGTTCATATTCCCCTTGCGAAACTTATAGAAGTCAATTGCAAGTGGCTCTCTATAAGTAACCAGCTGACTGTCTATCACTGTCTGTGTTTACATCTGGGGTCCTTCACCTCGTCTGGCTGTGAGTAGGTTAGTACAGCTCCCCATTCCACTCTGCGCTCTTCCTAAGCTGTTCATTCTCCAGGCGGAGGGTCGTATTTATGGCCTCAACCTCTCTCGCTGCTGCAACCATTTCTTCATAGAATTCTCGCAGACACTGGCATCTTTGTTGTTCGTCCCTTCCACTGGGCAAACTGTCTGCTTCTCGTTCCGTCTTTCCGCTCGAACTTTCAGTTCTGACTGCCTGGCTGACTTCGCTCTCCACGTTGAGTTGGGTGTGCGCTGTTAATACTTCTTCTTGTTCGTCGAATTCTTCTGGCGGATAATAAACCTTTAAATTGGCTACATTCATAACGACCTCGTTTCCAGTTTCTAAATGCTTTAACCTGTATGCATTGTTCTGTAGGTCTCTTATCACCTCGAACGGGCCGTGGTAAGCAAAAATGAACTTCTTATACTTCCGTGCCTCTGGATCTGAACTGGCTGGTTTCCTAATTAAAACTTTCTCTCCGACGAGAAGCGGTCTATGATACCTCTTCGCACGATTTCTTCGCTGACGTCTCTCCGCCTGTGCTTTGAGATATTCGAAGGTTCGTTGGATCATCAATTCTCGACCTGGCTGTGCGTCTACTGGTAATGGAATAACACCATTCCACGGTCTCTCCGGTCTCTGATCCAAATGTAGAGTCACGGGAACCTGACCTGTCGCCTCATGTACCGTATTATTTATACAGTATTCAATTACTTCTAGGAATTCAATCCAACGCCAATTCGCTTCAGAGCAGTAGATCTTCATGTATTTCTGGATCTCTCTCATTACTCTTTCAACTGGACTTGCCTCAGGATGGCGAATGGTAGATAAAATCTGCCTAATTCCTAGAGTTTCCAGTTCTCGACGAAATTCTGCACTCGTAAAGCAACTTCCGTGGTCCGAGAGAATGTTATCCGGCTTCCCAAGAATCGGAATAACTCTCTCTTTCAGGCGTTTCAAGACCTGCTTTGAACTTGTCTTTTGTATGGGGCATAATACCACCATTTTCGAAAATACATCCATGGCTACAAAAATGTGTCTATTGCCTCTACGTGCTCTAGGCAATGGTCCAAAGTTGTCTACACTCAATAACTGCCTTGGCTTCTCCGGTAACAACGGGATAGGTCGTTGCCTCATTAAAAAGGGATTTGGCTTTACCCTTTGGCATAGATCACATGTCCTAATAGCATTTCTCACCGTTTCTCTCAACTTAGGCCAAGTAAATGCTTCCTTCAACAGAGCACAAATTTTGTCTATCCCTGGATGTCCAAAGGCTCTGTGTGCTAGCCACACCAATCTCCTCTGCAAAGATGCAGGAATCACAATCCTTTGACGTGTATGATCTACATCATCCCACTTGTGTAATATCTGATTATACCATATATAATCTGTTGCCAATGCCTCTGCCTCTCCGTATATTGCAGTTCCCCTTGCTAAGCGTCCCTCGAAGTAATCGATCATCATCTTCAACCACGGGTCTTCGCGTTGTAGGTTGGTAAGATTCCTTAAGTCATCCAACGTCTTCTGATCTCGATTCTCAATCTGGACAGCTAGCGCTTCCTCTTCTCTAGGGTAACGGCTTAATATGTCCGGTATTACATTCTCTTTCCCTGGACAGTATTCTATTTCCACATTAAATTGCTGAATATACAGGGACCATCTTGTCAATCTCTGGCTAGACAAGTCTGTTTTTAACAAAAATGTTAAAGCTTTATGGTCTGTTCTGAGGACTATTTGGAAGCCATACACGAGTTTATGCCAAGATTGCAACGCGTACAAAATTGCGAGCAACTCTATCTCTGTGATCGTGTAATTTTTCTCATGGGCTTTCAGCCTCCTACTTATAAAGGCAATAAAAACTTTCTTCTCAGGCTGGTCAACATTTTCCTGGAATAGCATCGCTCCGATCCCAATAAGTGATGCATCCGTCTGTATGATGAACTTCTGGGTATAATCCGGGTATCCCAGCTTCACATATTCCAAAAGCATTTGTTTTGACCTCACGAATGCTTCCTGACATTGCTCCGTCCAATTCCATCTGCCGCCTTTCTTCAATAGGTCCTGCAGGGGTGCTACTGTCGAAGTATAGTTTGGGCAGTGGTTCGAAAAGAATCCAATTACTCCCAAACACTCTCGGACGTGTTTTACTTTCGTGGGTCGAGGGAAATTTCGAATTACCTCCAATTTATCTGGATTAGGCTTCACTCCATTTGCATCAATAACATGCCCTAGGAATTTGACTTCCCTCTGACAGAAGTGCGATTTCTTGATATTAACCTTAAAGTTAGCTTCTCGAAGGTCATCTAGCAACTTCTTCAGGTCTCTCATGTGCTCCTCCAGAGATTCTGATGTGAGTAGAATGTCGTCTACATATCTGATGGTACTCTCTTTCACTTCATCTGATAGATTGCGATCTAACGCTCTTATCAGTGCTGAACCAGCTGTTTTCAACCCAAAAGGTAGCCTTAAAAATGTGTATGTATGTTGATCAAACATAAATCCTGTCAAGAGACTAGTTTTCTTCTCTAATTCAAGATGATGGAAACTGGATATGATGTCCAGATTTGTGAATACGGTTTTCCCTTTGAACTTCCTGAGGATCTCTTTAATAGGTGGCACTTGGTCAAATTCTGGAATAATCTTCAAATTTAAATGTCTCAGGTCCAGGCAGACTCTGACAGTTCCGTCTGTCTTCGGTACAATTACCAATGGACTTACATAAGGCGTAGGTGTCTTCTCAATTACACCGGCCTCCAACATTTCCTGAATTGCCTCTTTCACTTTAGCATAATGCTTTTCTGCTATAGGATAGGGTTTCTGCCTAAATGGTGTCCAATCACTGACTTGAAAAGCATACGTGAAATTCTTTATACGACCAGGTCTCGAATCAAAGACTTCCTTCTGTTCCAGTAATAACTGCTTTAAGTTTTCCTTCTCTTTTAGCCCAATTTTCGCTTCTTCTAGCTTTTCCGAAATATATTCTTCCAGTTTGGGTTCCAAATCTTTCTCCAGGTCTGTGGCTAGTGTTTTCAGCTCTTCTTCTAACTGCTCAATAACTAACACTTCTTCCTCAGCCGCCTCTCTGTATGTATGCCATACTTGTTCACTTGACCCTGGTTCAATCTCATTGAGTGCGACCTCCAAGCCTTCAGCTTCTTCATTCACATGGAACATAACCCTGTCCTGTGCTAGGTCGATTATCACTCTGTATTCCCTTATAAATTCTGCCCCAATAAGTAGGTTATAAGGCAGTTTGTTTACTAACAGAAAACTCTGTGAGAAAATAGAGCCTCCTATCTGTAAATCTAGGAATACCTGATATTTACATATCATCGTTCTGTCTGGAATTACCCCTTTTATCTTGACACTAGAGATCGGTATTTTCAAAATATTCTCTCTCCGGGCTATTTCATCATATAAAGCTTGTGTCATGAGGCTCACTGTTGACCCCGTATCTAACAGACTTCTTACTTTTAATCCTGCCACTCTTACTATTATAATAGGCAATTCTCTCTTGACCATGACTTGTGATCCTCCTGTATCCTCGATTAGCTCTTCCGGTTTGGCTATCCAATTGATGATGTTAACAGACTTCCATCCCTCAGTCTCGAACTCTTCTAATTTTGGCGTTTTTTTTTCTTCAGCGCCCGTCCCCTTGGAGTTTCTTCTCTCCTGTTCGCTGCGTTGTAGCTCCAAACTCTTAGCTCCATCTCCATATCTGTCTGGCGATGTCCTGTTCTGCATAACTTCTTGCCAGCGGACTTGTTGTTTCTGGGGCTCATCTCCCCTCTCCTCGAGGTATCGCAAAGAAGCGTGATATCGTTCTTCTACCTCGTCATCGAAGTTACTTCTTCTTTCTTGGGGTCTCCAATTTCTATTGCTGCCTTCTTGGCCATTGTTACCTCCATTGTTTTGGTACGGTTTACCCCTGGTGTTCTGCTTATTCCACGAGTTTCGACCTCTTCCTCCTCTATTAGCATTCCCTTTGTACTTTGACTGCCATCTTCTGGGTTCCTGTTCCCATTGCCGTCCATAGGAATCAAATGTTTCAGTGCTCGTAGCTTTGTTGTTCCTTGGAGCTTGCTGTTGGTCAGTCTGCGTGTTGGTCACGTGTACCTGTTCCACGGTTCGACGCATCGTATTTGCTGTTGTGAGGTCCAGTTGTCTAAGAACTGTCTCCATTTCTATAGCAGTTTTCGCATTAGCCGAGATTAGTAGTCTTTGGATCTCGTATGGAAGCTGCTTGGCGATAGCAATACATAATTCCAGCTCGCTCGGTTTTTGATCCAGTTCTTTGAAGCGACACATCTGCGATATGAAGAATTCTGCGTACTTCGTTGGGTTGTTGGTACTGTATTTCTTTGCATATAAATCCAACCGTAAATTCTGTTGGGTCGCTGCGTCCCAGTATCTCTTCAAAAATGCCTCCCGAAACTCCTCAACAGTATCGAAAGTGTAGCGGAAGCTGCGAAACCATAATGCACACTCCCCCTCTGTTAATTTCTCTATAGCTCGTAGCCTGCGCTCATGTGGTATTCGTGCATCATTCAGATATTCAGTCAGTTCCTTCAACCAATATTTTGGTGTCATATTACAGTGGCTACCTGAGAATTTCCTTGGTTTTTCTTCGCTTGCCCTGATGACGTTTATCACCTGGGTGTGCATAGCATTTTCATGTGGCGTCGATGCCGCAACTGGTATACCTGGCGTCATATAAGGACTTTCGCCTGGGCCTGTAGCACTCCTTATTATAGGTTGGGTTTCTAAGTCTGCCCACCTTGATTTCCTCATATCTTCCATGCTGCCTTCACTTGACTTAGGATCTTTCAGAAGTGTTTCCTCCTGTGCTATTATTCTAGTCTCCATTTGATTGTGGCGCATCTCTGCTCTTTCCAGACGAGTAATGACTTCTTTCTCTATTCTTGTAAGCCTATCTCGATTTTCCTCGGCTACTTGAAAGATTTTCTTCTTGTCTTCTTTCAGACTTTGTTTGATATGGGTGATTTCATCCTCTACATCTTCCTTAATTTGAGCAAGGGTCTTGTCGCTTGCCTCTGCTTTCTGGCCTTCTCTCACTTCGAGTTCTTCCCTCAATCCTTTGATTTCTTCTCGAATGTGTCCATTGACCTTTGACATTTCCTTCTGGACCTTAATAATTTCACCTCTATTCTCCTCTTGCCTTTTGTTGACTACAACAATGTCATTCTGAACTTGGTCCAGTTCTTGATGAACTTTGCTTATCTGACCCTTCATGTTTCCTATCAGCTCTTTATTCTCGTTAACGACAGCCTTGATTTCACCTATTTCTTGACATTGACCTAATATATTCTGGTCCTGTTTCTTGAGATCACCGTTAATTGCTCTAGCATAGCTTTTCAATTTCTGGTCCCATTTAGAGTCGTTCTCCTCTAATCTCTGGTCTACCGTTCTCGTAAACTCTGAAAATTGTTTCGCTTGGCGTTCGAGATTCGCCTCATTTTGGATTTGAATATCCTTAATGTCGTTAGACAACGCGTCTAACCTACTGTTGGTTTCATCCTGAGCATGCTTACACGCTTGTAAGTTACTTTCAAGTTTGGCTTCTATGGCCTCAAAACGTTTATCTGTTTTAACCTGCATTTCCGATACAATGCTTACAACAGTTTCTGTTACTTTGGTCTTAATAACCTCTTGCATTTGACCTAACTTATTATTCATTTCAACCTGGTTGTCATTCATTGCAACCTGATTTGCCTTTATTGCCAGCCGATTGGCATCTAAACGAGTGTTTATTTCAACCTGATTAGCATCTAAACGATTGCTCAATTCACTCTGGTTATCATCTAACCGAGCGTTTATTCCGTCCTGGAAAGCCTTAGCTTCCAGCCTATTCTGCTCGTTAATAACATCAAAATGCTGTTTCAACCCTGCAATAACCTGCAAAATCTCCTCCGTGCCTGACATTTTCAATAATAATACACTTAAATATGCAGGCAGGCTTCCTGGAAAAAATGTGTGGATATGTTTTGAAAAGAAACATCAAACACTGTACACATATTGTAACGTCGTACAAAACCTGATAATATTATGATAAATTGTGGATCTGGTATGTAGCGCTCATACCCTTGGGTAATCCTCTTCTCAATAGAGAGATTCTGCGTTACATCAAAAGCCTACTGAACTCAAAAATCACTCAAACACAGTTTGAGGCAAAAAAAAAACAATTACTATGGTTTTCCCCATGAAATACCATAAAAATCTATGGGTTTTCCCTAAATCCCATAAGCTCCACGCAATCTGGGCGCCATGATAATGGATAATGTAATGATGTAAAGTATACCATGCTTATCCCCACAGACGGGCGACATGATAATTAATAAAAGGATTCATCGTTTGCCCGGTTTGTGCAATGCCAAGATCGCACATATTGCACTGACGCAGGCGGTTCCATAATGAATTTATACCGCTCCACGTTGCTTGGGCCATGATAAATATATGCATACTAGACGTATTGCATTATCAAAATTTATATTGTGCGTATCAGAGCTTAGCTATATTAGGTGCGGTCCTCCCCTACTTCATGTTAATTGTTACTTTAATAGAGTTGTGTGCATTAGATATAGACCGACTTTAGTTGTACCTATAGCTCAAATCACTGTACAGGACATCATCTCCCATGTACCCATGCGTATAATCTCGATGGAAAATATGCTTCTGCCTCCAGCTAGCTGCAGGACTCGAGGGTGTACCGTCCTCCAACTGAGCAGTTGCATACTTGAGATTTGAGGCTAAGAGGTATCAACTCTACAATAATAAGGCACAACTCTATTCTAAAACTTTAATTCAGTAAATAAAATCATGGCTTTAAACAAATAAAACAATCCCCATAACCATAAAACAAAAGCAAACAAAAATTACTTTCCACAATCCACCAATCTGAACATAATATAATCATAATAAATCATATCATACCACAAACCTTTACCCTTATGTGAACATCACAAAGATATTCTAGTGCGCTGATGCACGTACAACTTCAGAAACAAACTGTACATTGACACTACTGTCATACAATGTGACTTCTTTAATATCACAACATTACTGATTCATAAAACCTTCTTAATTTGACAATTATGTGTACCGTGTGTGTTTTGATCTTTCTTTTCCCACCAAATGCTTCACATGCATTAGCCTATTCTGGTGTTGCACAGCAAACTACGTGCAACTCCATATTTATGTAAGCTACCCCTACTCCACTATTTATATAGTTCCACTGCATGCCGTTTTGTGATTTCATTTAAAAACGTTATGTTATTGTTGTGTCGGATGGTATAATCAAACTACCTTGCGCGCGTAGCCTGTGGAATCTGGTAACCAACTTCTGAAAAAGTTGTCAGTGACAGTATAAATGCAACGTCTAACCATTCGTTAGATAGCTAAAATCATGAACCATCAGGATAACATATAATTATCAATGTGTTCTTAAACCACATGGCTTCATTACTCAACATAACAATATTTCACTTCAAGTCATTAATAGGGTCTAAAATCTGTTCCTGTCAACTTGCTTTCACGGTTCGCCTTGACCGTCCCCAGACCCTCTCCTCGAGCGGTCGGTATACAATAGCAGTGGGTTGGGTTTCCACCCTAACTCGACCCCCGCTTTTATGTCTGAAGGCTTATTTCCAAAGCATTGTAAGATTTTACAAGACAAACTGTGCTCCCAATGACACACATATCTCAATGGATTTTAACTGAATATTATGCACGCAGGTAGTGAATGAGCTTTATATTTATTCCTACCCCGAGGATAAAATAATTACTGGCACCAAACAGGTCCATTCAGCATGAAGGTACGAGGTTCGTAAAACATTGGTCTATTTGGCAACCGGTGTCTTAAATAAATGCGGTCAGTCCAATGCTGCCGGTATGAGGTTCGCTTCAACAAGCCGAATCACTCACAATAATAAGTTCTCGGGGAATCATTAGAGTGTCGAGGTGTCCTCGTTTTCCTCGCACCTAATCACGGGATTCCAACCCGGAACATTTCATCCTTCATCAGAGTTAGGGTCCAACACTAAACACTCTGGCACAAAGTATATCTCCGCTATGCCCCCGACATAGGAGATTTCATACGTAGAATAGACCACCTGGCTCCTTTACCTAATGTTACGACTTCGTCCTATAATATTAAGAGAAATCTATCAATTACTCTATAAGCTTCTCACATAAGCTGCAAATTCAATTCACTAAAAGCTCTTCCATTCCTGGCATAATTATATTCCCATTAATACAATATTCTGATATCAAACTCTTTCTTTAATCCCGTAATGTAATCTTACTGTATAATCTTACTGCTTGGATCGATAAGTCTTGCAATTAGCGTAATTATTTCTTGTTTACAACCTTTACCTGATGCGTTCATTAATACCTTTGATATTCATAATTGTTATGATATTATTCTCACTGACATAATTTACCAAAATCATTCCTTATTATTATTATGATTTCTGACATATTTTACCAAAATCATTCCTTATTATTATTATTATATTTCTGACATAATTTACCAAAATCCGACACAACCAATCATCTCAAAACTCGAACAACTGTGCTCGTAACATTTACATAACTGATTGCCATCTTTAATTAATAGTGGTAATGATTAATCCACTTATTGATGCACATTAACATCTCAACTGTATAAAAATCAATACAATAATGACTAAACCTGGAGGGTCTACCTCCTAATCTGATTCTTACTGGCATCTTTACTGAAATCACGTCACATGTAGTGGCCTATATTCTCTAATTAACCATAATTTGTGGGGTACTCACATATCTCAAGGCTTCTCATGGTGGCTTCAACCAATCATATCCTTCAAAGTCGCCTGCCATATGCAGGTTTAACGCGACATTTTCATCTTGAATACTCACATTTTATGACACACAACTTCCGTTAACCATACGGCACTTTGCATTTCTATAAGGAAGCTATTGCTCCCAAACATGTGACACTTTATAACACTTATAAAACCACTACTTTAAAAGATATTTTACATATGCTTTATACATAACACACGTCACTGTGTACACTTTTCATTGCTTGAAATTCCCTAGCAAAGATATCAAAATTGCAGGTGTCGACAGCATCTCCCGTGCTCCTACCAACTCCTGATTGAAAGTCTGGTTTACCTGCCCTCGGAATTCACCAACAGGTTTTAACCATACTCCTACGGTAAGCTTCCTGCGTCGCATAAATATGCTAACTTCCGTCCTGAGCGTTATTATTTGGTATCCTTAAAACATTACCAAATGCTTCGTAAAGTTTCTCCCAGCGCATTCAAGCGTAATTAGACATGAATGATCAGTCGATATTTGATACATTGCGCTTAACACTGTCCATAACTTTACACAAATTATTATTATTATTTACAATAGTTCTGCCACTCATCTTACACGGTGCTTCCTACGTGAACACGCCATTGTTCGTACTGCTGAGTATACCTGCAGCGCGATTATTATTAATAAAAGCTTATTAAACGCTTCACTCAAATGTAGAACTCTTTGTGCGGGCGTCCTTTCCTGCACCGGACCAACATATGTTCCGCCATGACGACTGTCTGCGTCTCTCTTGACAAACTGTGACAAACTGGGGTGAGACTGGCTCCAACCGTCTGCAACTAGTGTAAGACTGACTTAAGACTGAAGTGCAACTAACTGCTCTGCTAAGGGTCGACCCCCTTATATCGGATTCACACAGAAAGTAGAGCGCAATCTTCCCGCGGGATCTCGGCTCCTCTCCCAGCATGATTCTGGTCTCGAAACCATGTTCATTGGGTTCCTTTTTCTTCTCTGATCCCAGAACTGACTGCGTGCTGAAGAATCGCTCGGCCAATTAATTAATATTAATTCCTTTCTCTATAGCGTGGGGACGCTATCTCCCGGGATTCCCTGGCGACCTCCTCAAATCCCGCCGCGAACAATGATAGTCCTACGGTCCTTCCGCACTTCCTTAAATATGCGTCAATTTCGCAGATTAAAGGCTCTAAAATTAGCCTCCAGTCTAAAGATTCACCTGTGGGCAAGTCTCATGTCATTTCGTTACTCCAATCACGAGTAATCAATGATTTTCCTTGTGATCTCTCCCCACCATTCTCAAATCCATTCTCCGTCGGGGAAGAACTGGGTCATTATTCAGGCCCTCACCCTCTTCCAGACGACAGAATGAGGTCAGAATGATTGACTTGGCTCCACTGAACACCTCCCACAATTCTGGGCCTATTTGTAAAAATGTCCACTCTGCACTTGCAGTGCTCCAAGCCCCATATAGCCTACACCAAGTAGTCTAATAATACTGTATTCTGCTCAATTTCCCTTCATTATTTTAATAAATAATGTCACTGCAACTGAAATCACACCAGTGATTTAATATACACTTCTCTCTAGGGGTTTTTACAATGAAACTCCCTCCACAGACTTCGGGTTCGTTCCCTCGTGGAACCTTTATACTGAGATCACAGTCTCTGAGAACCACGTTCGATTCCAGTCAGCATAACCTCCTCGGGTTCACTATATAATAATAAAAATAATATTAATTATTATTATTATTATTATACTACGGCCTACAACGACGAGACAAAGCTTATTTTCTGCCCCTTGGTGTCAGAAACAAAACTCAGGGACCCTAAATAGCCGTAAAGGGTTCCCGAAAACTACATTTTAAGCCTCTAATACCAACAGTTTCTGATATTCCAAGAAAACTAATTTCATTTAATAAACTAATGAAGGAATGCACGGCAATAGCCATGACAAAAACATCTCAAAAGGTGACATCCAACTTTCCATTTATTTCTGCAGGAAGTTATGCCACTACATTTATTAAATTTCTGTGAACGTTTGCAAATGGCAATAAGGTTATCACGGAACCAACTAAAACTGTAAAATTCATCAATGCGCTTAAGGGGGTCAGGGGTTACCATAGATTTTTTTTCACACAACTTAAACGTGCGATATGTCGTACAGAAGGTCTCTTATATCTCCAAACAGCAACATGACGTGTATTGTATGCGTTTCGTCTACGAGGTTTTCAATTTTATTTTCACGTCAGGAAGTACACGTTAGGTAGGGTAAATGTATTTTCTGAGCATATTTTAACTAATCATTTATCTTTGTCGACAAACAGGTTCCAAGCCTCTAACCATTGCAACAGTAGCTCAATTGATTACGTCTGGCTATTAATACCAAAGACCGTTCGAAGAATGGGTACTTCTGTTAGTTTTTATATATATAGAGATTAAATATTTTATGTATCATTATATGACATTATTTATTTATTTATTTATGTATTTATCGTGTGGCTTTTATGCCGGGAGTGTCCGAGGACATGCTCGGTTCGCCAGAGGCTGTAGCTGCTTCAAGCGGACACCCATAGGGTGAACTACAAGTTCCGTTCCATTTCAAGTAGTTCCAACTTTCACTTCCAGATGCCACTGATATCTAGTGGTGAACGTTGGAACTTTGTTAGAGCGTTCCAGTGAAGTCTAACCTAGAGATTTAGCTTCACACAAGTTTAGTCTGTGGAAGGATCATTTACATGCCATCAATCTATGACATGAGACCGCCGGCTTTACTTCTCCTCCGAAGGAAGGCATACTGAAGGATTTTTAACGCTCTTAAAAAATCCGACGACTTCTACTGGGTTTGAACCCGCTTTCTTGGGCACAGCAGTTCAGCATGCTACTAACTACGCCACCGAAGCCGATAACAACGACATAACAACATATGAGTGTCATCTGATCAACGATGACTGGAGATTATGTAAATGGAGAGTGATATTCTTTACAAAACAGTGGTTTTGTAAAAGATTCTCAATAATTCAGAAAACATGAAATAGCAGTAGGAAACAATTTCACAATCACTTGTGACAGTAAAAGTTAATGTGTAAAAGTATAGACAAGTAGCCTACGTAATCAAGGCAGGATATAGATAATAAATTGGGGAAAATCAAGGTTCATTCTTATCTTGTGACCAAGTCTGTACTTCTGAGTAAGTCACCTCGGAGTTCCGAGTTCGATTCACGGATTTGCCAAGATATTTAATTCTGGTCTGAGGGCTGGAACGGGGATCACTCAACCTCGAGACGCAAAACTAAGTATAGGCAGGTTCGATTCCTATCTCAGCCATCCTAGAATTGGATTTCCGTAGTTTTCATTTCTAATCCAGGCAGGTTCGTAACTTAAGGTCACGGCCGCCTACACCCCAATCGTAGCCTCAGTATCAAGTACACATGTTACAGACACCAAAATAATACGGGTTATCATACCAATTCTACAAACACCCAGGAACGTGGTGGCGCAGCGGTCAATATGTCTGTCTCTCACCAAGGTGGACCGGGTTCGATTCCCGGTCAATGCATTTGAGATATTCGAAGCGAAATTCCATGTCCTGCGGTTCGGATTCCAAGTAATAGGAGGTCTCGTGGCTCATGATAGCGAGATTAACGGCCACGTTAAGCTACAAGCTTCCTTCCTTCCTACAAACACCCAAGTACACGGGACTGAAATGATTACGATGCCCAAGCCCCTATCTGAAAATCAACAACAATGAAGCTATCAGTTTAGCGGTAATTAGTACGGTGCATGGTAGGTGTAGCTATGATTCGAAATAAAGGTACGATCCCAGCATTTGGTTGGAAGGAGTGGGAGTAAACATAGGGAAAAATTCCGTACCAAGGATGGCCGTTTGCAGCGCTCGAGCCTTTGATCTCCGGATTTAAGTCATGGTTACGTGGTAGTGTTGCAAGATACAAACTCAAGGTCATGCGTGTATGTTTTGTTTTTGTTTAAAAGCTACCACTGTGACATTTGAAATTCCTTTTAAATTTCATCAGTCTTATGTTTTAATGGAGTGGATATGATTCTCCCAACCACTGCTATTGACTTAGTTTTTAGCGCTTTATCTGCAGACCAGACTCTCGAGACAATAGGAATTCCAAGCATTGTAATCAGAACGGAGTCAAAACACAAGGTATAACAGGCAGAAAGCCATTACTTAGTAATTTGTGGCAATTAAAATTCCCCCACCCGTCTGTCACTCGTTGAATGGTAGACCACAGATTGGCAACAGTGTGTACCCCGTAAAGCGTTAAAGACGTCCCGTATTATTGCGCCTATAAATCGAGTTGTGAGCGTCCCGACGCCTGGCGACGGCTGCCACTGACAGCCATGCATTAATGTCGCTAGCTATCGTATATTAAAAACTACTGTGGGTGTGTCGTGTGGCTTCTGATGTTTAACATGCACGTGAACCAACAAGCCCCATAAACTTGTGCTATTCAAAAGTTTGGTTTCCAGATGAAATCTCAATGGAAATAGAAGAAATGAGTATATCCCCGTCTAGCCACATAAAAAACAAAGTTTAATGTTATATCAGTCGTAGTAATAAGAGCAGCTGTCTGGTTCTAAGTGAAACACCCACCTGCACACAGAGGGACAGATTGCCAAAAGTCGGAGAAAATACTGAAAAAATGAAATGAAAATCCACAGCCTGCTTCCAGTCTCCGACCGCGTCAGGAATGGAATGAATGAAGCCCCCATCTAGCGGCGAGGATATGAACTGTGCCGGCTACTGAGGCCTGACGCACTCCTCTGGGGCAATGATTAAATGAATGACAGATGAAATGAACTGATAGTGGAGAGTGTTGCTGGAATGACATTTTGACAGGGAAAACCGGAGTACCCGGAGAAAAACCTGTCTGCCTTCGTTTTGTCCAGCACAGATCTCACATGGAGTGACCGGGATGTGAATCACGGACCCAGCGGTGAGAGGCCGGCGTGCTGCCGCCTAAGCCACGGAGGCTCTGGAGCAAAGACTAAATCTTTTAATTATATTAAAGAAAGCTTTCCAGTCTGTCAACACAAATAGAGCCCAATTAAATTGGGCGGGAAGCAAGTATTTACATAACCTAACATGAAAAGAACGTGGTATTATTACAAACGAAAAAAAATGAGGTACTTAATTGGATGACACATTTCGAACGTCAGCCGTTCATCTTCAGATCTTGTTCATTTAAATCTTCGTCACTGTAGACAAAATAAGGCGTAATTATGGTTTCGACCTTCCTGGTCATGAATTTGATATTAAAATTGAAAAATTTACAATGATGGATCCAATATGGCGGACCAGCTGGTTAAAAATAGATTAATTAGATACAAATCGGTAGCTTATTATTAGGTTTTTGACCTGACTGATTACGAATTAGATATTAAAAGAGGAAAATTCAAAATAGCGGGTCCAATATGGCAGACCGAATCGCTAATAAAAATAAAAAAATGGATCAATTGGACACAAATCAGTATTAACACTAGAGAGGTCGCGCCCGTTTTAGAACGCGACAGGTCGCTCGAAAGCAAATCGCTCACGCTTAATATTTTCAGCACCTGCTATTTTGCTTTTGCGGTAAATGCTCGGATAAAATTACGTAATGTACTCTGTTTTATCAACTTCTAACTGGTATTAATATAATTAGTATGTAAAAAGTTGTTTCAGCGTTAAAAAATAAATACACATGTATTGCAAAAACTCTTTTCACCCAGAAGTTTTCGGTGGCGTAGTTGGTAGCATGCTGAACTGCTGTGCCCAACATAGCGGGTTGAAACCCGGCCGAAGTCGTCAGGTTTTTTAAGAGCGTTACAAACCTTCAGTATGCCTTCCTTCGGAGGGGAAGTAAAGCCGGCGGTCCCATGTCATAGATTTATGGCATGTGAAAGATCCTTCCACAGACTAAACTTGTGTAAACCTAAATTTCAAGGTTGGATTTTGTTGGAACGCTCTATCAAAGTTCCAACGTTCACTACTTGTATCAGTGACATCTGGTAGCGAAAGTTGGAACTACTTGAAATTGAACGGAACTTGTAGCTCACCCTATGGGTGTTCGCTTGAAGCAGGTACAGCCTCCGGCGAGCCGAACATGTGCTCGGACACTCCCGGCACTAAAAGCCATAGATAAATAAAATACACCAAATAAATAAATAACTGCGCGTGAGCAAACTGACTCAACGTGTGCATTTCAAAGAAATATTTGTTCACAATTCAAGTAAATAATGTAAACCATTCAGAAACAATGAATTTCACTTGAATTAAAATATCTTGGAAATGCAGAATGTTCCAAAAATTTGTTACACGAGAAGTCGCACGAAGGCAAATTGCCGCGGCAGTCAGAAGTCTCTCGGGAACGGGACAGACGAGCGTGGTTAGCTGCCACCCCGGAGGTCCTGGGTTCGATTCCCGGCTCTGCCACGAAATTTGAAAAGTGGTATGAGGACTAGAACGGGGTCTACTCAGCCTCGGGTGGTCCAAATAAGTAGAGGGAGTTTGATTCCCACCTCAGCCATCCTCGAAGTGGTTTTCCGTGGTTTACCACTTCGTCTTCAGGCAAATGCCGCGGGATGGTACATCCTGTAAGGCCACGGCCACCTCCTTCCCTCTTCCTTGCCTATCCCCCCCCCAATCTTCCCTTCCCTTCCCCTCCCTCATGAGGCCCCTGTTCGCTTAGCAGGTGAGGCCGCCTGGGCGAAGAGCTGATCACACCTCCCCAGTTGTATCCAATCCCTACAAGTGGTCCCAGCTCTAGGACACTGCCTCGAAAGGCGGTAGTGGTGAGTTCCCTCGCTGAGTCCGTGGGAACCACTAACCTGGAGGGTAAAATTGCCTAAATAAAAAAGAATTACAAGTTTTAAATGACAGACCCAATATGGCGGAAAACATTTATTTATTTATTTATTTTAGAACTAGCAACCCGCCCTGGCTTCTCCCGGGAACAGTTATGAATGCATTACCTGATAAGCGCTTTCTTTTTCGATGTCAATGAACTACGACCTACATCCGCCTTACGTCTCGGCATGATGGGTTAAAATCACTGACTGGACTATTAATTATGGTTGGCTCGTTGGTTCTTAAGTTTAGGGGCTGCGACAACGCGGTCATGTAGCCCCGTGTACTTTGGATGTCAGTAGAATCTGTCTGATAACCGGTGTTAATTGTGATGACTGTATTAGTGTGTGTTATCTGTTTTTTTAATTCAGACTGCAGACTTTTGAATTTTTCAAATAGTTCCTACTTTTGCCACCAAACGCCACCGTCAACGACTACTAGTTCAGAACTTAGCTACCAGACGCCACCGCAGTCGGCTCTTAGCAACGAACGAAGGAACCTAAGAGCGTAGTTTACATTCTTAACCTATACAATTTAGCTTCACACAGGTGTAATTAGTGGAAGGTTCTTTAATATGCCATAAATCAATGACATGGGACTGCCGGCTTTACTTCCTCTCCGAAGGAAGGCATACTGAGGGATTTTTAACGCTCTTAAAAAATCCTACGACTTCGGCCGGATTTGAACCCGCGATCTTGGACATAGAGGCTCAGCATGCTACCGACTACCCCACCGAAGCCGCCGACTATTAATTATCATTATCATTGAGATGCATGTGCAACGAATTCTTGTCAGACGTAATTTAAGAATGGCGAGATGCATGAAACACAAATCCCCCTTCCGTCCAATCTTACCTTGACTGTGTATTTTGCGGAACGAAAAGTTCACAGGCGAAATGGAGAAAAGCTGAGTTGCACTTCCAGGGACACTCCAAACACAACCACTCTTCTCTGAAGTCTTAACTCAACACGACTCGACAGTTTGCTGCTGGCTGTATCTGGGGTAATAGGCTCGCCTGCTATCTAGGCTGTAACTGGGGTGATAGGCTCGCCCCTAGTTAGCTCGTAAACCGTCACTTCAGCAATTGAATTGAGATTGTTGGAAGAAATGAAAACGTAAAAACACTTATAGTGGGCGATGTATTGAAGATAGAGATATGCTCTTCTGGACATTTTTTGTAAAACTTTTCGCGTTGAACAATTCTTACACTCATAGTATGTTGATATTTTTAACGGTTTGCCCAGCGCAAGCTCAAAAGCGCATGACTTTTTCACTGAAATTGTTACTGCTTGGCTTCCTTTGATCATAAATAAATTATTTTCTACAGAACCCTTCCTCGAGATATCCTTCACAGAATGGTGAAAACCGCATCAAAATCCATCCAGTGGTTCTCGAGATTATGCGTGACATCCAAGAATCGGGGACTTCGTTTTATACTAAGTAGAGATATCATGAATTTAAAGTTCAAATTGTTACAGATCTGTTTTGTGAATACTTTTTATGAAAATATTTTTAACAAAGAAAATGAAAGCCCAAGTTAAATATTGATTCAATAACTTTGCTCGTAATTCAAAGAGTTATGATTTATTTTAGATATCAATTACTAAAGAGGGTCCCAATGTGGCTGAAGCTGGTATAATGTATTCTATCTTCATTATATAATAAATTTAATTTAAGAAATGCTTATGGTATTTTATTTCCGAAATGTTTGTCCTCCTAATATTAATTTAGGCTTCCTGATTCTAGGCTTTAAAGTAGCGCACATGGATTCCAGATCTTGTTTGCTAATATTGTTGTAGAGGGTTACTAAGTAATAAGGGATCTCCAAGCGGTCGGTATATTGCATTCCTAGCATAACATGTCTCTTTAAGTGAACGATATTTGTTCCTGACAGTGCAGTGCTCCTCTTGATGACATGCCTCTACTGCCAATTTAGACTGGTCTGCTCGCAATATTAGGTGACCAGAGGGCACAAGCTTTGACCAACAATGTAATGTTGCTTTACACAGCACTCGCCGACTATGGCAGGTTTAAATTAATATGTCGTGGCCCTTGAGAATACGTTAAAATGTAAAATGTGGTGTACTGAAATAAAGCATTTCCGGTCTAAAAGCAAATTTCTACATATTTTATAACTAGCATTCATACCCGACACTGACGGGTTCATTTGTTTTTATTGTTCTTTCCAGAAATTGAAGGTTATTGTTCTTTAAAGGGTCGGAACAACGAGGCCATCTGCTGTTGATAGAGTGAAGTATGGCAGTGTAAGGCGAAGACTTTTTTTTTTTTAGCGCCGGGAGTGTCCGATGACATGTTCGGCTCGCCAGAGTTTGTAGCTGCTTCTATGCGGACGCCCATGGGGTGAGCTACAGGTACCATCGCGTGTGGAGTGTAGTCTTGGGAGGAAAGTGTGAATGTAAGGACGAGGAATTGGAAGGTAGCGGCTGTGGCCTATAGTTAGGGACCAACCCTGGCATTTGCCTGCAAGGTAGATGGGAAACCACAAAAGACCATCTTCAAGGTTGCCGGCGGGGGGATTCGAACCTCCTCGCCTCCCGGATGTGAGCGACTGCCTGCAGCCACGCCGTAACGACTACAGCTAACTCACCCGGTATGTGTTTGTTGCACTAGTTTAATGACTAAGGCAACTAAATAAGTATATATGTTGTAAATACTATCACCCATGCTTGTAGACGTAGCCTTGATTTAATAGCCTAAGTGTAATGGATCTGATGATGATCGCTTAACAATCGAAATTGGTCATTCAAGTGTATTTATTAATCTGATGTAATTTTTATTCTGGATTAGGGAAACACCCATTACAATTGGTACAATCGTGTTGGGTCGCCTCCGTAGCGTAGCGGTCAGCATGGTTAGCTGCCGCCCCGGAGGTCTTGGGTTCGATTCCCGGCTCTGCCACGAAATTTGAAAAGTGGTACGAGGACTGGAACGGGGTCTACTCAGCCTCGGGTGGCCCAAATGAGTAGAGGGGGTTCGATTCCCCCTCAGCCATCCTCGAAGTGGTTTTCCGTGGTTTCCCACTTCGTCTTCGGGCAAATGCCGGGATGGTCCCTACCGTAAGGCCACGGCCGCCTCCTTCCCTCTTCCTTGCCTATCCATCCCAATCTTCCCCTCCCTTCCCTCATGAGGCCCCTATTCGCTTTGCAGGTGAGGCCGCCTGGGCGAGGTGCTAATCCCACCTCACCAGTTGTATCCCTTCCGATTAGATGTTCCCAGCTCTGGGACACTGCCTGGATAGGCGGTAGGGGTGAGTTCCCTCGCTGAGTCCCTGGGAGCCACCACCCTGGAGGGTAAACACGATTTTAAAAAACAAAACAAAAAAAACCAATCGTGTTGACCGACTGAAAAACATTAAACCTCAAGTAGTTAAGGGCAGATGATCTGGATGTTTTATTCCTTAAATGAGCAATTAACACCACCTACACTACTTAAACTACTATCGAAATGCTTGTAAATCGTTCCCTAGTTCCAAGAGAAATAGACGGACAATGGTACAAGATTAATTGTTTGTCTAGGTAGCGAACATAACCTTACTCGTCCACGGCCTACTCAGACCATACCGACAGGCACGCTGCAGTCTCTAGCATTCATAATGAGATATATGGAACATTATTTACTTGTCTATTGTGATAGTGACGGAGTGTGCTCAACATGGGCGTCTCTAATCGCCATACAAGTATGTGTCCACTGTCCAAGGTCTGCTGCTGCACGCACATACCGCTTACCATCGCACCGCTTTATAGCACTTTTACAACTTAGCCAACGAATACAATGGTCAGGATATTATGAGATCCATATATGTGACTTTATTGATTTGAAATGAAAATTAACGTCTTCGTCCTCCCTTTATACACCTTCCCCCTTAATCTCCTCTGCGTGCCTCACTTTCACGGGTTTTACGATCGAATGACATCAAAATGTCTACGCATAATTATTTACGGCAATTCAGGTTTATACCTCTCCTGCTACTATTCTAGCTTATTACATAGTACGCGTGTGTGTTTATGTATAAAGGACTATAATTTCATTCTCGTATTCAGAGCGCCATAACGTTATTTTATCCTAGGTAGTTAAAATCGGTTTATGCCTAAACTCTGGAACACCTATTTGCACAATAGCACCAGGAGGAAAGAATGCTCTCGTAAAATCTCTGCCACACTAATCCGACAGTGTCCCATAATCCTCATGACGTGAGGATTATAATACCCCGGTTAATGGGCAGAAGAGTAGCCGGCTGTGTAGCACAGTGACAACTCGAGAGATGCATTTATTTTTTGGGTCACCAACATGGCCGAATCATATAATTTATTTGTTGTTGTTGATGATTCATTTATGAGTTTTGCAACATTGTGGTCATTTAGCTCCGTGTACTTGGGTATGAATGGAATTTATCAGATAGTTATTTTTCAGTATTGCCTAGTTCAGGCGTATTCAACCTTTCTGAGAACGTGAGTACCAACTTCATGCCATACCAGGTACCCGAGGACCATTAAATCGATGATAATAATAATAATAATACATTAATAATAAAATTGAATAAAACTGAAATGGCTTACCATCTGACTAAGAATGTGTACAACAAAAGATCTATATCCCTGAATGCAAAACTCAAGCACTACTGCACGGTCATCCGACCAGAAACTTTGTATGCAGCGGAATGTCTCGCCATGAATAGAAAAGGCATAATGGAAAATCTGGAGACCAAGGAAAGGAAGATATTGAGGAAAATCCTAGGTCCAGTCAAAGAACACGGTGAGTTCCGAAGACGCCACAACCTAGAGTTGTGCACACACGTAGAGAAAATAACTGACGTGATGAGGAAAAGGAGGATATCCTTTTATGGACATGAACCAGAATGTAATCAACACGGCTATCCAACCGAATTTTTGCTTTTCTCCATGAGAAAAAGACAAAGGGGGACTGGTGCAGTGAAGTGGAAAAAGATCTGTTGGAGATTAGGATAACATGTGAAGATATCCAGGTGCGTGGCCCACTTAGGGAAAAACTTCAAAAACATCGGAGTTTTGAACTTAAGCCGAAACTAACAAGAAGTTCCGTGAAGAACTATACAGCCTACTTTTCATGCCAATGATTATTCTACAGTATATGAACCTATCTAGAATAATGACGAAATTAAGTTGGTAATATCGAAATATCTAATTAGTTCAAATTATACCTGGTATAATGTAGCCTAATAGAGCACTACAGTTGGCAGCCCTGGTGACTGAATATATTCTTAGTTCCACCTCTTAAGATACAGAATACAAAATTTGGTTGAAGTCCAATGGACGTTACATGCAGTTAGACACTGGATCTATCAGCACGCGTAAAAGCATGTTGCCAACAATACCATGCGTGTGCTGGTCAGAAATAATCTGAAATATTATGATATCTTGTTGTGCCAATTTTGGATGAAATCCATTTGTTAGTATAGAAGTTACATGTACAGTAGCCTCTCACAAATCCGGACCTCAAAAATCCGGACTCCGGCAAATCCGGACCGCTCAAAAAATATTTTTTGTAATACAAAATCAGTAAAATGTAGGTAACGTGATGCTTAAGCGCCTTCAATTTCTCCGCGACCATTCCGCATTACAAGAATGACGTCTTTTCTATTCTACTGGCTGTGCGGCACGGCGGGAGGTCATTGACTCGCCCCCTCCCCAACAGCTCTTTGTTTACTCATACAGTACTTAGTTGACCGCGCTCACTCTCTCTGTGCAGACGTTATTTTCGGTGGCTACCTCGTGTTGTGTCGGTGCTCTGTGTTTCTCGCGTCTTGTTTTTAAGTACTGTAAGATGAGTAACAAACGAAAGCAAGTGTGTGTGTCAGTGGAAGAAAAACTCCGTGCTATAAAGAGGATTGATGCTGGAGAATCGGCGAAAAAAATCGCTCTAGAGTTAGGAGTAGGAACAAGTACAGTTTCAGATTGGAAGAAGAATCGCGGACAGATAGAAAAATGGTGTTCCTCTCAATCCAGTGGAAGTGCGATTAAAATTAGAAAAAGCATGCATAAAGGCAAACATGTAGAAGTTGAAGAAGCATTGTTCTTGTGGCATGAACATTTAAGAGGTAAAGGGGTTCCTATTACGGGGCCTATGCTTCAAGAAAAGGCGTTGCATTTCAAAAAAGAAATTGAAGGTGAAGATGGTGAGTTTACAGCAAGTGAAGGTTGGCTTGATCGTTGGAAGAAACGATTTGGTGTTCGTAAACTGTCAATAAGTGGGGAGGCATTATCAGCCAACAAAGATGCTGTTCCTGAATTCAAGAAACTACTTTTTAGTATCTTGGACAAAGAAGAAATTTCCGGAGAACAGCTCTACAACTGCGACGAGACTGGTTTAAATTATAAGATGTTGCCCACAAAAACTCTTGCGTCAAAAAAAGAAGTTTCAGCCCCGGGCTACAAAAAGAGCAAGGAACGAGTTACGGTGTTGGCGTGTAGTAATGTGACCGGCAGTCATAAGCTTAGGTTAACATTGATTGGAAAATCAAAAAAACCACGAGCTTTTAAGAAAATAAAGAAAGATGATGAGTTGCCACTTTGGTATACAAACCAACAAAAAGCGTGGATGAATTCTGCAATTTTCAAGACATGGTTTACCAAGGAGTTTGTCCCGTCAGTAGAGACACATCTGACTGAAAATAATTTACCAAGAAAAGCAATTCTGTTGTTAGACAACGCTCCAACACATCCGATCGCTGACGAATTAACAGACGGTGAAATCAAAGCAGTGTTCTTGCCGCCAAATGTGACAGCTGTGTGTCAGCCTATGGACCAAGGGGTACTTCAAGCTCTAAAATTAAAGTACCGTCGTAGACTTCTCAGTTATTTGATTTCGGCGATTGAGAATGACGAGGATTACATCGGTGCATTGAAGAAGATTGACGTTTTGGATGTAATTAGGTGGGTAGCCGAAGGGTGGGAGGAAATTTCTCCTTCATCAATAGTTTCGTCATGGAAAGTTCTCTTGGACCATCAGGGAAACAAGTTTGAAGAAATAGCCGTCGAAAACGTTGATGAAAATCAGTTTGAAAGGGAAAACGTCGTTACACTGTTGGAAAAAATACCCGGATGTGAGGAAGTGAGTGATAATGATGTCCATGAATGGATGAACAATGACGACGAAAATGAAATAACAGACGATGATATAGTCAGAATGGTGACAAATGAAGATTGTTTGGAAGAAGAGGAACTACCTGAGAGCAACATAAACCTGATTCCACATTCAGAAGGATTTAAAATGTTGGACCGAGCCCTAGAGTACATTACTCAGCAGGATGGAATATCTTCAGCTGACATCATTTGTTTAATGAAGTTAAGAGACATTGCGGCAAGAAAACGTGCTGAAACTGTGAAGCAGAAAAATATTCAAGACTTTTTCAAGCATGTGTAAGTTTGTTTTTACACACTGTTTCTGATGATTTATTTTCATTTATTTTGCATACTGTAGTACTGTAATGTAAATTCTTAAGTCTTATTAAAGTTGTTCAATACTATTAACCATCTATTTTTTCTACCCCTGTGTTCAGTTAATTGCAGTTCAGAACTGTTTTATGCGAGTAACAATAAAGTACACATATCGGCACGGAGTGGCGGCGATCGCGGCACGCAAACCACTGCCGCGACCGACGTCACTCTGTCTCCGGGAAATCCGGATTTTTCGGAATCCGGATCGGCCGTCCGCCACATTGGTCCGGATTTTTGAGAGTCTACTGTATTTTAAAATTGGACATATCAGCAGGCATAGAATCATGTTGGCAGCACTGCCTTGTATTAATTACTCCAAATTAATCTAGAATGTCAGGTGCTATACGTGTGCAAAGTATAGAGCTGTTGGCTTGCATACTTTCTGATATATTGATATTAGGGTAAAAGAATATAGACAGCATTTATTAACAGTTGGCAGCCCTGATTGCTCTTAACAATATTTATAGTCATATCTGTTATGGTACACATATCACATACGAATTTTGGTTGAAATCCAACTGATAGTATAGAAGTTACATGTATTTAAAAATTGGTACTATCAGCAGGCTTATAATCATGTTGGTAGAACTGACGTATATAAGTTACTCCAAATTAATCTAAAATGTCAGAATATACGTGTGCATAGTTTAAAGCTGTTGGCTTGCATACTTTCTGATATATTGGTATTTGGATAAAAAAAAATAGAGAGAGCAATTATTAACAGTTGGCACCCTGTTGGCTCTTAAGAATACGCTCAGTCATATCTGTTTATGTACAGATATTACATACAAAATTTGGTTGAAATCCAATTGATAGTGTAGAAGTTATATGCATTTAAACATTGGACCTATCAGAAGGCTTAACATTATTTTGGCAACACTGTCATGATTGGCCTCCTGGAAATTAAACTGAAATAGTATTATCTACATGTGTGCCAATTTTGGAATAGCTCCCATGCATACCTTGCAAGATATCCAACATGGAGCTCAAATTTCTAGTGTGTTTTTTCAGCAGTTGGTAGCACTGACATCATTTTCAAATATGGACGTGAGCTATTCCGGTGCACATCTTTACTCATAGTAAATTTGGTTTTGATTGCTGCAGCCGTTTAGGAGTTGATAGGGGGGGGACACACACACAGCCAGACAGACAGAAGGACAGACAGACAGACAGACAGACAGAAGGACAGACAGACAGACAGACACACATTTTCCCGGATCGATCTCATAAGTCTACCTTTTCCTCATTTTTGCAAAATGTGAAAAGTAGGGTAAAAATCGGGAAGGCGTGGGCGACAGAGAGGGTGCAACATCGATTTCGAATGAAAGAGTACTGGGCCAACATTAAAATGCGGAAGTAACAGTTCACATGACGTGGTCCTTAGTTGGCCGTAACGAAGGACTAATAATAAAAATAATAATATTTTTTTAGCCTATTTTCAATTTTGAAAAAATAGGCTTATGAGATCACCTTTTGTCCGTGTGTGCGTGTGCGTGTGTGTGTGTGTGTGTGTGTGTTCCTAATAAATTCTAAACGGCTGGTGCGAATTCAATGAAACTCGGTAAGCTCATAGCACTATTCCGGACGACCCCGACGGTGCCCTTCAATTTTTTTTACGTCTCACAAATCCAACATGGCGGCTGTGCGAAATATTTCACCAGCATTCAATATCTCCGAAACTATTACCGATATCACCCTGGAATTTTTTACGGTGATAAAGGAAACTACTAGAAGTTCACCTATATGACTTTTGAAAAACTGGTAACTACAAAACCTACATGGCTGCCACGCGAATTTGCGACTTTTAAATAGACGTTTCACGCAATTTAACCAACCAAAGGCAATAAAACTTGGTACAGTATATGTTTATACACATTGTAATGCACCGACATCTAACTTGGTTCAATTGTTTACACAACTACAACATGGCGGATGTGCGAAATATTTCACCGGCATTCTATATCTCTGAAACTATTAGCGGTATCACCCTGAAATTTTGTACGGAGATAAAGGACACTACTGGAAGTTGCTTGCCACGGTGGGTGAGTAGTTATAGTGTCGGACTACCAACCCCAAGATTGCAGGTTCGCCCCTGGCCATGGTAAGTGATTTTTGAAGGCGACAAAATCACGATACTCATGTCATACGTTGTTGGCATGTTAAAGAACCCATTTGAATTCAGTAGGCCGTGTTCAATGGCAAAATTAATCTCGGGATTTTCCGCCAACACAAAGTTCCTTCATTACTACTTGAAAGCGCTGTAGTGTCACGGAGTTTAGATATCTAACCTCCTTGACTTTTCATAGCGTTCAAAGGAACGACGAAATTCGACATGCAAGCTACCCTCTGGGAGTCAATTAACAAAGCTTGCACCAGGCACCCGAGGCCATACGGTATTATTATTATTATTATACTTGAAGTTCATCTATAAGAGTTTCAAAAACCGGTTAACTACAAAACGAACATGGCGGCCAAGCGAATTTGAAAATTTTAAATAGACCTTTCTCGGGATTTAATGTTCCAACCGCTATGCAATCTGGTTTATACACATTGTAATACACTGGTATCTAATTTAGTTCAATTGTATACATGACTTCAAGATGGCGGCTTTGCAAATTTTAAAATTAAGTTTTTATTTCTTGTGTCGTAATCATGCGATCGATGTGAAAGTTTGAATAAGAAACCTGCGCAATAATTTTCCTTTAATGGTACATGACTCTATGGCCTATGCATTTAACAAACCAACATGGCGACCATCCGAAATATTTAGTCGGCTCAGAATATCTACGAATCTATTATAGCAATCAAACTGATTATTTTATGTTCATAGGTGCTATGAACTTAAGTTCACCTATAGGAAATAAATAACCTGGTGATCACAAATTCAACATGGTGGTGACGCGAAGTATTATACCCGGATCGTTCACACGTCCGTGACATTGTTGTCATTATTATTTTGGAAAGAAGAGTTATTAGTTGAAGAGATTGAGGGAATGGATGGTTTGAATAACGCGCGGAGGAGACTCAAGAGTGCTGAGGGAAGCATGCATCGCAGGGGCGAGTGACGTGAGATTATGACGTGGAGCCCGCATACTTCACGAGAAATATTTTTTCTGGAATTACCTTTAGGAGAAGAGATGGACGCTAGGAAATTAGCAAACATTACTGGCAATTACAAGAGAAGGAATTTGAGCTATCAAGCGTTACAATCGGTCTAGTAGAAGCCGAGATACGAGATGGAAGTTTCTGGAACGATTTCTCGCTGGACTTCATAAAGGCCACGATACTTAACATAGTCACATCATTACAACGGAGCATTTGCTCATGTGCGGAACTACGTAACGTGAAGTGACAGTATACACGCCGAGATTCTGACGGCCGGAGGACTTAGTCGCCGTACCAGAGGTCAGCACCACTTAGTTTTTGTTCGAGTGAACAAATTTAACTTTTGGCAGCTAATGGACTTAGAATATCCACTGACTTTCAGGTCACATATTCTACAGTCAGGTGATGGTAGTGTCGAAACCATTCACAGAAGTTAGCCTACAGAACGATGTATTTCTTGTGGTGACTATACATCAGGCACTTAGAATTTCATCAGGAGAAGTTTTATTTCATCAGTTCGTTTATGCAGCTATATGTGTTCCTATCTTAGCGTGCAAACGAAACCGCATTATTTGAATATGAGAATTATTCTCAAATCTACAGGAGTACTGTACCAGTCTATGACTGAGCAACTTTTCGTCATGTTACACGGTACTGGTGATAGCGGGAGTTATTTCGAACGAGTGACTGCGAATATCAACATGCGCCGCTAAAACTACTCGTAGGATTGGTAGGACATTGAGACGATCGAGGTATATGGAAACGGCAGATGGCCATGGGAAGACACTGTTGGAATGGTGTCCACCGCAGGACACGCCCTTCCTCTACATCAAGAATGAAGTAAGACAACTATTCATGTACTATCCACTAACCTGTAGTATTAGAGAATTCCATATTTTTGAACAGTCTCGATCAGAAATCAACACACATTTTTCACCGTAGCTAGATTTTCGATTGTATTTGTCTGGATGACAAATGGAACTGCTGTCTGACAATTTATTTTTCGATCTAGGATTTTTGTCAGGACAGGCATTAGTTCATGTTCCGACATGAAATATTTCGATAATTCCAAGGGATAGAAGTATTTTTCTTTAATTCTTATTATGAGAGCAGAAGTAATTGCTGCTTGGATTATTTAAATAATTTGATAATAATAATAATAATCAAGTGTGAAGTGAATAAGTTAATAATATTATAAATAATAACGATGCTATTTAAAGTTATAAATAATTAGGGAGTGATAATACCGAACATTAGGAACTAAATTTAATTAATTGTTAATTGTTTATTGTGATTAAATAATTAATGCATTAAATAAAAATAATAGGGGATGTTAATAATAATCATTTACAGATGAGATTTAAATATTTATTTATTAAAGGAATAGGGCGATAATAATCATTTATGACATTGATGATGCCTAAATATTTTTTGTGATAATAATAATAATTTGTGGATGAATTTAATTAGTTGGAAGGACTTAAATTAAATAACTTTTGTTTTTTTTTGAATAAAAGTTTTGAAGTTTAAATAAATTTAAATGAGTTTATGGATGATGAGAATGAAATAGTAAGATTTTTGAGCTTAGAATTATTTTTTCCAAAAGCACTTAAAAAATAATATATATTCAGATGAAAAGAAAGGAACGGCAGGTATTTAATGTATCAAGTTAGGGAGAATTTATGTAAATGGGAGGCAAAGAGATATTGACCAGAATTTATTTATTGATAAAATAACACTGAAGAACACAGTCTAGTAATTGACAGAATATTACAAGAAAAAAATATATATGATTAAAAAAATGATGTTGTGTGCAGAATATTTTGGTTATGATTTTAGTGTGCGTTTGGTGACACTTAAAGTTGTGGAGACCTTGGGGTTCATCCAAGTGGGTTTTGTTTCCGTAGTTGTGGGCACACAAGGATGTGCGTATGTTTGAAAGAGCCTGTGGGCTAAATTTGTAAAAGAAGGTTTAGGCAATGTGGACCGCCCCATATTCTTGTCAGATTTTACTATTCTGTTAATCCAATTTTTTTTTTCTGGATCAACTCGAAGGTCCGATGGTATGCCTAAATAAATAATTGAAGAACATGAATTTAGATTTGTTGAACCTGACCGAGAAAAAAAAAATATGATGAAAAGTGCAAATGAATTAAAATAAATAATTAATGAATTTTTATTTTCGAATAATAATAACAGTGGAAATGAGCAAATAAAATATTCATCATTTGAGAGGTTGAGAAAACTTGTTATAAATAAATTGAAGGGAAATTTGGAAATTAATTAACTAATAATAATAATTTTTTTAAATTAAATTTTTTGTGAGATTATATGAAAATTTTGGTGATAGAAAATTTTGATAACATAAGATTTTGGTGAAGAGTTAATGATTTAATCCGCTGATGGTGGATAGCAATAATTTATATTGTTTACAACAATTTTTGTGTAATGTTAATTATTATTATTATTATTATCTTGATTGGTCACATTGGACCACTTGAGTCGTTCCACAATCACTTCTTCTTTGAAGGTAGTACTGCTTGGTTCTTGCGCTCTTTCCAGTACTTTTTCATTCTTTCAGATCGGGATTTTCTCAACTCATCTGAAATCTCCATAGGCTTTCTATGTGTCATTTCTGCAGAAAATTTGTGAGTTTTAAGAATGGTGTTAATTTTATTTTTCTCCTCGGCATCTGTTATCTTAAGTCCAATTGCTTTGAGATCTTGTTGGATTTCTTGGATCCATTTTCCTCCAGTTTTCTTTCCTAGATTTCTCATCACCAGTTGGCGTACAATTCTGTTTTCTGGAAGCCGTAAGATGTGAAAAAAATATGAAATTCTTTTCTTCTTCATTGTGCTGGTGATTGGATCAATCTCACGATAGACAGTTTCATTTGGGAGAATCCTCCAGACTCCCTCAACCTGATACTTTTTATTTATGCACGTTCTAATGATTCTTCTTTCCGTTTTGAGGAGCTGATCAGTTCTTTGTTCATTTTTAATTTGGAACAGTGTTTCACAAGCATAAGTGGCTTCTGGGAGAGTTACAGTTTTATAATGTTGGATCTTAGTAGCTATTGATAGGCATTTTTTATTATATGTTGACCAGGTTAGAGATTGTGCCTTTTTCATTTTATTTGTTCTATTTATCCAAGTTACTTTTTCGTTTAAGTTATGTGTTATAATTTCTCCAAGATACTTAAATTGAGGAACTAGGTTAATTTTATGATCATTTATATAGACTTCATTTATATCTAAGGGTTTCATAGGCATGATCTCAGTTTTTTCAAAGAATTTTCCACAGTATTTGTTTGTTTGCTACTTGATGAGTTTTCAGACGCTCCGATTCGTCATTATCTTCCGCATGACAGCCCACCGTATCCGAATGCTGTCTTTTCTGTAATCTATCATTACAGACGGCGGAATTATTCTTCAAATGACTTTTCATGGTCGACTATCTAAGGTTACACCTTGAGGGGAGGATAAATCCTCGAATTACAATCCTGAATGTTATTCAGAAAGGTGAAAGAACTGAGAAAAGAATTCTCAGTCCCCCCCCCAACACTAGTCTGTTCACTGACCCAGTTTCCCGCTGGGATTGATTACCCAACCTTCCACTGGGTTGCTCAGCTTAGCAGGGGACACCACGTGCAGGTCAGTGTTGGGAGTTGGAGTGGAGAGGTTATGAGGATTCTCTTCTGCTGAATCCTTGTATTACTGATTTTGTTGGTTAGTATCATCACATCACACTCCCTTTGTCCAGGTCTACATATTTATAGACCTCCCCAGGTTGAAAATAATTTAAAATTTTTGTTACATTTAAACAAATGAAAGTGAGGAAAGAAGAAAGTTAAATTTTCAAAATATTATGAAAAGTTTTTGATCAAATTTCGTTTTTTGGAAATTGAAAACCTTTATGAACAATTATTAACATTCGAATTTATGTCAGTCGAGTATTGATATTGTTATGAAACAACGAATCAGTGATATGATAATTTTTCCAAATAAGTCTAATTTTGGAATAACACCGAATGAATCAAGTGACTGTTTTTTTTTAGAAATGTTTTGCTACGATTATTTGAAAAATCAAATGCAATCTTTCGAAAAGTGAACTACGGACATGTAAATATTAGGGATCACTCAGAACTCTTTATTGAACAGTGATTACCAGTGTAAATATTCTTAATGAATTTTTTTTGGTTATCAGAATGGACTAATTAATTTTCTGATTATCATATCTGCGACATTCTAGTAATATTTTAGGGACTGTTGATTTCTCATGTGTGATTTGTTTTATCTTTTTTGAGGGTTTTGCCATTCAAATAATATTTTTATCTAGAAATAAATTGAGTTTATAAGGAATGTTCTAGTTCAAAAATAATTTCTAACCCTACCTTACTTGTGAATTACCGAGATCAGGGATGCCAGATTAGACCCAAGTATTCACCTAGATAGACCCTAGATATATTTTCTCGTGCTAATCTGATGTCGGTATTTTACAAAATGTGGTCGTTGGATATCTGTCCAAACGGGCACAGTATAAATATTCACATGGACGTTTCTCGCAATTTAACCATCCGAGTACAGTGAAACTTGGTACAGTAAATCCTTATACGAATGTTAATCCACTGGCATCTAATTTATTTCGTTTGTTTCCATTACCACAAGATGGCAGCTGTGTGAAATTTTAAAATCTCCTTATTACTTCTTGTGTCCGTATCATGCGATTGAAGTTTGAATGCTACACGTACACAATAATCTTCATGTAACAGTACATAACTCTAGGACCTACATTTATAAAATCCAACATGGCGACCATCCGAAATATTTAGTCGGTTCTCAATATCTACGAATCTATTACAGCAATCAATCTGAAATTTTGTATGTAGATAGAGGCAATTAATAAAAGTAGGATATATGAAAATAGGCTGTATAGTTCTTCACGGAACTACTTGTTTTTTTAGTTTTTCGAGGGAAACCGTGGGGAAATCTTCAAAAGACAGAGTGCAAGCTTCTGGACTTACAACTGTGCGGGATTATTACCTACTAAAACCCCACAAACCCTATACTTGGCTTAAGGCCACCCTGGGACTGCCTGTTCAGCCTTACTTCAGAGTGGAGCCACTGTTACTACCAGAGGTCTCAGTCAATTTCATTTAACGTGATGATAATGTAATTACTCATCATCATCTTCACTGTCTTCAGCAACCAATCTTCTCGGTTCCTCTTCTTTAGCCTACTTTTCACATTTTGCAAAAATGAAGAAAAAGTAGACTTATGAGATCGATCCGGGAAAATGTGTGTCTGTCTGTCTGGCTGTGTGTGTGTCCCCCCCCCCCCCCCTATCAACTCCTAAACGGCTGCAGCAATCAAAACCAAATTTAGTATGAGTAAAGATGTGCACCGGAATATCTCACGTCCATATTTGAAAATGATGTCAGTGCTACCAACTGCTGAAAAAAACGCACTAGAAATTTGAGCTCCATGTTGGATATCTTGCAAGGTATGCATGGGAGCTATTCCAAAATTGGCACACATGTAGACAACGCTATTTCAGTTTAATTTCCAGGAGGCCAACCATGAAAGTGTTGCCATAATAATTTTAAGCCTTCTGATAGGTCCAATGTTTAAATGCATATAACTTCTACACTATCAATTGGATTTCAACCAAATTTTGTATGTAATATCTGTACATAAACAGATATGATTGAGCGTATTCTTAAGAGCCACCAGGGCTCCCAACTGTTAATAATTGCTCTCTCTATTTTTTAAAATCAAAATAACAATATATCAGAAAGTATGCAATCCAACAGCTTTAAACTATGCACACGTATATACTGACATTTTAGATTAATTTGGAGTAACTTATATACGTCAGTTCTACCAACATGATTATAAGCCTGCTGATAGTACCAATTTTAAATACATGTAACTTCTATACTATCAGTTGGATTTCAACCAAATTTCGTATGTGCTATGTGTACCATAACAGATATGACTATAAGTATTCTTAAGAGCAATCAGGGCTGCCAACTGTTAATAAATGATGTCTATATTTTTTAACCTAATATCAATATATCAGGAAGTATGCAAGCCAACAGCCCTATACTTTGCACACGTATAGCGCCTGACATTCTAAATTAATTTGGAATAATTAATATAAGCCAGTGCTGCCAACATGATTCTATGCTTGCTGATAGGTACAATTTTAAAATACATGTAACTTCTATACTAACAAATGGATTTCGTCCAAAATTGGCACAACAAGATATCATAATATTTCAGATTAGGGTATTTCTGACCAGCACGCGCATGACATTGTTGCCAACATGCTTTTACGCGTGCTGATAGATCCAATGTCTAATTGCATGTAACGTCCATTGGACTTCAATCAATTTTTTTATTCTGTACCTTAAGAGATGGAACTAAGAATATATTCAGTCACCAGGGCTGCCAACTGTAGTGCTCTATTTGGCTACATTATACCAGGTATATTTTGAACTAATTAGATATTTCGATACTACCAACTTAATTTCGTCATTATTCTAGATTGATTCATATACTGTAGAGTAATCATTGGAATGAAAAGTAGGCTGTATAGTTCTTCACGGAACTTCTTGTTTTGTTTTGTTTTCAGCAGCTCAGAGATGTAGACAGCAATCTGTGCCCAACTTTCTCTGCTGCTGAGCATTTTATCCACCACATTGTCTGGTGAAATGACACCAACTTTTGTATCCAGAAGCCTTCGAAGATTTCTCCACCTCAAGCATGCAAGGAATGTTTGCTGAACATCGTCCCATTGATCATCACAATATCTACACCGTGAACTCAGAGAAATTCCCATTCGATGGAGGTATGCTTCATATTAACCATGGCCAGAGAGAAACATGGTAATGTAATAATTAACCTCACCATGTTCCCTCGACAACCACGGCTTTAGTTGCTTGATGAGCCTAGCGGTCCACCTGCCACGTTGTCCACGTTCCCATTCTTCCTGCCATTCCAGAAGAGATCTGTCTCTTTCCTCCCTCTTCACGCGTATCTTAGAATGCTCGTCTTTGCGCAAGTATATACGGCGCCTTTCCTTGGCCAGGATGTAAATGGGTATCGCCCCAGCTATTACTAGCACTGCCGGTCCAGACACTGTTCGATAGGCAGAAGTTATTCTGAGGGCAGCTCTTCTGTGAACAGAGGTTATCCGCTTCCTATACATCTCAGAGCCAAGAGCTATTGACCAAATCTCTGCACCATAAACAATAACTGATTCCGCCACTCTCATCAGCAGTTTCCTCCAATGGTGAAGGGCCGCCAATATTAGCCATGAACCGCGACAAGTTGTTAACAATCCTTGCAGCCCTATCAGCAATCTTGCTGATATGATTCCAGAATGTTAACTTGCTGTCTATCATAACACCCAAGTAACGAACAGCAGGAGCTGTTTCTATCACTAGCATTGGTACAACTCGTGGAACTCTCTTCTTAGTAGCAAAGACTAGTTCTGTTTTATGAACTGCTAGTTGGAGACCACGTTCCTTCATCCAGGAGGAAACTCTCCGCATTACCTGATTAATTTTAAGTTGCAGACCCTCCCTGGAGAGCTCCATAATGAGCACAACAACATCATCAGCATATCCCACCAAAGAAGTGTCCTCTGGCATCTCCATCCGTAAAATGCTGTCATAATTTACGTTCCATAAATCAGGACCTAACACCGAGCCTTGAGCCGCCCCCGCTGTTACCTTGCGACACTTGACTCCTTCATCTGTGTCATACTGTATCCGACGATCACAAAGATAATTCCTCAGAACAGACGCCAAGTAGCGAGGAATGTTAAATGTTGTTTCAAGTGCAGCTATTATGTCAATCCACCGGGCAGAATTGAAGGCATTTTTCACATCCAGAGTAACCAGTAAGCACATTTTCCTAGAGAAATGGTTGCCATGCTCAATGGATCTGACAGCCATCACCACTTCTTCAATGGCGCTGATGGTGGACTTACCCTTCACAAAACCGTATTGTTTGGGGGACAGACCTCCTGCAGCAACAATCGCTGCCTGAAGCCTTCCTTTAATCATCTTCTCAAACAGTTTGCCAGCCATGTCCAACATGCATAGAGGTCTCTGACCTGAAGCATTATTGGGATCTCCTTTGCCTCTAGGCATGAGCACAAGCCTGGCCAATTTGCACGGGGTCGCAAAGACTCCCTGTAGTAAACAACAATTATACATGTTCAGCAAAACATCTGGTTCCTCTTCGGATATCATCTTTAACACTTCAGCAGGAATTCCATCCGGCCCTGGTGCCTTCTTATTCAGAAAAGATCGTGCTGTAGTTTGTAATTCCTCTCTAGTGAATAGCGGAATATCATCAAGCATCACCGGAATGTGATCGGGAAATCTCTCTGGATGATTAGGAAATAGCTAATCTATAATAGCTTCCTTCTGGGATGCAGTCATAGCAGCAGTAGACACCATAATGCCGCCGAGCTTCTTATTGACAATTTTGTAGCCCAGACCCCATGGGTCCTGATCCAGATCATTAATGAGCTCGTCCCATTTATGTGCCTTACTTTGAGCTATGGCCCGTTTGAGAGCCCTCCTCGCTACTCTACACTCTTCTATCGCATTTGCAAACTCTAGAGAATCTCTGCAGAGCCTTTGTGCCCTTCTCCTTAATCGAAAACACAATCGTCGAGCCTCTGCTATTTCAACATTCCACCAATAGGCCGGCCGTTTGTTCGGAAAAATCTTCTTTTTGGGCATGGATGCTCCACAAGCCTTAACAATGAGATCAATGGTCGACCTAACCAGGGTTTCTGCAGAACTCGCGGGGCTATGTAGACACAAATCCTCCAGAACTTGTTTCCCTTGTGCTATTACTGCAAGAAGAATTTCACCATCCATGTGATCAACGTTCCATCTAAACGGTATTGGAATTACCAAGCCTAGTATTAAAAAGGATGTATCTATGATCACTGTTGTTATAATCTAGCATTACATGCCAGTCTGCAATGCAAGCAGCAAGATCTGCAGAGACAAACGTTAGGTCTGGTGTGGTTCCGTTTTGCCTAGGCCGACAAAATGTTGGAACATCACCGCTATTTAGCAGCACCAAGTCCAACCTAGCAGCCATCTCTAAAATGCTATGGCCTCTCCCGTTTGTATGAGCCAAGCCCCATTCAACTGCTCGACCATTAAAATCACCGGCCACAGAATACCCCCAGTTACTGTACCTAGGAAATCCTCAAGGGCAGATAGTCGGGTCTCAAACTGCCGAATTGATTCATTGGGTGTTAAGTAACAGCTTACATAAGAAATATTTCTGCTCTTGACCCAGACAAAGCCATTTCCAGCACCAAACTTTTCAATAAAAACTCTGCTTGGATCCGCTACCCATATAGCAGCAGTCCCACTTTCATCAGAGTACCAAGATGGAATATCCCTGTTCTTATATTGTTCGCTAATAAGCACAACATCAATATTCTTTTCCGCGGCAAACTGAACTAGGAGACCGTTAGTCACCCTGCTACGATGAATGTTGCCTTGTAGAAATCTTAGCATTTCGACTGTTGAGCACTCTCCAATGCACGTCGAAAGACAGCGCACATACCTGACCCGATCACATGGTCGTCATTCTTGCCTTCACACGCGCAGATCGACCTTTTTGGGGTAGTCGTGGAGTGAGCAGCTTTATGCTCCTTTCCCCCGCATCTGTAGCACAACTTCGACCTGTCAGGACCCGTACATTGTCTTGCCATGTGACCATAGCCCATACATCGAAAGCATGTCAGCACATTGGTCCTTTTCCGAATACGGCAGCTAACCATGCCTATCTTAATGTGCTGATCAAGGAGCAACTCATTTGCCGCATTGGAGTTTACCACAACTATGGCCATACGCTGTTCTCTGGAATTGGGCTTGGTAATAGTAACTTTTATTTCACCCATGTTATCCTTAAGCCGGTCCTCTAATATTGCCTGGACTTCCTCTGCTGTTGTAAGGCAGTCCAAATCCCTAATTTCCAAGGTTATGGTAGGAGCCAATATTTTGACTTCACCCAAACCCTCAGCGGCTTTGGAAATCATCTCCCTGAACTTAGATTAATCTCCATTTTTCCCTTTCATTTCAAGGAGCACCGCACCAGTCGACGTTCTGCGAATCGATTTAAGGTTTACGCCACTGCAATCAGATGTTGCTTGCTGACGCAATGATTGAAGAACTTCTGAATATGTCTTCCCCTCAGTAGGCTTGATAACAATTGCCTCGTTGCGTCTTCTATCCTTCGTTTTATTTCCCTTCTGATGTAGAGAATGATTACTTCTAAGTTCTCCCTTTTCGTCCTCCAGAATAACTTTACAGCTATGGCCCCTGTGTTTCCTTGTTCGAACTGTTTGCCAGGCATCTTCTGCTAACTTGTCCACGGGAGGTTCAATGACCACAATTTCATTTGCAGATATGTTTTCGGAATATTGACACTGCTCTCAATAACAGTAATCATTGTTTCTCCTTGACTTGCAGCCTTTTCGCAAATGGGAGTTCTAGGTCGAGTGTTAGTAGTGACCTCTGTTGCCAATCTAGTTTTGCGGCAGTGATCGAGGACATCGAAAACCTCTACTAACTGCGCTAGGCTATTCTTGATATTATTACTCAAATTTCTCTGAGTTTTGGTGGCTGCCATAATGATCTTCAGTAATCCTATTCCTTTCAGAATCTCTGACTCTTCTTTTATGTCTACTTCATTTCGACATTTACCTTTGTCCGCCAAGGTAACTAGAATACTATCAGGTAGGCCGATTTCGCAGTTCCCGCTTCAGTCGCCAGGCGGCTCCCTTTACGCTGACGTCATTTCGCGGACAAGCCAGTGTTGCTTGAAGTAGAAAACGTGCTTTGTAATGTAGTTGTATGATCCATTTTGATATGGAATAATGCGCTTATAAAAATGGGTAGCTACAGTAACTGTGCCGTTTCTGAGTACAAAAAAATTGCCGCAGAAATTCTGAAGTGATTTACCACTCTTTTTCTAACGATAAGGAAGTTCGAAAGCTGTGGATTTTAAGATGCAGACGAAAGGATAGCGTCAATGCTAGAACTGCCCGACGTTGTTCTGCATATTTTCTTACCATAGGACTACGAACGGGACCTCAAAAATAAATTTTTGGGTTTGCCTCTGAAGAAGAAATCACGCTTTGATGTAGTTCCTTCGAAGAATATACCTAACTGGCATTAGGCCCGACGAGAGGGAGGGGCATGCGAGGCTGTAGCCCCAGGGCTTGGATTAGCTGAGGGGGCCGAGGCGGTAAAAGGACTTAGGATGGACAACTTTATTTAACTTAATGTCAAAACTATTATGAAATTTTCTGATGACACGCATCGATGCAAACACAGGCAGTGAACAGTATACAAAACATTACAATAATTATTAATTAACATACCGTAATTAATTTTATAAATAAACATTTTGTTTTCGTTTTCCGGGAAATGGTTAAGTTGCCAGAGTCATCCATTTTATAACGTGTTAGAGTTCAAAAGTCCTTAACGTTTCTAATTAAATCTCAGAAACAAGATGTTCAGTAAAGAACATATAGCTTACTTTCTCGTAAATGCATGGGTATTGTTATAACTCTTTGTCCTTTTCAAGGAGTATAATTGAATGTCGGTTGTAGTAGCTTGTTGAAATACAACGTGCTAAAGGGATATTAAACATGAATATGAGGTGCCCTTTGTTAGTGCTACCTCTGTAAAAATTTCATTCAATTCGGATTCACCGTGTTTGAATTGATATGGGGAATGGATTTGCACACATACATGGCCGCTATTTGCAAACTATTGGGCTGATGACCTTGTAGTCAGTCATAAGATGCTTTCCACAAAAAGGCATGTGGTTGCAAAATCTGGTAGAGATCAAATTATTAGGATGGTCGTAATTTGATTTAAGCTTTTAACATTTGGGTGGCCGTCATTCCGTTTCCGTCAAGACGGCGGCGATATAAAACATGACACTGAGGTGCCCTTTGCTAATGCTACCTCTGTACCAAATTTCGTTCCATTCGGTTTCACCGTGTTCGAATTGATAGGGGGAAACGATTTTCACACAAAGATGGCCGCCATCTGCAAAATATTAGGCTAATGACCTATTAGTTTGGTCAAAGGATCACCATAAAGGTATGTTGTTGCAAAATTTGTTAGAGATCGGATGATTAGGTTAATCGTAATTTGATTTAAGCTTTGAACATTTGTGTGGCCACCATTACGTTTCCGTCAAGATGGTGGCGATATAAAACATGACAAACATGACACTGAGGTGCCCTTTGCTAGTGCTACCTCTGTACCGAATTTCGTTCCATTCGGTTTCACCGTGTTTGAATTAATAGGGGGAATCGATTTTGACACAAAGATGGCCGCCATACGCAAACTATTAGGCTAATGACCTATTAGATTGGTCAAAGGATGCTCCCTCCATAAGGTATGTTGTTGAAATATTTGGTAGAGATCGGATGATTATGTTAGTCGTAATTTGATTTAAGCTATGAACATTTGTTTGGCCGCCATTACGTTTCTGTCAAGATGGCGGCGATATAAAACATGACAAACATGACACTGAGGTGCCCTTTGCTAGTGCTACCTCTGTACCAAATTTCGTTCCATTCGGTTTAACCGTGTTCGAATTAATAGGGAGAATAAATTTGAACACAAAGATGGCCGCCATCTGCAAAACTATTAGGCTGATGACCTATTAGTTTGGTCAAAAGATGCTCCCCCCATAAAGGTATGTTGTTGAAATATTTGGTAGAGATCGGATGATTATGTTAGTCGTAATTTGATTTAAGCTATGAACATTTGTTTGGCCGCCATTACGTTTCTGTCAAGATGGCGGCGATATAAAACATGACAAACATGACACTGAGGTGCCCTTTGCTAGTGCTACCTCTGTACCAAATTTCGTTCCATTCGGTTTAACCGTGTTCGAATTAATAGGGAGAATAAATTTGAACACAAAGATGGCCGCCATCTGCAAAACTATTAGGCTGATGACCTATTAGTTTGGTCAAAAGATGCTCCCCCCATAAAGGTATGTTGTTGCAAAATTTGGTAGAGATCGGATGATTATGTTAGTCGTAATTTGATTTAAGCTTTGAACATTTGTGTGGCGGCCATTACGTTTTTGTCAAGATGGCGGCGATATAAAACATGACAAACATGACACTGAGGTGCCCTTTGCTAGTGCTACCTTTGTACCGAATTTCGTTCCATTCGGTTTCACCGTGTTTGAATTAATAGGGGGAATCGATTTTGACACAAAGATGGCCGCCATACGCAAACTATTAGGATAACGACCTATTAATTTGGTCAAAGGATGCTTCCTCCATAAAGGTATGTTGGTGGAAAATTTGGTAGAGATCGGATGATTAGGTTAGTCGTAATTTGATTTAAGCTTTGCACATTTGTGTGGCCGCCACTATGTTTCCGTCAAGATGGCGGCTATATAAAGCATGACGCTGAGGTGCCCTTTGCTAGTACTATCTCTGTACCCAATTTCGTTCCATTCGGTTTCACCGTGTTCGAATTAATAGGGAGAATAGATTTTCACACAAAGATGGCCGCCATCCGCAAAACTATTAGCCTGATGACCTATTAGTTTGGTCAAAGGATGTTTCTCCCATAAAGGTATGTTGTTGCAAAATTTGGTAGAGATCGGATGATTAGGTTAGACGTAATTTGATTTAAGCTATGAACATTTGTGTGGCCGCCATTACGTTTCCGACAAGATGGCGGCGATATAAAACATGACACTGAGGTTTCCTTTGCTAGTGCTACCTTTGTACCAAATTTCGTTCAATTCGCGTTCACCGTGTTCGAATTGATAGGGGGGGGGGGGAACAGACATTCAGAGTACACACACACTCACACACTCACACACACAGAGACTCACACACACACACACACACAGACACACTTTTTTTTCGCCCTGTGTTGATCTCGAAAGTAGGCTAAAAATGACTCTTTACTTCATACTGTGCATTTCTGATAGGAGTGTGGGTTATCCTTGTAGAGCCTGAACACGTTCCGATACACATAAATCTTATTTTTAAGGCACAGTGATCAAAATCGTAAAGTAAAAGAACAACCAATGATAGAAAATAAAGTCGAGTGGCTGAATAACTAAAAACAAAATAAATTAATAATCATTTGGGCAAGCTAAATTCCACGGATGATAATGATGATTGAAGTTTTATGGGGCAGAATAGCGTAGAGCATTTTCTTTGGGTTGTCTTCGGGCAGGTGACCGCTCTCTACGGCCCTGGCTGGAAATGGGACATTGTGATACTGAGCAATAGGTATGTTAAAAAGATTACTGTTTTTTATTATATTGAGAAATATATCTGTTACGAATGGACCGACAGCGGTTGCTACGCTCGCTAACGCGCAACTCTAGACATGGGGCCAAGCTCTCTGCGGACTCAGTAGACGTGGATTCGAGCCCCACCGTCGGCCGTCCTTGATATGTTTAACTGTGGTTTCCCCATTTTCAACTTCAGAAAGCTTGCCACGGTGGGTGAGTGGTTAATGTGTCGGATTACTAACCCCCCAAGATTGCAGGTTCGCTCCTGGCCGTAGTAAATGATTTTTGAAAGGCGGCAAAATTTACGACTCGCATGTCATACGATGTTGGCATGTCAAATAACTTATTTGAATTCAGTAGGCAGTGTTCATAATGGCAAAATTAATCTCGGGAGTTTCCACCAACAAAAAGTTCCTCATTCCTCTGCTAGAAAGCGCTATAGTGTTCAAGGAGCTTAGTTATCTAACCTCCTTGACTTTCATAGTGCTTCAAGGAACAACTAAATTCGACATGCAAGCTACCCTTTGGGTGTCAAATAATAAAGCTTGCACCCGGCACCGAGGTCATACGATATTATTATTATTATTATTATTATTATTATTATTATTATTTCTACATTCAATTCACCACAGAAGTGGGACATATCAACATATCGTCGGCTTGTTTGCAAGACGGTATGGCTAATTCTCTTAAGGTGGCACATTGAGAAACGAGCGAACAATGGAACAGGTCTCCAAGATGACGGCCTTCTGCATGGTGATATGTAGACCAGGATGTATTCCCAATATTTGTAGATTACGAGCCAATAATTTGGGGATGATGCCGGTAGAAGAAATTACTATGGGCAGAACCACTACACTTTCCTGTCTCCACATTTGCCGTATTTCCTCAGCCAAGGGCAGATATTTGGTGATCTTATCACAGCAGGTTTGCTGCAGATTATGGGAATTGGGCACTGCAATATCAATTAGGAGGGTTCTCTTCTGCACCTTGTCCACAAGAACGATATCTGGCCGGTTTGCTGGTATGGTTTTATCATTAATAACTGATCGGTCCCATAACAACTTGTGACTGGGATTTTCCAAAACGGCGTCAGGAACATACTGATAGTAAGGCAAAATATTATCAGATAATAAATGCTTTTGAGCAAGGTGTTGGTGCATTATTTTGGCCACTTGGTTGTGCCTTTTCATGTAATCAGTACAGGAGATTGCTTGGCAGCCTCCTGTGATATGTTGAATTGTTTCCGGTTCTAGTTGGCATCTTCTGCATTTATCATCCTGAATATTTGCCTTAACTATATATTTCAGGTAGTTTTTGGTAGCCACAACTTGATCCTGGATTGCAACCATGAATCCTTCAGTCTCAGTGAATAGGTCAGCATGAGTCAACCAGCTGTTCGACGCATCAATGTCGACATGTTTCTGGTTGAGATCATACGGATGACGACCGTGCAGAGCTTTCTGCGTCCACTGCTGAAGCTTGGTGGCTGAACATTCCTCATCAGTGGCTAACTGTATATCCCTTACGTGAAGAAGATCCAGCGGTGTGCACTTGTCATCTGCCTTCACAGCGGCTTGATGTATGGGAGAGTCATGTCTTCCCAGAAAATATCTCTGAAGGTTCCTCACTTGCCTTGCATGCAATTGGATAATGTCCGTGAGCCCTCGTCCACCTCTTTGACGTGGGATTGTCAATCGCTCAACAGCTGACTTAGGGTGGAGACATCTGTGTTTTGTTAAGATGGTACGTGTCCTAATTAGGATGTTCTCCAGGTCAGTCTGCGTCCATTTGATAATACCGAAAGTATATGTCAGAGCAGGGATAGCATAGGTATTAATAGCCTTAAAGGTGTTCTTTCCATTCAACTTTGATTTTAAAATCTTGTTAAGGCGTTGATTGTAGATAGCTATGGTTCTATCTTTAATACCTTTATGATCAATTCGATTAGATTGCAGGAGACCAAGATATTTGTAGGTCTCATTACCTTCCATAGGCTTTATGAAACAACCGTCATCAAGTTGAAATGCTCGGGCCTCTAATTTTCCACGCCGAATGGTGAGGGTGCGACACTTATCTAATCCGAAGGACATTCCAATATCAGAAGAAAATGAAGCAGTAATTGCAATTAGATTGTCGATGTGTTTCTCAGAGGATGCATATAGTTTAATGTCATCCATATACATCAAATGAGAAATTTTGTATTTGACTATACCATGGTGCTTAATTGGAAAACCACACTTTGCATTGTTCAGCAATGATGATAGTGGATTGAGCGCCAAACAGAACCATAGAGGGCTCAAGCTGTCACCCTGAAAGATACCTCTTTTGATTTGAATAAATCCCGATTCCATACATGTGTCTCCATTAGACATTAATAAATTGGTCCCCCAATGGGACATCATATGTTGCAGACTTATAATGATGGCAGGATCAACTTTATATATCTTCAGGATTTGGATTAACCAGGAATGTGGTACTGAATCAAAAGCTTTCTTGTAATCAATAAAGGTCATGTAGAGGTTACGCATCATCTTTCCTGCTTGTTCCATAGTAACTGCATCGATTACAAGTTGCTCTTTGCAACCTTGAGACTTCTTCATGCACCCCTTCTGCTCTTCAGCCAGGATGTTATTAAGATTTATGTGTTCACAAATCTTACGTGCAATGCAAGATGTAAATATCTTATACAGGGTGCACAGACAGGTGATAGGTCGATATTTGGAAGGATCATTGTTTCTATCACCTTTTGGCAGAAGGTATGTTTTACCTCGCATCAAGTAAGAGGGGATAAGCTGTGGATTTTGGATGAAATCTGTGTAGCAGCGGGCAAGATGCTCATGAGTACAAGTGAAACGTTTGATCCAAAAGTTGTGGAGGTTGTCTGGTCCTACCGCTTTCCAATTTTGGGTCTCCTTAACCACACGGGTCACATCTTCAGTTGATACCGAAGAGTCACTCATCGTGTCAATTTCTGACATTCTCTCCTCCTCCTCCGTAATCCATTTAGCGCTGCTGTTATTATTATTATTATTATTATTATTATTATTATTATTAACTTCAGGAAAATACTAGGACGGTACCTTCTGACACGCCACGGACGCTTCCTTCCACATCCTTGCCGAGTTTCATTCACCGTAATTAATTTCATCTCTCATTAACTCCTCTAATGAGGTTGGCGTCAGGATGGCATCTGTCCGTAAAAACCATCCGCCACAAAGACTTTCACCGCATCTCATCACCGTTGTAAAACGGGAATAATAATACGATGTACAACAGTCTAGCTAATCATGTCGCCAGTCTCCCGAAGGCAATTACAGTATTTGTTACCCTTACAACGCAAGTCCGTCAACGACGCGTCGGGAAAGCTAATGATCAAATAATGATGACAAAATACCTAATTTTAAACCCGGGCATACAGCCTGAAAGTCCACCTTGCTACGTAGTGGTTATCAATCACTCTTGGCTGTCACCGTGGAGGCCCGGGTACGATTCCCGGCTCTGCCAAGATATACAATTCTGGTCTGAGGGCTGGAACGGGGTACACTCAGCCTTGTTAGGCATAACTGAGAAGAGGCGAGTTCGATGCCCACCTCAGTCATCCTGGAAGTGGTTTTCCGTGGTTTCCCACTTCTACTTCAGGCGAATACCGGGATGGCTCCAAAATTAAGGCTACGGCCACCTCCTACCCAATCCTCATCTGAATTACAAATACACACACTAATACAGCCATCACAATAACACACGCTATCAGACAAATTCCACACACATATCCAAACCCAAGTACACGGGGCTGCACGACCACGATGTCTCAAAGGCCCGAAATAAATCAACAACAACATACAGCCTAAAGTGAGTTCGTTAGTGCAGCATTTCTACCAAACCACATTAATAGCTAAAAAGGAGCGCCATCTAAATACCCGGGAGATTATTGGAAACCTATTCCACAAACAATTTTAAAACATTACAATTGTACGATCATCTCAATACAGCGATACTCTGTACATAAGGAGAGGGGTGGGTGAGCGGCTGTTCACCAATAAAAAATATAATCATCTGAAAAGAAAAAACCTAGGATTATTGTCTTGTTCCGCCCACCCTAAAATCTTTATAGGGCTTATACACTATATTGCAATATAATAAAATGGAATACTTCCCTTAGGCCGACAGAAATGTACCTCCCAAGTTATCAAGTCTACAGCCACTCTTTCCGTACAGTGTATGGTGTCTCCTTGTGGATTTGCATTCCACCGTTTGCCGGATTTGAAGTGGTTATCCATTTCAACTCTAGATAAATGCCAGGAATGGTACCTACCTCACAGATCATGACAGCTTTCTTCTGAATTCCTACCACAACCCATTCTTTGGAACCGTAAACCATAACATTATATAATGTCCTAACACGTACAGTAAATAAATAAATTGAGATGGGCGTCTCATGCTTCGTTGGTAAAATAAAAATAATAATAATAGTAATAATAAAAGTATAGTGGGCCATTTAATTACAGGTCAATCATAAACTGGAGATGCGCCAGCAGAAGAGAACAGTGCTTAACAGAGCGATGTCAACGATTGAAGCGTTGTCACCCAAGAAAATACCAAAACTGGATGAAAGTATCTCCAGATGAGTCGACTTCTGCGGAAGTAATACCGGTACCTCCAGACATGGAAATTGACACACACAATTGACCACAGAAATCCGAATCCCAGTTACAAATAAACACATTAGTACAGCCATCATAATGACACGGGTTATCAGACAGATTTAACACATACACCCAAGTACATGGGGCTACTGGACCACGATGTTTGAAGTGTTGTTTGTTGTTGATTCATTTATGGACTATGATAACCCACCGTAATTGTGATGGATTGGTTTAAATAGGCCTACTGACATTTCCAATATTCTTTTAGACATATTTTCTGACCCCACAGCATAGCCGTGTTCGTTAAGTCGTGCACCACAACTGCACGGAGATCAAAAGTTCGAATTCTGACACCGTGTGTGGTTTTCCTGAGAGTTCTCCACACTTCCTCCAGGAAAATGTCGGAATGGTGCGTATTTCAAGTCTTGAAGCAACAACCTCAATCCTAAATGCTGAAAATTACAATTACACATACTACTGTATTACAAAAACACAGGTTATCAGGCAAATTCAACACGTCCAAGTACATGAGACTCATGACCAATATGTCCCAATCCTCTAAAATGAATAGTTAAGAACAGAAATGTTGGATTATAAAACGAGTAACGTGTGTAACATTTCATGCCGTTAATTAACTCATATTCATTTATGCGTTAAGTCACCGTTAACATTTCCAACATCATTCAGAAATATTCTAACATTAGTAGATCGAATGGTGTGTGCAATTACGTACCTATTAACTCGTATATATTAAGAAAACGTGCCTCAAACAAAATATATGCAGGTGCTGCAGTGCTGTGGGACTCGCCTATGTCCGCGAGGTGACGTCACATACTGCTAGACCAATGGCTACCATTACTCGCGTAAAGCTCGTAACGGTACCCCCTGGTTTGTCCACAGTGAATCTCAATTCATCTGACCTCCATTCTCACCCGAGATTATTGTACTCTGCCCCGCCATGACATTAGATACAACGTCCAGCTCCCTAGATGAAGTAGTTCTTGTAGACGCCACACATCGCGCGCCATTGGAACCTCCCACTTGGGCCTGAGCGCTGGTATCTGCGCCGCTTACAATCTCGGTGGATTCCACACACAATCTCTCCATGACACCAATCTCTTCTGTTGGACATAACCTTACTTTCCACAAGCGACGGGGACACAATTCCTGAACAGATGGAAGAATTACTCACCCAGCCACCCCTCAGGTAGAGAAATCACTTCGTCATGCGGAAGAGGCACTGCCACACAAAACCCAACCCTTTCAACTAATATAGTCACTGAAATATACCGTCAAACTCACTTAAACCACGAAAGCCAAGACGCACCAACCGCTCAGTACGACAACAACCAATAATCCAATAATAATAATAATAATAATAATAATAATAATAATAATATAGCAACGAAGTCTACCTGCACATTGAGAGGAATAAGAGAATCCAATGTTATGGCCACATAACACGAATGAACTTACAGAGACAAACCAACAAGATCTCTTCCTATTTTGTTAACAAGAAAACCAAGGAACTCGAGTTCATCGAAGTTGAAAAAGATCTTGGAGAATTAGGAATCACACTTGAAGGCATCTAGAAACGTGCACCTCTAAAGAGAAGACTTCGAGCATACTGTACAAGTGCTTCCAAGAAAAGCCAAAATTGAAAACCGGCAAGAAGTGGACTGATTAAAGAAAGGCGGTTCATAGAACGCGAAAGCGAGAATATTGGGGAAGAGTTAAAGCTCTGGGGTGCAAACGGTTGAAGTAACATGGTCCACAGCAGGCCGAAACGAAGACATAATAATAACAATAATAATAATAATAATAATAATAATAATAATCAAGGAGGCAGTGACTCAGTAGGTCAGCTCGCAACGATGGTCCCGAATGTGTTCATTTTATATGGTTATTTTGCGCTACTAAGGTTATTTTACAGTTTAGATGTTAATTTTGGATGATTTACTACCGGTATACATGACTTCGGAATGTTTGAGAGTGTTTTTATGATCATATTTGACATATTTGAACAGCATGACATTTTGTTTACCTGGTTGCTTAGAAATAAGAAGGTCTACAACCAGGTTAGGTTATGTAAGTTGTCATAAGTACGTCGCTGTCGCTGTTAGATTTGAACCATATGTTGTGTGTTTATAACTTCTTTCATTCAGTCTCTAACTGAATTTGGCACAGGTATTTCTGCAAAATAAATTGTTGAATGGAGTTATGCTACATACCGCAAGTTGTGCAAATTAAGTGTCGGCTGGTGTAACATCAATGAAACCCAGGATTTACGAGTATAAATTGTAACCTTAGTTTACTAGCACAGCTAGTTGCTTTCGCCCCTCCTGTCACAGTGAGTATTTATGCATTTCTATACTGCTTGCGTGTGCTCAACTTTGGTGAATTGCGTAAATATTTAACACGAAGAGGTCGATTAAGATCTGATAGTTCCAATGCAGGTTAAGGATAACTCGTCTCATACTCTTTCGACATCAGCTTCAAAAGCGTCGGCAAAATTTACAAGAAACTATTACTAGACTATTAATCATTTAGGATATGTAGGACTCTTCAGCCGTAGTGAAGGCAACCTGCCTAGGGGATGAAAACCCCGAAATCAAACTCATTGCAGCAGCGTCTGTCCCGCAGCGGGCGGCTGCTAACGACGTCTGTTCCCCATGTTAGGGGCGGTCGAAATCATATCCTGGCCGTAGGTATAAAAGGCACACCATCATCATGATGAGATCAAATAAGAAAAGTGGAAATAAAAGGCCGCTACCCGAGGAGCGTCGGGGCACCCTTGGAGCCATCGCTGGGGGTGACAGCATACAAGCCGGTGATCAGGAGCTGAACAGGTGGGCCCTGATCGGGGAACACCCCGAACATGTTACAGCCGATGTTGATAGTAGCATCCTAACAGCATTCAACGCTACACCTGCTCCTAGTGTTTCTTCTGATACTCAGGAGACCACAAGAGCAGGCAAACCTAGAAAGCGCATGAAATGGACAAATGAAATGAATATGTACACCATGCGTTCATATTATCAGATAACGAATATGGAAACTGACACTGTTGCATATAGACAGAAGTTGCACGCTGCATTTTGCCAGAAATTCCCTGATATTAATGTTACGGAACAGAGAATAGCAGATCAGCGCCGTGCTATAGTTTTGAAGAAACTTATCCCAGAACATCACCTCAAGCTGCTAATGGTTGACGTAGCTGCCGACAATACTCATACCTCTGTAGACGAATCCATAGATCAGGAGAGTACACGTTTGGTCAATGAACAAAGGCACACCGATCATCGTTCAGATGCCAAAGATGTAAGAATATCGCCGGAAGCACTCGGAGATCCAGTGCGGAAACAACTCGAAGATGAATTTGGGAAGGCTCTCATAGAATTTGAAGGGACTGATCCAATAGAGCGGCCCATGATCACGAACCAACATTGCTCTAAGAAACTTGCTACCGCTGTTGTAACAATGAATGACATTCTCTCTCAGCATCTGTCCCAGAAATCATATTGTTTCAACCATGTTCAGACTGCAATTTACGCTGGAGCGATAGCTGTGATACGAGTGACAGGAGGTAGATTATGGCGACCTAAATATACGTCAGGTCGACAGAAGAAGATGCCAGCTTGGGAGATACGTTTACGAAAGTCTGTCGATGAAATGAGAGTAAATTTCGGAAGAATGCATCAGTATGTTGCAGGCAATAGAAGTAAGAAGGTTGTTCAATGTGTTAAAATGTTGAGCCATACGAAGAGTAAACATGCAAAGTATAATCCTCCGAACTGTAGCCCCCTTGAGATCCTAGACACATTAAAGCAACAACTTGAGGCAAAGGCACAGAAATTACGTCGATATAAAGAATCGAACGAACGAAAGCAACATAACAAGCTATTTGTTACCAATGAGAAACGGTTCTATAGGAATCTTGACGATCCTGGAACTCAAATGGGCAGTTCACCGCAAAAAGATGAGGTAGAGAGTTTCTGGTCATCCCTATGGTCGAATGCTGGAGATTATAACAGCAGCGCTAAATGGATTACGGAGGAGGAGGAGGAGAGAATGTCAGAAATTGACACGATGAGTGACTCTTCGGTATCAACTGAAGATGTGACCCGTATGGTTAAGGAGACCCAAAATTGGAAAGCGGTAGGACCAGACAACCTCCACAACTTTTGGATCAAACGTTTCACTTGTACTCATGAGCATCTTGCCCGCTGCTACACAGATTTCATCCAAAATCCACAGCTTATCCCCTCTTACTTGATGCGAGGTAAAACATACCTTCTGCCAAAAGGTGATAGAACCAATGGTCCTTCCAAATATCGAACTATCACCTGTCTGTGCACCCTGTATAAGATATTTACATCTTGCATTGCACGTAAGATTTGTGAACACATAAATATTAATAACATCCTGGCTGAAGAGCAGAAGGGGTGCTTGATGAAGTCTCAAGGTTGCAAAGAGCAACTTGTAATCGATGCAGTTACTATGGAACAAGCAGGAAAGGTGATGCGTAACCTCTACATGACCTTTATTGATTACAAGAAAGCTTTTGATTCAGTGCCACATTCCTGGTTAATCCAAACCCTGAAGATATATAAAGTTGATCCTGCCATCATTATAAGTCTGCAACATATGATGTCCCATTGGGGGACCAATTTATTAATGTCTAATGGAGACACATGTATGGAATCGCGATTTATTCAAATCAAAAGAGGTATCTTTCTGGGTGACAGCTTGAGCCCTCTATGGTTCTGTTTGGCGCTCAATCCACTATCATCATTGCTGAACAATGCAAAGTGTGGTTTTCCAATTAAGCACCATGGTATAGTCAAATACAAAATTTCTCATTTGATGTATATGGATGACATTAAACTATATGCATCCTCTGGGAAACACATCGACAATCTAATTGCAATTACTGCTTCATTTCTGATATTGGAATGTCCTTCGGATTAGATAAGTGTCGCACCCTCACCATTCGGCGTGCAAAATTAGAGGCCCGAGCATTTCAACTTGATGACGGTTGTTTCATAAAGCCTATGGAAGGTAATGAGACCTACAAATATCTTGGTCTCCTGCACTCTAATCGAATTGATCATAAAGGTATTAGTAGGGGAGTGATGCCGATTCTAAGCCACCCGGCGTTGCTCGGGTGGCGTCCATGTTAAATAATTAATATCTGGTGAACCCATGGTCGGATGTTGACAAATGAGATGTTGTTGGACTCCGGCTGACGTCCTCTTTCCTACGGACGACTTGTTATATTTTTGAATTTTTTTTGAAAATTTTGGTTTTCGAAAATAGGCGATAGATTGAAAACCAAACATGGTAGAACGTTGTGCCATGGCTCAAACGAATGGTCTTTATGACCTTTATTTTCTATAAGAAAACCTTCTTACTTTTTATGTTTTTTTGAAAAAAGTCGAATTTTGAAATTCCTATATTTTGGAAACTAGGAATTATACAAAAAAGTTTGTTTGACATAAATGAAAGGTCCCTATGCCCTCTACCCCAAAAATAAATGTCATGTCTCTAGAGCAAAAATTTGTGTTTTGTAAGTAGTGGGCTGACACGGGGGCTGCACCACTTCTTCTTGAACCCTCCTCGTATTTGCCCCGAAGCTGATATCTCGCTAACCAATCATGGGATTTCAACATACAGGGTGTCCTAGCACTCGTAGGGATGCCCCCTACTTTCCTATAGGCTCTTAATTTAATTAAAAGACCAAAACTAAAAGGTCATGTGCTTTTAATATCTCGCGAACCAATCATGCTAGAGGCGTGTTCGACAGGTCCAAGGACTCGGGGTGACGTCCTCTCTGCTATGGACCACTCGCTATAATTTTTAATAAAATTGGAAACTCGATTTTGGGGTAAACACGTGTTTTTTGTGATTTTGCCGATATCTCACGAACCAATAACGCTAGAGGCATGTACGACAGGTCCAAGGATTCGGGAAGACGTCCTCATTGCTATGGACCACTCGTTGTAATTTTTTCAAATTTTGGAAACTCGATTTTGGGGTAAACACGTGTTTTTTGTGATTTTTGCCGATATTTCACGAACCAATAACGCTAGACACATGTACGAGGTGTCCTAGGACTCGGGCTAACGCCCCCTTTCATATGTGGTAGATATTTGTTTCCAAAAAATAATTCACAAAGGGCCTACCGCCGTACATGTTGAAAAAAATTTCTTTACCGTTACCTGTTTATAATGTTTATGAAGCGTGGTGGTTGAGAGAGACAATACGGCTGGGTGTGTGTGTTTCACCGAACCTGTCGCTTAGCACAAGGACCATGCTTAATAGAACAATCGCTATTTCGGCGGGTCGGTGTATGACAGAGTGAGGGTTCGTTTTCTGATATTTTACCTTTAACGTGTAAACGGTGATGAGAACTTGGTTCTATGTTGGTCGAAGCGAGTAGAGAAAACAAACTTGCCGACGAGCAGGAGGTGAAGGTCATTTGAGCTTATTGGAAGGCGCTGATCTGACTTGACAACAGGTGCAATGGAAAAAGTGACCAAGACGCTTGAAGGTGAAATAATCTGACCATTGTAGTGGCAGGGAAGAGCGAAAGGCATGTGAACATGTGTGAAACCACAGGCACGCTAAACCAGTAACATCCTGTCTTGCTTCGTACGTGACAAAATGCAAGTCCAGGTGAAATTTTTTCTACCGCAGGTGTTCACCTTGGACGTTATCTGTCCACGTGCATGATAACTGTTAACAAGTCACATCCTGTTTTGCTTCGTACGTGACAAAATGCAAGTTGACGTGAAATTTGATCTGTCACAGGTGTTCACGTTGGACGTTAGCTGACCACGTGCCTGATAACAGAATGTTCAAAGCGTGGGAAAAAAGATTATACATGCAACGTAACATATATAAAGACATGTCGTTATCATTTCCACTCTCACTTAGGTGACTACCTTTGAACACACTGCGTTGCGTGAAACACTTGGTCTTGTTTAACAGGTTTGGTGTTGGTGGAAAATACTTAACCTTGTTGTGGGGTAGGTATTTATTTATATATTTATTCATTTATACATTTATTGATTAATATATATATTTACAAGCAATTATTTATTGATTAGGTAATTAATGATTTTATTTTTTTGTTTGCAGATAACCGGCATACCTTACATGTCTGAGGGAGAAGAAACCATTGCACTTTTGAGCCCACTAGAAGGGAAGAGCAACAAGTCACTGCAAGTAAAGGTGAGATGATTTTATTAAACTAACTTGTTTCATTTTTTGTTTTATGTTTTAGTTAGCAGTAGTACCCGGCTTCGCCCGGTGGAATGATGATAATGTTTTAAGGTCTCCTTAGAAATATAATGGACTTAAAATCTAAGTCATTTGCCCCCAAAGACAATGAGGGAGTAATATCTAGGTCATTTGCCCTTTTGATAAGGATGATAATAAAAACTACTGTTGAATTGACACGTCAAACTTACAAACTACCGTAATAGAAATACATATTTCAAAATTCACAGGCGAGGAAGACTTATTGTGTGTGTTGATTAATGGTGTAATGGGCGTAACATCTACTGTAGGTCATTTGCTCTTATGATGAGGATGATAAGGGAAACTACTACCGGTATTGAATTGACACTTCAACGTATAATATACCGGTGGCGAAGTCGGTAGCATGCTGAGCTTCTATGCCCAAGATAGCGGGTTCAAACCCGGCCAAAGCCGTCGGATTTTTTAAGAGCGTTAAAATCCGTCAGTATGCCTTTCTTCGGAGGGGAAGTAAAGCGGGCGGTCCCATGTCAGATTTATGGCCTGTTAAAGAACCTTCCACTAATTACACCTGTGTGAAGCTAAATTGGATAGGTAAACAACGCTCTTAGATGTCTACGTCCGTTGCCAAGAGCCGACTGCAGTGGCGTCTAGTAGCTAAGTTCCGAACTTGGCCTAGTAGTCGTTGACGGTGGCGCTTGGCGGCAAAAGTACGAACTATTTGATGAATTCTAAGTTGCAGATGGTACTTAAATTAAAAATCAGATAACACACACTAATGCAGTCATCACAATTAACACCGGTTATCAGACAGATTCTACACACACCCAAAGTACACGGGGCTACATGACCGCGTTGTCGCAGCCCCTAAACTTAAGAACCAACCAACCAAAAATAAATATTTCAAAAATCACAGTCGAGAAAGACTTTATGCCGCGTTGATTATTGGTATGATGCGCGTAACATCTAGGTCATTTGCACTTATGATGATAATAATAAGGTAATGAAAAAATGACTACTAAACGAACATGGTGTTATTTTAAAACTGATATAGGTAATTCAGGCGTCTAGCTTCGATGTCTTCCAAAGTCTCATCTTTATTTTCTGGCTTAGGCCTGTACTCGATGCGTCTAGTGAAAGAGCGTACTGCTCGGCAAAGACAAAGAATATAGGTCCAAGCTGCACGAACCTGAGATGATCGCAGATAATGACGAAATATGATGACACACGTGCGGGGTTCCCCGTCCTATTTAGATTGACCGGGAATCACTCACTGTTTCGCAACGGCCCTGTGCTGGCATCAGCATAGACAGCAGGAGATAACACGGCGGGTCGCGATGAATCAGCAAGCTATTCTCACAACTGACCCCCCCCAGGGTCTCACAACATGTGGGACGTAGGTTGGCGACCACGGGACCCCAGCTGAGTCTGGCATCGCTTCTACTTCCTGTCGGCCTCCCTTGGTCAACTCTTGTTCTCTTCCGACCCAGACTGTATTAGGGTATCCGAGGGCTAGGGAGTCTTTCAATTTCCCGCCTTAATTGGCTTTGTCTCATCTTTCCTGATACCCTCATTCTTCGAGGGGTCTGCCTTCTTTTCCTTTTCATAATATCTCCTGTGTTCTGCTCAAGGCCCTCAAAGAGGCAGGGTGTGTGTAGACCACCACTTCTGGTACACCCTCAAGGGCTCATGACTGGTGAGTTAGGAAGCTGGCAACCCCGAGGAATTCCTGAGCTAAATGCAGGGAATGGAGTGGTATGTCAGAAATTTCAAGTGGACAGTGTTACGCATCGGGTTCCAAAGGGTAAGTATACACACTTTGTTTTCGATCGGTGAACGATGTAGATTTGTACCAAAGGGCCTTAATGCGGGAAATGGAGTGGTCTGTCCGAAATTTCGAGTGGACAGTGTTATTCGTCGAGTTCCAAACGGTAATTATGTAAAATCTGGTTGAGATCGGTGAAACGGTGTAGTTTTGTGCCAAAGGGCCAACATGCAGGGAATGGAGTGGCCTGTCCAAATTTTAAAGTGGACAGACAGTGTTACTCATCGGGTTCCAAAGGGTAGGTATACACATTTTGTTTTCGATCGGTGAACGATGTAGATTTTTGCCAAAGGGCCTAAATACGTGGAATGGAGTGGTCGGTCCGAAATTTAGAGTGGACAGTGTTACTCGTCGAGTTCCAAAGGGTAATTATGTAAAATCTGGTTGAGATCGGTGAAACGGTGTAGTCTTCTGCCAAAGGGCCAAAAAGCAGGAAATAGTGTGATCTGTCCGAAAGTTAAAGTGAACAGTGTTACTTTTCGGGTACCTACGGTTAAGTATATAAAATTGGGGTCAGATCGGTGAAATGGTGTAGATTTGTGCCAAACAGCCTAAATGCAAGGGATGGAGAGGCCTCGCCGCAATTTCAAGCAGACAGTGTTAGTCGCAGTGTTCCAAAGGATAAATATACAAATTTTGGTTGAGATCGGTGAAACGGTGTAGATTTGGGACAAAGGGCCTAAATGCAGGGAATGGAGTGGTCTGTCCGCAATTTCAAGCAGACAGTGTTACTCGCAGGGTACCAAAGGGTAAGAATACGAAATTTGGTTCTGATCGGTGAAACGGTGTAGATTTGGACCATAGGGCCTAAATGCAGAGAATGGGGTGGTCTGTCCGAAAGGTCAAGTGGACAGTGTTACTCGCAGGGTTCCAAAGGGTAAGTATACACATTTTGGTTCAGATCGGTGAAACGGTGTAGATTTGTGCAAAAAGGGCCTAAATGCAGGGAATGGCGTGGGCTGTCCGAAATTTTAAGCAGACAGTGTTAGTCGCAGTGTTCCATAGGGTAAATATACAAATTTTTGTTGAGATAGGTGAAACGGTGTAGATTTGGGCCAAAGGGCCTAAATGCAGGGAATGGAGTGGTCTGTCCGCAATTTCAAGCAGACAGTGTTACTCGCAGGGTACAAAAGGGTAAGAATACGAATTTTGGTTCTGATCGGTGAAACGGTGTAGATTTGGACCAAAGGGCCTAAATGCAGGGAATGGGGTGGTCTGTCCGAAATTTTAAGTGGACAGTGTTACTCGCAAGGTTCCAAAGGTTAAATATACAACTTTTGGCACAGATCGGTGAAACGGTGTAGATTTGGACAAAAGGGCCTAAATGCAGGGCATGGGGTGGTCTGTCCGAAATTTTAAGTGGACAGTGTTACTCGCAGGGTTCCAAAGGGTAAATATACAAATTTTGGTTGAGATCGGTGAAACGGTGTGGATTTGGACCAAAGGGCCTAAATGCAGGGAATGGGGTGGTCTGTCCGAAATTTTAAGTGGACAGTGTTACTCGTAGGGTTCCAAAGGTTAAATATACAACGTTTGTCACAGATCGGTGAAACGGTGTAGATTTGGACAAAAGGGCCTAAATGCAGGGCATGAGGTGGTCTGTCCGAAATTTAATGTTGACAGGGTTACCCGCAGGGTTCCAAAGGGTAAGTATACAAATTTTGGTTCAGATCGGTGAAACGGTGTAGATTTGTATACATAACAGACAGACAGACAGACAGACAGACAGACAAACTTTGTGCTTTATTTTATGTTTTATTTTATGAAATGTATGTATTAACCTGAATTTAGGTATTTATAGCGGTTTATTTTATTTATTTTTTAGAAACTTGGAAAGAATAGCCTTACCGCCGTAGCAGTCGCTGAAAAAAACCAGAAACGCACTAAAGCGAAACCACTGCCAAAGAGTGAACTGTTTAAAACTCAGGTAAGTCCAACTTAAAAATGCTATTCCATTTTACCACTACTGAAAACTCGTAGACAAAAAAAAATTCATTACCTGTACATGACTGGGACAATGATTGCTTTCTTGATTAATGGCTATGTTGTTGTTGTTGACTGGGAAAAGTACAAGGCCATGTTGGATTTTATAAAAATAAAAATAATAAATTTAATTTATGGGTGGTTCCCTATGGACTCAACGAATATCCACAGTTTGAACATGATAATGTGAACAAAAATGACATGACATTCATTTTTGTTTATATATTGGTTAAAGGGGGAATGTAAATGACTGTAGCTTTGTAAAAAAGAAAATATGTACATGGGTTACTGTTAGTGCCAACATACAGTTTATTTTTAATGGTGTTTTGATATATTAATGTCAATTAACGTTAACGTTTTATTTACAATTATTGATTGATTGATTGATTGAGTGATGGGTTATTTTGTTTGCTTTTAGGTGTCGTCATGTGCCATTAACGTAATGAACAGACAGTGAACAAGCATGCATTATGCTTTAAAGTACTCTGTGCTCTTGTGCAATATTAATAACTTACAATAAGAAAAAGTTTTATTATAACACATGGCGTTAGTACCAAATACAACAAGTGAGCAAGTTGGTTTACCACGTGGGTTAAATTTAAAATCAGAACATGATCGATGGTTAACATTTGAATCCTGGCCTGTAGGCTTTTTGTCGACGCATGAACTTGCAAAAGCCGTTTTTTTTTTACTTGAACCGAGAAGATGTGGTGCGCTGTGTGTTTTGTCGTATTGAACTTTCACACTGGGAAGAAGGGGATGATCCCTTTAGAGACCATTTGCGATGGTCTCCTCACTGTCCTTACATGCTTGGAAAGCAAGTGGGTAACCTACCCGTACATTCATTTTACCGAACCACAAGGCCTTTGGCCGCTACTTACGTTGCTGAATCACAAATAAATAATAATAATTATGTATTACCAGCCAACGGTAGTGTCGATATATGTGGTCCATATGCCATAGACAGTGTTGAATTGGCGTGTGCTTTTGAAAAATTGGGAGTTTGCCAGACTAAAGCACTAGCACACTCAGAGTACAGCTCTGTTGAAAAACGTTTCGAATCTTATAAAAATGTTTGGCCATTAATATTAAAACACCTTACCAAACAGCTAAGTGAAGCTGGATTTTTTTATACTGGTGAAGGGGATAAAACAATATGTTTTTATTGTGGATTTGCTTTAAAGAATTGGCAAATGACTGATGACCCTTTTGTGCAACACGCTCGTTGGTTACCAAACTGTAAATACATGGTGTTGCTTAAAGGTCAGGAATTTGTGAACACTATTCGTAAAGAAAAAGTGATTGCAGCACAAGACATAAAAGTGCCTTTAGAGTTAGAGCACGCGGAGCAAATACATAAGGCTGAAAGAAAAGACTTGTCTCACGAACAGATACAAAAGTGTGACCAACAATTATGTAAAATTTGTTATCAAGATGAACTAGGTGTTGTATTTTTACCCTGTGGACACATGATAGCCTGTGTCAAGTGTGCATTAGAACTTAACACTTGTGCTATATGCAGAAAAGTAGTATCCGCTACAGTTAGGGCATTTCTTGCATAACTAGTATAATTTATTCGCCATGCATAGTGCAAAATCCCTAATTGCACAATATTATTAAAGCTGTTTTAGAGTGTAATAGATATGCTTTTGTTTTGTTTATAGACTACTACAATGAATGTTTTGAATGCTGTGGGACAATCATGTGGCTTAGAGACAAAGAAGCTCAGCGAATTGCCAACGCATATTCCATTCCGCATTATCAAGATTCGGAAATTGAAAACAGCATATGGTGATCGTGTACTTTGTGTATGTGAAAACTTTGAGATATTTCTGCCTATACGGTTTAATGATATGTCGGAAAGTGTTTTTGATGAAGTCAATAATGCTGTGCAACCTGTACACTTAATTTATGAAGGTTTTAAAAACAATAGGTGCATGGTTCGTTTTAATTAAATACATTTTAAAAAATGTGAAATAATAATGGAAAATATAAGTAATGACAATATACTGAAAAAGAAAGAAAATATGTATATAGAATAGTAATGTTTTAGTGTTTAGTGTTGTCTTTAAAAATATTATGATGGAACAAAAAAAAACAAGAAATGTATATAAAGTTTGTAAATAAATGCAAAATCATGTTACAATGTTGTTTTATTTTATACAAAGTTAGTATATTTAACATTGCAGAGTATACATGATTATGACAATAAATGCACACTGAATACAAGCCTTTCTCACTTTACAATAGTCTGTTATAGTTTTAAACACAAGGCTTGTTGTAGATTATTTTATAGCAATGTCCATTCAACGTTGTTTTCGAAAAGTGGGAAGCCGCAATGGTTGTATAGGCATAAAAACCTTATTGTTATTACTATTTAGTCACTTTGATCCCCTTGCATATCAAGAGCACATGACCTAGTTTTTCCACTCTTTAAAACGACAACAACAACACTACCTCTTGCATAGTTTGTGATGTTGATGGCTCTTGCGACGTGGAAGATGAATTAAAAATAACTTTTAGAACTGGGGTTAAACGTTGCTCATTAAACAATGCACTATTTTGAGTAGCAATATGGTTTTCTTGATTTTTTGTCGACGGCAACTGTGTTTCATGCAGCACACTACATTGATGATCACCGACACTTAAAACCTCACTATCTTTACTTTTTAGGTCAATACGACAATGTTTGGAACGTTGCTTTGAACAACGCCAAATAACAGTTCCATTTTTATTGGTTCGTTTCACAATATATGAATATCCTTTATAGTATGCGTAAGGCTTACCATACCTAGTCACTGATACTTCCATATCAACTGTCAAGCATAGACTAAGCTCTAGTAAAGTCAACTTGGTAATAAGAATACTAGTTTAGTGTGAGAGCAAATATGGATCCAAAGAGTTCAGGTAAAAGTGAAAGCAAATAAGCAAATATAAGAAACAAGAGTGGGGGGTAAAAGTGGTCGCAAAGTGGCAGACTCATTACACAATAATTTCAGCACGACGAAGCTCTTGTTCAATTTCTTTGATTTCCCAATCGTGACCGATATGCCCAGCTTGTCGTAAAGCATGCAATTGTCGAAGCCGTTGAATTAGCTTACTGGGTTTGTTCCAGTATACAAATTTAACAAATGATTTTTTAGGTGTAAACAAAGCATTACCATTATCATGATCATTATCATCATCATCATTATCATCATCATGATCACCATTATCATCATGACCATCATCACTGTTACTATATAGTCATTTTTGATCCTCTTGCAATACCACTTTATTTGTAGTCTGAGTTGATTTTGATAGTGTTGAAGGTTTCTTGGACGTTGACAACTGTCCTAACATGACGTTTTGAGGACATGATAAGTCCTTTTGAACAAACACTGCACTATCTTTAGCCGCAATATCGTTTTCTTGAACTTGCTTTTTAGCATTTTGATAATTGTTTGTAAACAGTAAGCGTGGTTCGTTTCGAGCACTACATTGATGAACACTCACAGTTAAAACCTTTCCATTTTTACTTTTCAGATTGCCTCGACATTTTGTTGACCTCTCTTTTGAGCATTGCCAGAATATTATTCCATTCACATTCTGGCGATTATAGTTATAGGAGTAGCCTTGATAGAGTGCACGTAGCCTACCTTTGTTGGTTGTAATAAGTTCCATAGTAGTAACTGACCTGTCAGTACGATGTTCACACTACAAAGGTTACAACTGTTTTGCTGATGGAGTGACCTACCATAAGCTTATATATTGGCTTATGTGTTGGTTTTTTGTGTTGGCTTTTTGTGTTGGCTTTTCGTTTTGGCTTTTCGTGTTGGCTTTTCGTGTTGGCTTTTTGTGTTGGCATTTCGTGTTGGCTTTTGTGTTGGCTTTTCGTGTTGGCTTTTTGTGTTGGCTTTTCGTGTTGGCATTTCGTGTTGGCTTTTCGTGTTGGCCTTTTTTGTATTGGCCTTTCGTGTTGGCTTTTTGTATTGGCTTTTCGTGTTGGCTTTTTGTGTTGGCTTTAGTATTGGCTTTTGTATTGGCTTATTTGACAAGTTATTTGTGTCAATGTATTTAGTGGATTTTTTTCTTGGTGTTGGAAAGTAGTTGAAAGAGAGGGAATATTTAAAGACTTAACCTCAGCTCACTAACCTAACCTAACCTAACCTAACCTAACTTTGCCTAACCTAACCTAACCTTTCAACTCTCAGATGTTAATTACATTCTGCGCATAGTCGAGTTGGAACCCAAGACCTCAGGGGTAAAAAAAACAATTGTTTTTGACGACTTATTTTGGTAACTTATTTTAATGGCTAACTTAACTTTACCTAACCTAACCTAACCTCAGCTCACTTTGGATATTACTAGTAAGTGTTCATATCCTCTGCTAGGTAGCATGCTAGTAGTACAGGTAGGGCTCATATTTACCGCTAGGTAGCGGAAACATACTTTGCATGTTGCATGTGACACTTGTGAAGTTTAACCACATGCAAGACGTGCTTGTATAAGTTCTCTATTTAAACTCAATATACAATTAACCACTAAATGTTCAGAACTAACATGTATAGCCATGTTTAGGGTATATAGGAGACCCTTAGCAAGAAAGGCTGTCTAACCCACGAGTGTACAGCCTTGTCATACGCAGTAAGCACCTGTTGGCAGAAAACAACAACAACAACAATTTGAGAAAGCCAACAAAAAACTGTTTCCGTTAAATACATTAATGGATATGTTGTTGGCTTTCTCAAATTGTTGTTGTTGTTGTTTTCTGCCAACAGGTGCTTACTGCGTATGACAAGGCTGTACACTCGTGGGTTAGACAGCCTTTCTTGTTAAGGGTCTCCTATATACCCTAAACATGGCTATACATGTTAGTTCTGAACATTTAGTGGTTAATTGTATATTGAGTTTAAATAGAGAACTTATACAAGCACGTCTTGCATGTGGTTAAACTTCACAAGTGTCACATGCAACATGCAAAGTATGTTTCCGCTACCTAGCGGTAAATATGAGCACTACCTGTACTACTAGCATGCTACCTAGCAGAGGATATGAACACTTACTAGTAATATCCAAAGTGAGCTGAGGTTAGGTTAGGTTAGGTAAAGTTAGGTTAGCCATTAAAATAAGTTACCAAAATAAGTCGTCAAAAATAATTGTTTTTTACCCCTGAGGTCTTGGGTTCCAACTCGACTATGCACAGAATGTAATTAACATCTGAGAGTTGAAAGGTTAGGTTAGGTTAGGCAAAGTTAGGTTAGGTTAGGTTAGGTTAGGTTAGTGAGCTGAGGTTAAGTCTTTAAATATTCCCTCTCTTTCAACTACTTTCCAACACCAAGAAAAAAATCCACTAAATACATTGACACAAATAACTTGTCAAATAAGCCAATACAAAAGCCAATACTAAAGCCAACACAAAAAGCCAACACGAAAAGCCAATACAAAAGCCAACACGAAAGGCCAATACAAAAAAAGCCAACACGAAAAGCCAACACGAAATGCCAACACGAAAAGCCAACACAAAAAGCCAACACGAAAAGCCAACACAAAAGCCAACACGAAATGCCAACACGAAAAGCCAACACAAGAAGCCAACACGAAAAGCCAACACGAAAAGCCAACACAAAAAGCCAACACATAAAGCCAACACATAAGCCAACACAAAAGCCAACACGAAAAGCCAACACAAAAAGCCAACACATAAGCCAATATATAAGCTTATGGTAGGTCACTCCATCAGCAAAACAGTTGTAACCTTTGTAGTGTGAACATCGTACTGACAGGTCAGTTACTACTATGGAACTTATTACAACCAACATAGGTAGGCTACGTGCACTCTATCAAGGCTACTCCTATAACTATAATCGCCAGAATGTGAATGGAATAATATTCTGGCAATGCTCAAAAGAGAGGTCAACAAAATGTCGAGGCAATCTGAAAAGTAAAAATGGAAAGGTTTTAACTGTGAGTGTTCATCAATGTAGTGCTCGAAACGAACCACGCTTACTGTTTACAAACAATTATCAAAATGCTAAAAAGCAAGTTCAAGAAAACGATATTGCGGCTAAAGATAGTGCAGTGTTTGTTCAAAAGGACTTATCATGTCCTCAAAACGTCATGTTAGGACAGTTGTCAACGTCCAAGAAACCTTCAACACTATCAAAATCAACTCAGACTCTAAATAAAGTGGTATTGTAAGAGGATCAAAAATGACTATATAGTAACAGTGATGATGGTCATGATGATAATGGTGATCATGATGATGATAATGATGATGATGATAATGATCATGATAATGGTAATGCTTTGTTTACACCTAAAAAATCATTTGTTAAATTTGTATACTGGAACAAACCCAGTAAGCTAATTCAACGGCTTCGACAATTGCATGCTTTACGACAAGCTGGGCATATCGGTCACGATTGGGAAATCAAAGAAATTGAACAAGAGCTTCGTCGTGCTGAAATTATTGTGTAATGAGTCTGCCACTTTGCGACCACTTTTACCCCCCACTCTTGTTTCTTATATTTGCTTATTTGCTTTCACTTTTACCTGAACTCTTTGGATCCATATTTGCTCTCACACTAAACTAGTATTCTTATTACCAAGTTGACTTTACTAGAGCTTAGTCTATGCTTGACAGTTGATATGGAAGTATCAGTGACTAGGTATGGTAAGCCTTACGCATACTATAAAGGATATTCATATATTGTGAAACGAACCAATAAAAATGGAACTGTTATTTGGCGTTGTTCAAAGCAATGTTCCAAACATTGTCGTATTGACCTAAAAAGTAAAAATAGTGAGGTTTTAAGTGTCGGTGATCATCAATGTAGTGTGCTGCATGAAACACATTTGCCGTCGACAAAAAATCAAGAAAACCATATTGCTACTCAAAATAGTGCATTGTTTAATGAGCAACGTTTAACCCCAGTTCTAAAAGTTATTTTTAATCCATCTTCCACGTCGCAAGAGCCATCAACATCACAAACTATGCAAGAGGTAGTGTTGTTGTTGTCGTTTTAAAGAGTGGAAAAACTAGGTCATGTGCTCTTGATATGCAAGGGGATCAAAGTGACTAAATAGTAATAACAATAAGGTTTTTATGCCTATACAAACATTGCGGCTTCCCACTTTTCGAAAACAACGTTGAATGGACATTGCTATAAAATAATCTACAACAAGCCTTGTGTTTAAAACTATAACAGACTATTGTAAAGTGAGAAAGGCTTGTATTCAGTGTGCATTTATTGTCATAATCATGTATACTCTGCAATGTTAAATATACTAACTTTGTATAAAATAAAACAACATTGTAACATGATTTTGCATTTATTTACAAACTTTATATACATTTCTTGTTTTTTTTTTGTTTCATCATAATATTTTTAAAGACAACACTAAACACTAAAACATTACTATTCTATACACATATTTTCTTTCTTTTTCAGTATATTGTCATTACTTATATTTTCCATTATTATTTCACATTTTTTAAAATTTATTTAATTAAAACGAACCATGCACCTATTGTTTTTAAAACCTTCATAAATTAAGTGTACAGGTTGCACAGCATTATTGACTTCATCAAAAACACTTTCCGACATATCATTAAACCGTATAGGCAGAAATGTCTCAAAGTTTTCACATACACAAAGTACACGATCACCATATGCTGTTTTCAATTTCCGAATCTTGATAATGCGGAATGGAATATGCGTTGGCAATTCGCTGAGCTTCTTTGTCTCTAAGCCACATGATTGTCCCACAGCGTTCAAAACATTCATTGTAGTAGTCTATAAACAAAACAAAAGCATATCTATTACACACTAAACCAGCTTTAATAATATTGTGCAATTAGGGATTTTGCACTATGCATGTCGAATAAATTATACTAGTTATGCAAGAAATGCCCTAACTGTAGCGGATACTACTTTTCTGCATATAGCACAAGTGTTAAGTTCTAATGCACACTTGACACAGGCTATCATGTGTCCACAGGGTAAAAATACAACACCTAGTTCATCTTGATAACAAATTTTACATAATTGTTGGTCACACTTTTGTATCTGTTCGTGAGACAAGTCTTTTCTTTCAGCCTTATGTATTTGCTCCGCGTGCTCTAACTCTAAAGGCACTTTTGTGTCTTGTGCTGCAATCACTTTTTCTTTACGAATAGTGTTCACAAATTCCTGACCTTTAAGCAACACCATGTATTTACAGTTTGTTAACCAAAGAGCGTGTTGCACAAAAGGGTCATCAGTCATTTGCCAATCCTTTAAAGCAAATCCACAGTAAAAACATATTGTTTTATCCCCTTCACCAGTATAAAAATATCCAGCTTCACTTAGCTGTTTGGTAAGGTGTTTTAATATTAATGGCCAAACATTTTTATAAGATTCAAAACGTTTTTCAACAGAGCTGTACTCTGAGTGTGCTAGTGCTTTAGTCTTGCAAACTCCCAATTTTTCAAAAGCACACGCCAATTCAACACTGTCTATGGCATATGGACCACATATATCGACACTACCGTTGGCTGGTAATACATAATTATTATTATTTATTTGTGATTCAGCAACGTAAGTAGCGGCCAAAGGCCTTGTGGTTCGGTAAAATGAATGTACGGGTAGGTTACCCACTTGCTTTCCAAGCATGTAAGGACAGTGAGGAGACCATCGCAAATGGTCTCTAAAGGGATCATCCCCTTCTTCCCAGTGTGAAAGTTCAATACGACAAAACACACAGCGCACCACATCTTCTCGGTTCAAGTAAAAAAAAAACGGCTTTTGCAAGTTCATGCGTCGACAAAAAGCCTACAGGCCAGGATTCAAATGTTAACCATCGATCATGTTCTGATTTTAAATTTAACCCACGTGGTAAACCAACTTGCTCACTTGTTGTATTTGGTACTAACGCCATGTGTTATAATAAAACTTTTTCTTATTGTAAGTTATTAATATTGCACAAGAGCACAGAGTACTTTAAAGCATAATGCATGCTTGTTCACTGTCTGTTCATTACGTTAATGGCACATGACGACACCTAAAAGCAAACAAAATAACCCATCACTCAATCAATCAATCAATCAATACTTGTAAATAAAACGTTAACGTTAATTGACATTAATATATCAAAACACCATTAAAAATAAACTGTATGTTGGCACTAACAGTAACCCATGTACTTATTTTCTTTTTTATAAAGCTACAGTCATTTACATTCCCCCTTTAACCAATATATAAACAAAAATGAATGTCATGTCATTTTTGTTCACATTATCATGTTCAAACCTGTGGATATTCGTTGAGTCCATAGGGAACCACCCATAAATTAAATTTATTATTTTTATTTTTATAAAATCCAACATGGCCTTGTACTTTTCCCAGTCAAAAACAACAACATAGCCGTTAATCAAGAAAGCAATCATTGTCCCAGTCATGTACAGGTAATGAATTTTTTTTGTCTACGAGTTTTCAGTAGTGGTAAAATGGAATAGCATTTTTAAGTTGGACTTACCTGAGTTTTAAACAGTTCACTCTTTGGCAGTGGTTTCGCTTTAGTGCGTTTCTGGTTTTTTTCAGCGACTGCTACGGCGGTAAGGCTATTCTTTCCAAGTTTCTAAAAAATAAATAAAATAAACCGTTATAAATACCTAAATTCAGGTTAATACATACATTTCATAAAATAAAACATAAAACAAAAAAATGAAACAAGTTAGTTTAATAAAATCATCTCACCTTTACTTGCAGTGACTTGTTGCTCTTCCCTTCTAGTGGGCTCAAAAGTGCAATGGTTTCTTCTCCCTCAGACATGTAAGGTATGCCGGTTATCTGCAAACAAGTAAATAAAATCATTAATTACCTAATCAATAAATAATTGCTTGTAAATATATATATTAATCAATAAATGTATAAATGAATAAATATATAAATAAATTCCTACCCCACAACAAGGTTAAGTATTTTCCACCAACACCAAACCTGTTAAACAAGACCAAGTGTTTCACGCAACGCAGTGTGTTCAAAGGTAGTCACCTAAGTGAGAGTGGAAATGATAACGACATGTCTTTATATATGTTACGTTGCATGTATAATCTTTTTTTTCCCACGCTTTGAACATTCTGTTATCAGGCACGTGGTCAGCTAACGTCCAACGTGAACACCTGTGACAGATCAAATTTCACGTCAACTTGCATTTTGTCACGTACGAAGCAAAACAGGATGTGACTTGTTAACAGTTATCATGCACGTGGACAGATAACGTCCAAGGTGAACACCTGCGGTAGATCAAATTTCACCTGGACTTGCATTTTGTCACGTACGAAGCAAGACAGGATGTCACTGGTTTAGCGTGCCTGTGGTTTCACACATGTTCACATGCCTTTCGCTCTTCCCTGCCACTACAATGGTCAGATTATTTCACCTTCAAGCGTCTTGGTCATTTTTTCCATTGCACCTGTTGTCAAGTCAGATCAGCGCCTTCCAATAAGCTCAAATGACCTTCACCTCCTGCTCGTCGGCAAGTTTGTTTTCTCTACTCGCTTCGACCAACATAGAACCAAGTTCTCATCACCGTTTACACGTTAAAGGTAAAATATCAGAAAACGAACCCTCACTCTGTCATACACCGACCCGCCGAAATAGCGATTGTTCTATTAAGCATGGTCCTTGTGCTAAGCGACAGGTTCGGTGAAACACACACACCCAGCCGTATTGTCTCTCTCAACCACCACGCTTCATAAACATTATAAACAGGTAACGGTAAGGAAATGTTTTTCAACATGTTGGCGTTAGGCCCTTTGTGAATTATTTTTTGGAAACAAATATCTACCACATATGAAAGGGGGCGTTAGCCCGAGTCCTAGGACACCTCGTACATGTCTCTAGCGTTATTGGTTCGTGAAATATCGGCAAAAATCACAATAAACATTTGTTTACCCCAAAATCGAGTTTCCAAAATTTAAAAAAATTACAACGAGTGGTCCATAGCAAAGTGGACGTCTTCCTGAATCCTTGGACCTGTCGTACATGCCTCTAGCGTTATTGGTTCGTGAGATATCGGCAAAATCACAAAAAACACGTGTTTACCCCAAAATCGAGTTTCCATTTTTTTTTTAAATTTTAACGAGTGGTCCATAGCAAAGAGGACGTCACCCCGAGTCCTTGGACCCGTCGTACATGCCTCTAGCGTTATTGGTTCGTGAGATATCGGCAAAATCACAAAAAAACACGTGTTTACCCCAAAATCGAGTTTCCAATTTTATTAAAAATTATAACGAGTGGTCCATAGCAGAGAGGACGTCACCTCGAGTCCTTGGACCTGTCGAACACGCCTCTAGCATGATTGGTTCGCGAGATATTAAAAGCACATGACCTTTTAGTTTTGGTCTTTTAATTAAATTAAGAGCCTATAGGAAAGTAGGGGGCATCACTACGAGTGCTAGGACACCCTGTATGTTGAAATCCCATGATTGGTTAGCGAGATATCAGCTTCGGGGCAAATACGAGGAGGGTTCAAGAAGAAGTGGTGCAGCCCCCGTGTCATCCCCCCTACTTACAAAACACAAATTTTTGCTCTAGAGACTTGACATTTATTTTGGGGGTAGAGGGCATAGGGACCTTTCATTTATGTCAAACAAACTTTTTTGTATAATTCCTAGTTTCCAAAATATAGGAATTTCAAAATTCGACTTTTTTCAAGAAAACATAAAAAGTAAAAACGTTTTCTTGTAGAAAATAAAGGTCATAAAGACCATTCGTTTGAGCCATGGCACAACGTTCTACCATGTTTGGTTTTCAAACTATCGCCTATTTTCGAAAACCAAAATTTTCAAAAAAAATTCAAAAATATAACAAGTTGTCCATAGGATAGGGACGTCAGCCGGAGTCCAACGACATCTCATTTGTCAACATCCGACCATGGGTTCACCAGATATTAATTATTTAACATGGACGCCACCCGAGCAACGCCGGGTGGCTTAGAATCGGCATCACTCCCCCACTGGTATTAAAGATAGAACCGTAGCTATCTACAATCAACGCCTTAACAAGATTTTAAAATCAAAGTTCAATGGAAAGAACACCTTTAAGGCTATTAATACCTATGTTATTCCTGCTCTGACATATACTTTCGGTATTATCAAATGGACGCAGACTGACTTGGAGAACATCCTAATTAGGACACGTACCATCTTAACAAACACAGATGTCTCCACCCTAAGACAGCTGTTGAGCGATTGACAATCCCGCGTCAAAGAGGTGAACGAGGGCTCACGGACATTATCCAATTGCATGCAAGGCAAGTGAGGAACCTTCAGAGATATTTTCTGGGAAGACATGACTCTCCCATACATCAAGCCGCTGTAAAGGCAGATGACAAGTGCACACCGCTGGATCTTCTTCACGTAAGGGATATACAGTTAGCCACTGATGAGGAATGTTCAGCCATCAAGTTTCAGCTGTGGACGCAGAAAGCTCTGCACGGTCGTCATCCGTATGATCTCAACCAGAAACATGTCGACATTGATGCGTCGAACAGCTGGTTGACTCATGCGGACCTAGTCACTGAGACTGAAGGATTCATGGTTGCAATCCAGGATCAAGTTGTGGCTACCAAAAACTACCTTAAATATATAGTTAAGGCAAATATTCAGGATGATAAATGCAGAAGATGCCAACTAGAACCGGAAACAATTCAACATATCACAGGAGGCTGCCAAGCAATCTCCTGTACTGATTACATGAAAAGGCACAACCAAGTGGCCAAAATAATGCACCAACACCTTGCTCAAAAGCATTTATTATCTGATAATATTTTGCCTTACTATCAGTATGTTCCTGACGCCGTTTGGAAAATCCCAGTCACAAGTTGTTATGGGACCGATCAGTTATTACTGATAAAACCATACCAGCAAACCGGCCAGATATCGTTCTTGTGGACAAGGTGCAGAAGTGAACCTTCCTAATTGATATTGCAGTGCCCAATTCCCATAATCTGCAACAAACCTGCTGTGATAAGATCACCAAATATCTGCCTTTGGCTGAGGAAATACGGCAAATGTGGAGACAGGAAAGTGTAGTGGTTCTGCCCATAGTAATTTCTTCTACCGGCATCATCCCCAAATTATTGGCTCGCAATCTACAAATATTGGGAATACATCCTGGTGTACATATCACCATGCAGAAGGCCGTCATCTTGGAGACCTGTTCCATTGTTCGCTCGTTTCTCAATGTGCCACCTTAAGAGAATTAGCCATACCGTCTTGCAAACAAGCCGACGATATGTTGATATGTCCCACTTATGTGGTGAAATGAATGTAGAAATAATAATAATAATAATAATAATAATAATAATAATAATAATAATAGGAAATAGGCATCACAGATGACATTGTACTAGACAGAGCTAAGTTCAATGAATTAGTCGATAATCACCACTTTGCAGACCATCCAAGCACTATCACCAACAAAACCTGGTCAGAAGATCGCAAGAAAAGCCACAGCGAAAGGATGAAGAGATTTTGGGAGAAGAGAAAGGCAATGCCATCAGCTAAATAAGTTCAATCGCGCTCCTTAGTCGGCCATGACGAAGAAAGAAAGAAAGATAGAAAGAAAGAAAGAAAGAATAATAATAATATTAATAATCCAAATGAGGTGAGTCAAGCAAATGTTGATATAACTGCGTCAAACTACTGGCTCACTTCAGGACAGATCTTTCCAGAAAATGAAGGTTTTATGCTTGCAATTCAAGACCAAGTCATCCCTACAAGGAACTACCTCAAGTTCATTGTAAAAGATCCCGCTGTACCAGATGATAAGTGCCGCTACGGCTGTCAACAGTCAGAAACAATACAGCATATTACATCTGCATGCTCGGGTCTAAGCTGCGTGAACCTGAGAGGAATGTGCTTGGCGGACTATGAGAAGTGGTGTTGACGAGTGATGAGGTTTCTCGCTCCGTGCATAGTACAGAACCAAATACATTGGTCGGTGACTCACTCACTCATTCGTAACACCACAGTGGTTTGAGCAACGGCCCTATGTTAGCAATATTGGAATAGAAAGGAACACCTGATATCACGGCGGGCTGTTGACAGACCCTTCTCTTCTCGCCTGTCCCTTCCCTGCTCTTTCCCCTCACCCCGCAAGTTCACAGAGCTTGGACCCGAGCAGTATTTCCTGGCGATTGAGCACAAACAAAGGCATGATGCAGTTGCATCAGGAGTTGGCTAATAAGTTTCAGCTTATAAAAGGAAAGAACGTTCTTACCACCAATATCAGCCAGAGTGTGTTCTTGAAAACAATGAATTCAAGTTGTATTGGGACCGAATTATTCTGACTGATCAATCGGTGTCACACAACAGACCGGATCTGGTGGTTGTCAGCAAGAAAATGAATCAAACTACCTTAATTGATGTTGCGATTCCTAACAGCAAGAATCTCCAGTCAAAACACATAGAAAAGATCAGAAGATATAGTGAGTTGGTCGGCCCTATCAAAAGACAACGTCATGTAGAAAGGGTAGAGACCATACCTACCATGGTCTCAAGTACAGGCGTGATCCCAAGTACCTTGCTCCAAAGATTTAATGAACTGGATCTGGATACGCAACTGTACAAACTAATGCTGAAGGCAGTAGTTCTTTCAACAACCCGAATCGTTCGGAAGTTCCAGCTTAGAAGTGGCTGTTCCAGTAGCTATAGTTTAGTTCCCTGAAGCCCGTATAGTTATGTTGTGATGTACCAGCAATGTGTTATATGTACTTTAAAAAACAACAAAAATAATAATAATAATAATAATAATAATAATAATAATAATAATAATAATAATAATGTGAGATTAATTCAGATTATCTTAAAGAAAACACAGAGATCTTCCTCGTAAATTTAGAGAAACAAGAAATGTAAATGATCAGGAAAATCTTTGCCACAGTGTGCATAGAGAGAGTGTGGATGAAAAGAAGGTCTCACAAGTTATAGGTCTGCCAACATTCCGAAAAAAATATCAGACGCTATTAGAAGAAGACAATTAAATGTTTTTGGGCATATTCAAAGAATGGACAATGAAAGACTTACTAAAGCGATATTTAATCGTTAATGGGCAGAACAGTAGCAGGCTGTGTATCACAGTGACAACTGATGAAAGATGCACCAATATGGCCGAAACATGTATTTATTTGTTGTTCCTCGTAAATTATAGAAAAACAACAGGAAAATCCTCAGGAAATTCTTTGGCCCAGTGTGCATAGAGGAAATGTGGATTATAAAGTGGTGTCACGAGTTATACCAACATTTCGAGAAAATATCTGACGCTATTAGAAAAAGACGTATACTTTTTATGGACACATTCAAAGAATGGACAATGAAAGCCTTACTAAAAGGACGTTTAATCATGCCTCCTCACTAAAAACCAAGAATAACTGGATAATAGAAGTTGAAAATGACTTTCAAGAAGTCAAAGTAACAGACACCATTTTATTGGACAGGCCTAGCTTCAGATCGATGGTAAACAAACATAATTTTGCTGCAAAGAGAGGAGAAAAAACATAGTGAAAGGTTGAAGAGATTTTGGGAAGAGAAGAAAGATATTTCAAATTCATCTCTGAAATAGGTTCAATCGCGCTCCTTAGTTGGGCATAACGTCGTAAAAGAAAGTAAGTAATTAAGTAATAATAATAATAATAATAATAATAATAATAATAATAATAATAATAATAATAATAATAATAATTGTAATGATAATAATAATAATAATTATTATTATTAATTGAGTCGTCCAGTTGCAAAACTCGTTTAATCCAATTGTGAATAAGGATCATGTCGTAGAAAATTATTTATTTTATAATTTTAAATTATTTTACTAAATTTTTTATTTTGTTTTGTTTTACTTTATTTCGTTTTATTTTGTTTTAAATTGTTTTGTTTTTTGTTTTATTTTGTTTTTGTTTTTATTTTGTTTTGTTTATTTTGTTTTATTTTGTTTCGTTTTATTTTGTTTTTCCAGAAAACAAACACAAAACCAAAACCAAAAAACACGAGGCAAAAAGCAAAATTCAAACACAAAAGCAATAGCAGAAAACAAAAAAAGAAACACAAAGCAAAATTCAAAAACAGCAGAAAACAAACACAAACCCGAAACAAAAAAGACGAAGCAAAAAGCATAATTCAAAAACAAAAGCAAAAGCAGAAAACAAGAAACATAAAGCAAAAAGCAAAATTCAAAAAAGCAAAAACAGAAATTAAACACAAAACCAAGAAAGAAAAGCAAAAAGTAAAAAGTAAAAGCACAAAGCAAACACCAAACCAAAAACCAAAACCACAAAGCAAAAAGTAGAAAACAACAAACACAAAAGATACGTGAGGCAAAGTCCAGAGAAACGTTTCTCAAGAAAATGATTCTTATTCACAAGTGGATTAAACGAGTTTTGTAACTTGTCGACTCAATTACAAAAGCGCAAAATTTGTGCAACTTACAAAAGATACAATAACCGGTGTATTGATCAGTTAGTGAAGAAGTCAATGATGGCTTTTCCGCGGCTTGTGTAGTTAATCACATAGTGGCGTTCACAATTCTGGTCACAGAATTCACAGATGCACATCAGGTTGGGTTCGTGGAAGCATTTCGTCTTGCACATGAAGTGGTGGTATCCATGCACCGCTAGTGAATAGGCAAAATGACGTAAGTCTTGGTTCGCTTCTGTCCAGGCTCTATTTGCTATGGCCTCTGTTGAGTAAAACTCCATGCAAATATCATCTCTTTTTAAGGTGCGGTCTTCTATTGACTTCTTCCAGGTGTCCGTAGATGGCAGCAAGAACTTGTATCTTAAATCCTCTAATAAGAAATGCTCTCTAGCAGGTTCGTATACCAGCCTTTAGCGGGTGTATTTAGAAACTCCAAGCACGGCCTTCATATATTCTGCTTTGACCTTCTCAAGTGTTAGGATATCTCCAACGCTTAGTTTGTGCCATAGGCCTACTACCTCAATCCCATAATAATAATAACAATAAAAATAACTCACCGTTGATCACACAATACGGTAAAATTACACAAGTCCCCCATTTTAAATACCTTAGTGAAATCAAACACTCCCCGGGACTAAACCGAATCGCCAATGAACAAAGAATCACCAAACTAAAGAAGGCCTACAAATTTACGTAAGAAAATAAGTAAATATGTACCGTAAATAAGTAAATAAGTAAATAAATAAATAAATAAATAAATGAATGATGAATGAACAAATGAATAAATAAATAAATGAATGATGAATGAATGAATAAATGAATAAATAAATAAGTGATGAATGAATGAATGAATAAATGAATAAATAAATAAATACATTGATAAATGAATGATGAATGAATGAATGAATGAATAAATAAATAAATAAATGAATGAATAAATAAATAAATGAATAGATAAATGAATGAATAAATGAATAAATAAATAAATGATGAATTATTGAATGAATGAATGAATGAATAAATAAATAAATAATTAAATAAATAAATGAATGATGAATGAATGAATAAATAAATGAATACATAAACAAATGAATGATGAATGAATGGATGAATGAACAAATGAATAAATAAATAAATAAATGAATGATGAATGAATGAATGAATAGATGAATTAATGAATGAATAAATAAATAAATAAATACATAAATAAATGAATGATGAATGAATGAGTGAATAAATGAATAGAGAAATAAATAAATAGAAAATAATAATAATAATAATAATAATAATAATAATACCAATAATAGTAATAATAATAATAATAATAATAATAATAATAATAATAATGCAACAAGCATGCTCCTCTCTTTCCTTTGCTTATCTCTCTCTCCCTCTGAAGTAATGAAATAGCTAGGGATTCACCACTTACCAGGCATGCTGCAACTGCTTGCATGACTCATACGAGTAAGATACATTTACGTGTGGAAAGCCGAGTGAAATCAGCATCTTTCGTGTTACTCATAAAATACAGGTGTCCAATTATTTATTTTTGCATTTCAAAAAATGATTAAAATTTTGACTGTCAAAACTTGTAATGAAAACACTATTATTCCGGTTCTTGCAACAACATTTGAATTGCGCACAACGTGTACTAGATTTGTTTAGCATAATCACACAAAGATTTTGATCTCGTTTTGCAAAATTGCAAGTGGTATCTGCCACACCGAACATCACACAGTTGACACACACACGAATCACAAGGTTCATGAAATCTCTTATTGCTTGGTGCAGACCGCATGATGCAAACCTGGTGGTAACATGTCTCAACTCGTAGTTAGTCTCAGTCCAGTGCCTATTCGTCATCGCGTCAGTGCTGTAAAATTCCCACCAAATGTCTGCTCTTTTTCTGCTGTCGTCTGCTTATAGTATCTTGGAAAGCGGTCTTTGATGGCAGAAACATTCTATTTCTGATCTCTTGTGTCCGATAGTCTTCATTAGTTAGTACATATTTTACGAGTCTCAATCGAGTGAATTACGAGACACCAAGAATTCTCAGCGGCCTTCACTTTCTCTAGAGTTTCTAGATCACTCACTTTTAATTGATCCCATATAAGTTCAAAGGGAAGAGGAAGGATGATTGTAGTTTTAAGTGACTGTGAATATTGTGATTATAAGCCATGAGACCTCCTCCTTTTTACGTGAAATCTGAACCACAGGACATGGCATTTCACTTGGAAGATCTCACATGCATTGACAAGGAATCTATCCCAGTCCACCTTGGTGAGAGGCCAACAGCAGGACTAATGCGCCAGCACTCCCCTCAATATAAATTCAATTCCATAAGTCAAAACCGGTGTTATTTTTGCTCGAAAGAGTTTTGAATTGAAGAATGGATCTCAGCGGGACTCGTGTTCACGAGCACTCTATGGTTCGTATGACGAGAGCACCAGGTACGAAGGGCGTACTCTATTGTTTTACACTTTATTTTTTTCTACCCAAATGAAGTACATTACACATCAGTTGTTACGTCCATCTTCTCAACATAATCTCCTTGTAGCTTTATGCAGACAACTTTCTGGCTAGGCATGTGACTGGTGATGAGACGTGGCTCCATTACCATGAGGCATAAACGTAACAACAATCGATGCAATGGAAGCATAGGGACAGTCCACCGTTAAAGACATGTCGAACAGTGCCATCCGTTGGCAAGCGAATGGCGACAGTGTTCTGGGACACAAAGGGCATCATCCTCATTGACTGGTTGGAATTGGGGGCCACGATTAATAATGCAGCATATGTGGCAACCGTTAAGCGCCTAAGTCGTGCCATTCAAACTAAGCGGTCAGGAAAATGGGCTAAAGGTGTGCTTCTGCAACATGACAATGCCCGCCCCCACACTAGCCGAGAGACCACCCCTGCCATCCATCAAATGGGATTCACGGTGCTGCCACACCCACCATACTCTCCCGACTTGCCACCAAGTGCCACCTGTTCGGGAACATGAAGAAACCTCTGGACACAGCTGTCAAGCCATGGGTACGCAGCACTCCAAAATAATGGTTTCAGGAATGTCTGGAGAGACTAACACCGATGGCAAATGTGCGCACAGTTACAAGGAGATTATGTAGAGAAGGTGGACGTAACAACTGATGTGTAATGTACTTCATTTGGGTAGGAAAGAATAAAGTGTAAAACAAAAGAGTACGCCCTTTGTACTTAGCTTTTATGTTGAAAACAGAAGGGGGTGGGTACCTATTTGTACATATAAGCCTGTTATTTTGTGATAAATATCTCATGTAATATATCTTTCAGGTTAGGGTTCTTAAATACTTTTTTCCCGCCTAATGTAATTCGTCACAATTTGTGTTGACCGACTGAGAAGAGTTCTATAAACATTAGAATGCAATCACTTAAAAAGCTCTTATCCACCTCGTTGCGTAGTGGCCAGCACTCTTGGCTGTCACCCCGGGTTTGATTTCCTACTCTGACAAGAAATTGAATTATGTCGTATCGGCTAGAACGGGATACCCACAGCCCCGTGAGCAAAACTGAGAAGAGGAGAGTTCAATTCCCACCTCAGCCATCTTGGATATGGTTTACCGTGGTTTCCCACTTCTACTCCAGGCAAATACCGGTATGATTCCTAACTGAATGGCACGGACACCTCCTTCCCAATCCTCATCTGAATAACAAATGAAAAATCCTCAGCCTGCTTCCAGTCTCCGACCGGGTCAGGAATGGAATGAATGAAGCCCCCATTTAGCGGCGAGGATATGAACTGTGCCGGCTGCCGAGGCCTGACGCACTCCTCCGGGGCTATGATTAAATGAATGACAGATGAAATGGAATGATAGTGGAGAGTGTTGCTGGAATGAAATTTTGACAGGGAAAACCGGAGTACCCGGAGAAAAACCTGTCTACCTCCGTTTTGTCCAGCACAGATCTCACATGGAGTGACCGGGCCTCATCTGAATAACAAATACACACTCTAATACACCCATCATAATAAAACAATAACACGGTGGGTGAGTGGATAGCGTGTCGGTCTACTAACCCCAAGATTGCAGGTTCGCCCCTGACCGTGGTAAGTGATTTTTGAAAGGCGGCAAAAATACGATACGCATGTCATACGATGTTGGCATGTCAAAGAACCCATTTGAATTCAGTAGGCCGAGTTCATAATGGCAAAATTAATCTCGGGAGTTTCCGCCAGCACAAAGTTCCTCATTTCTCTACTAGAAAGCGCTAGTGTGTTCAAGGAGATTAGATATCTAACATCTAACCTCCTTGACTTTCATAGTCAAGGAATTACCAAATTCGACATGCAAGCTACCCTCTGGGTGTCAAATAGCAAAGCTTGCACCAGGCACCCGAGGCCATACGATAAAAATAAATAAATAAATAAAAAAATAACACAAATTCCTCAAACATTCAAGTACACGGGGCTACATGACTACGATATCGCAAAACCCTTTAATTAATCAATAACAACACAAATTTAAAACCTCAATCCAAAAGGGTTTTCATACCAAGACCTAACAACAACAAAAATCTCCCGATGTTCGGGCAGGCACTTTTACCAACTCACGGTACTACTGTACGCCCACGCCACAGCTGATACTTATTTCAAAGTCTTGGTCAACTGTTAAGGCTAATTTTTGTTTATAATGTACTGCTTTTCCTAGTTATAATATACAGCAGATTCGGTGGCGTAGTCGGTAGCATGCTGAGCTTCTATGCCCAAGGTCGCAGGTTCAATCCCGGCCGAAGTCGCTGGGCTATTATGAGCGTTAAAATCCCTCAGTATGCCTTCCTTCGGAGGGGAAGTAAGCCGGTGGTCCCATGTCATAGATGTATGCCATGAGAAACAACCTTCCACTAACTTCACTTGTGTGAAGCCGAAATTTGTAGGTTAGGTTTGATTAATGCTCTTAAGTTCCAACGTTCGTCACCAGGCGCTGGTTTCGATGGCATCTGGTAGCAGCGAAGTTCACAGCTAGGTGTCGTGGGCGGTAGCATTTGGTGGCGAAAGTAGGAACTACTTGAAAATTATTGTCTGCAGACCTTACTTGAATTAAAGACAGATAACACACACTAATACAGTCATCACAATTAACACTGGTTATCGGACAGAATTTACACACACCCAAACAAAGTACGCGGGGCTAAATTACCGCGTTGTCGCAGCCCCTAAACTATGGAACCAACCAACCAACCCAAAGTTATATTATACAAGCCTTTGTCTATTTTCCACTGTTTACCTGCTAGGTATATTTCGTAGCGTATGACTTTCTCATAGAAGCTTCCAGCTGCGAAGAGAGGTATTCACCCATTGGCGGCCAGTAATAAGGATGATGATGACGGTAATTGTTGTTTGAAGGGGCCTAACATATAGGTTATCGGCCCCTAATGGATTGAGTGACAGTGAAGATGATAATGAAAAGTAAGCTATAACTAAAACTAACTAATAACTTATATACTAGAAGAAGAAATGGAAAACAAAAGGAGAATAAGTCAAATAAAGGACAGGAGGAAAGGAAAGGCCCTCAACCCTCGAAGAATAAGGAGGGACTTGTAAGGAAGGAGAGCCATGAAAGGCAGATAGGAAAGTGAAAAAGGAGAGGGTTCGCCCCAGAGGCAATGGAAAAGGGGGGGGGGGGGACCGGACCCAGCTCAGGTATCCCTCGGGGTCACCAACTCCCGAACTCACCAGCCGTCAGCCCTTGAGGGTGTAGCACTATTAAGGATGCAGCATAAGTGGTGGGGCTACACACACCCTGCTTCCTTAAGGGCCTTGAGCAGAAGGCAGGAGATATGAAAAGAAAAAGTAGGCTGACACCTCGAAGAATGAGGGATCAGAAAAGACGAGACAAGGACCCTTTAGGGCGGAAAAGTGAATGACTCCCTAGGCCTCGGATACCCTAATACCGTCGGGGTCGGAAAAGAACGAGAGTTGACCAAAATAGGTCGATAGGAAAGATGACAGAGAGGAGCCCGGCACAAGCAAGTAGAAGTAATGCTGAACTCAGCTGGGGCCCCGTGGTCGCCATCCCACGTCCCACTAGTCGTGAGCCCCTGGGGGTGATAATAAGGTTGCAGTGTTACACAACGACCAGATTAATTCAAGAAAAACAATTAATACCGTAATCATATTTTTAGTAATAAAATCTTATAGTAAGTTACTGTGAACTGTCTGAGAAAGCGAAGCCCGCAAAACGTCTATACTAGGAGCGCTCGTCCGTTTGGTCATTGCCAGGCCCAAGCACCGACCAGATCTCAATAGTGAAGGGTATGGCAGAGATGCTAGACCGAGTAAGCCCTATCCCAACAGTTAACTCGGCTGGTCGTTGCCCGCAGATTGCAACAAGGGAGCCGAGGCGTGGACGGAGACATCCGTGATAAATTGATAAATATGTCTTGCAATGTAATTTGCGCGTACATGTGACACTCGCGGTTCTTTCTCGTCCTTGTATATACTAACTTACGTTGTTTTGTTCTCGTGAAGGTTCTCATGTAGATTCAGGGGCGTATATAAAGGGGGGGGGGCAGTGGGGACTCTAGCCCCCGCCCCCGAAAAATAAACAATAAAAATTAAGAAAGTGTATTTTTGGTAAAAGCATAAAATACCGGTAATTGTAAATTTGGTTGTATCCTAATCTTAAATTATTGGCTAAGTTATAAAGAATATTAAGACTGAAATTAGATTACCTCGTGGTAAAGTGGCTAGCATTCTTGGCTGCAGCCCCGGAGGTCTAAATTCGATTCCCGGCTCTGTCAAGACATTTCAATTCTGGACTGAGGACTGAGAATAAAATTCATTGACTATAAAATCTTATTTTGTGTTGTGATGCATTTTACAACATTTTTGTATTGCCACCAATCGTAGGCTATATAAACTTAGCATTTTACAATGAACTCTTATCAAAAATAATTACACAAAGTTAAGTACTCTAAGATATTGGTTGATATTTCTGGGTTTTTGCGGTGACAACCCCCTGAGAATACTCTAATTTTCCAGGAAAGTCAGCCCCAACCGAAAAAGATTGTATATACGCCCTGTGTAGACTACCTTATAATCCATTTAATCCAATGATAATGTGATGTTCTCTGAAATGCGGCATTCGTGATGAATGAGGTACATCAAGCCCCTCCCCCTTAATAAAAATAGTGCAACACCCACAAAAATTATTCGACAGCCGCCACTGTAATTCACCAATTACCGATTTCACTTCTCATCGGAGCTAAAACGCTGAGGAATTTAATTCTGATCTCAGGGCTGGAATGGGAACACTCAGCTGCGTAAGGCAGAACTGAGATGAAGTGTGTTTGATTCCCACTTCAGCTATCCTACAAGTGGTTTTTCATGCTTTTCCATTTCTATCCATGAAAATGCCGGGATTGAACCTAAATTAAGCCCACGCTCACCTCCTTTCCAACCCTACATCCAATTACAAACACGTTCACTAAAACACCCATAACTATGACGCAGGTTATTAGACAAATTTCACACACACGGGATGCATGTCGCATAGCCACTAAAGATAATCAACAACAACAACAACAACAACAACAACAACAACAACAACAACAACAACAACAATAATAATAATAATAATAATAATAATAATAATAATATCGTGCGGTCGCCTCCGTAGCGTAGCGGTCAGCATGGTTAACTGCCGCCCCGGAGGTCCTGGGTTCGATTCCCGGCTCTGCCACGAAATTTAAAAGTGGTATGAGGACTGGAACGGGGTCTACTCAGCCTCGGGTGGTCCAAATGAGTAGAGGGGGATCGATTCCCACCTCAGCCATCCTCGAACTGGTTTTCCGTGGTTTCCCACTTCGTCTTCGGGCAAATGCCGGGATGGTACCTACTGTAAGGCCACGACCGCCTCCTTCCCTCTTCCTAGCCTATCCATCCCAATCTTCCATCCCTTCCCATCCCTCATAAGGCCCCTGTTCGCTTTGCAGGTGAGGCCACCTGGGCGAAGTGCTGATCACACATCCTCAGTTGTATCCATCCCTACCAGATGTTCCAAGCACCAGGACACTGCCCATAGAGGCGGTAGTGGTGAGTTCCCTCACTGAGTACGTGGGAACCACCAACCTAGAGGGTAAATTGACTAAATAAAAAAAAATATCGTAAGGCCTCGGGTGCCAGGTGCAAGCATTGTTAATTGACGCCCAGAGGGCAGCTTTCATGTCGAATTTTTATGGGTTCTTTAACATGATTTAACATCGCCTGAGGATTTGAATGTGTTTTTGAATGGTATGGACTCCGTCTTTCGGAAATAATACATGATGAAAATTAATAAATGTAAAACAAAAATACTGGAATGCAGCCGAAATAAATCAAAAACCTCTATGGACATCAAATTAGCAGGTGAAAAGCTGAAGGAAGTAGGAGACTTCAGTTACTTAGGAAGCAAAATAACCCGTGATGGACGAAGCAAAGAGGATATAAAAAGTAGGTTGGCTCAGGCAAGGAAAGCATTTCTACAAAAAAGGACTCTGTTGACATCGAATATAGATTTAGGTATTAGGAAGTCATTTTTGAAAGCCTTTGTCTGGAGCGTGGCGCTCTATGGAAGTGAAACTTGGACTATTGGTGCAGCAGAAAAGAGGAGAATTGATGCGTTTGAAATGTGGTGTTACAGGAGAATGATGAAGATCAGATGGGTAGAAAGGGTTACAAACGAAGAGGTATTAAGACGAGTGGGAGATGAGAGATGTTTCTGGCGACTGCTGAAGAAGAGAAGAGATAGGTTGGTAGGACACATACTAAGACACCCAGGAATAGCAAGCTTAGTTATGGAAGGAAGGGTTGAGGACAAGAACTGTAGGGGTAGACCAAGGTTAGAATATGTTAAACAGATTGCCTCGGAGGTAGGGTGTGGTAGCTATGTAGAGATGAAACGATTTAGCTCAGGACAGGGAGGCATGGAGAGCTGCATCAAACCAGTCAAAAGACTGAAGACTCAAACAACAACAACATGCTAACAAAGTGTGACAGCGTACCGTGATTTTTGTCGCCATTCAAAAATCACTTACCACTGCCAGGAGCGAACCTTCAAGCTCGGGGTTGGTAGTCCGACACGATAACTAATCACCCACCGTGGAAAGCTAACAAAAATAATAAATTGACCAGTCAACGATGTACCCTTTCATAGGGCATTTATGAACTACAGAAACCTGATCATGGGAATTAGGAATGATGAAGAAGATAACGAACGTAATGAAAATGGAATGGTATGCCCTGCTTGAATTCCAAATAGATTAGTGTACCAGTACATAACCTCACCACTTAGGCTTGCTCTGGACATACAGAGCTAATTGTGGGGCTTAATTGGCTTGTGAATGCGTTTGAAGTCACTGATCATATTGCATGAAAGGGGTACAAAATATGGATAGTAATAAAGCTTCAAGAATTCAGGGCAGTATTATGTTTAAGTTACAAAGGAAATATGACAGCACACATAAACTCCAATTAACAAGGGAATACATGAAATTGGAAATTCATGACTAGGGCTAGGATTTTAGGTGCTAAAAATCGGGATTTTTTTAAAATGTATTAACAATACCTGAAATATGTGACAAAATAGTAAAAATATTTTATTATAATTTAGTTTATTAATGCAAATATAAACAATATGCAGTACTCACGAATGCAATTTATTCTATGTTACTGACTGCTGATGCATTACGATACACAACGAGATACATCTTCAGGTTGTCCATCACAAATGATCGACGATTATCACGAAACACATCTTCTGGAGGCGCAAAACTGCGGCAATATGTGTCTTGCCCTTGAGGTGTTGTGGAACTTGAGATTGCTGTTCAGCCTTTATTCCTTTCCCACACGGTTGGCAGAAAAGAACGCCCCTATCAGAAGTAAAATTATCTTTAAATTCTGCAACATACTGCTGCAGACGATAACTTGTAGTTGTTTTTACTTTAGGTATCGTAGAACTGCCTTACACTTCGCAGTACCAGAAATGAACTGCATGTGAGTGACACTGGTTCCAGGTAACTGGGGGAGGGGGAGGTATAGCACGTGGTGCAATATGGCTATGGACAAGGAAATCCCCGACTTCCACAGTGAGTGGCACGGAGCGACAAGTTAAGAATAATACAGTTGCAAGCTGACATACTCTCTGTATGAAGATTAGATAGCTCTCAGGTTCTTCCCCGTTGAAGTAACACAGAACAAAAATGCAATAAACTGATTAAAAAAAAGTAAATATTAGGTATTTTTATGTGCTAATAAGTGAAAAGCAGGAATTTATGTATTTATAGAAAAAATCCTTAAAATATGTATTTACATAAAAAATATTTATTTACCTAAAAATCCGAGCCCTATTCATGACAGAACATAGAGAAGGATGTAGCCTATCACTCAGGGGAAACAATTACAATTGTGGTTTATTCCACAACTTAACAAATAATTGGTGACTTTTTAAAACGTATTTGTGACCTCTTGAAAAGGGCGGGAAATAATACTGTACCTGAAAAAAGTAGAGTATTGTTTCTCTTCTTCTTCTTTCCGATGAGGCAACACGCGCCAATTTCAATTCTTCAGTCTTTGTTGGTTGGTTGGTTCCTCAGTTTAGGGGCTGCGACAACGCGCGCATGTAGCCCCGTGTACTTTGAGTGTGTGTGTGTGTGTGTGTGTGTAGAATCTGTCTGATAACCGGTGTTAATTGTGATGACTAGGGCTCGGATTTTTAGGTTAAATATTTTTAGCCTACTTTCGATTTTTGCAAAAAATGAAAGTAGACTTATGAGATCAACACAAGGCCAAAAATAGTGTGTCTGTCTGTGTGTGTATATGTATGTGTGTGGGTGAGTCTGTGTGTGTGTGTGTGTGTGTGTGTGTGAGTGTGTACTCTGAATGTCTGTCCCCCCCCTATCAATTCGAACACGGTTAAACCGAATTGAACGAAATTTGGTACAGAGGTAGCACTGGCAAAGGGCACCTCAGTGTCATGTTTTATATTGCCGCCATCTTTACTAAAAGGTAATGGCGGCCAATCGAATGGTCAGAACTTAATAATGCATTACGACCAAACTAATCATCAGATCTTTACCAAATTTGGTAACAACCTACCTTCATATGGGACGCGTCTTGTGCCCAAACTACAAGGTCATCAAACGTACCATTTCAGGATGGCGGCCGTGTGAATTATGCAAAATTTATAATCCATAACATGGGACCCACCAGTTCCGATTATCGAACCAAGAATCGTTTAATCTGTTCTAAGCGACGTGGTTCGTTCGAAATTAAAAGTTTATATTGTAATATTATAATCTAGAAGTGACTTTAAAAATCTGAATCGTCTCGGCTATTTGACAAGATGGCAGCTGATCTCTCGTTCTGACCTATATTTTACTAATTTCAGTATGTTGCATGCAATATAACCTACTGATAAAAATTATATGAACTTAATATGAAATGAACTCGGTTTGAAATATACTCCAGTGAAGAAATCTTCAGTCCAAGTGATTATTTGCTAATACAGTACGTTATATGTATTTGATCGATAACGCGTTAATTATGAGTGTACGATTGGGTGAGTTGGTCACTAGTCGTGGCCGAGTGAGGTACGTATGCGCGCGCTGTGTGACCGCATTGGAAGAGTGTACGTTTCCTAATACCGGTGCTTCCGATAGTTCCACGGGTGTACTGACCTTCCGTGTGTCATTCAGACAATACTTTTTCAAGTAGTGTTCCAGATAGGACAACAAAACCAGAAACCCAGAAAACCCCGCTGAAAATCATGTCCGGATACCAGAGGAAAAACACCGTACGCTGCCAATGGGACAGGCAGAGTTCTCGCCCCACACCAGGAGAAATTCACCGCTGGATTAGCGATACCCTCCGGTCGACTGTCGACCAAGTAGAAGCCATCCAGTTAAATGCGCAAGAAAAAACCATGTACATCAAGGTAATCAGCATATCTACTTATCAGAAATTGCTAAATACTTTTGCAGATCCTATTAAATTTCAGTATGACTCAGGCGAAATGACTAATGTTAAGCTCTCCACAGCGGATTCAAATTTTACCACAGTGCGTATATTTAATGTCCCACTCGAAGTTCCCCCTGAAATTTTCAAATCCGTCCTGTCGAAATATGGCACTGTGAGTGACGTCAGGAAAGAACAATGGTCTTCTGCTTATCAGTTCCCGGTGTATAATGGAATACGTGCAGTCACTATGGAAATCAAACAAGATATCCCCTTCCACTGAGACTTTTGGTGGCCATTATGGCTATATATCGTATAATGGACAGAAACAGACCTGTTTAATTTGCAATGCTAACACACATCTACGTATCAACTGCCCAAAGAAAATGATTCCCCTCGGTATAACTCCTACACTACAACGACGTGTCCAATACTCGGAAGTTGTGACACAGCAAACGACACATGAAAACATGCTTATTGATCAGTCAGCTGGGACAACACCAGAAGTGGCCTCGGACACACATGACGCAGAACTGGTACCTTGCACTGACCAGATCAGCGAGCCACAGAGTGCCCCTGTGCTATCGGCAACCTGTATCGCAGCTTTAGAACCAACTCTGCCATCACTACAGGCTGCCACAGAAATTTTGTCTTAACTGCCCCCACCTTCTCTGGTACCTACCGACTCACTTAAGCAGGTTGATCGGGGATCCGAGAACGTATCTAAGAAGATTAAAACAAATGCCTCGATTGCCGTACCAGCCCCGAAGAATCAAACTGGCTCTACAAACGTTCCCGCAGCTGTGAAAAAGAAACAAAATCTTCATTCTACGTCATCTAGGGACCCACGAACGCTCTCAAACGCTGACAGCCGGCCTATGAATGGCAGTCATAAGGAACTATCTCAACCTAATTTGACATAGTGCACCAGTATATTTCTCACCTGTGTCTTTTTTGTTCTTTTTTTTCTCGAGTCCACCTTCCAGTATGTCTAGCACAGCTTTTATACTTCTCTTAATGGCGCAATTTCTCACTGTGGCCACTGTGAATATCAATGTAATAGAATGCCCTCTGAAATTTCAACTGTTTGAGAGATTCCTTCGAGATGCAGACATTGACATTGCCTTCATTCAAGAAGTTGCTATACCCTGTTTGCCCATATCTGCCTTCTACAAACAATACATCAATACCGGTACTACGAATAGAGGGACCGGATTCATCATAAGACATGATATCCCACTCAAAGGTGTGCTATGTCATCCATCAGGACGCATAATATCTGGACACATAAACAATACCACCCTGATAAATTTATATGCCCCATCCGGGTCCAATAAACGTGTGGAACGTAAAATGTTCTTTCAACAGAGTATACTGCCTCATCTGCACAACGTTAAGGAAAAACTTATTCTTGCAGGGGATTTCAATTGTATTCAACGCCCAGAGGATTCCACTAGTCCATACCAAGGTGTTAACCCGGCTCTCAGGACCCTTCTTACCTCCCTACACCTCATTGATGCTGTGGATAGTTTAAGGGAACCCCTGCCCCATTACACCTGTATACGTCACAACTCCTCATCACGAATTGACCGCATCTACTTTTCACAGGAACTTATCCAGCCTAGACGATATGAAGTGATACCTGCCAGTTTCACTAACCATCATGCTGTCGTATGTACAATCTCTTACCCCCATCCCATATTTCACATAGGAAGAGGTTATTGGAAACTGAATTGCTCGCTGTTACTGGAGGAGGAATGCCAAGATATTTTCAGACAACACTGGACTCGATGGGTCCAACAAAAATGCAAATTTCGCGATTGCGCAGACTGGTGGGATATTTTAGTTAAACCAGGGATCCGCCGTGTCTTTAAGAACATATCCTACCAACGAGGTCGGGAAAGACGGGATACAGTTGAATTTTACTATCGAGTTCTTCGCCAGCTCCAGCAAAGATCTGATGCTGGGGAGCGTATATATGACCAGATTCGGGAAGTTAAAACCAAGCTCCTGTCTCTACTGCAACGAACGCTCGCTCATATAAACGTGGCTTTAAAAGATCTTACAGTGCTCCCGGACGAAAGTGCAAGTGTATACCATATCGCCAAAGGACTACGTGAGCGGCAACGTAAATATATCCACCGCCTCCGCACCAGTACTGGAAGTGTCGTCACCTCCCCTGACGCTATACGTAGTGAAATATCATTATTTTATCAACGGTTCTACGCTAAGGCTCCAATTGATCCACAGCAGGTGACCCTATTGCTTTCATCTTGCAGTACCCAACTATCTCCGGACAACAAAACTCTGCTCAGCGCGGATATTACGGATGAAGGGATTCACTCTGTGGTTAAGCACCTCCCAAACAACCGCTCACCTGGCATTGATGGACTGCCATATGAAATGTATAAACACTTCTGGCCTCTCATTGGCAAAGAATTTTGTCATGTCTTGCGTACCATTCTCCAACGTCGTGCTCTTTGTCAATCACATCACGAGGGTACCATAGTCCTCACACCAAAATCATCCTCTCCCATGGCAGTTGGTGACTTCCGACCAGTTACTCTGCTCTGCAGTGATTATAAAGTCCTTACCAAAGTACTTGCATGCCGATTGAAGACTGTTCTACATGATATCATTGGTGATTAACAATGTTGCAGTATTCCTGGAAGAACTCTGTTAACAAACTTAGCGATACTACGGGACCTACACCTAAAAGCCGAAATGCTCCCCACTGAGCCAATGAGTTTTCTCACCTTAGATCTTGATAAAGCTTTCGACCGCATTAGTCATGAATACTTGTACATGGTCTTGCAACACTTTGAATTTCCTGAAATCCTTATTGACTACATTCGTATGATAAATTGTAATGCTACGTCTCGAGTGCTCGTCAACGGTTTTCTTTTTCCTCTGATTCCAATACAACGATCAGTTAGGCTAGGATGTCCCCTTTTTGTCATTGGCCTTGAACCGTTCATTCGGACTACCCAGGTGAAGCTACAGGGTTACAAACTGTCCACACATGTTTTTGGCATGTGCGCCTATGCTGATGACGTATCAATATTGATCCGCAATAATGAAGACATCTCCCACATCGATAGCGTCCTTCAGCTCTACCATATCGCCTCTGGAGCACAATCGAACCCCCAGAAAACTGCTTTGCTTCCGCTCAATACTAACTCAGTGATTACCCAACAGCCCTGGTTCCGGATAGTAAATGAGGTGAACATTCTTGGCATTACCTGGAAGCAATCGCTTCTGGACACGGTGCAAGCAAACTGGACTAAGGTCATTGCCAAAGTTAGGGGAGTGCTGATCCAATTTGGTCAAAGAAACCTCAATATAGTGCAACGGGTCATGGTCCTCAACGTGTTTGCGCTCTCTAAAATATGGTATGTCGCACAACTTTTCCCACTTCCCAAAATGTTTGAGAGCCAATTGGCAAAATATACAGGTTGGTTTATATGGCAAGGATTTTTGTTCCGAGTACAACGGGAACAGTTGTATCTCCCATCCCGGAAAGGCGGGCTAGGGCTAACAGCTCATGGCATGAAATGCCGTGCACTCCTCTGCAAGAACGATATCACCATTCTTTCCCAACATGACACTTTTACGAAAGCGCTATACAAAGATATTCGAAACACAGCCCGTGGTTGTGATAGAGCTTTGCCGAAGATATTTAGGGACCATCAACAGCACCTTCTGGAAACTGTTCGCCAAATGCCTTCAGGGACTGTTCCAACGACGAAAAGTATTTATAACATGTTGCGGCAAGTGGTACACTCCAACCCGCGAATCGAGGCCACCACCCTCTGCGTCCATTGGCCACACTGTTTGGAAAAATTTTGGGGCTATGACCATTTCTTCTGCTGTACACTCCCATGTTTTTATCTTCCTCAACGATCTCATCCCAACCGCTCTACGGCGATATACCATCCGTCTTGAAGCTTACCCATGGTGTACTATATGTGGTCAAACTGATAGGGCGATACACCGCTTCACATCATGCACGCGAGTTGCGTCCACGTGGCTGTGGTGTAAGGGAAAAGTATGTCAACTATTAAATGTGCCCACGGATGACCTTGATGACAGGAAGTTGATTCGTTTGTCGGTGACCGCCTTCCCCCAAATTAAACAGACTGCCATTGTGTGGATAATGGGCCAATATGTACACTTCGTGATGGACAATGATCAACATTTCTCGTTCCTGGATCTCAGGTATCACCTGCAGAAAGAGCGTTGGAAGCTTAGTGAAAGTGGACAATTGTACGATGAATATGGACACTATCTGGATTTTCTTGTGATGTAATAGTATGGTATTTATCATATCTGAAAATTCTGTAATTCTGTAAAGAGCTAATAATAAAAATTAAAAAAAAAGTTGAAAAAAAAAATTGGCTGTGTGGTTAGAGCTCCCGTCTCTCATGTGGCTGGCCGGGGTTCAAATCCTATCAAAGTATAACTTTTTTGCTTGATTTTTTTATATTTATTGTTTCTTGAGTACTGAGACGTTATAAAATAAAGCGTTATATGGTGCTTTTTGCAATGGAAATTATATATTAAAAAAAACGACATTCTCCACCGGAGTGACATCTACAAGCCTTCAGTTGTACTATGCAGAAACTATAGATTCGAGCAGCGCTCTATACCGGCCAGTTAGTGAACCCAGTCTTAACGACTGCTAGGAGTAATAATACAGTAACATTCGTTTATTCCGATTATCGAACCAAGAATCGTTTAATCTGTTCTAAGCGACGTGGTTCGTTCGAAATTAAAAGTTTATATTGTAATATTATAATCTAGAAGTGACTTTAAAAATCTGAATCGTCTCGGCTATTTGACAAGATGGCAGCTGATCTCTCGTTCTGACCTATATTTTACTAATTTCAGTATGTTGCATGCAATATAACCTACTGATAAAAATTATATGAACTTAATATGAAATGAACTCGGTTTGAAATATACTCCAGTGAAGAAATCTTCAGTCCAAGTGATTATTTGCTAATACAGTACGTTATATGTATTTGATCGATAACGCGTTAGTTACGAGTGTACGATTGGCTGTGTGGTTAGAGCTCCCGTCTCTCATGAGGCTGGCCGGGGTTCAAATCTTATCAAAGTAGAACTTTTTTTGCTTGATTTTTTTTATATTTATTGTTTCTTGAGTACTGAGACATTATTAAATAAAGCGTTATATGGTGCTTTTTGCAATGGAAATTATATATTAAAAAACAAGATGTTCAGTAAAGAACATATAGCCTACTTTCTCCTAAATGCATGGGTATTGTTATAACTCTTTGTCCTTTTCAAGGAGTATGATTGAATGTTGGTTGTAGTAGCTTGTTGAAATACAACGTGCTATAGGGATATTAAACATGAATATGACGTGCCCTTTGCTAGTGCTACCTCTGTACCAAATTTCGTTCAATTCGGTTTCAGCGTAATTGAATTGATAGGGGGAATCGATTTGCACACATACTTGGCCACCATCTGCAAACTATTGGGCTGATGTTCTTGCAGTTTGGTCTGAATATGTTTCCCACATAAAGATATGGTGTTGCAAAATTTGGTAGAGACTAGATTATTAGGTTGGTCGTAATTACATTTTAGCTTTTAACATTTGGGTGGCCGCGATTACGTTTCCGTCAAGATAGCGGTGATATAAAACATGACACTGAGGTGCCCTAGTGCTACCTCTGAACCAAATTTCGTTCCATTCGGTTCCATCGTGTTCGAATTAATAGGGGGAATCAATTTTGACATAAAGATGGCCGCCATCCGCAAATTATTAGGCTAATGACCTATTAGATTGGTCAAAGGATGCTCCCTTCATAAAGGTATGCTGTTGCAAAGTTTGGTAGAGATCGGATGGTTATGTTAGTCGTCATTTGATTTAAGCTTTAAACATTTGTGTGGCCGCCATTACGTTTCTGTCAATATGGCGGCGATATTAATCATGACACTGAGATGCCCTTTGCTAGTGCTATCTCTGTACCAAATTTCGTTCCATTCGGTTTCACCGTGTTTGAATTAATAGGGGGAATCGATTCTGACACAAAGATGGCCGCCATCCGCAAACTATTAGATGAATGACCTATTAGATTGGTCAAAGGATGCTCCCTCCATAAAGGTATATAGTTGCAAAATTTGGTAGAGATCGGATGATTAGGTTAATCGTAATTTGATTTAAGCTTTGACCATTCGTGTGGCCGCCATTACGTTTCTGTCAAGATGGCGGCGATATAAAACATGACACTGAGGTGCCCTTTCCTAGTGCTACCTCTGTACCAAATTTCGTTCCATTCGGTTCCACCGTGTTCGAATTAATGGGGGGAATCAATTTTGACATAAAGATGGCCGCCATCCGCAAACTATTAGGCTAGTAACCTATTAGATTGGTCAAAGGATGTTTCCTCTATAAGTGTATGTTGTTGCAAAATTTGGTAGAGATCGGATGATTAGGTTAATCGTAATTTGATTTAAGCTTTGAACATTTGTGTGGCCGCCATTACGTTTCCGTCAAGATGGCGGCGATATAAAACATGACACTGAGGTGCCTTTTGTTAGTACTACCTCTGTACCAAATTTCGTTCCATTCGGTTTCACCGTGTTCGAATTAATAGGGGGAATCGATTTTCACACAGAGATGGCCGCCATCCGCAAACTATTACGCTGATGACCTATTAGATTGGTCAAAGGATGCTCCCTCCATAAAGGTATTTAGTTGCAAAATTTAGTAGAGATCGGATGATTAGGTTAATCGTAATTTGATTTTAGCTTTGAACATTCGTGTGGCCGCCATTACGTTTCAGTCAAGATGGCGGCGATATAAAATATGACACTGAGGTGCCCTTTGCTAGTGCTACCTCTGTACCAAATTTCGTTCCATTCGGTTCCCCCGTGTTCGAATTAATAGGGGGATTCAATTTTGACATAAAGATGGCAGCCATCCGCAAACTATTAGGCTAATAACCTACTAGATTGGTCAAAGGATGCTCCCTCCATAAAGGTATGTTGTTGCAAAGTTTGGTAGAGATCGGATGGTTATGTTAGTCGTCATTTGATTTAAGCTTTAAAAATTTGTGTGGCCGCCATTACGTTTCCGTCAAGATGGCGGCGATATAAAACATGACACTGGGGTCCCTTTTGTTCATACTACCTCTGTACCAAATTTCGTTCCATTCGGTTGCACCGTGTTCGAACTAATAGGGGGAATCGATTTTCACACAAAGATGGCCGCCATCCGCAAACTATTACGCTGTTGACCTATTAGATTGGTCAAAGTATGCTCCCTCCATAAAGGTATGTAGTTGCAAAATTTAGTAGAGATCGGATGATTAGGTTAATCGTAATTTGATTTTAGCTTTGAACATTCGTGTGGCCGCCATTACGTTTCAGTCAAGATGGCGGCGATATAAAATATGACACTGAGGTGCCCTTTGCTAGTGCTACCTCTGTACCAAATTTCGTTCCATTCAGTTTCATCGTGTTTGAATTAATAGGGGGAATTGATTTTCACACAAAGATGCGCGCCATCCGCAAACTATTATGCTAATGACCTATTCATTTGGTCAAAGGATGCTTCCTCTATAAGGGTATGTTGTTGCAAAATTTGGTAGAGATCGGATGATTAGGTTAATCGTAATTTGATTTAAGCTTTGAACATTTGTGTGGCCGCCATTATGTTTCCGTCAAGATGGCGGCGATATAAAACATGACACTGAGGTGTCCTTTGCTAGTGCTACCTTTGTACCAAATTTCGTTCAATACGCATTCACCGTGTTCGAATTGATAGGGGGGGACAGACATTCTGAGTACACACACTCACACACATACAGACACACACACACAGACTCACACACACACACACACACAGACTCACACACACACATACACACACACAGACAGACACACTTTTTTTCGCCCTGTGTTGATCTCATAAGTCTACTTTCATTTTTTGCAAAATCGAAAGTAGGCTAAAACGACATTCTCCACCGGAGTGACATCCACAAGCCTTCAGTTGTCCTATGCAGAAACTATAGATTCGAGCAGCGCTCTATACCGGCCAGTTAGTGAACCCAGTCTTAACGACTGCTAGGAGTAATAATACAGTAACATTCGTTTATTCCTTGTGCACAGAGTCGTTGTTGATAACCTCAAAACTTGCAATATGGATGATTTGGAGATGGATTAATTTGTTATACCGTGTATTTAAGATTAGCCTATAAATTAACGGGTTGCGAAGTTACTTCACTTAGGCCTATATCATTCGTACACGACTCAGAACAACAACGTGACGTCAATTTCTGATCTGCTCTGATTGGCTATTACATTGCTGCAGTCGGGTAGTTGGCAGTCAAGGATAAAATTCGCGACTGCCAACTGCCAGTTACCAACTGTAACTTCATGTTGTGTATGGTGCCTATAGTATACACCGAGTCGATCGCGACTGCCGACCGAGGACTACCAACTACGGACTGCCGACTGCGCATTTTAGATGGGCCTTATTAGAGCAACGAAGTTTCAATTATTGTAAGTAGTCGGTGTTTGGAGTGTTTGCTGATGAAATTGCAAAATGCTGGGGTAAATTATAAACTATGGTTTGAACGCCACTGTTCAAATCCTGTGTGCCAATTTGCACTTCAAATAGGAAGAAATTAGGAGATGATAAGGACAGAGAGTTATAACTATACCCATACATTTAGGAGATAGTAGGCTATATGTTCTTTCCCGAACATCTTGTTTTATGTAAATACATATTTTAAGCATTTTTTCTATAAATACATAAATTTCAGTTTTTCAATTATTAGCACATAAAAATACATAACACTTACATTTTTAAAATCAGTATCCTAGATCTTCCAGTTTATTGCATTTTTCCTAAAAGTTACTTCAACCCGTGAGCTATCTAATCTTCATACAGAGCGTATGTCAGCTTGTAACTGTGTTATTCTTAACTTGTCACCCCGTGCCACTTACTGTGGAAGCCGGGAATTTCCTTGTCCATAGCCATTTTGCACCACGTGCTAGACCTACACCCCCAACTACCTGGAACCAGTGTCACTCACATGCGGTTCATTACTGGCACTGGAGTGTAGGGCAGTTCTACGATGCCTAAAATAAAAACAACTAAAAGTTATCGCCTGTTGCAGAATTTAAGGGTAATTTTACTTCTGATGGGGGCGTTCTGTTCTGCCAACCAAGTGGTAAAGCAATCAAGGCTGAACAGCGACCTCAAGTTACACAACACCTCAAGGGCAAGAAACATATTGCCGCAGTTTCGCACCTTCAGAGTAAGTGTTTCGCGATAAGTGTCGTTTATATGTGATGGACAACCTGAAGATGTATCTCGTTGTGTATTGTAACGCTTCAGCAGTCAGTGAGACATAGAATAAATTGCATTCGTGTGTACTGCATATTGTTTATATTCGCATTAATAAACTAAATTATAATTAATTATTTTTACATTTTCCCTCATATTTCAGGTATTTTTAATACATAAAAAATAAATATATTCCCGATGTTTAGCACCTAAAAATCCGAGCCCTAGTGATGACTGTATTAGTGTGTGTTATCTGTTTTCAATTCAAGTAAGGACTTCAGACATTGAATTTTTTCAAGTACCGTAGTTCCTACTTTTGCCGCCAAACGCCTCCGTCAACAACTACTAGTTCAGAACTAGATTACCAGATGCCATCGCAGTCGGCTCCTGGCGACGAACGTCGGAACCTAAGAGCGTTTGTCAAATGTTTGAACATATAATTTAGCTTCAACTTTGTTGTTCTCTCTTCCGTTCTTCCCAATGTTTCTTCATTCTTTAACTATGCTTCTTCTTTCTGTTCTCAGACCACTTCGCCCCAGGTTTTCTTTCTACTGTTCCCTGAAATCTTTCCATACTTAACACCGTCTTCTTCTTCTTCTTATTATTATTATTGTTGTTGTTCTTCTTCTTGATGTTTCGGCCAGCTATGGACCACGTTAATTTAACTGCTCCCTTCCTCGAGCGTTAACTTTCGCCCAGTAACGCCTCATGTGCTCTCGATGCTGCTGTTGCCTGTTGTTAGTTTATTCATTTCCTGGAAACTCTGGTGTTCTTTTAGTTTCATCTTAAGAGGCGTACGCATCTGAATATCGTTGTATGTAATTCCCACTTCCTTTAAATACTTTTCTACCTCTGTGAACCACGCTCCCTTGGTTTTCTTACCCAGAAAGTAAGTAAAGATTTTATTTGACAGTCGCATTGGGCTCAGTCTTGTTCAATGACCATAGAACACAATCCTCCTCTTTCTCATCACGCCAGTGATTTTGGTAACGTATGTGTTGAGTTCATGGTTGTGCCACCGTCTGTATTCTTACTGTTATTATTATTATTATTATTATTATTATTATTATTATTATTACATCATTGTTGCCCTTATGGACAGTGTTTGAACTTAAGTATCTCATGATGTCACAATTTTCACTTCTTTCCCTTCTTCTCTTTCCAAAATCTCTTCATCCTTTGACTGTGCTCCTGTTTCCTTTGTTCCGTCCACAATGTTCCTATCTTCTTCCTTTCACTTACTAAAAATTTGGCGTTCTTAATTTTGTTTCTGAATTTTTCTCTGTCTTCTATCATTTGCTTGTTGATCCCTAATTGTCTTAAATCGTCTTCTATTTCATGATACCAATTTGTTTTCCTTTTTGAACTGTTTACTACATCAAAGATTTTCTTTGTAAGTCGTTTATTGTTCATTCTCTGTATGTGCCCGTAGAAAGTTAGTCTGCGTTTTCTAATGATATCTGTGAGTCTATCTGTGTGTTCATATAGCTATTTGGTAGGTCTTTTCATCCATATCCCATCTCTGTGTACTGCTCCAAATATTTTTCTCAGAATTTTACGTTCAATTTTTTCTGTTTCTGTGATGCCAGATGCTCCAATTGTGGTCGTTTCTGACGCATACATTGCTTCTGGTAATACAACTGTTTTGTAGTGTCTAAGTTTGGCTTGTCTTGATATGCTTTTCTTATTATAATGTGACCATGTAAGTTTGTATGCTTTCTGGAGTTTTTCCGTTCGTTCTATGTTAGACATCTTGTTTGATCCTCCTATTTGTATATAATCTCCTAAGTACTTAAATTTTTCAACGATTTGTATGGATCCATATATGGTATGCATGGTTTGTACATTGTTGGTGTGTCGTTCCATGTATTGGGTCTTCTCATAAGATATCTGTAATCCTGTTTTAGCTGCTATTTCATGTAATCGTTCCAGTGCTTCCTTTGCCTCCTGTGTGTTATTGCTGAGTAAGGCTACGTCATCTGCAAATGCTAGACATTTTATGATTGTTTTTGTTTCACGGGTTCTTCCTAGCTGTATTCCTTTAACTTGTTCCTCCCACTGCTTAACAATTTTGTCTAAGACCATGTTGAACAAGATTGGTGAGAGGCCGTCTCCTTGTTTGACACCTGTGGGTATATGACAGGGTTCTGAAATTTCACCCATGAACTTAACTTTAGAGGTGGTGTCCGAGAGCGTTAGTTGTATAAGTGCCCTGTTTTTTTTTTTTGTCAATGCCATATTCTTCCAGTACTGCAAAGAGCGTTTGTCTATCAATGCTGTCGTATGCTTTTTTAAAGTCCACAAAGGTAACTACAGTGGTTTTTGTCTGTCTGACTTTCAGTAGTGTTCTCAAGTTCCAGATCTGTTCGATGCATGATCTCCCTTTTCTGAAGCCTGCCTGGTATTCTCCTATTTGTGGATCTGCTTGTGGTTCTAGTCTGTTCAATAACACTTTAGAGAATATTTTGTAAGCGACTGGCACTAGAGAAATCCCTCTGTAATTATTTGGATCTGACTTATCACCCTTTTTATGTAATGGGTGGATCAATGCACATTTCCATTCCTCTGGCATTTTCTCTGTGATCCAAATGTCTGTGATGATCTTATGAATTGTTTTGGTGATGTTTTTATCTTGAAGCTTCCATACTTCAGCAATAATGCCATCTTCTCCTGCCGCTCTGTTATTTTTCATTTGTTGTACGATCTCCTCTATCTCCTCTATTGTAGGTGGAGTAGAATCGGGATTGGATGTGGTTTTTTGGAGGGTCAATTTCTCCGTGGGTTCTGTACAATTGAGAAGATTATTAAAGTATTGTTTGAGAATTGTACAGTTTTCTTTCGTGTTCGTTTCCAGGGACCCATCTGTTCTTCGAAAGCAGAGGCTAGGAGGCTGATAACCCCTAATATTTTCTTTGAATATTCTGTAAAAATTTCTTGTGTTATTTCTCTTAAAATCTTCTTCAATTTCTTTTAGCCTGTTGTTGTCGTACGCTCGTTTTTCTCTTCTGATTTCCTTTGATGATTGTTTTTGAACTTCGTGAAATTCCTTCCATGTTTCGGATGTTCTGTTACTGCTGAACTTCATCCATGCCTGTGTTCTTCTCTCAGTGGCTTGATCACAAATTACGTTCCACCACCTATGTTTTCGTTTTCTAGGAGGTTGTGCCCAACGCATTGCCTTTTGAACTGTGGTCGCAAGATCTGTCCAAGTGTCTGTTGGATGCCTATTAATTTCTTCAATGATTTTGTCCCTGTTTATCTTCAAATATTCTGGATCAGGCTTCACTATTTTGTTTTTTGTTGTCTTTTTCTGTCTTGGGATTGGTCTAATCTTGACTTGTAACAAATAATGGTCAGACTCGAAGAACCCTTTACGCGTTCTGACATTTAAAATTTCCTGCGTATTTTTGTTAGAAATGGCCACATGATCAATCTGGAATTCTCCCCATAAGGTGTTGGGTGCTTTCCATGTTGTAAGTTTTCGTCTTGGCTTTTGAAATTGTGTCGACATAATTTTGAGGTTTAAATTTTGACAATATTTTATGAGGTGTTCCCCATTTTTGTTTGTGCGATAGTGTGCTGAATGAGGGCATGTGATTTGTCTGTATTTTCTCTCCTTTCCTAATTGCGCGTTAAAGTCTCCCATTAAAATTTTAACATGCCTTTCTGGTATGTTGTTTGTTACTTCTTCCATGTCTTCCCAGAAGTCTTCAACTTCTTGTGGTTTCTTTCTATTATGCTCATTTGTAGGTGCATGTGCATTGATAATCGTGTAACCTTTATTACCCGATTTGATGGAGAGTGTGGAGATCCTTTCTGATATGGAATTAAAGTCAATAATGTTATCCATGACTGATTTGTGTACTGCAAATCCTGTTCCAAACAATGATGGTGTACCTCTTCTGACAGCAGGTTTACCTTTATAAATCCTATAATTTTCTGTGTTGAAATGATTTTCATCTTGAAAACGAGTCTCTTGAATCGCAAGAATTTTATTTGAAATTTTTCTATCATGTCTGTGAGTTGTTTTAGTTTTCCAAGTTTGAAGAGGGTATTAACATTGAGAGTGCCAATGTAGTGTTTGTGTAGAGATTTTGAGAAGCTCCGACTCTTCTCCTCATGATGTTCCTGGTCCCCCAGAATCCGATGACCAGGAAAGTCCAGCACGGTGACTGGGGCCTGGGGTAGCGGATTTCTTTCCTTTTGTTCCATCATGATTACTTCAAGTTGAAGGTGGTTGTGGCGATCTTAAAGAAAGATCACGATGATTGCTGACTTGATTGTTGAGATCAAGACATATTTCACAGCCGCACCAACTAGGTGAACAGACGCTGACCAATAATCGCTGGATACCAGAACAGACACTATTGGATTTTGTGTGTTTGGTCCGCGAGAGCTATTTTATTTCGCTCAAGTCCGCCGGCAAGCCGGTGAGGACCCCCCTATCCGCCACCTGGGACGCGCCACGTCGGAGTATCACCTCTCCGCCTGCTACGACAACGTAGTAGGTTCGTGGATTCTTACTGTTATTATTATTATTATTATTATTATTATTATTATTATTATCTATATATTTAAAACAGTAAGGTGATTTTTGTTACCACGAGATTGAGAGAACGACAGAACCAATTTACTTCGTAGAGCACTCTAACGGAAGCTCTTGGCCTCTAGATTTGCAGAGTGTCTCTAAAATAAACAAATATATTACGGTATATTTTTGAATTAATATAGAAAATAGCAGAATTCTTGCCCCTCACGCATGCGCACAATCCGCCTGCCGTCATGACAAAATGGCGGTGAGAAGTCCATTAAAATGTAAGTTATTTAATAAGCTTCCATGTAATTGAAAATATACATTAACCAAGACAATAAAATATAATAATAGGATGAACGTATACGAATGTGCAACATTGATTTATTTGGATAATGAAATGGATTATTTCCTTCAGACAGCGGCTTTTGAAGATAATGAATGACTGCGTCTGCTGTTAACAAAATTGCGCGAGTAGCTATGTGGTTAAGGCGACTGACTGTGGTTCCAAGGGTCACCGGTTCGATCCCACCCCTCGCCAATATTTATTTTTTTACCACTGAAATATTGTTTAATCAAGGAGTATTAGTAAGGTTTTATGTCTGTTACAGATACATATTTCTACATTCCCTCTCAATACGTTTTATTTCCGTTTTACCATTGCATTACAGCATGTGATCAAAAGAGCAAACTGTTGTCCTCATTACGCCGTTTAAATATCTGCAATCAGTTGCTATAACTGACAACAGATGGCAGTACATCGCCAATATAGTTCCAGTAACTGACAGCAGATGGCAGCACCATTGCATCGATATATTTAAAACACAAGACATGGCACGTTTTCACGTGATGGAGAATTATAAAGGAGGGGAATATTTAAGAAGGGAAATTTTGAGGAACATTAACCGACAGTTGAATGTGTAGGCTATGTTGTTTATGTACCTTAATATTGCAATTTCTTCCCAATGCTTCGGTGGACAAGTTTTTAGCGTCCTAGACTAAAAGTTATAATTATGCATCGTCGATATACTCTTAAATTATTAAAGAAAAAAGTAGTTTTCCAGGCACTCTCGCGTGTCCACAATTGCTTTCGCCATGAGAGACACTTGGCAAACATAATTCGTTTGAAGGGCTCCGACATCGTGGTCACTCAGCCCCGTGTACTTGAGTGTGTATGTGTGCAATTTTCTCTCATAACCTGCGTTATTGTGATGGCTGCATTACTGTGTGTACTTGTAATTAAGGTGGTAAATGGCAAGGAGACGGCCAAGGCCTTAAGTTAGGAACCATCCCGATATTTGCCTTAAGTGGAAGTGGGAAACCACGGAAAACCACATCCAAGATTGTCGAGGTGGGAATTAAACTTTCCTCTTCTTAGTTATACCTCAAGAGACTGAATGTGCCCCGTTTTTGTCCTCAGACCAGAATTAAATTTCTTGGCAGAGCAGGAAATGTAACCCGGGTCTCCGGGGCGATAGACTAGAATAGGTGGGCCTCCATGTGTTAATACGATTTTTGACATGCACGGGACATAGAATTCAAAAACTGCCTCCATTAGGGTGACTGCCGAAGTGAGTATTGAGTATAGGCCTATGGTCGTTCCAATAGTTGGCAAAGTGATTCTATGTTCCCCTGCAAAATGTACTGCCATAACCTATAACAGGTGATGGAAATTACTTATTTAGAGCAGTTTCGTACTGTTTATATCAAAATGAAGAACGTCATTCTGAGCTGCGTTTTCAAGCTATTGCAAAAAAAATCGCTGGCAGGAACAATTATAAGGAATTTATTTTAAGCGATCAGTCTCATCGCATTCTCCTCACCAACCAACTTGAGTATGAAAGTCTCTGGACGGTCATGTTGAACTTCATTGTACAAGACAATATTGTTTAATGATTATTTGTTTAGAGTACTGAGTCTAACTACGCAGTTGATTTCGGCATTTAATATTTATCGGCTCCGTTATTGCAGGACACTATAGTGTTATCGAATAATACGAAGCCACATTTAAAATCCAATATAAATAGGCCATTTCAGAAACAATTCCAGATATTATGCAGTACAGTGTACTGTAAGGTCTTTGACGATCAAATGTAAACATTGTTCTACATTGTATTTCTCTTGCGTAAAATCTATGCGTGATTACTTTGGTCTTTACTGTTGTGAGGGTAAAATTGATCTGCTGGAATATAACATATTTGCCAAGCTGCAACAATGTAATGATATTAATTTAAAAGTCATTGAACTTATATCCAGTAGTTCAATCACATACTTCAGCGATAACAGATTGGGTACTGAAGATGAAAGCCAGTTACTTCATTTCCCTATTATTGAATTTTTCAATTCCTTGGAATTAAGTGATTCACCTCCACATACTCCGAACGTTTGAGCCATAGTTATGCTCCTTAGAAATCTGAACGTTTCCCAAGGACTCATATATGGTAATATATTAATTGTAAGAAATATGTAAGAAACTGCTTGGATTCGGATATAATAGGTGCAGTAATATTAGGCAGAGAGCTCAAATCCTACGACTTGATTTAACACCTTCCGATAAAACACTTGCAGGTACAGTACATTTTCTTTTAATAGGCAACAATGTCCTATTCGCTCGGCCTACTTTATCACATTCAATCAAGCTCAAGGAGAAACTCTTGAACGTATTGGGCTATTTACCTCATCACGTTTTAAGTCATTACCAGCAGGATAGTGAAGGTACAAAAAAGGTCCTGTGTGGGAAGGTAAAGAATAAGAGGCGGAAGTATCCTACGGATTATGTTAGAATGGTGAACAAAAGGGGACAAGAGATAGAAATTAGGGAAGAACTGAAGAAAATGTGGAAATAATATTTTGAAGAACTCCTGAACCCAAATGGAAACCACGGCGAGGAGGAAGAAATCGGGTAGAGGTACAGTAGATGAACTGCAAACAGAAAAGGACTTAACATGGAAAGAAGTGGAAGATGCAGTGAGGAAGATGAAAGGAGGGAAGGCACCGGGTGTGGATGAGTTGAGTGTGGAGATGGTGAGAGCAGCAGGAGAGGTGGGGATACAATGGTTGTACCGAGTGATGAAGACAGCAAGGAAGGAAAGGAAGACCCCAGAGGACTGGAAAAAGGGAATAATTGTCAGAAAGGTAGTAGAACAGAATGCAGAAACTATCGGGGAATAGCACTGATGAGTCATTGTGCAAAGATGGAAAGGAGAATTAGGACAAGGATAGAAGGAGGGATGAGGGAAGAACAACATGGCTTCAGAGCAGGAAGGTCCACAGTGGATTTGATTTTTGCTGTAAGGCAGTTACAAGAACAGCACTATGAGTATGGAACAGATCTACTGATGGCCTTCCTGGACATTGAGAAAGCATATGACAGTGTATGCAGAAACAACGTATGGAAGTCCCTGGAGGATAGAGGAATAGAAAAATTGACTATAAGGAGGATAAAGGAGATGCACAAGGGAAGCGTGAGCTGTGTGAAAGTGAGAGGAGAGAGATCGGACTGGTTGGAACAGAGAAACGGCCTGAAACAAGGAAGTGCACTGTCACCGTTTCTTTTCATTGTGGTGATGGATGACATAAAGACCCGAGTGGCACAATTAATTGGGGAAGGAAAGATAAAAGCAATGGTGCTTGCAGATGATTTGATGATTTGGGGAAACAAGGAGGAGGAGGTACAGGAACAGTTGGACGTGTGGGAAGGAATAATACAAGGTTATGGGATGAAATTTAGCATAAATAAGTGTGAGATGGTGATCACAACAAGGAAGAAGGAAAGAACCACAACAGGAATAACAATTGATGGGGAACAGATGAAGAAAGTGGAGAGTTTCAAGTATCTGGGAAGCCTGATACAAGAGAATGGAAGAAACGTTAGAGAAATAAATGAGCGGGGGAGACAGGCAGAAGCATTCCGGAGGAGTGTGAGAAGCATGTTATGGAGCAAGGATGTCCCTCAGAATAGCAAAAAGATCATATATCGGACGTACTATGTCCCTATCCTGACGTATGCCTCGGAGACCTGGGTTATAAAAGGAAGGGAGAAGAGCAAAATACAGGCCAGTGAGATGAGGTTCTTGAGAAGCAGTATTGGAGCTACAAAGAGGGACAGAATATGAAATGAGAGGACCAGAGAATTAATGAAGGAGGAACCATTACAGGATGGTATAGAGAAATCTAGACTTAGATGGTATGGACATGTAAAACGAATGGAGGAGAAGAGGATACCCAGGAGGATACACGAGACGAAGTGGGAAGGAAAGAGACCAAGAGGGAGACCGAGAGACAGGTGGTTGAAGGGGGTGGAAGAAAGCGTGAAGAAGAGAGGAGAAGACTGGACAAGGGTGGAGGCTGAGAGATGGTGGGAAGACAGAAGACGTTGGAGAGGCTTGTGTTCCAAACAGACCCGGCCAGTGGCTGGAAACTGTGCAAGATGATGATGACCTCATCACGTTTTCAGTCATGGCCAGCAATATGTTGCAATGCTGAGAGTGCTATCTTTTGACGCCCTTAAAGTTGCAATAGTGCTAAAAAGTAATCGTACAAAGAATGTAACTTATATAAGAAGCTTCTTCAGTAAATTTGTTTTCCATTGTCCGTCATGTTTTGACGGGTTTCATCTACTTATTATTAAGTCTGTTGCTCGTGAGCTTCCCTAACATACTTGTAATTCCATCTCTTATTATTCCTATGTCTATGGGGTCAGGGATAAGGTGATGTGAGTTTCTATATGGAGGATTATTTTTCCTGACGCCACCTCTCCAAATGATTGCATGAGAGATTATATCAATGGAGATCAGAGAAACTTACCATGGAGTAGAAATTAAGCGGCCGTGACCTATTAGGGTTTACCTGCAAATGAAAATGGATGATCGACGGTGCAGGTTGAACCCACGTCCACTTAGTCTGGAGATAGATTCTCTCTGTGAAGATATTTCAGCCCTCGGCGTGAAGTAAAGTAAAGTAAAGTAAAGTAAAGTAAAGTAAAGTAAAGTAAAGTAAAGTAAGGTGAAGTAAAGTAAGGTACAGTAAAGCAAAGCAAAGTAAAGTATGACGAGGCGAGCCAAAGTAATGCAAAGTAAAGCAAATGAAAGCAAAGTAAAGCAAGGCGAGGTGAGCCAAAGAAAAGTAGAGTAAATTAAGACAAATTAAAGCAAAGTAAAGAGAGGCGAGTGAAAGTAAAGTAAAGTAAATCAAGGCAAATTAAGTAAGGCGAGGCGAGCCAAAGTAATGTAAAGTAAATCAAGGCAAATTAAGAAAGGCCAGGCGAGCCAAAGTAATGTAATGTAAATCAAGGCAAATTATGTAAGGCGAGCCAAAGTAATGTAAAGTAAATCCAGGCAAATTAAGCAAGGCGAGGCGAGCCAAAGTAATGTAAAGTAAGTCAAGACAAATTAAAGCAAGGCGAGGCGAGCCAAAGTAATGTAAAGTAAAATTAAGTTAAGTAAATCAAGGCAAAGTAAAGAAAGGCGAGGCGAGTCAAAGCAATGTGAAATAAAGGAAATCAAGGCAAAAGAAGGCGAGTCGAGCCAAAGTAAAGTAAAGTAAAGTAAAGTAAAGTGTGAAGTAAAATTAAGTTGTTGTTGTTTGTTGTTGTTTGAGTCTTCAGTCTTTTGACTGGTTTGATGCAGCTCTCCCTGCCTCCCTGTCCTGAGCAAATCGTTTCATCTCTACATAGCTACCACACCCTACATCCGAGGCAATCTGTTTAACATATTCTAACCTTGGTCTACCCCTACAGTTCTTGTCCTCGACCCTTCCTTCCATAACTAAGCTTGCTATTCCTGGGTGTCTTAGTATGTGTCCTACCAACCTATCTCTTCTCTTCATTAGCAGTCGCCAGAAACATCTCTCCTCTCCCACTCGCCATAATACCTCTTCGTTTGTAACCCTATCTACCCATCTGATCTTCATCATTCTCCTGTAACACCACATTTCAAATGCCTCAATTCTCCTCTTTTCTGCTGCACCAATAGTCCAAGTTTCACTTCCATAGAGCGCCACGCTCCAGACAAAGGCTTTCAAAAATGACTTCCTAATACCTAAATCTATATTCGATGTCAACAGATTCCTTTTTTGTAGAAAGGCTTTCCTTGCCTGAGCCAACCTACTTTTTATATCCTCTTTGCTTCGTCCATCACTGGTTATTCTGCTTCCTAAGTAACAGAAGTCTCCTACTTCCTTCAGCTTTTCACCTGCCAATTTGATCTCCATAGAGGTTTCTGATTTATTTCGGCTGCATTCCAGTATTTTTGTTTTACATTTATTAATTTTCATCATGAAGTCCTTCCGTAAGACGGAATCCATACCATTCAAAAACTCATTCAAATCCTCAGGCTTGTCGGCCAATATGACGATGTCATCAGCAAATCTCAGAGTTGAAATTATTTCTCCTTGAATCTTCACTCCCACTTTAAATTTTTCTCCAATTTCCTTCATTGCTTGTTCGATGTAAAGATTGAAAAGGATGGGTGATAAGTTGCAGCCTTGCCTTACACCTTACATAATACCAGCTTCTCTCTCATATCCTTCAGCTCGAATGACTGCTGTCTGGTTTCTGTATAGATTGTATATCACCCTCCTATCCCTGTACTTTATTCCAATAGATTTCAAAATGTCAAACAATTTAGTCCAATCAACGTTATCAAAAGCCTTTTCTAAGTCTACAAATGCCATGAATGCTCTCTTATCTTTCCTTATTCTACCTTCCAAAATCAGCCTAAGACTTAGTACAGCTTCCCTTGTTCCTACATTTCTCCTGAAACCAAACTGGTCTTCACCCAACTCCGTTTCTATCTGGCTTTCAATCCTCTTGTAAATTATTCTAGACAGGATCTTTGAAGCATGAGTAATCAAGCTGATTGTACGGTAATCTTCACATCTGTCAGCTCCCACTTTCTTTGGTATAGGGATGATAACATTCTTCTTGAAATCAGGGGGTACCTCACCTGTCTCATAAATCCTACGCACCAAGTGAAATAACCTGATCAGACCTTCATCTCCTATGCAGCGTAGCAACTCAATCGGTATATCATCTATGCCTGGTGCTTTGTTCCTGCCTAAGTCCTCTAATGCTCTGTCAAATTCTGATCTCAATATTAAATCTCCTTTTGCATCCTCATCAATTTCCTCCTCCCTTTCCATTACATGATTCTCAATCTCCTTTCACTTATACAAGCACTCTATGTAAGCTTTCCATCTCTCAACCTTTTCTTCCCTATCTGTTAGAGGCTTTCCATTTGTGTCCCTAATATTACAGCACTTAGTCTTCTTTTCCCCAAAAGTATTCTTAATCCTTCGATAAGCTGTGTCTACTTTTCCTAATTTCAGACACTTTTCTATACCTGTACATTTCTCTTTCAACCATTCTTCTTTCGCTTCCTTGCACTTCTTGTTAACCTCATTTCTCAGACGTCTGTATTCTGCTTTCCCCTCTTCATCTCTTAGATTCTTGTGTCTCCGCCTTTCATCCATCAATTCTAGTATATCCTGAGTGATCCACGGTTTTCTACCTATTCTTTCTTTCCTACCAATGTTTTCTTCTGCCGATTTTGTTATTTCATTCTTCAAAAGTGCCCATTCGTCTGCAATTGAAGTTTGTTTAGGGGTTTTGATTAGTCCTTCCTTTATACTCTTCTTGAATCTTTCGTTCACATCTTTTACTTTCAGTCTGTCTATTGCCCACCTTTTTGGCTTTTGACTTTTCTTCAGTTTCTTCAACTTTAATCTGCATTTCTTTACAACCAGATTGTGGTCAGAGTTTATGTCAGCACCAGGATATGTTTTACAATCCAAAATCTGGTTTCGAAACCTCTGCTTGACCATAATGAAGTCGATTTGGTAACGCCCTGTATCTCCTGGTCTCATCCATGTGTATATTCTTCTATTGCGGTTACTGAATAAGGTGTTAGCTATGACCAACTCATGTTCGGTGCAGAATTCCATCAGCCTGCTTCCTCGATCATTCCTTTCACCTAATCCGAAATCTCCTACTATCTTCCCTTCCCTCCCTTTTCCTACCACAGCATTCCAATCTCCCATTACTATAACATTTTCATCACCTTTGATATACCTCAGAATGTCATCTATTTCTTCGTAGACCTTTTCAACATCCTCATCATCAGCTTGACTGGTAGGTATATAGACTTGTACCACTGTGGTGCACGTAGGTTTAGTATTGATTTTTGCTACAATAATCCGTTCACTGTATTGCTCATAATATTCCACCCGCTGTCCAAGTTTCCTACTCAATATGAGACCAACCCCTGCTTGGCCATTATTTGATTTAGTGCTAATGACCCTATAGTCTCCTGACCAAAAGTCCTGTTCTTCCTGCCAGCGCATTTCACTAATCCCAACCAAATCCAACCTCAACCTATCCATTTCCCTTTCTAAGTTTTCTAACTTTCCACTTCCTAGCAGACTTCTAACATTCCACGCTCCGATCCGTAGAATGTCAGATTTCCTCTTTGTTACTTCTGTGATGTTAACCCCCTCTCGAGTAGTCCCCACCCGGAAATCCAAACGGGGGACTAGTTTACCTCCGGATTGAAATTTTACAAGGGAGGAGGCCATCATCACATGTAATTATGCATAGAGAGGTGCATATCCTCGGGAATAGCATTACGGCTGTAGTTTCCCGTTGCTTTCAGCCGTGCAGCAGAACGCAGTGTAGCCATTAGTTGGCTTATATTTTCAATATCTTAACCGTCTATTAGACTAGTAAAGAATTGATTTATTCTGAAAGGCTGCTACTCCCTTTCAGAATAAGTAAAGAGCAATTCTACTACAAAATACTAACCTTCTACTAACAATTAATACCAAAATTCTACTAACGAAAAAAATACTTAAGTTTCACCAACAACAAATACTACCACTAAAACAGTCTGTCACCAGGCCCACTCACATGCACCCTCACCAGCACACTCACACACCACAGTCTAATAGAACAATGACATATATCTAATAAACAAATTAATTCATATTTACAACTAAAACTAACTACATACTTACTGTACTGTAATTTGAATTGACAATATTTAAAAAAATTAAAATGATAATCTGGTAGCAAAAGTATCTACCTCGTCCCGGATTCGAACCAGAGATCTCTAGGTAGGTCGGTAGATACCCACAAAACCTCAAAGTAGACATTATAAATTAAAGACATTACGTAAGTTTATTTTATACATAACCTATGGAAATCACAACTAAGGCAAACATCGACCAATATGAAGGAGTGCAACCGATGTCAATCAGCTTGTCTAAAAATATAGTGCAATAGGACCACCACAGTACTGACAAATTTAATAGTTTTTATCAAGAAAAACTCTAAACGAAGTGTTTATACAGTTATAAGTTAAGTAAAGTAAATCAAGGCAAAGTATAGAAAGGAGAGGCGAGCCAAAGAAATGTAAAGAAAAACAAATCACTAAACCAAGAGAACATGACATATCAAAGACTCTGTAAACCACTGGCACGGTAAACGTGAATACACAAGAGAAAAAAATACTGTGGATACGTTCTTCCTTTGTAGCGAGGAATTATTATTAATCTGGCTAATGTTCGGTGGCTGATCAGCGCACTGTACGGTATTTTCGAGAACGGTTTATCTTCCACAAGAAGCTTATAGCTACAAATGATAAAACACTGATACTACATGAAGTAGAATATTATATGATCATTGTAAATTTTTTATCATATCCTCTGCCCCTTTGATGTTATATGCTGACTGGGTAGTATAATGAAATTTCCATTAAACCCCATTAGACTGAGTGCACTTTTCGCCCACACATAATATACCTGTGTATGTGTGTTCGTGTGTGTGTGTGACGCTCGCCAGTCCACTGTGAAGCTGCAATGAATACCAATATAAAAGTTCCTTTTAGCGTGTGAAAGGATTCAAAATGATTTCCTGATCCGAACAAATAAAAATACCAATTGCCATTGTAATTTGTTTTTCACTCTTGTTAGTGTTTCGGCAGATTATTGCGTCAAAGCAAGAAGTGGGGGGAGGGGGGGGGGGGCGGTGGAGCGAGATAGTGGAGGGAGGGGAGTGAGTCCTGGATGTTGCAATTATGATCAATTATTCGCGAATTGATCTTCCATTACCTTTGGAATTGGATTCCATCCAGCAAATATCATGAATTCCTAAAATTAGATATTCAATACTGCACATCAGATGGGCTTATCAGTTTGATATGAAGGTTAATACAGTAACAGAATTTTCTCAAACAGATTTCTTCTTCATTACTTTTCAGTCGGTCAACACGATCGTATCTAATTATATTGGGCGGGGAATTACAATTAATATTACAATGCCTGAAATAAATTATAAATAATAAATAACCCCTGGCACTACAGCCCGTTAAGGGCCTAGGCCTACCAAGCGACCGCGGCCCAGCCATTTGGCCTGAAGATATTAGGGTAACGCGTGATTAGCACATCGGGTCCCCTCGGCCGTTAATATTGGTTTTCGGGATCGAGGCGCTGCCTCACTGACAGACAGCTACTCAATTGTCCTCACAAGGCTGAGTCCACCCCGTTGAAGCCCTCACGTCAGTTTCTAAAATCCCTGACGGAGCCGGGAATCGAACCCGGGGCCTCCGGGTGAGAGGGAGGCGTGCTACCCCCAACACCACGGGGCTGGCGAATTAAATTACATTAATTATTTATTTTTAAATCCCTCTAGGCACGCCGGAAGGCGGAGATAGATTTCACTGGGCAAAGATAAATCTTTTGAATTTACTAAATTTGGCATTGGTTTGTACACCTACCAAAGTTCCACATGTTTAACATACGAGAATCCCCATCATATATATTATTTCAGTAGTATAGATCCCTCCTGCGGCGCTCACAAGCGACCGATCGTGACAAATGATCATTCCAATGAAAGAGAATATACATTAGCAGTGACTTATTGCACTATAATTTCATAAATATCTATAATTTCTTTAAAAAATAACTTTAAAAAAATGTACGAAGTGTGCGATTTGCAAACACCATTGCTGTAGGAAAAAAACGCTCCATAATTGCTGTCCCCGGGCCGCTGTGACGCCTGTTTCATGTCATATTAACATTCTGAGGTATTTCCTTTATCCTGAAATGTAAATAGTGTTCTATAATCATTTGGTTGAAATGATAACATAACCTTTCTCCCCAAGTCTCTCATTATAAACCTATTGGGGAAAGTGTGGTTTATGAACATGCGAGATTTCTCGCACGGGTCCGCTAGTCTTCTTATAATTCCGAAAACATTAGGCTTAATTTAGGTTCAGTGGATATGCATATAACTAGATCTCTGCGCGAATAAACGAACCGTTATCCGCATCCGCCCCGCATCCGCACTACTTTTATCCGTATTCGCACGTTTGTTATCTGAATCTACTGGCATTAATATTTTTAACTAGAGTGGGTGAGTGGATAGCGTGTCGGTCTACCAACCCCGAGATTGCAGGTTCGCTCCTGGCCGTGGTAAGTGATTTTTGAAAGGCGGAAAAAATACGATACGCATGTCATACGATGTTGGCATGTCAAAGAACCCATTTAAATTCAGTAGTCCGTGTTCACAAATGCAAAATTAATCTCGGGAGTTTCCGCCAACACAAAGTTCCTCATTTCTCTACTAGAAAGCGCTATAGTGTTCAAGGAGCTTAGATATCTAACCTGCTTGACTTTCATAGTGATTCAAGGAACAACGAAATTCAACATGCAAGCTACCCTCTGGGTGTCAAATTACAAAGCTTGCACAAGGCACCCGAGGCCATACGATATTATTATTATTATTATTAACTAGCTGTACCCGGCATGCGTTGCAATGCCAATCAAAGAAAGTGTTGGCGTTGTGACTTTGTTAATTGAAGTGCTTTTGGATTCCCAATATTTTCTTCTTTTTCCGTTAACCACCTCTAAACTATTGTAAAATTGATTTATATCTCAGAAACATTCAGGGAGCGTGCTGAACAACTCACCAAAGTTTTATCGCAATGAAATGAATGGTATATGAACGCATATGGGACTTTGTTGAAACGATTTGAGCGCCGTCACGCATTTGTTGAATATACTCGTACGCTACCTATTGTAAACTGGATTTACTAAGTCGAAAACCTTTCCTGGCGTGTACACAACAACTCATCAAAGTTTCATCGCAATCGGATGAATGGCATATGAACGCATACGGGATTTTGTTTAAACGATTCGCGCGCCGTCACTCATTTCTTGAATCTTCTTGTGCGCCACCCATTGAAAAACGGATTTAATAATTCATAAACCGCTGGACTGTACTCAGTTCACCAGAGTTTTATCACAATCGGATGAATGGTATATGAACGCACTGGGGACTTTGTTGAAACTATTCACGCGCTGTCGCTTATTAGTTAAATCTACTCGCGCGCTACAAATTGTAAAATGGATTTACTAAATCAGAAACCTTCGCGGGAGTGGAAACAACATTTCACCAAATTTCATTGAAATCGCATGAATGGTATATGAACGCATATGGAATTTCGTTTAAACGATACGTGTGCCGTTACACATTTGTTGAATCTACTCGAGCGCTACCTATTGTAATATGTATTTACTAAGTCAGAAACCTTTCCTCGGGTGTACACAACAATTCACTAAAGTTTCGTCGCAATCGGATGAATGGCATATGAACGCATACGGTACTTTGATGAAATGATTCAAGTGCCGTCGCGCATTTGTTGAATCTACTCGTGCGCTACCTATTGTAAAGTGGATTTACTAAGCCAGAAACCTTCCCGGAAGTATACACAACATATCAACACAGTTTCATCGCTATCGGACAAATGGTATATGAACGCATAGGGGACTTAGTTGTCGCGCTTTGCGCGTCTTCGCTCATTTGTTGAATCTACTCGTGCGCTGCCTATTGTAAAATTGATTTACTAAGCCTGAAACCTTCTCTGGAGTGTAAACAACAACTCAGCCAAGTTTCGTCGCTATCGGACGATGGTATATGAACGCATTCGGGTCTTTGTCGAAACACTTCGCGCGTCGTCGCTCATTTGTTTAATCTACTTCTGCGATACCTATTGTAAAATGGATTTATTAAGCCAGAAATCTTCCCTGAAGTGTACACAACATCTTATCCAAGTTTCATCGCTATCGGACGAATAGTATATGAACGCATACGGGACTTTGTTGAAACACTTCACGCGTCATCACTCATTTGTTGAATCCACTCGTGCGCTACCTATTGTATCATGGATTCACTAAGCCAGAAATCTTGCCTGGAGTGAACACATCCTCTTACCCAAGTTTCATCGCTATCAGACGAATGGTATATTAATGCATACGGGACTTTGTTGAAACGCTTTGCGTGTCGTCGCTCATTTGTTGAATCTACTCGAGCGCTACCTATTGTTAAGTGGATTTACTAAGCCAGAAACCTTCCCTGAAGTGTACACAACTTCTCACCCAAGTTTCATCGCAATGGGGTGAATAGTATATGAACGCATGTGGGACTTTTTTGAAACAAACGCACGCCATTTTGTTGAAGTAACTCGCGCGCCATCTATTGTAAATTGGATTTACTATGCCTATAACTTTTCCTGGTGTATGCATAACTCACCAAAATTTGATCGCAATCGGATGAATTGTATATGAATGCATCACCAACACTCATTTGTTTAAATTACTGGCGCGCTATCTATTGTAAATCGGATTAACTATGACTATAACCATCCCGGAAGTGTGCTAAACAACCCACCAAAATTACATCGCAATCGGATGAATTGTAGGCAATATGAACGCATCGCCAACACCCATTTGTTTAAACTACTCGCGCGCTCTCTATTGTAAATTGGATTAACTATGCCTATAACCAGGGGCAGCTCCTGATCAAAATTTGAGGGTGGGCCAGATGATACTATTGTTGTTTCATATTAAATATTGTTTTATATCATTGTTGCCAATCTTGCCATTATCATCATTCCACACAACACAACATTTGAACAATTTAAATAAATAGTTGATGCATTAAAAACTGTACTCACATGGCTTTTATTTATAAATATATTCTCTCCTGTGCTTGGACGAAGCAAATTTATCAGCTTGGTAGATGAGGTCATAATTATTTAATTTCTAACTTTGTGTTCAGAGCTATAGAAGAAAATGGATTTGTTAATAAAAATTCCACTTTCATTTTCCTATGTCGCATACAATCGACATATTAAATAACTACGTACCGTGTCACAAAAGTTAAAAACACATTTATACAGTAGAAATTAACTTCAGACTACTGAAAATGCATAAATATAGTTTTGTCTAATGTCAGAATGCCGTGAACAATAGCTGAATACCTGTTTAAAGACGTGGAGTGGGGTGGACCCTTCTCCCGTATTTAACAGACAGAAGCAGGAAGTGAAATGAAGATATCTTCTGTTTCGCTTCAAAGCAACGCTATGGGCCCAATCTGCTGGCCCTTGAAGAGAGAGAAAATTCCCTTCATAGCACTGAAGAATTCGCGTGCAAGACAGTGCTATGTCCACTGTTTCATCACCTGGCCCATCAAGCCATATACTTTACATGGGACTTTCTGTGGACCGGCCCTCGCTATGACGACACACCGTACGTGACTGTCAGGATCTTAAGCTAGGGATGATTTATATATATATACAGGGTACTTCAAAAAAATGTATACACACTTTAAACTATCGTAGTTTTCCCGCTCTACAAGGCTAATGTTATATTTCTTCGCCAGGTGGCAGCATAATCGTCCCTCTGTGTTATATTGTCAGTTGGAATTTGTAATATCAACATGGCGGACGTACGTTTGAGTTTTGAAGAACGTAAGCAGGTTATTAAGTGGTACTGGAAGTTTGAGAATGTAAATGAAGTTCAAAGACAGTGGAGAAGGGAGTATGATACAGAACCACCTTCAAGATTAACAATTACACGCATACGAGACAAATTCGAAGTTCATGGAACAGTGTGTGATGTGCATAAAGGTCATTCAGGTCGACCTCGAACAGCTACAAGTGGTGAGTCATCAACGGCAGTCTTGGAACTGTTTCAACGCTCTCCTAACAAATCTTCAAGGCAAGGGGCACGAGAAAGTGATGTAAGTGCTAGCAGCGTGCTACGCATTCTGAAGAGAGGCAAGTATCGTGTTTACATTCCAAGGCTGGTGCAACAGCTAAGTGACGACGATCCAGATCGAAGGTTGCAATTTTGTGAATGGGTTCAGGAGATGGTGATACGTGAACCGGGATTTATGGGTAGCATCATTTGGTCGGATGAAGCCCAATTCAAACTTAATTGAACTGTCAATAGGCACAATTGTGTTTACTGGGGTGAAGAAAATCCTCACATTACAATTGAAAAAGCTGTAAATTTGCCTGGTGTAAATGTGTGGTGCGGTTTGTCTTCAAGGGGACTCATTGGACCTTTTCGATTTGAAGGCACTGTAACTGGTATAACTTACCTAACAATGCTTGCCGATTCCATATTTCCTGCCATTCGTGCATTATACGGTAATGATAATTTTTATTTTCAACAAGATGGTGCCCCGCCGCACTATCACAGGGACGTACGAGCTTACCTGGATCAAAATTTGCCAGGCCAGTGGATAGGACGCAGGGGGCCAATCAAGTTTCCAGCACGCTCTCCAGACCTTACACCACTGGATTTCTTCTTATGGGGCTGAGTAAAAGATGAGGTGTACAAACGTAAACCACGTACTGTAACCTAGACATTCTTTGGAATGAGATTCAAGCCGTGTGTAGAGAAATCTCATTGGACGTTTTGATACGATGTACAGAATCAGTGGTGACTCGTACTCAGAATTGTATTGATGCTGCAGGTCGCCAATTTGAACAGTATTAACATTTGTTATTTATGTTTCATTTACATTGGACTTTCAGCTTTCTAATTTCCTGAAATTTAACTTTGTAGAACGGTAAATAAATTTTCTATGGAAGTTCAAAGTGTGTATACATTTTTTTGAAGCACCCTGTATATAATGCGTTTGGCCCTCTAAGGAGCACGTAGAACCTTTAGTTAACATTGGTCTTCTTATCTTCCCAAAACTTCCTCATCCTTTCGCTATGTGCCTGTCTTCTTTCTTGTGTCCATGCAGCTTTAAGTTTCAAATTCTGTCCCGTAGGGATCTTGGGGGAAACTTATACGAATTTACTTTTTGTCTATATGCAGTCCGCGTCATTGTCTGTGGGTCAATATTGATTTCAGTGAGGTCCTTTTGGGTGTCTGCTAGCCAGCGTACTTTGGTTTGTCGGTTTCCATTGACTATGAGGAAGATTTTCTTGGTCAGTCGGGAGTTGTCCATTCGAGCCATATGTCCGTAGAATTGCATGCGTCTTTTACGTGCGAGTGAGGCGAATCGTTCAGTCCGTGAATACAGTTCGTCTGAGCTTTTCCTCATCCAGATACCGTCCTGAAGCTTTGGTCCAAAGATTTTTCTCAGTATTTGTCGTTCTATCTTCTCAATGTATTTGATGTTGATGGTTAACGATGACGTCTCAATCGCATAGAGTGCCTCTGGGAGGATGACTGTGTGGTAGTGATGGAGTTTGGTTTTAGTGGAAAGTGATTTCTTGTTGTAAATATTCCAAGTGATTGTGTAAGCTTTGCGTAATTTTTCTGCACGTGTTTTGTTAGCCATTCTTTCGATACCAGTGTTCCCGATAATTTCACCTAGGTACTTGAAGTGCTTAACTTGTGTGATGTCGCCATATTTGGTTGTAATTGGTGCCAGGTATGTGCTCTTGGAATCCATGTACTGTGTTTTCTCGTAAGAGATATGGAGGCCGGTTCTGATTGATATCTCATGAAGCTTCTCGATGGCATGTCTGGCTTCTTCTGGAGTCCGGGTAATTATTGCTAGGTCGTCAGCAAAGGCGAAGCATTTTATGTTGATTCGTTGTTCTTTTGTTCCCATACTTATTCCAGGTATTTCTTTCTCCCATGTTCTGATGATCTTATCTAGTACCAGGTTGAATAGGAGTGGGGACAACCCACCACCCTGTCTTACGCCTGCTCTAATGTGAAAAGGTTCGGACACTTCACCCATAAATTTAACTTTAGAAGTTGTATCTGTCAAGGTCTGTTGGATTAATGTAGTTGTTTTGTTGTCCACACCATATTCACGAAGTATATTAAACAGAGTTGCGCGGTCGATTGAATCATATGCTTTCTTAAAATCTACGAAGGTGACAACTGTGCGATTCGACTGGCGATGTTGGAGTACCATCTTGAGGTTCCAGATCTGTTCTGCACACGATCGACGCGGTCGAAATCCCGCCTGATATTCACCGATCATGTGCTCTGTCTGTTGCTCCAATCTGGTGAGGAGGGCACGTGAGAGTACCTTGTAGGCGATTGGCAGGAGTGAAATGCCTCGGTAATTATTCGGATCTGTCTTGTCGCCCTTTTTGTGTAGTGGGTGAATCAAAGCAGTTTTCCAATCAACCGGTATGGTGTCACTCTCCCATATATTAGCAATGATGGTTTGTAGTCTTTCAGTCAAGTGTTCACCTCCAATCTTGAGCACTTCGGCGATTACACCGTCTTCTCCTGGTGCCTTGTTGTTTTTGAGATGCAATATGATGTTTTGTATCTCATCATATGTTGGTGGTACTGAGTCCTGGTTTGGGGCAGTAAAGTGGAGTTGGAGATTCTGTGCAGGTGGTTCACAATTGTGAAGCTCCTCGAAGAACTGTTTCAGGAAATCACAATTGGCCTTTGTGTTTGTCTCAAGTGTGCCATCAGGGCGGCGAAAACAAAGACTGGGCGGCTTGTAGTTCGTCAGTTCTTCCCTAAATGTCCTGTGGAAATTTCGTGTGTTGTTCCTCTTAAAGTCATTATCGATTTCTTCCAATCGTTTGAGGTGGTACATGCGTTTAACTCGTCTGATTGTTTTGGATGTTTGCTTCTGCGTTTCTAAAACGTTCTGCCAATGTTCTGGTGTTCGGTTGCTATTCCATGTCTTCCAGGCTCGGATTCGGGACTCTAGGGCTTTATCACAGTCTATGCTCCACCATCTGTGTTTTCGTTTCCTTGGTGGTTTGCCGAGTTTTCTTGTTGATTCTTGGATGGCCTTGAGAAGTTCATCCCATGTTTCCGTGTTAGTCTGTAATGATTGTGTAAACTCCTGTGCGTGTTCTTTTAGGTATTCCGGATCTATGCGTGGGAGTTTGGAATTTGGACGCTTTTTACGATTGGGTATGAAGCGGACTTTGATCTGCGAGAGATGATGGTCGGACTCTACGTAACCTTTGCGTACCCTCACGTTCATGATTTCTGGAGAGAATTGTCTGGTTATTGCTACATGATCTATTTGATACTCCCCGATGTGGTTTATGGGAGATTTCCATGTAGTCATTTTTCGTGGTGGTTTCTTGAAATGTGTGGACATTAGTTGTAGGTTGGCCATTCCACATATGTTGATTAAGCGAAGCCCATTCGCATTCGTCTTTTTGTGTGCTAGGGATGATTTATTTACAATGAATTCTCTTTAGAGATTCTAGAAGGGCAAAACACTTATTTTAAGTTGACTATCTGCAACATAAAGTAATTTAAAAAATATTAATTAAACAAATTATTTGCCATGCTGCCTAACGGCCCTGGGTTGGCAGGGCTCATTCGGCCCTTAATGACGCACCGTCCCTGCCTATAACCATCCCGGAAGTGTTCACAACAACTCACCAAAATTTGATCGCAATCGGATGAATGGTTTATGATCGCATAAAAGACGAACAAACGAACATTCATTTATATATATATACTAGCAACTCGACCCGACTTCGCCCGGGAACAGTTATGTATGCATTACGTGATAAGCGCTTTTTTTTTTCAATGTCAATGAACAACGACCAATATCCGTTTTACATATCGGCATGAAGGATTAAAATCACTGACTGGACTATTAATTATATTATCATGGAGATGCATGTGCAACAAACTCTTGTCAGACGTAATTTAAGAATGGCGAGGTGCATGAAACACAAAACCCCCTTCCGTCCAATCTTAACTTGACTGTGAATTTTGTGGAACGAAGAGTTCGCAATCGAAATGAAGAAAAGCCGAATTGCACTTCCAGGGAAACTCCAAACACATCCACTCTTCTCTAAAGTTTTTAACTTAACACGACTCCACAGTTTGCTGCTGGCTGTATCTGGGGCAATAAGCTCGTCCGCTAGCTAAGCTGTACCAGGGGTGAGAGACTTGCCCCTAGCTAGCTCTTAAACTGTCTCCTCAGTAACTGAATGGAGATTGTTGGAAGAAATGAAAACGTAAAAACACATTTAGTAGGCGATGTATTGAAGATAGAGATATGCTCTCCCGGGCTTTTTTTTTTTAACTTTTCATTTGAACAATTCTTACACTCTTATTACCGGTATATAGATATTTTTAACGGTTTGCCCAGCGCAAGCTTAAAAATCGCACGGACGCAAGTAATTTTTTCGACCTTTTCGCTGAAATCGTTAGTGCTTGACTTCCTTTGTTCATAAATAAATTATTTTCTACAGAAACCTTCCTCGAGATATCCTTTACAGAATTGTGAAAACCGCATCAAAATCCATTCAGTGGTTCTCGAGATTACCCGTGACATCCAAGAATCGGGGACTTTATTTTATACTAAGTAGATATTATACGCCAATCAGCAAAATTTAATATAATATAATCCCCCTTCCGTCCAATCTTAAATTGACTGTGAATTTTGCGGATCGAAAAGTTTTCAGGCGAAATGAGAGTTGCACTTTCAGGGATTGGCGAGGTGAATGAAACTCAAATCCCCCTTCCATCCAATCTTAACTTGACTGTGTTTCACAGGCGAAATGAAGAAAATCCGAGTTGCACTTCCAGGGAAAATCCAAACACAACCACCCATCTCAGAAGTCTTAACTCAATACGACTCAACGGTTTGCTGCTGGCTGTATCTGGGGCAATAAGTTCGCCTGCTAGATAGGCTGTAACAGGGATGATAGACTAGCCCTTAGCTAGCCCGTAAACTGTCACCTCAGTAGTTGAATGGACATGGTTGGAAGATATTAAAACGTAAAAACACTTATAGTGGGCGATCTATTGAAGATAGGCATATGCACTTGCGGACTTTTTTGTAGAACTTTCCAGGCTGAACAATTCTTACACTCATAGTATTTAGATATTTTTAGCGGTTTGCCCAGCGTAAGCTTACAAAGTGCTCGGACGCCAGGTTTTTTTTTCGACTTTTCCTCTTCGTTTGATCATAAATAAATTATTTTCTACAGAAATTATCCTCGAGATATCATTTGCAGAATGGTGAAAACCGCATCAAAATCCATCCAGTGGTCCTCGAGTTTACCCGTAACATCCAAGAATCGGGGATTTCGTTTTATACTAAGTAGAGATACATATATTTCCGTTGACTTTTCAAGAAATGCAAGAATTTTCATGTACTCTGGAGACGATTTGGAAGTTTTTGGTACAAACCACGCCTTCTAACTCCCTCTGGTTTAGGACCTTGAGTTTTGAGAAACATACACCTTAACGTATTATATAATAAGAAAGGTTTAGATAAAGTCTACAGTAGAAAAGCTAGACATTTGAGGAAAAAGTCGTTCCCCTAGGCTATGTATGTCATGTGCTAGGTTCAAAATAAATGTTATACAACCAGAACTGCAACCCTTTTCAGCTCAGAAAGTTAATTATGCTTAATGACATAAGTTGAATGGTATTAGCTTAAATCATCATCTTACATTTGTCATGAAGAAACCATAACGGAAAAATGTGATACTGTATGTCATAAACACCCGGGTCCTATTATTGGTTGTGCCATCTGGCCTATCGCAAGATGTAGTTCGCAGTGGAAGTGTGCACCGATTAGCCTGGCGCTGGGCCCATTAAACTGGACTAAGGTTATGAAGGTATCAGAGGCGATGGATTGAACGTACATTCACTGCCATGTGAATGCAAGTTCTATTCGAATGCGCTATACATTATGGGCTTAGAAGATTGTAGTTTTACGTGACCGTGAATACATTATGGGCTTAGCTTAGCTTAGCCTAAAGAAATAAAGACTAAATAAGGTACACATACTCAACACATAGGCAAAGAAAAGGTAATGTATTGACCAAAGAGATAACATGAAGGAATGACGAGGAAGCATTACATGCTATGAATGAGGTTAAGTGGACGACAAACATGTGATACTAGGTAAAATAACGGTCGAAAGGACCGAAACGTAAATGTCAAGATCGATAGGGAGAAACGATAAAGGGGGGAACACATCTGGGAAAGTATACTCGTAAAGAGAAAAATTACATTGTGAAAAATAAAGATTAAAAGGGCTAGACAAAGAGTCGGGGAAAGTGAGTTTACCGTCAAAGGAGCGAACGGTAGCTCAAATAGCCCTGAAGGAGATGAGGGAGTGCGAGGGGGACGGAGTATTAATAAAAGCGCGCGTAGATATGACGTAAAAGAATAAACACAAAAAGGGGCAAGTAACCGATATTAAAAATAAATACGAGAAAGGTATTGCAACACAACATAAAAGATATCCATCAAAATAAGTTACGTCAGAAAGGGATTAAGCCAAACTCATGGACTTGCATATGAACACGCAATCCTAAGATAAGAGGCAAACGAAAATATAAGTTATATGGCATAGGTCTTACTGTTGAACACACGTTACTCAGTAAACCGGACCAAATACTTACACAAAAGATATGACGAAAAGGGGACAAAGATAACGGGAACGAAACAGATACTCCATGGACATACTAGAATAGGCGAAACGCCCTAGTATTCCATACAATGAGCAAAGACAAAAATACGTAACCTACCTTGATGGTATCAGCATTAATCCGGACTCACGGAATTACATTAAATGAACTTGATTCGCACCTCTACGTGCACCTTTATAAAAAACTCAAACGAACAGGAAAAAACGGATAGAAAATCAAGGCATCTCGAAAATGAGAGCGGGTGCATAAACAAAAAAAGGTCCTATCAGGATAGAAAAAACAGAAGACTGCCAAGAGAGTAACAAGGGATTGTCACAGGAGACGGAAAAAGAAGATAAAAAGGTAAGAGGTGCCACTAATCACGATTCGGCATAGCACGAAATCACTATAACGAACCTTGATCAGCAATTATAGAAATGTCCACTGATCTTCTCGGCTATTCTCGCCAGTAATAACCAAGAAGAAAAGAGAACAATTCCGATAGTTGACACTCCGAAGAAAAGAGGAAAAAGGGAAGACTACAGGAGGAAAAGAAAAACGGTTCAGATTCCCACGCACACCCCCAAAATTTTTGTTGCGTCCACCAAAATAGACGAACAAAAATTTTAATTAAACATAAGGAAGGGAGAAGGGATAAAAAAGGGGACATCACGAAAATGTGGTGGGAGGGAACCTAGAAGTAGGGAAAGACGGGGATGACTCAAAAGAATGTACTTCAATGAAGATAAATATAAAAATCAAGGTACGAAAATTTCACAATAAGAACTTAAGTTAAACCAGATAAAACAAAATAGTTAAAATAAAATAAAAACCCTAGCTTCTTCGCCAAAATATTTTACAAAAGTTACAAAGTTAGAGATTTACAATATATAATAAATATAAGTACACAAAAGCTGTCTTCCTTATTCTCTCAAGGTAGGATGTCAGAGAGCAGATATGATCATTAACTAAAACAAGAAAGAACGATTAATAGAGAGCGATATTATCTTATTCTAATAATGGGATAAAGTTGAGTGGCGACTACCACGTTACTCCGACAAAGATTAATTAGGGACGAGGAAAAATGTCTAGACGTCATCTATTTAAATATTATTCGAAGGAATGTCCAGAAAAGAAGTAGATAATTATAATTAATACCAATGCCATCTTGCGCCAAAGCACGTAAACTTGAAGAAATAAGCTGAAAATCATGTCACAAGAGAAAAATAAACATTTAAGGGAAAGAGAAGAAATGTGACAAAGAAAGATGGACTTAACTTACAAAACGCTTCAGCTGGGTGACATGAGCGGTAGATACTTGCTGCAGTCTGTCATCACTCACAAGCTCCACAGTGACAGGTGTGAGGAAATGAGTGATAATGCGCGGAGTAGACCATCGCATGCACAGTTTACTCGAGATCTGCGCCGCCGCATTCCTCACAGGGTGAAGCTTCACCAGTACTTTGTCGTTTACCTGAAAAGTAATGGTACGTCTTCCAAAGTTGAACCTCTCAGCTACTTTGGTCCGAGCCTTTTTAAGTGCTTAACAGCAATCTCCCTTTTTTGGGACACGGAAGAATGTCTCGAAGGTTCAGATAAGTACTCTATGTTCCACTTGAGCAGTAGCGGATCCACAAGTGTCCTACCGAGAAATAATTCTGCAGGAGTAGTTTGAGTTGAAGAGTGGAACGAAGTGTTGAATCCCAGACAGAAATACTGAAGGTTTACGTCCCAAGAAACATGATCCGCGTTGTAGAAGGCCGAAATACAAGCCTTCAAATTTCTATGAAAACGTTCAACTTGGTTCCCTTGGGGACGATAGGGAGACAGGAACACATGACGAATACCCCAATCGAAAATCATAGTCTCAAAAGTCTTAGATCTGAACACAGTAGCATTATCGGATACCAGATACTTGGGTGGCCCAAATATACCAAATATATATTTACTCAGAAAGTTTACGGTAGTTCTTGACGTAATTTCTCTCACGGGGAAAAGCCAAACGAATTTAGAGAAACCATCGATTACAGTGAGAACGGCCTGATTACCCTGTTTTGATCGGACGAGTGGACCAAAATAGTCTATGAATAAACGTTCTCCTGGTCGAGTCACAATATCTGCTTGATGCAGACCGACCTTGGTGTTTTGCGCAGGCTTGGAACGTTGACAGATTAAACATTTCCGGACGAAACTAAAGGAATCAGACATAATTGAAGGCCAATAAAACTTAATTGAAGGCCAATAAAACTCGTTCGAGATCTTTCTGAAGGTTCTGTGCATACCGATGTGTGCCCCAAAAGCGGAGGAATGGTAATATGTTAAAAGCATTTCGCGAACAGCCTCAGGAGCAAAAATCCTAAATTTCGAAGATTTAGGTAGCGTGTACCCGATAACGTCATTTCGAATACAAAACTCGGAACAAAAAGGATCTTTGTTCGTCATTTTGCCACGCAACTCCATACAATATGGATCCTCAGCTTGGAAGGTCCTGATATCCACAAAAGACCAAGGACAGTGTTGCAGTAGAAACACAGGTTCAGGAGGTTCTGAAGGAGGGGAGGGAGGAGGAACGGGGATAGTAACGTTTTCCTCAAACATACGTGAGAGACAGTCGGCAACAGAATTCTCGCTGCCTCTCACATGTACAATATTGAAATTGAAGGAAGATAGTCGTAGGATCCATCGGTTAATACAACCTAATTTCTTGACATGTGACAGACTCCACTTTAAAGCATCGTTATCTGTATACACAGTGAAACGTCTATGTTCCAGAAAACTCCTAAAGCGTTCACACCCGAACACTACCGCCAAACTTTCTTTCTCAAAAATGGAGTAACGTCTTTCATGTTCATTCAGCATTCGACTAGCGAAAGCAATGGGGGCGAATCTCCCATCCACTTGTTGACTCAACACGCTCGAAACTGCTAGATCACTAGCATCACAATGCAGAAAAAAATTCCGAATTAAAATTAGGGGATTGCAATACAGGAGCACTAGACAAACATTCCTTTAGTCTTAAAAACGCACGTTCTTGCTCAGGTCCCCAAACGAAAGTGCTGTTCTTCTTCTTCTTCAAGACATTTAAAGGGGCGGCAACATCAGAAAAATGTTTTATGAACCTGGAATAAAAGGTGAACATCCCCAACACACGACGTAAGGATTTCAAAGAAGTAGGACGAGGAAGTTCTTGTAGACATTTCACACGTTCAGGGTTAACCGAGATACCTTCACCGGACAGCACGTGACCTAGAAACTTTATCTTGGAACACCCTAACGAACTTTTCCCAGGATTTACGGTTAAACCTGCTCGTCTTAGACGCCCGAAAACTTCACGAAGATGACCAACGTGTTCTTCAAAAGTGTTACTATACAGTAAATTACGAGATCATCAAGATAATTGAAAACGTACTGAAACTTCAGATCTCCCAATAGGTCTTACAATACGCGACTGAGCGCTTGGGCTCCGATAGCAATTACCATAGGTAACTTCAAATATTCAAACAACCCAAAGGGGGTAGAAAAAGCAGTAACTTTGCGGCTCTGTTCATCCAAAGGAATTTGATAATACGCGGAATTTAAGTCAACTATAGAATAGAATTTCGCGTTGTGAAAGTGTTGAAACGCCAATTCCAGGGTAGGAAGTGGGAAATTATCGAATACCACCTTCTTATTTAATAGTCGATAGTCCACCACAAGACGAAACTCATTTTCTTTCTTAGGAACTAAGAAGGCAGGTGAGCCATAAGCAGACTTGGAAGGTCTTATTACATTTCTTTCTATCAGATCACTCACATGTCTCTTCATGGCTAAAAGTTTGGGAGGGGAGCAAGGGAACGGAGCAGATCTCACAGGAATAGAATCAGTCAAATCGATATGGCATTCATACCCAACAGCACTTCCCAAATGATCAGTGATCACATCAGAAAATTCATTCACCAAATCATATAAAATCTGCCTTTGATCAGATAAGGAAAGGGGTAATGGCATCACACAGTCAGGTAGAATATTAAACACTCAGGGCATAAAATTCTCAAAAGGAAACCTCTGGTTAGATGAAAAAAGAAAGCTGTAGGTATCATCACTGAAGTCTAACCTCAATCCAGTTTTTTTCATAAAGACGGCACCCAGCAAGACAGGTACAGCAAAATTATCCATGACCTGAAACTCATTATCCCAAGAAAAATCGTGGATTTTAACATGGCATGAAATTGATTCGTAGACATGAATGGGATTGTTAGAGGCTGAGACAAAATTATTTCGGGACTGGTGCAGACGTTTACATGCGTCAGGGATCTCCTCAATCACCGAAATTGGTTTGATTACTCCTTGTAAACCACACCCAAACAAAACTTCCCTATTAGCGGTACTAAACAATCTCGGTAGGTATGTGACTCTTTTAAGCAGTTCCAGCATCGAACCGGGGACCTGGAAGCATTCACATGAGGAGGGGCATTTACATCAAGGTTATGGGAACGAGGGGTACTACGTTGGACATGATTCACAGCATTAACGCGAACATTAGTTCTATGTGAATTAACAGAGGCGAAGGTATTGCCTCGATTGTTGCAGTGTCGTGTCGACCAAGGAGCAGGAGTAGTATTATTGCCTCGTTCTCCACATGCAGGCATATCGATCTTATTACTACATTCATTCATTTTGAACGCTAATTCGGGAAACATACATTCAGAAGGCTCTGGAGGGGGGATATATCGATTACACAGTCGGGCAGTTGCTTCAAATTCACGCCCTAGAATAAGAATATCTTCAGTATCTAATACTGAAGAGCGGCGAATAAACTGTTTATAGGAGGGATGTAAATTACAATAAACAGTATTAATAGTTTCACTAGAAGACAGTGGAACTGAAAGACGAGATATTAGGATACGTATCGCTGTGACATAATCATCAATATTCTCCCCGAGAGCTTGGGTACGGGAGAAAATCTCATGCCTTAAGGCATGCTCAAAGTCAGATGGCGTGAATCTCCTTTTCAAAGCATTCACGAAACTAACCCATGAACTGAAGTGATACTGGACTAGACGGTACCATATTAAAGCGTTCCCACATAATAGCATAGGGAGGCATTGAACAATACTGTCAGGAACTGTAACGTAATCATGATTACGGTACAAATTATTATTATTATTATTATTTTTAATTTCATTGTGTAATTATTATTATTATTATTGAAATATCAAAGTTATATCGTTTTATTCGCCCATTAATATCAAGGGAGGGGCCATACCATATTCACGTCATTACCATAGTCATATATAATATTGTCAAGTGCTTAGATTAAGAAACAGGGTTTTTATAGAGGTCTAGGGCTGTTTTATTAGTTAAATTGTAAAGACAGGACGGGCATGGTTGGAAGAAGTTACGGACGGTGAAGCAACATATTGCAAGAAAATGTATTTCTGGAACGAAGCCACGCTGACTGGAGACAAGGGCTTGGAGAAAGATTTCGGCGGAATATATATATGCGCAACGAGAGGAATAGCGGGTTCTGAGTGGAATATTTGAAGTACGCGGGCCTGTATTCCCGCTCGGAGAAGTTTTAGCGTCGCTTGAGGACTGAGAAAGGCTTTGCTATAATTGGTCTGATGGGTCGCGGGCAAATTTATGCCGCGAAACATCGGGACCATTCAGAGTGTATAAAAGCCCAGCGCGACTTCAGCACTGGCTATTCTATAGATTCTATTCTGTCATTCACATATTCGATCACGCACTCACTCACTGACTTTGTGAGTCGTAGACTCTGCCAGTCCCTCAGTAAGATGGGACTTAGTGAATTCAATTAGCCTGGTTTGTTCAAATTTGCTTACCATGGTGATCAAACTCAGAAACAAGCAGCAGCAGCAGCAGCAACAACAACAACAACAACGAGAAGAAGAAAACATATGTTTTCAAAGGTCAATAAACGTGTGTTGGCGTAAGATCTCAAATTAGACTGCAAGCAGACCAACGAGATGGACTTTGAACCACAAGGCACCTGGTATGTGGACCGAGTTATTATCAACACAGAAGATCAGCGCTAGCGAGAAGACAGTCAATATTGCCCCGTAATTAGGGAATATTAATGCACATATTGTACACAGCTCGAAACCTCAGATCAAATGTTAATAATTTTGTTGTAAATAAACCAGTATTAGTTAAAATGTCTTGTTCATTGGGAGTTGAATATATAGGATAGTTGGAATGCAAAGAGTATCTCATAGAGCAAGTTTATTGCCCTACGCTCCGATGATAGATCTTGGCTCAAGGAAGGGAGCGGCCGTGGCTAAATAAAATTTTAATGTGTTATCTTTACGATAACTGGCGCCCAGTAAATCTAAATTAATAAAGTGTATGTCGTCTGTCTAGACAGGCCAATGCTAAATAAGAACGATGAGGTGGTTTTAAGGAGTCTTGAGTGTAATATCTGTAGAAACGTTATAAATGATCGCCCAACTTGTAGAGCGATATCCAACGACAAAGGTAGCCGTTACAAATGGCACAACCAATGTGGGGCTACGAAATATCGTACTGAAGTGAATGGATATTATGTATAAATCCAGTTTATTTCAAGTATGTTAAAGTTTAAAGTTGTTTTCATGTACGATATAAACGAGTACTCTTTGCATTCATTCCGAGTTTTTCAATAAAGAGGCATATATCAAGTTAGGGAACTACGGTTATAAATTAGGAGTGTTCCTTTGATGAGTTGTTTTTTGGGTAATGAGTAACAGGGATAATTTGGGGAACATAAATTTGATAAACCGTAGTATTATAAGATCAATTAAAATGTCGAAATTAGATGTGCAGGGTACCAATGATGAGATGTCAAAAGTAAGCGAAAATCAGGAAACTGAGGAAAATAAACAAGACGGGGCTACAAACATCTAGATTAATGAGGGGGAGAATCCTTCCTAGCTTCGAAACCTGACGATGCTGATAACAGAACAGAACAGAAACATAGATATTAAGTTAGGCGAGCAAAGTGCAAAGTTAGCTGAACAGAGTATGAAGTTAGAGGAACAAAGTAAGAAATTTGACGTGCGTAGTGATCAATTAGAGAAATCAATAGATCTTAAGTTCACTGAGCATAGTAAGAAGCTAGATGAACAACGTAAGAAGTTTGATGAAGCTCCAGAGAACTTCAATAAACAAATTAATGAAGTAGGCCGAGAATTTCACAATAAGTTAGAAAGCAGGATTAGTGAGGTGGAAGAATCATGGTCACTTAAGGTTGACGCCAGAATGCAACAAGTGTCGGAGCGAGTTGATAAAATTGACGAGGAAGTGAAAATTAAATGTAGTAAGGTTAGGGTTGACTTAGAAGGAGAAGTCAACAGTATGAAGGTCAAGTGTGATAATAATATTGCTAAAATAGGTAATTTAGAAAATAAACTAGAGAGCGATAATCAAGAAATTAGGGAAGAGGTTAACAGTATCAGTGAAGTAGTAGCGAGTAAGACAGATAAAATGGAGGAGAAATTGCAGAGATGTCAGAAGCAAATAGCAACAAATAGCGGTAATGTACAAATAGGAAATTTCTAACTAAAGAGGCAGATTTGCCAGTATTCACAGGCAAGGCATATAACCCAATGGGATTCTTAAAAACAGTAGAAAAGAAGTTCGCTAAAGATTTAGAAGAGGGGATCGTTCAATGGGAACAAGTACTTGAGATGCTAGATAAATCTTTTGTTAGGGATTCAAGGTCATGGTTCAGTGTGTATAAATACCAGATGACTAGTTTTAGAAAATTTAAAGAGAAGTTCATAGCCAAGTACTGGAATGAAAATGTGCAAGAAAGAGAAAGATGTAACATTATTTTTGGGAAGTACCAAAGGAGAGATGGTGTTTCGTACACAGAGTATTTCTTAGCGCATGTACTTATATGCCAGAATTTAGAAGGTTTAGAGACTGAATCACAGGTAATTAAAACATTATTAAGGCATTTTCCTGATATAATTAAAGAAGCATTCTTCATGCAGAATATTACTACTATTGACGGGTTCGAGAAGCTATTGGAAAACTTTGACTCTCTTGAAAATAGTAGGACCGAACGCAAGCCAATAAGTAGAGGAGATAATTTCGGGCAGGGTGAGAGAGAGAGGGGAAGAGAACAAGGCAGGAATGCGAATTACGAAAGACGACTTGACAATGGGGGACGCACAGCAGATACGAGGAACGAGAATTTGAACAGAGTAGGGGAAGGTACTAGGCCAGACAGACGTACAGGTCAACAACAACAATCTACATCAGGGGCAGGTAGGCCTAATTTAAACGAATAACGGGTTGCAGTGAGGTCAACAGACAGCCCGAAGTGATTGCAGTTCAATGTCCTAGGAATATTGAGTATTTAGGAGATTTTAATATAGATGTTAGAGAAGAACTGCTTTATGACCTAAATGGTGGAAATTTAGATAATGTTGAGAATGAGATTATGTCACCAGTAATTAAACTTAATGTGTGGGGTAAAGAAGTTGATGTTTTATTGGACAGTGGAAGCGAAAACTCTTGTACAAATTTAAGATTTTTGGAAGATGTAATGAGAGAAGGTATTCATGTTGATATAATTCCAGTTAAGTCCACTTTCATTGTCACAGCTGTAGGTAGTAGGTCTCAGAAAATATGTAAGCAAGTCGCAGTTCCAATTAACATTAGTGAGTTAGTTAAATTTCAGCCCTGTTTGGCAGTTCCAAATTTATTATATCCGGTGATTCTTGGTGCGGAATGGTTATCATTATATCAAGTTAAATTAGATTTTCATTTTGGCAGGATATGTTTATTTTGGCAGGATAAAGAAGTTCAGGTTACGAATAAGGTGTCTAAGACTGACAAACAGATGAAAGTGTGTATGTTTGAGGAAGAAAGCAACGTGGTTGTGAGTGATGAGTTTCCTGAAGTAAATGAGGTAGACCGCGGAGATGCTAGTGAGAGCAAAGTTTTTAAGGTGTGTCAGGTTGCAATGGAGTCTGAACTTGAGAGTAGGATCCATGATGCATTGTCACAGTGTAAGCTGGATGATGAGCAAGGTCATCAGTTACATGAGGTATTAATAAAATATAAGGAAATTTTCAGCTCAAAACCCGGAGCAACACACTTATATGAGCATAGTTTTGTCGTTAAAGACACAAGTAGTTTCGTAGGGCCTAGGTATCCTGTCGCAACTAAATATATGAAAGCCGTCGAAGAACAGATAGAATTAATGTTGGAAAACGACATAATTGAGCCTTCAGCTAGCCATTGTTTAAATCCATTAGTTGTGGTAGCCAAGAAAGACAATTCAGTGAGACTGTGCATAGACGCCAGAATGTTAAATACCAGAATCGAAAGCGACCAGCTGAGAACTGAAACAGTGGAGGAATTAGTTCAACGTTTTCAGGGGCGGAAGTGGTTCTCGACAGTAGATTTAAGTAGCTCATTTTGGCAAGTTCCACTCCGTGCTTCAGATAGGTATTTAACTGCCTTTGCTTTTAAGAATAGACTCCTACAGTTCAAAAAAGTACCATTTGGGACTAAAACTAGCAGTTCCGCCTTAATTCGAGCTTTATCTATGGCTCTAGGTCCAGAGACTAGTGAGTTTGTTACGAATTGTGTGGATGACATAGTTATTGCGTCACATACATTCGAGGAACATATAGATCACTTGAGTATAGTTTTTCGTAAATTATGGGAAGGGGGTTTCACTTTGAAACTGGAAAAATCTGAATTTTGTGTACACCACATAACTTTTCTAGGACACACTGTTTCTGCAGATGGTGTTACACCAGAGTCATCTAGGCTAGAGAAAATTAGTAGTATGCCGTCTCCACGTAATAGTAAGCAATTAAGGTCATTTATTGGTGTTCTCAATTATTTCAGGCGCTTTGTTGTCCAGTATGCAGGGTTATTAGAACCATTTAGAGAATTGTTGAAGAGTAAGAGTGTGTGGAAATGGACACAGGTCCACGAGGAAGCCTTCAGAACGCTGAAAGAAGGATTCAGTAGAACAGTGATGCTGAAACACCCTAGGTATGATAGAGAGTTTATAGTAATCACGGATGCATCAGAGGTTGGTATTGCGGGCTGCCTATGCCAATACGATGATCAGGGTCAGTTAGGCATTGTATCGTTGGCAAGTAGAGGTTTGTCAATGGCTGAGAAACGCTATACAATTACTGAGATGGAATTCTTGGCAATTATTTACTCAATGAGTAAATTTAGGGTTTACGTGCTAGGCACGCACTTTCAAATCTGGACCGATCATCAGGCGCTAACGTTCATTAAATCTAGCAGGTTAACTAGTAATAGGATGACACGTTGGACGCTAGCCATGAGTGAATATGATTTCAGTATCAAACATATCAGTGGAACGAATAATAATTTAGCAGACTACCTGAGCAGACACATTCATAGTGAAGAGTGTGAAATCAATATAGGAGTGAAAGAAGGCATCTTAGTGTGTGTTGGTAAACGTATAGTGCAGGAGGATGAGAGAGTACGTTTACGAAATATGTCTGTTGAACAGGAGAGAGACAGAGTATTAGGCGACATTGTCCGCTTGGTGAGAAGCAGCAATGATGGTGAGTTATCAGTAGGGAGGCTCAAGTACGGGCTATATCAAGGTATGCTATCTAGGAAAGATAGAGATGGTGAGTGGAAAGTGTGTGTACCAGAATCTTTACAGGAAGATTTAATCTGGTTCTTTCATGCTCAATTGGGTCATTTCGGAGCCAGGAAAGTTCTGTATGCCATTAAAGGGCATTTCTTTTTTAAAGCTATGGGAAGGAAGATTAGGAAGATTCTTGCTACTTGCGATCTCTGCCAACGCGCGAAGCACTCAAATCGGCACTTGATTGGAGAGTATCAAGCGGTAATAGCCAAGAAGCCGGGAGAGCTTGTGTGTGTTGATCTGTATGGGCCACTGGTGAAGTCTCGATACGGATACCAATTTATAATGGTAATAATTGACGCATTCAGTAAATTTGTCAAATTATATCCCTTGAGACAAGCTACGGGAAGGTGTTGTGTCAAGCAGATAGCAGAAAAGTATATTCCTGAGTTTGGATGCCCACTCAGTATACTTAGCGATCATGGAAGCCAGTTCACGTCTAAAATATGGACTACCAAGCTGACGGAACTAGGTACCCGGATTATCTACTCTTCAATTAGATATCCACAAGGCAACATGGTTGAACGGTCTATGAAATCCATTGGAAGAATATTCCGTACATACGTGCACGACAAACACAACGCGTGGTTCTCACGGTTGGGTGATGCCGAACGCTGGTTAAACTCAGTGTTACACGAGAGTACGGGATGTTCACCATATGAAATTCGTTATGGAAGGAAGCCCTCCAACGAAATAGCAAGAATGATAGGTTTAGATCCGGGTGAGGGACACTCCACGGAGTATTATCTTCTGTTGGCCAGGGACAAATTAGAAAATCAGGAAACCAAAGGAAACGCCGACAGAAGGGGGTCTACGACGAATTGGAAGTAGGTAGCTAAGTTTTGTTACGTAAGCCGTTGCCATCTTGTGCATTGGAAGGGAAAATGTCAAAGCTGTTTTTATTGTTTACTGGACCTTACGTCGTTTCGAAGAGGATAGGAAAGAATGCCTACTTATTGAAAGATCAGGAAAATTATGTCATTGGTACATATAACATTTTCAATCTGAGGAAATATCATAGAAAAGAGCAAGTGCTGCAAGAAGGGCAGACTGCCGTGTGTTTATAATTAGAGTCGTGTCGTGGCTCTAAGGAATTGGTGGAAGTGAGATAAATCATTTGTGTTGCGTGAAACAAGAAGCAATATATATTGTGTTCTGTTATTGTAAGGGACTACAAGAACAAATGTAGCATGTAAATCCTGTATGACTGCACAGGACAATCAGAATGTTTATGTAACATTGCAAGAAGAGTGCAGATCAATCAAGGAAAATGAAAAGGGTATAATCATTATGTTTGTAATTTGAAGGGTCATATATGTATATTCAGTGTATTTCCTGTTAAGTTTTAAAGGGAAGATTTGTGATTTCATCATTCATTACATTCTTTATGAAACCATGGTGACGTTTTGTAACGTAATCTTGATTACGGTACAAATTATTATTATTATTATTATTTTTAATATCATTGTGTAATTATTATTATTATTATTATTGAAATATCAAAGTTATATCGTTTTATTCACCCATTAATATCAAGGGAGGGGCCATACCATATTCACGTCATTACCATAGTCATATATAATATTGTCAAGTGCTTAGATTAAGAAACAGGGTTTTTATAGAGGTCTAGGGCTGTTTTATTAGTTAAATTGTAAAGACAGGACGGGCATGGTTGGAAGAAGTTACGGACGGTGAAGCAACATATTGCAAGAAAATGTATTTCTGGAACGAAGCCACGCTGACTGGAGACAAGGGCTTGGAGAAAGATTTCGGCGGAATATATATATGCGCAACGAGAGGAATAGCGGGTTCTGAGTGGAATATTTGAAGTACGCGGGCCTGTATTCCCGCTCGGAGAAGTTTTAGCGTCGCTTGAGGACTGAGAAATGCTTTGCTATAATTGGTCTGATGGGTCGCGGGCAAATTTATGCCGCGAAACATCGGGACCATTCAGAGTGTATAAAAGCCCAGCGCGACTTCAGCACTGGCTATTCTATAGATTCTATTCTGTCATTCACATATTCGATCACGCACTCACTCACTGACTTTGTGAGTCGTAGACTCTGCCAGTCCCTCAGTAAGATGGGACTTAGTGAATTCAATTAGCCTGGTTTGTTCAAATTTGCTTACCATGGTGATCAAACTCAGAAACAAGCAGCAGCAGCAGCAACAACAACAACAACAACGAGAAGAAGAAAACATATGTTTTCAAAGGTCAATAAACGTGTGTTGGCGTAAGATCTCAAATTAGACTGCAAGCAGACCAACGAGATGGACTTTGAACCACAAGGCACCAGGTATGTGGACCGAGTTATTATCAACACAGAAGATCAGCGCTAGCGAGAAGACAGTCAATATTGCCCCGCAATTAGGGAATATTAATGCACATATTGTACACAGCTCGAAACCTCAGATCAAATGTTAATAATTTTGTTGTAAATAAACCAGTATTAGTTAAAATGTCTTGTTCATTGGGAGTTGAATATATAGGATAGTTGGAATGCAAAGAGTATCTCATAGAGCAAGTTTATTGCCCTACGCTCCGATGATAGATCTTGGCTCAAGGAAGGGAGCGGCCGTGGCTAAATAAAATTTTAATGTGTTATCTTTACGATAACTGGCGCCCAGTAAATCTAAATTAATAAAGTGTATGTCGTCTGTCTAGACAGGCCAATGCTAAATAAGAACGATGAAGAGGTTTTAATGAGTCTTGAGTGTAATATCTGTAGAAACGTTATAAATGATCGCCCAACTTGTAGAGCGATATCCAACGACAAAGGTAGCCGTTACAGAACCAAACCATAGCATGCACACAATTCTTCAATACGGGTAGTAAATTCAAATACCGAGGAAGTGCCTTCCTCCCCCGAATATCGGACATTCCATTTGTTCACGATGTTACCAACATTTCCACTATGGAAGTTTGAGTTATGTGCTGCCGGAATAGGCAATGTAGAAACTAGGGGGTCGAATTCCAACCAATCAAGTTTCGTCGAAGCATTGGTGTTGGCTAAATGCAACGCATCACTATTAGTAGGCGACTCGATTTCACACTTGATGTCGTTATTCATATTTGTCATTACACTCGCAGAAAAGGCACGAAAATATAATTGATATAGGCCTTACCTTTAACAACGAAGCCCAAATGAGTTTGCTACAGCAAGAAATTATCACCAGGATGGTAATTTTTACAAACTTCTTACCAAATCCACGACAGTGTGTTTTTCTTTTATTCACAACAATCTCCAGCCATCTTTTTGTCTCGACACATGAAAAACAAAAAACAAACGATAAGTACCTTATTGCCAACTTACACATACAGTTGGACGTATTTGTGGGCTAAGCGGTCCTCTTATGTCATTTTGGGGAATGAAACTAGGTGTAGTTACATGTAGAGCGATACATTCGAATAGCGACCAAGCTCTGCCTACCATTTGTGCCGTCTGGCCTATCGCAAGATGTAGTTCGCAGTGGAAGTGTGTACCGATTAGCCTGGCGCTGGGCCCATTAAACCGGACTAAGGTTATGAAGGTATCAGAGGCGATGGATTGAACGTACATTCACTGCCATGTGAATGCAAGTTCTATTCGAATGCGCTATACATTATGGGCCTAGCTTAGCTTAGCCTAAAGAAATAAAGACTAAATAAGGTACACATACTCAACACATAGGCAAAGAATAGGTAATGTATTGACCAAAGAGATAACATGAAGGAATGACGAGGAAGCATTACATGCTATGAATGAGGTTAAGTGGACGACAAACATGTGATACTAGGTAAAATAACGGTCGAAAGGACCGAAACGTAAATGTCAAGATCGATAGGGAGAAACGATAAAGGGGGGAACACATCTGGGAAAGTATACTCGTAAAGAGAAAAATTACATTGTGAAAAATAAAGATTAAAAGGGCTAGACAAAGAGTCGGGGAAAGTGAGTTTACCGTCAAAGGAGCGAACGGTAGCTCAAATAGCCCTGAAGGAGATGAGGGAGTGCGAGGGGGACGGAGTATTAATAAAAGCGCGCGTAGATATGACGTAAAAGAATAAACACAAAAAGGGGCAAGTAACCGATATTAAAAATAATTACGAGAAAGGTATTGCAACACAAAATAAAAGATACCCATCAAAATAAGTTACGTCAGAAAGGAATTAAGCCAAACTCATGGACTTGCATATGAAAACGCAATCCTAAGATAAGAGGCAAACAAAAAGATAAGAGATATGGCATAGGTCTTACTGTTGAACACACGTTACTCAGTAAACCGGACCAAATACCTACACAAAAGATACGACGAAAAGGGGACAAAGATAACGGGAACGAAACAGATACTCCATGAACATACTAGAATAGGCGAAACGCCCTAGTATTCCATACAATGAGCAAAGACAAAAATACGTAACCTACCTTGATGGTATCAGCATTAATCCGGCAACACGGAATTACATTAAATGAACTAGATTCGCACCTCTACGCGCACCTTTATAAAAAACACAAACGAACGGGAAAAAACGGATAGAAAAGCAAGGCATCTCGAAAATGAGAGCGGGTGCATAAACAAAGAAAGGTCCTACCAGGATAGAAAAAACAGAAGACTGCCAAGAGAGTAACAAGGGATTGTCACAGGAGACGGAAAAAGAAGATAAAAAGGTAAGAGGTGCCACTAATCACGATTCGGCATAGCAAGAAATCACTATAACGAACCTTGATCAGCAATTATAGAAATGTCCACTGATCTTCTCGGCTACTCTGGCCAGTAATAACCAAGAAGAAAAGAGAACAATTCCGATAATTGACACTCCGAAGAAAAGAGGAAAAAGGGAAGACTACAGGAGGAAAAGAAAAACGGTTCATGGTATTCAACAAGTTCGGATTGTATTCTAAAAACTATCCGCAAATTTACTCCAAATATTATCCGCCACTTATCCACTATGCGGTCAGCCATGCAGATTATATCCGCGGTTTTATCCGCGGATATCCGCATCCGCGCAGGGCTTTACGTATAACACAAAAACTTTTAATTAAGCATGGCAACGAATTGGAATTTTAACCAATTATGTTCTTCGTTAAACTATTACACTTGTATAAGTGCTACGTGTTCAGTTGATAGTGTTGTTGATTCTTTAGGGATTTGCGACATCGAGGTCATATATTCCCGTGTACTTGGATGTGTGTAGAAGTTGTCTGGTAACCTGTTTCACTGTGATGTCTGTAAAAAAATCAACTATGGTTATACTGTAATAATACAGGTTGATACTTATCCGGTTGTCTTCCTGGCTGGAACTTCGAGCAGTTTCGTGTTCACTCTAGCACCAGTTGTGGTCGACCACAACCATATAATCACCCCATACAGACAAACTCCGGATTTCTATCACCATTTTAGCATTTCACCTAACATTAGATATACTACATTTAGTATACACCGACAGTTGCATTACCAATATTGCAACTAAATAATTGTACATATTGTAAATATTTTTTTTCACCTGTATTCTCAAACATAGATGTTATAGCCTAAGTGTAATGGATCTGATGACGATCGCTTGACGATCGAAACTGTTCATCCTAGTGTATTTATTAATCTCATGTAGCCTAATTTATTTCAGGATTAGGGCATAACCCAGCTCTTTTTGGGTACATTCGTGTTGACCGACTGAAAAGCACCAAACTTTTGTTTACTGACGCAACACTGAAAAATGGCTTCAAACCCCACAACTGTGTGTATTTCTAATCAAGGTAGGATATGCCTAGGATGCGATCGTGGTCTTACGTTAGGTACCATCCCGGAATTTGCCTGGAGTAGAAGCGGGAAACCACCACTTAAAAGATGGCTGATGTGGGAATCAAACCCTCCTCTTTTCAGTTTTGACGCGCGAGGCTACTTGAATCCCATTCCAACACTCACACCAGAATTACATTTCTTGTCATAGCCGGGAATCGAAGAACCCCTCCGGGGCGGCAGCAAAGAATGTTAGTCGCAACACCAGGATGGAAGGAAGGAAGGAAGAAAGGAAGGAAATAAGAAAGATAGGATGGAAGGAAGGAAGAAAGGAAGGTAGGAAGAAGGAAGGAAGGAGGGAAGGTAGGAAGGAAGGAGGGAAGGAAGGAAGGAAGATAGGATGGAAGGAAGGATGGAAGGAAGGTAGGAAGGAAGGAAGGATGGAAGGATGGAAGGAAGGAAGGATGGAAGGAAGGAGGGAAGGATGGAAGGAAGGAAGGAAGGGAGGGAAGGAAGGATGGAAGGATGGAAGATAGGATGGAAGGAAGGAAGGATGGAAGGTAGGAAGGATGGAAGGAAGGAAGATTGGATGGAAGGAAGGAGGGTAGGCGGGAAGGTAGGAAGGATGGAAGGAAGGAAGATAGGATGGAAGGAAGGATGGAAGGAAGGAGGGAAGGATGGAAGGATGGAAGGAAGGATGGAAGGAAGGAAGATTGGATGGAAGGAAGGAGGGTAGGCGGGAAGGTAGGAAGGAAGGAGGGAAGGTAGGAAGGAAGGAGGGAAGGAAGGAAGGAGGGAAGGAAGGACGGAAGGAAGGTAGGAGGGGAGGTAGGAAGGAAGGAAGGAAGGATGGAAGATAGGATGGAAGGAAGGAAGGATGGAAGGAAGGTAGGAATGATGGAAGATAGGATGGAAGGAAGGAAGGATGGAAGGAAGGTAGGAATGATGGAAGATAGGATGGAAGGAAGGAAGGATGGAAGGTAGGAGGGAAGGAAGGATGGAAAGAAGGTAGGAAGGAAGGAAGGATGGAAGGATGGAAGGAAGGAAGGAAGGATGGAAGGAAGGAGGGAAGGATGGAAGGAAGGAAGGATGGAAGGAAGGTAGGAAGAAGGAAGGAAGGAGGGTAGGCGGGAAGGTAGGAAGGAAGGAAGGATGGAAGGAAGGAAGGAGGGAAGGATGGAAGGTAGGAAGGAATTAAGGTAGGAGGGAAGCACGCAAGGAAGGAAGTAGGAGGGAAGGAGGGAAGGAAGGAAGATAGGAAGGAAGGAAGGTAGGAGGGAAGGTAGGAGGGAAGGAAGGAATGAAGGAAGGAAGGAAGGTAGGAAGGAAGGAAGGTAGGAGGGAAGCACGCAAGGAAGGAAGGTAGGAGGGAAGGAGGGAAGGAAGGTAGGAAGGAATGAAGGTAGGAGGGATGCAAGCAAGGAAGGAAGGTAGGAGGGAAGGCAGAAAGGATGGAAGATAGGATGGAAGGTAGGAAGGAAGGTAGGAAGGAAGGATATAGTTTTAAGTGACCGATTATGACGTATCATGAGCCCCGGGACCTCCGTTTATACGTGGAATCCGAACCACATCACATGATATTTTACTTCGAAAACCCGGTTTGCTTAAAAGTGGTTTTCTGTGGTTGCCCACTTCTACTCCAAGCAAATGGTGGATGGTTCCTAACTTGAAGGCCACGGCCACTTCCTTCCAAACCCTTGCCCCAATTTCAAATATACACACTAGAGCAATACAGCCATCACGATTACACAAGTTATCAGAAAAATTCCACACACAGCCAAGTACACGGGGCAACATAACCACGACATCGCCAACCGCCTAAATGAATCAACAACACCAACCAGAAAATCAGTGTAATCTGTACACATTCTGGACGTAGTGTTGTTGATTTTTTAGGGGCTTTCCGTCATGTTGCCCCGTGTACTTGGGAATGTGTATGTGTGAGGAATCTGTATTATAACCTGTGTTTTTGTGATGGCCGTATTGATACTCTGAAACTAAAGAAAACACACTTTTGTATGGGAGAAATATTTATATTTTGTAAACTTCCCTGTAAATTATTGTAATTGGAGGGTCGATGGGTATCTTAAATGGATCTGACTGTATTTACATTGGCATTCTCTTTATCTCTTTACATTCCATTGTTCAATAGCTCCACACGCTCGATAAACTCCATCATTAGATTTGGTCTCTTTCATTTCTGTTAAAGACGAATCTTGTTCCTGTCCTTGAAGTTTTAATGAAAAGCTAAAGTGTCGAAGTCTTAAGTTTAAACCAAAGTAAATACCGTTGAGAATCAGAGAGACAATGTAGGATGCTTATTTATGACTGTCACAACGTTTGCGAGTTATAACCGCGCTCGTAATGTTCAGTTTTATGGAGGCCGTAGATAAGAAGAGGCTACTCCCTGCAAATAGGACCCAATACGATCCGTATTACGTGTCTAAGAAACGATAGCCACTGATTATGGCTACGCTAATGCATGTGGATTGCAACAGTTCGAGCCTTGCGAGACAGGGAGAGAGGCACAGTGGTGACGGAATCGAGTGTCCACAAAAGTCCAGCACTGATAAACAACTTACAACTCGAAAGTGTCATATGTGGTGCTGTGTCGTGCACAGTCGTATTGTCTCGGCATCGCTCGGGAGAGGGGAAAAGTGTCAGACAAAGCTCATTCCAGAACCAAGTATCAGCTGTCGACATGTGTGTAGGTGACCCATTACCTTGTTCTGCCAGTAGCTATTATTATTATTATTATTCTTATTATTATTATTATTATTATTATTATTATTATTATTATTATTATTATATTATTTTATCTTACTTCACTCTCAGATCATTACGTGGCAAATATATGGCAACTGTCTGTTAGGTAGTCAGCCCGAAGGCTGGTTGGATCCTCAAAAAGCACTGCCATTAGGTTATGCGGGTAGATACCCACAAAAACCCAAGGCAGCGTCATATTGAGGCGTACTAGGAAAGATGAGGAGTGAGGTAGTTTGCCATTACTTTCCCTCACTGAGTCAGAACAGCAGTACTAACCCTATGAGTAGAACCTTGCACAACATCCACAGGCGCTGACTGTCATTAATATGCAACAACCATACCTCAGTAGCTTCCATATAATCACAGCCATGAGTGAGACTGAGACATCGGTGAAAAGCCACATTTTACTCTAGCCTGTGCCAACAGACAAATGCAATATGGCAACTATACAGATTATAAGAAATCAGGGCATAATCACCACCTTAAAAAAATATATCACTAGCCATTGAATTTTCGAACTAATCAATTTGTCGCAATGATGACTGCTTTTCGCATCGACTAGTATACGTTTGTGTCCACATCAAGTTCTTCAACCCATGCAGTAAACTCCTTGGTACAATGCCAGTACTTGACGTGACAATTGATATGATCTTCACCTTCCCATTGCTTCCTGATAGGCACCACTAGTTCTATATCTTTGGTTATCTTCTCGTCGTGCTTTACCTTTAAGTTGTTGCTATTGGGAACTGCTTCCGTACATCAACCAGGATGGCTTCCTTACCTTTCTTATTAATTATCATTATTGTTATGATGATGATTATTATTATTATTATTATTATTAATATTATTATTGATACATCACAAATGGGCAATCATTATTCTAGAAAGGTGACGCCCCTTGTGGCCTTAGATGTCAACAAGATGTTCAATAAAGAACATATAGCCTACTTTTTCCTAAATGCATGGGTATTGTTATAACTCTTTGTCCTTTTCAAGGAGTATAATTCAATGTTGGTTGTAGTAGCTCGTTGAAATACAACGTGCTATACGGATATTAAACATGAATATGAAGTGGCCTTTGCTAGTGCTACCTCTGTAAAAAAAATTCATTCAATTCGGTTTCACCGTGTTTGAAGTAATATGGGGAGTCGAATTTCACACATACATGGGCGCTATCTGCAAACTATTGGGCTGATGACCTTGTAGCTTGGTCAAATAACGCTTCTCACATAAAGGTAAGTTGTTGCAAAATTTGGTAGAGATCTGATGATTAGGTTTGTCGTAATTTCATTTAAACTCCTTACATTTGGGTGGCCAGCATTCCGTTTCCGTGCCCTTTGCTAGTTCTACCTCTGTACCAAATTTCGTTCAATTCGGTTTCACGTGTTCGAATTGATAGGGGGGGGGGGCAGACATTCAGAGTACACACACTCACACACAGACTCACACACACACAAACACACAATATTTGGCCCTGTGTAGATCTCATGAGTCTACTTAAATGTTTTTGCAAAAATCGAAAGTAGGCTAAAAATACTTCCAACTCGGCAAGATGGAGTGATATGTTGGAAGTGCTCCATGAGACGTTCAAGCTACCAAAGTATCTCTTGAACATACTGAGAGGCTATTTGAAAGATCGCACTTTATTATATGATACGGAAGATGGCCAGAGAACAAAACGGCTCACAGCTGGCGCAGCGCAAGGATCCATTCTTTGTACAAACCTTTGGAACATCACGTGCGATGGTTTATTACGGCTAGAGATGCCAGAAGATGCGACACTTGTTGGCTATGCTGATGATGTGGCTGCTTTGATAGTAACCCGTAACTTGGAGATGGTTCAATTTAAACTGAACCAAGTGATGCAACGGGTAAAAGAATGGATGACGAATCACAGGTTAGAACTGGCAGACCATAAAACGGAAATTGTCTTTCTGACGAGAAGAAGGATTGATACCCTCGTGCCGATGCAGGTCGGGAGGATAGCCATCGAAACATCTAGGAGCACAGCGTATTTAGGTATAACGCTGATACCAAGTTCACATTCTGGAACCACATTCAGCGGGTAACATATAAGGCGGCAAAATCCAAGACTGCATTGTGTAGACTGATGGTCAATATTACAGGCCCGAAACCCAGTAAACGGCGGCTTCGCATGTCGACTGTCATATCGATCCTTCTATACGGTTCTGAGATCTGGGCTGAGTCCTTGAAGTTTGAGAAGTATCGGAGACGGATGGCAGCAGTACAACGGAGAGCAGCCTTACGAATTGCAAGCGCATATCGTACGGTGTCTGAACCTGCGGTTCTCATAGTAGCAGAAGTAGCTTCTACTGACTTACTAGCTTTAGAAAGACAGCAGACCTGGCTTACCCAAGGAGAGCTGGGAAGAAAACGGGCAAAGGAGCTTGCTGTCGGTCACAGAATGGATCAATGGCAACAGAGATGGGAAGATGATTCCCGAGGGAAATAGACGAAGAGGCTGATACCATCTCTATCTGACTGGATCGAACGGAATCATCGTCAAGTTAACTATTGCCGAACACAGTTCCTGACAGGTCACGGATACTTCCGGAAATTCCATCACCGAATAGAGCGAGTGAGTAGTCCGGTGTGCATTTACTGCAATGCCATCGATGACGTATTCCACACTTTCTTTGTTTGTGTCCATTGGCTGCCACAAAGAAGATGCTTGGAAGCTGAGCAGGGGGAAAAGGCTCCAGACAATATCGTCCTTGTTATGCTGAAAAATCAAGAATACTGGAATCAGGTAGCAGTGTATGTGGAAAGTACTTTGCGCCAAAAATAAAGCGACTTACAAGGGGACCCTACGGCAATCGGATTTTTGTAATTTTTCCCGCTTCGGGTACGTTAAGTTCAGACCTCAAACATTAATTTCCCAAAGCCATTCGATGCCATATTCATTAATTCTCGAGAAAATCAACCTCGAAGTTTTCCGAGCGCTTCATATCCAGTAAAGATGTTACTTAGTTTGAGCAGGACGTGTGACTCACCCGGTAAGGTTCGGGCCCGGTAATCGCTGGGACGCCAGTTCGAGTCTCGCTTCGGGTGCTATATTTTTAGCCCACTTTTCACATTTTGCAAAAATGAGGAAAAAGTAGACTTATGAGATTGGTCCGGGAAAATGTGTGTCTGTCTGTCTGTCTGTCCTTCTGTCTGTCTGTCTGTCTGTCCTTCTGTCTGTCTGGCTGTGTGTGTGTCCCCACCTATCAACTCCTAAACGGCTGCAGCAATCAAAACCAAATTTAGTGTGAGAAAATATGTGCACCGGAATAGCTCACGTCCATATTTGAAAATGATGTCAGTGCTACCAACTGCAGAAAAAACGCACTAGAAATTTGAGCTCCATGTTGGATATCTTGCAAGGTATGCATGGGAGCTATTCTAAAATTGGCACACATGTAGATAATACTACTTCAGTTTAATTTCCAGGAGGCCAACAATAACAGTGTTGCCAAAATAATGTTAAGCCTTCTGATAAGTCCAATGTTTAAATGCATATAACTTCTACACTATCAATTGTAATTCAACCACATTTCTTATGTTGTATGTGTACATAACCAGATATGACTGAGCGTATTCTTAAGACCTACCAGAGCTGCCAACTCTTAATAAATGCTCCTAATTTATTTTATCCAAATACCAATATATCAGAAAGTATGCAAGCCGACAGCTTTAAACTATGCACACGTATAGTACCTGACATTCTATATTAATTTGGAGTAACTTATATACGTCAGTGCTACCAACATGATTCTAAGCCTGCTGACAAATCCAACTTTAAATACATGTAACTTCCATACTATCATTTGGATTTCAACCAAATTTCGTATGTGCTATGTGAGTTATGTATTCCGTCTAGGGTCGAACTCCAGACCCCATTCTAAACTAAGACTTATGATTATTATTACTAGAGATGGAATAGCAAGCCGCGTGTATCTGTCATTCTGTATATCTCGATATGTTTACCCCACTTCCTGTGAGTATTCAATTCAGAGAATTCTTATTCTCGGAACCAAGGAAATGACACACACTGCCTATGAGTGTTCGCTTGTATTCAATTCAGAGAATTCTTATTCTCGGAACCAAGGAAATGACACACTGCCTATGAGTGTTCGCTTCATGGAATTCCTATTATCGGAACCATGAGTCCATATTCTGTATGACGCACATTGCCCTCTCCCTTGTGAAGGGACTTGTATAAAAGCCCTGCGCTGAGGAGCACTGGCCTCTTCCAACTGCAGCAGCAGTCAAGCAGGTTGTCCGACTGGTGTTCACTTGTATATATTGAATTGTCAACAAGTTAATAAATACATCTACAAAACTAACCAACGAGTTCTCATTCATAGAAAGCAGATACTACTCATCAGAAGTAAGAACCACGAGACCTACTGACTTAGCAGTAGCAACGACTTCTTAGTACATCACTAAAGAAGGCTGTTAAGCGACAAACTTAACTGGGGGCCCAGTCCGAGATAGGTAACGATTATCCTTGCCAGATAATCTACGAGTAAGTTAGTACAGTGTTCTGACAAACCTCACAAGGAGGCCTTTCGTCACTATACTAGCGACACCAAGGTACCTATCTTCAACACTAGATGCAGTCATCGTTCCTATGAATCAGCCAGCAAGCCAGGAGTGGAAATGACAACCTCAGGGAGGCCTTTCGTCGACAAACGACTTCGCTAGCTTGAAGGAAGCAAGTTAGAAGTGGAACTGACAACGTACCAAGAAGCAAACGCTCCAAGAGACGCCTTTGGTCCACAACCAACTTTGCTAACTTAACGGAAGGAAGGAAGTTCGCCGACAAACGTTCAAAGAAGCCCACGCTCCAAGTAACGCCTTTCGCAACAACCGACCGCCATCGCCGTACGTGCCGACAACGCTCCAGAAGCGCATTCCGACCACACGACGACACAAGAGAACCAACCGTCTCCGCAGTTCCAAGAGGATGCAGCCAGCACTGATCATCTTTTCTTGTCTGTAAGTCAAACTCCAAATAATACCTCATTTGTGAACTAGAGTATTATTAGTAAAGCATGGTTCAATATTTCAAGTAGACAAATTGGGAGAGCAACAATAATAATAATAAAACCTAAATAATACATTCTTTCCCTTTCAAACGAAAACAAATTACAGTTAACTTTAACTAGTAGAGTTTGCCTTGTCATTTCTATTTGAATTAAAATTAATAAACTTAAAACAAATAATAAATACATAATAATAAATATTTATACTTTCAAGAAGAAATAATTTAGTGGGCTCTAATTAGCAGACCTTACACTCTTTATTTACTTTTGAATTAATATTGTAACTAAACAATTAAAACAAAAATAATAATAATAATAAAGTAATATCATTTCCTAACAACAAGTGAATTAGTGCAGCCCATACCGGTCTTTCGGTTATCACGATTAGAGGAATTAATCAAACAATTAAATATTTATTATAAACAAACAAAAAAAACATCATCATAATTCAACATTCTCATTTCAAAAGACATATCATTAATATTATCATTTTACTAGCTTATTTTGTGGAGAATCTAAACGAGATATCCACATATCATTAAATTTTAAAGTAATAATAATAATAATAAGTTATTTCCTTTATTGTGAAAACCTAACCGGGGCTCTTTCACATATATTTTGATTAATAATAATAATAAGTTATTTCCTTTATTGTGAAAACCTAACCGGGTCTCTTTCGCATATATTTTGATCAATATTAACACTTATAAGTAAGTAATTAACCTTTAAAAGAAACCCATTTAAATTTATTTAATTTTCATTTAACTTTTAATTGTTTTAAATTTCATAAACAATTTAGAAAACCGTCTTTATAAATTCAAACAAAATGCCTGAAACCGAGTTACTTTCAAAGTTCGAATATGCTCAGATACAGCTTTTGCCTGAATTTAACGGCACTAATTCTTGCAGTCTTGACTATTTCTTAGCAAGAACAGAATCATTTCTAAACACACATAAGAGAATAGCGTCAGCTACAAACTCAGTATTAATAAATGATTTCCTCTTTAACGTCATAAAGTCAAAACTAAAAGGTGAAGCATGTAGCATTCTTGACTTAGAAGCCAACAGTACTTATGAAAAATTTAAAGATAAACTCAAAAGAAAATACGGTAACGTCAAAGACGAGAGACTTCTCATCCAGGAGATCTCTAATTGCTACCAGAAAAGAAACGAATCATGCAATGACTACCATGATAAATTAGAAGGATTGACTTTGCAATGCAAAAGCTTATGCAAACTCAATTACCAAAACCAAATTTTGGAATTGAAATTAAGAGAACTTGAAGAGTTAAGCCTAAACACGTTTAAAGCAGGAGTTTTGGAACCCTACCGTTCATACTTAAGATATGCACAGATTACAGACCTGAATCATTGCCTCAGGTTATGCAGGTCTTATGATAACGATCGTGCCCATGAAGATTACATGGACCAACTAAGAGGAAAACTTCCTCCTAGCAAGTTTCCACCAACAACTCGACCACTAGGCCACTCAGCACACAATCCATTCTCGAATTTTAACCCAGCTCCACCAAGGAACCCATTTAACCAACCTTTCATGCAAAATCAAATCCACAGACCCTTCTTTAAAGATAAACCACAACCAATTTTCGGACACGCTCAAGCTCCGAACACTCAGCCTTTCAAGCCACCAAACTCCATGAATCGTCCTTACCCAACTCCCAATAATATTGGCCGACGTTTCACACCCACTAACCAGCAAAGATTTCCACAGCCGATGTCAGGTGTTTCAACCATTAGAGGTAATCTGAATGCTCACTTCGAACCTTTAGAACACATCGAACAGGAAGCTTTAGGTCCCCTACAGCAATCACTAGAGTATGTAGATGAGTACAAAATACAAAACTACCCGAAAGAGTACGACACTCAGTACTATGAATATGAGTACGATACAGAGGAACAGTCTCAGGATTTTCGCTTGGCCCAGCCATCAAAATCGAAGACTTAAATAATTTAGGTAGCGCAGATTTCACTCAATTAGACGCAAAGATTGACTACGCCTCGAACCTAGTCACTCTCAACAGCACGGACATACCGTTTCACTTTCATTCTTCGCATACGCAAGCGAATCATTATCAACCCACAGTAGATACAGCTAACACTGCGATTCCCGTCAGCTTCGAGAAAGAAGATGAGTATGTTCTGAATTTTAAATATGGTGAAATGTATCTCTTAGATGCCAAAACTCTCCAAGCCATACAGCCCACAGAGAGACAACTAAAACAAGAGTTTAAGAAACCAATTTTAGTTGAGCCACTGGAAATAAATTCCATTACATTCGGCAATATTCAAGAATATCCCCACACAAAACTAGAAGAGTCTGATTACGTCAAAGACAAAACTAACTATATCGCAGACGCACTCTCTAGAGTAGAAATTAACATGGCTGATGAAGCAGCTTCAATCATTGCCATCCCCGGAGATGACACCTACCAAAATGATATGGATAATGAAACTCTCCATTCAAACCAAGCAGACCCCATATTCACATTGAAAATATCTGAACGGAACTTAAACCCAAACCGCAATCAGATTATTGCAAAATATGGTAATTATCCTAAGGTACTTAAACAATACCTGTTTAAAAATGCACCAGACACATAATGATTGTCTCAAAGAAGAATCTTCAGGAAGATTTAGCAAATCACCTCCTCAAAATAATAGTAACCTCAAACAAGTACGCTACTTATTTTGACGATATCACTCTCGAGATCCCATTCATCAGGGCATGCCAGAAGCTATTTACTTCTGAACTAATCATTATCAGGTCATCCAAATTCTTGGAAGACATTGAGAGCCCCGAAACTCAGAGACAGCTGATTTCACACTATCATTCTGAAAACCACAATGGTATAGTAGAAACTTACGAACATCTTAAGACCAAATACTACTGGCCTCATTTAAGAGAACAAATTAGGACAATCATCAATCAATGTAACCTCTGTCAAAGAAACAAATACGAGAGACACCCTAACGAGGTATCGAACCAAGGTCCCATCACCGCCGATCACCCTTTCTCTCAAATTCACATCGACACGTTTCACTTCGAGCAAAGTCGCATATTAACTATAATTGACATTTTCTCAAAGTATGGACAAGCCTACATTTTACCAAATGGTACAGGTCTGGCCACACTAAGCCAATTACAAGTTTACTTTTCCCACCATGGATTCCCAAGGAAAATCACACATGATCAAGGAGGAGAGTTCGAAAACAATGTCATAAAAGAATATTGCAAAGCCACGAACATCGAATATCACGCTACTACCCCTTTGAATTCTTCATCTAATTCTCCAGTAGAAAGACTGAATTCGATTCTTCTAGAGAAACTTCGTATCTCCGGAGATCACGATAAGTTCACTCCGCTCTCAGAGCTCGTGACCACCATAATCACGAATTACAATTCCTCAATCCATTCCACTACTAAACAACTTCCTTTCAACGTTCTATATGGGCCATACTATAAAGCTTTAGACCATGTCTTCTCGCCATGTCCCAAAATCAACGAATACATTGAAAGACAAGGAAATCAATTGAAAATTGTAAAAGAGAGTCATACTAAACCGAACACCGACACTTTCAATCATAATTACCAAATTAATGAAACTGTCTACGTATTAGATCCCCTCACCAGAAACAAGAAATCAAAAAACCTGTACAACGAAGGTAGCATTACCAAAATTGAAGAAAACAGGGTATACTGTAAAATGAGAAACGGTAAAACTCATGTAAGGAATTTTCGGGACATTAAACCAAAAAGAAAATTTCTTATTCCAGATTCCTCCCTGGATATGGCACTATCATCACACAGCCCATCCAGACACAAGGATTCTATGCCGACTCATTAGGACCAGCCTTAATAATTAACGATTATCACCGGTTCATGTTTCATTTCAATTTAACGAGTTTAAAAGAATCTTATAATAATATTCAAGACACTATCTCAAGTCTCGTATCACGAAGCAATAATACTTTTCCTTATCTAATATCAGAATTAAGAGAATCAATTAAAGAAACAAAAAAGGAATTAAATAAGTTGCTGCCTGCTACACCTAGAAGTAAGAGAGGTCTTATAAATGGTTTAGGTAGTATAATTAAATTCATATCAGGCAATCTAGACCAAGATGATCTAGACAATCTACAGGAACAATTAAAAGCATTAAAACAAAGTAACGCCAAAGAAATTAAACATATTAATAAATTAGTATCATTCAGTAACTCCATTGCTCAAAAGTTCTATAATGAAATGAACCATGTAAACTATAATATGAAGGTAATTAATGGTATTTTACAAGAAGAAGACTTCAAGATTAACCTTCTGGAACATCAACAATATGTGCTCTTGTGTACGAACAAATTAGATAAAATCATACAAGTGATGCAAGATACTATTAGCTTGTCATTTAATGAAATGACAAATATCAAGATGTTCTCCCATAAGGATTTAACAAATGTTGTAAAACATTTACAACTAATCTACCCAACAAAATCTATAATTCATACTGACCAGTATCATCAATTTGAGAACCTTAAACTGTCAAAAACGCAAGTTCTCATGATGAACGAAGAAATGGTTGTAATATTATATATGCCAATCACTGATGCTAAAATTTATACATTGTATAAAATTTCTCCTGTACCTAGCAATAATCTAATATTAATCCCTCCGGAAAAATATTACTTGCAAGGACCTACCTTAAAATGGTCTAACGCACCTTGTATAAAAATTACTCAATATTATGCATGTATACTCTTTAATACTAGAATAACTTCATGTAATTTAACGGACACTACCAGATGTCAATTTGCCACTGTAAAAAACGAGGTACAACTATTTCAACCACTAAATAAGAAACATAGCCTTTTCTCTAGTAAAATTCCTCAAATAATCTTGCAAACCTGCCCAGAATCTCAGAGAACTATAAAATTAGCAGGATCATATGTTATCTACTCAAATGAGTCTTGCCCTATTACAAGTATGGGCATAACTTTGCAACAGCAACCTACAAATTATGTGCACCTGTTTCCACTCCTGACAACTCCAAGTGATTCATACGTTGAGACCGAAATAAATTTCCATTCATCCCACCTCGATGTGAAAGGAATGAAGTTAGATTTAAAACCCATTCAAGAATATAATACTAAAATGAAGACTTTTGTGTCTGTGAACACAAGTATTATAATACTTATTTTCTGTGTTATCCTGTTAATATATAGATCAAGGATAAATCAATGTATTAAATCTGTAAAAAATAGATTTAAGAAAATTAATATCGAGGACGATAACGATCAACCAAGGGTGGAGGAGTTATGTATTCCGTCTAGGGTCGAACTCCAGACCCCATTCTAAACTAAGACTTATGATTATTATTACTAGAGATGGAATAGCAAGCCGCGTGTATCTGTCATTCTGTATATCTCGATATGTTTACCCCACTTCCTGTGAGTATTCAATTCAGAGAATTCTTATTCTCGGAACCAAGGAAATGACACACACTGCCTATGAGTGTTCGCTTGTATTCAATTCAGAGAATTCTTATTCTCGGAACCAAGGAAATGACACACTGCCTATGAGTGTTCGCTTCATGGAATTCCTATTATCGGAACCATGAGTCCATATTCTGTATGACGCACATTGCCCTCTCCCTTGTGAAGGGACTTGTATAAAAGCCCTGCGCTGAGGAGCACTGGCCTCTTCCAACTGCAGCAGCAGTCAAGCAGGTTGTCCGACTGGTGTTCACTTGTATATATTGAATTGTCAACAAGTTAATAAATACATCTACAAAACTAACCAACGAGTTTTCATTCATAGAAAGCAGATACTACTCATCAGAAGTAAGAACCACGAGACCTACTGACTTAACAGTAGCAACGACTTCTTAGTACATCACTAAAGAAGACTGTTAAGCGACAAACTTAACTTGTGTACCATAATAGATATGACTATGCGTATTCTTAAGAGCAACCAGGGCTGCCAACTGTTAATATATGCTGTCCCTATTTTTGTTACCCTAATATCAATAGATCAGAAAGTATGCTAGCCAATAGCACTAAACTTTGCACACGTATAGTACCTGGCATTCTAGACGAATTTGGAGTAACTAATATACGTCAGTGCTGCCAACATGATTCTAAGCCTGCTGATAGGTCCAATTTTAAAATGCATGAAACTCCTATACTAACTAATGGATTTCATTCAAAATTGGCACAACAATAGATCATATTATTTCAGATTATTTCTGCCCAATACATGCATGACATTGTTGCCAACATGATTTTACGCGCGCTGTTAGATCCAATGTTTAACTGCATGTAACGTCCATGCTATTCATTGGACTTCAACCAAATTTTGTATTTTGTACCTTAAGGGATGGAACTAAGAATATATTCAGTCATCAGGGCTGCCAACTGTAGTGCTCTATTAGGCTACATTATGCCAGGTATACAGTATTTCGAACTAATTGGAAATTTCGATTTACCAACTTAATTTCGTCATTATTCTAGATAGGTTCATATACTGTAGAATAATCATTGGCATGAAAAGTAGTCCGTATAGTTCTTCACGGAACTTCTTGTTTTTCTTTCTTTCAATCCATATACTACTAATGTGATTGAAATATAAAAATCATCAAGTCTGTAATAATTCACAGACATGTGATTACAATTTCCAATGAAAAAACGCACGTCTCATTTCTAATTATATCCTATTTGAAATTGCGAATAAGCGACAAAAATAATATCCAGCAATAATATTCACACCTTGCAGATTAATAAAAATATAAATAGAAGAATAAACTGTCGCCTCCGTAGCGTAGCGGTCAGCATGGTTAGCTGCCACCCCGGAGGTCCTGGGTTCGATTCCCGGCTCTGCCACGAAATTTGAAAAGTGGTACGAGGACTGGAACGGGGCCTACTCAGCCTCGGGTGGCCCAAATGAGTAGAGGGAGTTCGATTCCCCTCAGCCATCCTCGAAGTGGTTTTCCGTGGTTTCCCACTTTGTCTTCGGGCAAATGCCGGGATGGTACCTTCTTCAAGGCCATGGCTGCCTCCTTCCCTCTTCCTTGTCTATCCATCCTAACCATCCCTTACCTTCCTTCATGAGGCCCCTGTTCGCTTTGCAGGTGAGGCCGCCTGGGCGAGGTGCCAATCCCACCTCATCAGTTGTATCCCTTCCGATTCGATGTTCCCAGCTCTAGGACACTACCCGTAGAGGCGGTAGTGGTGAGTTCCCTCGCTGAGTCCGTGGGTTCCACCAACCTGGAGGGTAAACGACTAAAAAAAAAAAAAACAAGAATGTAAACAATGGAATGAGTAAAATTGAATGTAATGAAAGATTTGAATATGGCGGTTTCTTCGAGATCTGTCATTATTTCGCATAACAGTTCTGCGTGTATCGTTTGCCTTGGTCACGTTTTTCTACCTCTGAAGTGGGTATAGCTGCTCTAGCACAAAGGATTTGTGGGTATTCCAGGACGGCTGGAAGGGATACATACCACGTCATTCGCAAGGGATGCCAGTTCGAAGTAGCATTTGACTGTTGGTTTCCAGAGAAGCAGATAGTGTTTCTTGGCGTGGTGGGGGATTTTTTAGCCTATTTTCAATTTTGAAAAAATAGGCTTATGAGATCACCTTTTGTCCGTGTGTGTGTGCGTGTGTGTGTGTGTGTGTGTGTGAGGTGTGTGTGTGTGTGTGTCCCCCTAATAAAATCTAAACGGCTGGAGCGATTTCAATGAAACTCGGCAAGTTCATAGCACTATTCCCGGCGACCTCGATCGTGCCCTTCAAATTTTGTTATGTCTCACCAATCCAACATGGCGGCTGTGCGAAATATTTCACTAGCATTCAATATCTCCGAAACTATTACCGATATCGCCCTGAAATTGTGTACGGTGATAAAGGGCACTACTAGAAGTTCACCTATGAGACTTTCAATAACCTGGTGACTACAAAACCAACATGGCGGTCAAGCGAAGTTGAGACTTTTAAATAGACTTTTCTCGCGATTGGATTTAACTATCCAAACGTAATGGAACTTGGTACATTGTATAAACAGCAAATGTTTATACACATTGTAATACATTGTTTACATAACCTCAAAATGGTGGCTGTGCGAAATATTTCTCTGACGTTCTATATCTCCGAAACTATTACAGATATCACCCTGTAATCTGCACTATGCAATTTTGTACGGTGATAAAGGGCACTAATACAAGTTTACCTATGTATATTTCATAAACCTGTAAAGTACAAACCGAACATGGCGACCAAGCGAATTTGAAATATTATAATAGACTTTTCTCGTGATTTAACTCTCTGAGCGCAGTGAAATGTGGTTCAGTAAATGATTTTGCAGATTGTAATGCACTGCCATCTAATTTAATTCAATTGTTTACATAACCTCAAGATGGCGGTTGTGCGAACTTTTAAAATTAAGTTCTTATTTCCTGTGTCGTAATCATGCGATCGAAGTGAAAGTTTGCATAATGAACCTAGGCAATAATTGTCCTTGAATGGTACATAACACTATGGCCTATACATTTAAAAATCTAACATGGTGACCATCCGAAATATTTAGACGGTTCTCAATATCTATGAATCTTTTACAGCAACCAAACTGAATTTTTTATGTTCATAGAGACTATGAACATATGTTCACCTATGGGACTTCAGTAACCTGGTGAGCACAAATCCAACATGGCGGTGACGCGAAGTATAAATATTTAAATGGACGTTTCTCGCGAATTAACTATCCGAGTGCCGTGAAACGTTGCACGTTAAATGCTTATACAAATGTTAATCCACTGGCATCTAATTTATTTCAATTGTTTGCATAATAACAAGATGGCTGCTGTGCGTAATTTTAAAATCTCGTTTTTACTTCTTGTGTTCTAATCATGCGACTGAAGTTTGAATACCACACGTACACAATAATATTAATGTAATAGTACAAAAATAAAAATCCAACCTGGCGACAATCTGAAATATTTAGACGGTTCTCAATATCTACGAATCTGTTACAGCAATTAAACTGAAATTTTGTATGTTGATAGAGGCAATTAACATGAGCAGGATATACAGTATGAAAATAGGCTTTATAGTTCTTCACGGAACTACTTGTTCTAACATACGATCAAGAAGATCATAATGTCGGGTGTGGAGGACGACAATCCGCCTGATGATGATTTTTATATTTCAATCACATTAGTAGTATATGAACTGAAAGAAAAAAAATAACATTCGAAGTGAGACTCGCACTAGCGTCCCGGCGGTTACTGGGCCCGAACGTTACTGGGTGAGCCACGCGTCTTGCTCGAACTCGGTAACATCCTGACTGGATGTGAAGCGCTCGGAAAACTTCGAAGTCGATTTTCTCGAGAATTTATGAATATGGCATCGAACGGCTTTGAGAAATTATTGTTCGAGGACTGAACTTTACGTACCCGAAGCGGGAAAAATTACAAAAATCCGATTGCCGTAGGCTCCCCTTGTTAGATGCTAATGTGCAAAGAAGAACTGAAGGAAGGAGAAGAATAAAAGGCTTCATGTACGACGACGCCCTGAAGTAATGCGTGAGCGGTTCCGGTGCGGAGTCACACGTCGTGGGAGAAGGGTGTGTGGTTTTTAGTGGGTAAGAATCCGACACCCTTGTGGAGTGCGGACTCCCACAACCGCCACAGGCAAGATTTTCCGCATTCCCTAATAAATAAATAAATAAATAAAAATATAGTCGCCTCCGTAACGTAGCGGTCAGCATGGTTAGCTGCCGCCCCGGAGGTCCTGGGTTCGATTCCCAGCTCTGCCACGAAATTTGAAAAGTGGTACGAGGACTGGAACGGGGTCTACTCAGCCTCGGGTGGCCCAAATGAGTAGAGGGGGTTCGATTCCCCCTCAGTCATCCTCGAAGTGGTTTTCCGTGGTTTCCCACTTCGTCTTCGGGCAAATGCCGGGATGGTACCTTCTTCAAGGCCACGGCCGCCTCCTTCCCTCTTCCTTGCCTATCCATCCTACCCATCCCTTACCTTCCCTCATGAGGCCCCTGTTCGCTTTGCAGGTGAGACCGCCTGGGCGAGGTGCCAATCCCACCTCACGAGTTGTATCCCTTCCGATTTGATGTTCCCAGCTCTAGGGCACTGCCAGTAGAGGCGGCAGTGGTGAGTTCCCTCGCTGAGTCCGTGGGTTCCACCAACCTGGAGGGTAAACGACTAAAATATATATATATATATATATTATTTCTTTCTTTCTTTCTTTCTTTCTTTCTTTCTTTATTTCTTCCTTTCTTTCTTTCGTTTCGGTCTTCTATTTCAACTGCTATCTCCCACGATCCCTCACATTTGCCCAATCCTTCGGATCACATGTTGCCCGTTTTCATTTTGGATTTTGACTGAAAATTCTTTGTTTCCCCAAGTTCCTTCTTCAAAGGTTCACGTTACAAGATGTCCTCATGTGATATCCCCAGTTCTTGTAGGTCTTTTTTCACCTCTGAGAACCAGATTCCTTTTGTTTTCTTTCCTACACAGTAGGCACAGATTTGATTGGACAGTCTTCCAGAGTTCATTCGTGTCAAGTGACCACAGAAAGAGATTCTCCTTTTGCGTAAGGTGTCTGTTATATTCTCCACGTGAAGATATAGTTCATCGTTGTGTTGTCTTCGGTACTCTCCTTGTTCCTTGACCGGGCCCAAGATCTTTCTCCCTTTGGCTTCCAGTTTTTCTGCCAGACCTTTCTAATTCATCGCACGGCATTCTGATGCATATAAGTGGCTCCGGTCGAATAACGGTACAGTAGTGCCTGAGTCTGGTCTTATTATTAATATTTTTATTATTATTAAAATATACGGCAATTCTTCTAGCTTCTTGCGGTGTCTTGCCTGTCCAAGTCAGGCTCATCAGCGGGCTCTTGGTGACCCTGTGAGGACCACCGCTGGGGGTAGTGGACCCTGCACTACATCCCATACATGTGAAGCGCATCGCATTGTTCTTCCTGTGGGAACTGAGATTTCCCACATTATTATTTTCTCCCTTAACGAACCATTAATATTTGTTTTATTATCATTATTATTATTATTATTACTAACAGTGGTGGCTACGCTCGCTAACGCACAGCGCTAGGCCATGGGGCCAAGCTCTCTGCGGACTCAGTAGAAGTGGGTTCGAGTTCCACCATTGGCCGTCCTAGAAATGGTTTTCCGTGGTTTTCCCATTTTAAACTCCATGCAAATGCTAGTACGGTACCTTCTGACAAGACATGGCCGCTTCCTTCCACATCCTTGTGCAGTTTCATTCACCATCATTCATTTAATCTCTCATCAACTCCTCTCATGAGATTGGCGTCAGGAAGGGCATCCGGCCGTTAAAGCCATTCGCCACAAAGACTACCATCTCATCCCTGACCCCGTTGGAAGACGGGCAAAATAAGGGGTAGATGTACATTATTTTTATTATTATTATTATTATTATTATTATTAATGAAAAATGAAAATCCACAGCCTGCTTCCAGTCTCCGACCGGATCAGGAATGGAATGAATGAAGTCCCCATCTAGCGGCGAGGATATGAACTGTGCCGGCTGCCGAGGCCTGACGCACTCCTCTGGGGCAATGATTAAATGAATGACAGATGAAATAAAATGATAGCGGAGAGTGTTGCTGGAATGAAATTTTTACAGGGAAAACCGGAGTACCCGGAGAAAAACCTGTCTGCCTCCGTTTTGTCCAGCACAGATTCCACGTGGAGTGACCGGGATTTGAACCACGGACCCAGCGGTGAGAGGCCAGCGTGCTGCCGCCTAAGCCACGGAGGCTTATTATTTTTATTATTATTATTATTATTATTATTATTATTATTATTATTATTATTATTCATTATTATTCATCGTTTGAGCCACAAAGGACCGCGACATCTCAAGTGTTCATCTTTTTGCGGGCCAACCGGTTTTCATCCTTTCTTCCATGCATCAGAAATCGGAATGAGCAAAGTTCGTTCGAGTTGAGAAATCTTCTTGATGAGCGACCACCTAGACCAGGGGTCTCCAAACTTTCCAGCCTTAGGGCCATACTGATTACTCCAGTAAGTTCCGAGGGCCAAAACCATATTATCATTGTTGCCGGTGGTAAAAAGTGAAATAGTCCACTGATGAAAAAAAAAAGTCCGAAAAAGTACGCAACGTTGAAAAAAGGCTGCAAATCGGACTCAAGTCCGCAAAACGGCAACACTGCATATTATTAATTTTCCTGTCATTATCTGTAATTTCTAGATTAGTCGTAGAGTACGAGCCATGAGGAGTAACGTGACACGACATCTGGTGGTCACAAGCGGAAATAGGTAGTACCTTCTATCGCTAACAGATGGCGCTAATAGCACGTACAGAGTAATCTCGTTGGTTCGAGAGAGTTCTGGTGTCTTCCACTCACTTCTAGATGGCAGTAATTGGAATATAAAAGAAGGCTGGTTGCGCAACCACAAGTCAGTTCCTATGACACTGTTGTGAAATAAAATAGTGCGTACCTCCATAAAACGTGTTTGTGCGTGTTTAAGTTTAAGACATCTTTGTAACAGTATTTTGATATGAATTGTTGCTTTTGTGTGTGATTTAGTAGTATGGAAAAGAAGCGAAAAATTGATAGTGAATGCAGAAAATTCAAAGATGAGTGGAACATTCAGTATTTCGTAATTGAGTCCAGTAACAAGGCGCTATGTTTGATTTGCAATGAAAGCATAGCCGTTCTCAAGGAATATAACATTAAACGTCATTATGAAACAAAACATTTTCAAAATTACTCAAAATATACAGGAAGTTTGCGGACAGAAAAATTCGAAGCTATGAAGCGCGGATTGAAATCGCAGCAATCTTCATTTACAAAACTCAAAACCGAACAAGAGGCTGCAACTCGTGCCAGCTTTCGTGTGGCTTTTGAAATTGCAAAACGTGGAAAACCATTCACCGATGGAGAAATGATCAAAGAATGCATTATTGCAGCAGCCGAAGAAATGTGCCCTGAAAAGGTAAATTTATTAAAAACTGTCAGTATGTCAGCAAACACTGTGGCTCGGAGGGTAGAAAACATCGCTGAAAATATATCCTCTCAACTGTTCGACAAAAATGGAGATGTTGAGTGGTTTTCTTTGGCCTTGGATGAGTCAACGGATGTGTCAGATACTGCTCAGGTGTTGATTTATATTCGAGGAGTAGATAAAAGCTATGAAGTGCATGAAGAACTTGATATGAATAGTATTCATGGCACAACTACTGGTACAGATATTTTTAAAGGAGTTGAAATGGCCATTAATAAAAATAACCTTCGATGGAAAAACTTGAAATGTATTACAACTGATGGAGGCAAAAACATGAGTGGGAAAGATAAAGGAGTGGTCGCTCTTGTGTCAAAGGCTGTAGAAAATGACGGTGGTTCAAAACCATTAGTCTTACATTGTATCATTCATCAACAGTCTTTGTACGGAAAATGTTTGGATATGTCTGAAGTTCTGAAACCAGTCATATCAACTGTTAATTTTATGAGATCTTTTGGGCTGAATCACCGACAATTCCGACAATTTATTGAAGAGATTGGAGAAAATGACTTACCTTATCATACTGCCGTACATTGGCTTAGTTGTGGGAAAGTCCTTCAGCGCTTTTTTGAACTTCGAGCAGTGATCGAAATTTTTTTGAATGAAAAGCATCGCCCTCTTACTGAATTACAAAACAACGCATGGCTGTGGAAGTTAGCATTCTATGTTGATTTGACAAAACATGTGAACGAACTGAATTTGAGATTGCAAGGAGAAAACCAGCATCTTCCTGATTTATACACTAATATCAAATCATTCCGGAAGAAATTGATACTGTTTCAATCACATCACGAAGTAAATGTTTTTCACAATTTAAAACATGTGAAATATTCAGCCACACCACTGAGACTGAGTTTCCTATCGATTTTGCAATCGAAACTTTGAATGCTTTGAAAATAAATTTTGATACTCGTTTCTCGGACTTCGATGCCTTTGCGAATCAAATTAAGATTTTTCAGGATCCTTTTGATACTGACATTGAAACCCTAGCCCCGGAACTTCAAATGGAAATGATTGAACTACAGTGCAGTGATTTAATTAAGAACAAATATCAAAACTCATCTTTGTTGGAATTTTATAAGAGTCTTCCACTGACACAATTTGATAATTTGCATAAATTTGCTCGTGGGCTGTTTTCTGTTTTTGGTACTACTTATTTGTGTGAGAAGACCTTCTCCAAAATGAAGTACAAAAAAAAATGTTTACAGATCTAAATTAACTGATGAGCATCTTAAATCTCTTTTATTAATTGGTACAAGTAAAATTAGTCCACAACTACAAACTATTTTCAGTGGAAAATCTCAATTACATAAATCTCATTAGTATTTCATATGTCTGCATGTTATACATGTCTTTACTCATTACAATTCTGTGTTTCTTTATCCAACTTATCACAAAAACAATAACAATAAGCCTACAACAATGTTATGAGTAGTTAGCCCATGACCATATCAATGTAGATGTCATATTAATAATTATTCAACATAAAATTAGAATACTTCAGTAAACTAAATTTAATTTGCTATAAAAAATATGTTCTCTAAAAGGAGTTTTCAAGTATGCTAGCTCTCCGCGGGCCAGACAAAATCTGTCCGCGGGCCGGATGTGGCCCTCGGGCCGTAGTTTGGAGACCCCTGACCTAGAGTGTAGCGGCTAACGTTCTGGGCTGTTGCTCCGTAGGTCCGGGTTCGATTTCAGCCTCTTCCGAGATATTTAATTCTGGACTGTGGGCTGAAACGAGGTTCACTAATCTCTGTGAAGCAAAACTGCGAAGGGGTGGGTTCGATTCCCGCTTTGATTCTGGACATCACGGTACGAGTGAAATAGTAGTTTCATTTGAGGGGCTTGGAAATCGCAGGTTCGTGTGGAATTTGTCTGATAAAATCTTTGGTACTTGTGTTGTCTGTAGTAGGGTGTTTCCGTGGTGTCCACACTTCTACTCCAGGCGAATGCTGGGATGATTCCTAACTTAAGGCCACGGTCACTTCCATCCCAATCCTCGTCTGAATTACAAACGCACACTAATACAGCCATCACAATAATACAGTTTATCGCCCAAGAACACGGTCTTATGACCGCCATTTCCAAGCCCCGTAAATGAAACAACAACTTCTGGGTGAGCTGTTAGAGTTCGTGTTTTAGTGGTGTTCGGATTTGAATGTCTGTTTCTGATATTCAGTACTTTAAGAAGTCCTTATCCATCTCCACTAGCCAAGGAGGAATCGTCTTGAGACTTTTAAAGTAAGACAACACACATTTAAACATTCTTTCAACTGTCAGTGTGAATACTTACTTACTTACTCCATGGCGCTACAAACCGGGGTGGGTTTTGGCCTCTTGGACAACTGCTCTCCATGTTGGTCTATCCATCGCCTTGCTCCTCCATCCTCTCACTCCCATTGCGACGAGGTCTGCAGTCACACCATCTAACCATCTCTTCTTAGGACGTCCTTTCCTCCTCCTGGAGAATAGCCTTCCTTTCAACATTCTCTTGGGCATCTGGCTCTCCGGCATCCTCTCTATATGTCCCAACCATTGGATTCTCTGTGCCTTTATAAACTTTACGATATCTTGTTTTCCAATCAATTCGTTTAGTTCATGGTTATATCGTATTCTCCATCCATCTTCCTCTCTAACAGGGCCATATATTCTTCGCAGTATTTTCCTTTCAAAACACTTCACAGTATTCTCATCATCCATAGTTAATGTCCAAGCTTCAGAGCCATAGGTCACTACTGGTCTTATCATTGTCTTATATATCTTCATTTTGGTTGTTCGCGATATAAGTTGATTCCTGAGCATCTTGATGTTTGCATAGTATGCTCTGTATCCAGCCTGTAATCGATCTTTAATACAGTTTGTCATATCAAACTGGTTGTTAATAAGTACTCCTAGATACTTAAATTGTGTCACACCCTCAAATGTCTTATCGCCTATTTTAATATCATGCGGGGCTCTTCTTGTGTTAGATGTGGACATTACCATGCTCTTAGTTTTACTCTCATTCACTAATAACCCAATATTTGTAGCCTCTTTCTCTAATTATAAATATACTCTTTTCAGTGTACGCTTCTCTCTTGCTATGATCACTACATCATCTGCATAAGCACAGATCTGACTTGATTTGTTAAAAATAGTGTCTCCCTGGTCCACTTTACTGATTGCTTTATGCAGTGCAAGATTCAAGAGTACTGCAGACAATCCATTTCCTTGTTTTACACCCATGAAAATGAAAATCCACAATCTGCTTCCAGTCTCCGACCGGGTCAGGAATGGAATGAATGAAGCCCCCATCTAGCGGCGAGGATATGAACTGTGCCGGCTGCCGAGGCCTGACGCACTCCTCTGGGGCAATGATTAAATGAATGACAGATGAAATGAAATGGTAGTGGAGAGTGTTGTTGGAATGAAATCTTGACAGGGAAAACCGGAGTACCCGGAGAAAAACCTGTCTGCCTCCGTTTTGTCCAGCACAGATCTCACATGGAGTGACCGGGATTTGAACCACGGACCCAGCGGTGAGAGGCCGGCGTGCTACCGCCTAAGCCACGGAGGCATTCCTCCTTGTTTTACACCCATATTAATTGTAAAGGGTTTACTCAGCTTATTTCCATTTTTCACTCGTGCCCATGTGTTATCTAGTGTCATCCTTATCAGCCGGATTATCTTTCCAGGTATCCTCATTTCTCCTAGTAATTCATATAGTCTTTCTCTACATACACTATCCAAAGCTTGTTTAAAATCTATAAAGAGCATGTGGAGGTCAATATCATGTTCATAAAACTTTTCCATCATCTGCCTAATTACAAAGATTTGATCCGTTGTACTCCGGTTGGGTCTAAAACCACACTGATATTCACTCAGAATTTCTTCTGAAAATATCTTCATTCTTTCTTTCAGGATACCTGATATGATCTTGTAAATAACATTCAATAGAGTAATTCATCTGTAATTCTCACATGCTAGTTTATCTCCTTTCTTAAATATAGGACATATTATTCCTCCCCTCCATCCATCTAGCATGTTCTCTTCCCATATTCTTTCCAATAGTTTATGTATCCTATCTTCCAATGCCGCTCCTCCATATTTTATCATTTCTGCTACTATACTGTCTTCCTCTGGTGATTTGTTGTTTTTCATTTTCTTCATTACATTTGCCACTTCAAATCTTGTAGGACTCATAATACTTGCATTCTCATTCTCTGATTCTGTCGGACTCATAATACTTGCATTCTCATTCTCTGATTCCGATCTAATTACTTCTTGTCTCTCGTTTTGTTGCATATGTTGTTCAATTTCTGGTTCCACACTTTCACTTAGAAGTTCCTTAAAGTGTTCAGACCATCTATCTAGCACTTTGTTCTCATCATTCAGTATCATCCCTTGTCTATCCTTGCATCTTCTTTCCCTCGGTTGGAAACCTTTCCCCATTTTACCAATTGCCGCATAGAATTTTCTTACTTCACTTCCCTGGTTTAATTCTTCTATTTCTATAAATTGTTTCTTTATGTGTTCCTTTTTCTTTCTTCTACATACTTTGTTGGCATTCAACCTCAGTTGCCTATAATGTTCACAGTTGCTTCTTGTTTCTCTCAAGATCATCTTTTCTCTTGCTCTATTCTTCTCTTCTATTGCTTCCCTACACTCTTGATCAAACCATTCATTCCGGGTTTGCTGCCTCTTTCCGATTATTTCTTTTGCAGCCAGTTTAACTACTTCCTCTATTTTCTTACACTCTTCATTGAGATCATCTCTCTCTTTTTCTTCTTCTAATTTCTTTTGTATTTCTCTCTGATATTCCTCCTTAATTCTTTCATCTCCTAGTCTTTCAACGTTTATACTGTTCTTCCAGGTTTCAGAGTCTGCCTTCGTTTTAGCCAGGTTTTCTCTAAGTACTGCTTTGACTAGATAGTGATCTGAATCACAATTTGGTCCTCTACAACTCCGCACATCTATAATTGACGAAGAGTATCTTGCATTGATTAACACATGGTCTATTTGATTCACGGTTGTAGAATCAGGAGCCTTCCAAGTACCTAAATGTATTCGTTTATGTGGGAAACATGTGCTTTTGATCACCATATTGTTCCTGATGGCAAAATGCCCAAGTAGTGTGCCATTCTGGTTACTAACATCATGTAGTGTATGTTCCCCTGCACATCTCATCAATAGATCCTTCCCAATCTTTGCGTTAAAGTCACCCATTATTATCAATGTATCGTATCTCTGTATCTCACCGCATATCTGTTCCAATTGTTCATAGAACTCTTCCTTCTCATCCTCATCTTTCTCTTCAGTTGGTGCATACACTGACAATATGGATATGTTCCTGAATCTTCCTTTGATGCGCAATTTACAAAATCTTTCATTTATGGCTTCATATTCCATGATACTATTCCTTACTGACTTGGATACCATAAATCCTGTACCATGTTGTCCTGTTCTGCTATTTGGACCAGTATACAATAGTGAATATTCCCTTTTATCTATCCTTCCTTGTCCTTGCCATCTTACCTCTTGTAACGCTACAAAGTGTGAATTGGTGAGCGTAAAAGATTGTCCTTCGTTTCGGGATTACGATTGATATCTTTTTGGCTTGAGTGTATATTTTATGTTACTCCGTAGTCTGAAAACACCATCTTTGAAAGTGAGACCAATAAATTATTATTATTAGTAGTAGTATCCTACAATACAATAGTTTTCCTTCAACTCACAAATATTCTACTCCTCCACAAATGTCGGTCTTCAGCATCTTCCTCGGTGAAGCCTCTGGTAGCCATGCTTCTCTTTACACCATCCATCCATTGTTCTCTTGGTTTACCCCGTTTCCGTTTGCCTTCAGCTTGCCAATGTAACATTAAATTTAGAATTCTACTATTCTGCATCCTTTCCACGTGTCCAAACCATTGTAATATTCTTTCTTCAACCACTACTAGTACATTTTTTTACCACCACAATGTATCTGATTATTATTATTATTATCAATGATGTGTAACATCTTTCCACTCGGTTGCTGGATTTTTCCTGGGAGTGATTTTGAAAAATGGGACGGAAGTGGATCGGACGGAAGTGTGTAAGACCACGTGGAATGTATATAATATACGGATTACTTCAAAGTTTGGAGGCGCCATTACAGATATAACTACAATAAATCATCTTCAAGTTGTCGTTCTTTGGTGTAAAAATATTCAATATATCATATTTGCTGAAAACAATTATGATTTATTAAGAGTCTGTTTTTCAATCTCTGGATAAAAGTCATGGGCATCCACTCCCCGAGTAACTTTGCTCAACACTTTCATACTGAACAGTAAACACTCATGCGAACTCTGGTGTCAACTGATTGAAACACAAACCACATGTTAAATGTCTTCGTATCAATATTTAAATGATGATATGCTTTAATATGAAACATTGTAACTAGTCGGCAAAGCCGGTATTATGTTTCTGCACAATGGCTATTCAGATACTAACCCACATCGCGGTGAAGCAGTGATCAATGTAATATATATCGATGTTTTTATACGGGAACATAACTAGCCTTTCATAGACCAGTATAAAATTTCCCTTTACTGTCAAGTAGGCGTATTCATAACTAATTTAAAACTCAATTCCACGCAGGAACATTATCGAAAAAAGGCAAAATATTAATGGAGCATTAAAAAATACTTCCATATTGTTACCGGCACGTGAAAATGAGTACCTGTCTTGTACTCTAAATGTCTGTGTTTGTAATGGCTGCGTGGGTAGCATCTTGGTCTGTGAATCATGAGGTATCAGGTTCGAACCCCACTCCCGGCAATTATTTTTGATACCGGATTATTGATTTAAACGATATCTATCACATTATGCGTCATTTTAACAGAATCTACATAAATTACGATTTATCTAATTTAAATACAATGGTTTGCACCAAGCAGGAGTTGGGAAATTTGATTGTGTTGAACATTATTTCTAGTAGTCTAAAGATAGGCTAGAGACTATGGTTTCATTCCTTCTCGCAATTTACAATATAATATGTGATGTTTGTACAAACAAGTGTGCCAATAGCATATCTCCAATTCTATCTATACATTCATCGTAGTACCAGTATGAAAACGGAGCGTAATTTAACATTTTAAGAATGTCCAAGCTGTGTAGTATACGAGTAGGATAACATGTCAGATGACTTCACATACATTTCATCTCAAATTCATAGTAGGATAACATGTTACACATCATATGCGACTACTGTAAGGCTCGTATCTTTATTATTATTATTGTTATTATTATTATTATTCAAGAGTTTAGTGCTTTTCAGTCGGTCAACACGAATGTACCCAAAAGAGATGGGGTATGCCCTAATCCTGAAATAAATTACATGAGATTAATAAAACACTAGGATGACCAGTTTCGATCGTCAAGCGATCATCATCAGATCCATTACACTTAGGCTACAAAATCTATGTTTGAAATACAGGTGAAAATATTTACAATATGTACAATTATTTAGTTGCAGTATTGGTACTGCAACTGTCAGTGTATGCTAAATGCAGTATATATGTTAGGTGAAATGCTAAATGGTGATAGCTATCCGTAGATTGTACTTTAGAGAGATTATATGGTTGTAAACTATGGTTAAACTATAAAATTTTAGGCTAACTACTTATCTGATTGTCTTCCGTATAACAGCTACTCGCAGTTTTCGTGCTCACTGGAACTCACTATGCGGTAGACTGCGGTGGTTATCTTAACGACTGGTTTTTCCCTGCTTTCTCCCCCCTGCTCCTACGTGCTGTGGGGAGTGATAGCGATGTGTTTATGTGAGGTGTTGCCAACCTAGATAAGATGTATGTTATTGAATGAGGTGGGTCTACAATTATTAAAGACCGTGGATTAGCCCTCGCCACGCGTGGAGTATAACCCATTCGAACTAAGCGTTGACGGTCTTATGAGGACGTCCCGGCACCTTTAATACTGCCGCGAATATGGGCCTTGGTTTATTGCAGAAGAAAAGTACATCGTACACCTGATCCAGATAACATTTACCTATTAATAACCCCCTAATTTCCCCCCTTTTTTTATCTAGCTTGGCTGTGTCGTTAAATTGTGTTTTGTTTCCGACAGGGTGTGTTTTTAGTAGCGTGAAGAGGGGTGAGCTCTCCATGAACGTGTGTTCATTTAGATTGTTGGGATTGTTTCGTTTGGCTAGGTGTATCTCGATTGCTTCCTTTATGTCAAGAGCTCTGCCTTTCGATTCGTGATCTAAATGAACACACGTTCGTGGAGAGCTCACCCCTCTTCACGCCACTAAAAAACACACCCTGTCGGAAACAAAACACAATTTAGCGACACAGCCAAGCTAGATAAAAAAAAGGGGGGAAATTAGGGGGTTATTAATAGGTAAATGTTATCTGGATCAGGTGTACGATGTACTTTTATTCTGCAATAAACCAAGGCCCATATTCGCGGCAGTATTAAAGGTGCCGGGACGTCCTCATAAGACCGTCAACGCTTAGTTCGAATGGGTTATGCTCCACGCGTGGCGAGGGCTAATCCACGGTCTTTAATAATTGTAGACCCACCTCAATAACATACATCTTATCTAGGTTGGCAACACCTCACATAAACACATCGCTATCACTCCCCACAGCACGTAGGAGCAGGGGGGAGAAAGCAGGGAAAAACCAGTCGTTAAGATAACCACCGCAGTCTACCGCATAGTGAATTCCAGTGAGCACGAAAACTGCGAGTAGCTGTTATACGGAAGACAATCAGATAAGTAGTTAGCCTAAAATTTTATAGTTTAACCATAGTTTACAACCATATAATCTCTCTAAAGTACAATCTACGGATAGCTATCACCATTTAGCATTTCACCTAACATATATACTGCATTTAGCATACACTGACAGTTGCAGTACCAATACTGCAACTAAATAATTGTACATATTGTAAATATTTTCACCTGTATTTCAAACATAGATTTTGTAGCCTAAGTGTAATGAATCTGATGATGATCGCTTGACGATCGAAACTGGTCATCCTAGTGTTTTATTAATCTCATGTAATTTATTTCAGGATTAGGGCATAACCCATCTCTTTTGGGTACATTCGTGTTGACCGACTGAAAAGCACTAAACTCTTGTTTACTAAGGCAACACTGAAAATATGGCTTCAAACACCACAACAATTATTATTATTATTATTATTATTATTATTATTATTATTCTATTGATTTTTGCTTACTGTGGACTGCGGTAAACAATTGGCCGGCTTGCCAATCTCTTTTTCTCCTCCCAGATATTTTTCATACGGTCGCTAATTTTTCTCCGTCTTCAGATCAGATGAACTTGGTTTTTGAGCTATGCTTTTCCTAAATCCCTTTCAATTTATCAACCTTCCCTCCAAATTACTATTATTATTATTATTATTATTATTATTATTATTATTATTATTATTATTATTATTATTATTATTATTATTATCATCATTATTATTATTATTTTACGTTGTGCCCAACTAAGGAACACGATTGAACCTATTTCACAGAGAGAATGAAGAGATTTTGGGAAGAGAAAAAGGCAAATTCATTATCATCTCCTAGATAGGTACAATTGCGCTCTTTATTTGGACAAAACGTTGTAAAATAATAATAATAATAATAATAATAATAATAATAATAGTGTGGTGGGCCATCAGGAAGAAAGAGAGTTGAAATCTCTCGGGCATTAGTGGCCAAAAGGATAAAAGTAAAGTCAATAATAATAATGATAATAATAATATTAATTTTTAACTATCGCAAAGTTAGAGATACCGGGTTGCCGGAAATTTGACTGAAAGAGGACCCTTAATATGGCTGTAGGGCAGCATCGGTGGTGTTTTCAGTAGCATGCTGAACTGCCATGCCCAAGATCGCGGGTTCAAACCCCGGCCGAAGTCGTCGGATTTTTAAGAGCATTAAAATTCTTCAGTATGCCTTCCTTCGGAGGGAAAGTAAAGCCGGTGGGCCCATGTCGTAGATTTATGGCACATAAAAGAACCTACCACTGTAATATGTAGTGTGTAGCAAAATTTGTAGGTTATAGCTTATTTGGCTAATTAGAAACGCTCTGTCTAGTTCTAACGTTCGCCGCAGGTGTTAGTGACAGTAGCATTTGGTAGCCAAAGTTTGAACTATTTGAAATTGAACTTGTTCGATCAAAAATACCCTGCTATGGCCATTGGCTGCAATTCATATATAAATAACGTGGCTGTAAATCGCCTACTCATATTTTTGCACCTTCAAATATCAGCTGATTGGGCCCTTCGGCACTGCAGTAGAGAACCTTACCGCTGCGCAACGGAGCTAGCCCCAGTTAGAAATAATCGATCATATGTGTCAGAGTATGCTAGTGTTTCTTGAATCCCAAATATTATGAAACTTATATGGGATTTATGTAAGGAAAGAAAGGCAAGCCTTTTAGTTCTTTACGGAAACTACTTGTTCCTCATCATTTCATCTTGTTCGCGACGCACAGATCGCCAACAGGCGAGCACACAATTGAAAGCGATAATTCAATCTTTACGTGTGACACTAGTTCGAAAGGGTTCGTCATCCCTGACCTACTGCAGACGCTATGTATAAGAGACAGAAGCATTATCTCTCAGGCCACACAAAGACATAATATATCACCCAGGCTATTATAACGGTATTGAAAGTTAGAACGGGCAAACGGACAAAAGTGTTGCAAACAGAAACCTTACTCGTTTTATGGAAACATATCGCGGTCTTGCTACAGTTCAGGTCACTTGCATACAGCTTCTCAAATGCACTTCAATATTGACGACAAATGACTACAGCAAAAATTCCAACACATTCAACACTTTTACCCATAAATTGATAATACTACTACTACAGTACTACTACTACTATTGATAATAATAATTTATTTATTTATCGTATGGACGATAGTGCCGGGAGTGTCCGAGGACATGTTCGGCTTGCCTGAGTCTGTAGCTGCTTCCATCGGACACCCAGAGGGTGAGCTACAAGTTCCGTTCAATTTCAAATACAGTAGTTCCAACTTTCGCTACCAGATATCAATGATACCTAGTGGTGAACGTTGGAACTTTGATAGAGCGTTCCGACGAAATCTAACCTAACAATTTAGCCTCACACTAGTTTAGTCTGTGGAAGGATCTTTTACATGCCATAAATCTATGACATGGGACCGACGGCTTTAATTCCCCTCCAAAGGAAGGCATACTGAAGGATTTTTAACCCTCGGCCGGGTTTGAACCCGCTATCTTGGGCACAGCAGTTCAGCATGCTACCAACGACGCCTCCGAAGCTCCACTACTACTAATAATAAGGTTTCAAATTGAATTGAAGGAGACCACCGAACTAACTGCCCTGAAGATATCATTTCTAAAAATAGAAGTAATTACTAACATCAAAGATGCCCCCCAAATCTCCGAACAAAATACGGGGATATCCACCGAGTGGAGAATTTCAAGTATCTAGGTGAGATCATCATGGATAAGTAGTTCCATGATGAACTACAGTATATAGCCTATTTTCATATATCGTATTGGTCTCCCCGAATAAACAATATCCCGCCTATGAATAGCATCGCCATGATGGATTTTTTCTGTATGTAGGCATAGAGGTATGTACCATTATATGAAGATTTTTGCGTAGGTTCATTATTCAAACGTTCACTTTGATCGCATAATTATGACACAATAAATAAAAACCCAATTTTTAAATTTCGCACAGCTGCCATCTTGGGGTTACGAAATCAATTTAATTTAATTAGATGTCATTAGATTCAATAAAGAATGAACATTTACCCTACCATGTTTCACTGCGCTCGGATGATTATATCGCGAGTAAATTCCATTTAAATGTTTTAAATATGCTTGGCTGCCATGTTAGTATTGTGCTCACCAGGTTATTAAAAGTTCAATAGGTAAATTTATATTAATAGCCTCTATCAACACACAAAATTTCAGTTTGAGTACTGTAATATATTTGTAGATATTTGAAACCGTCTAAATATTTCAGATGGTCGCGATGTAGGGTTGTTATACGTAGGCCATCATTAGATAAAGATTATTGCGTAGGTTCATTATTCAAACGTTCACATTGATCGCATGATTAGGACACAAAAAATAAAAACATAATTTTTAAACTTCGCACAGCCGCCATCTTGAGGTCATGAAAACAATTGAATTAAATTAGATGCCAGTGCATTAAAATGTGTATGTACAGGGTCTTTAATATAAAATAAGAGCGCCAAGCGGCGGCTTTCTTAACCGCAGCTGAGGTCACCTTGGCCGAGCTTTTGACGTGCTTTAAGCGTGTGTACAATCCTATATGATGCAGCGGCCTTGCTAGCGTGTGTACAATGCTGAAATCTTACTTTAGTTAGTTATTGTTGATGAAACCGAAACCCCTACTTGTGCTAATTTTGTGAGTGATTTATTCGGAGACCGTTACAGATTCTTGCCAATGTCATCTAGCTCATCCTCTGTTAAAACTGTTCGTGTGCGGGCACGATTTTTATTGAGCACCGAGCCAGTAGTGACAAACTTATTTGCAATTACGTGAATCTGTGCTAGTGAAGGTGGCACTTCATCAGGAAATTGCTGAACAAATGCATCACGTACCCGCCGAGCCGACTCGTACTTAAAATAAGTTTTACATTAAAAAAATACGATGTTGCAATGATAACTGTCTCGCCATGTTAGCACTTGAGGTTTAGACTGGCGACTGAGCAACTGCACGCTTGTAGCAAGGACAAGTTTGGTAATGTCAATCTGTTATTTTTATACAGTCCATTGGAACTTTAAAAAAAAAACAGCCATCGTATGTACTATGCGCGTGCTTTCAATTCTATAGGGGTTTCGATTTCATCAATAATAACTAATGTAAGATTTCAGCATTGTACAGACGCAAGGCCGCTGCATCATATAGGATTGTACACACGCTTAAAGCAGGGGGCCTTGGCGCGTCAAAAGCTCGGCCAAGCTGACCGCAGCTGCGGTTAAGAAAGCCGCCGCTTGGCGCTCTTATTTTATATGAAAGACCCTGTATATATTTTAATTGATGCAGCCAATGGCCATGTACTTTTCTTTTCAGGACAGGTCAGGGAAGGGATATTGGAAGGAAATCGGCCGTGGACCTATTGAAAGTAACCGTCCCGGCATTTGCCTGGTGGTGAAAACGGGAAACCATGAAAACCATTTTCAGGACGGCCGAGGTGGGAATCGAACCCACGCTCTCCCGATGCCAGCGAGGCACGAGGTATTGCGTTAGCGCTCTCGGCCACCGCGGCCGGTGACTATTCCAAGTTTCACTGCGCTCGGATGGTTAATTCACGTGAAAAATCCATTACAATGTTTCAAATTTGCTTTGCCGCCATGTTCGTTTTGTACTTCACAGGTTTATGAAAGTCACATAGATGAACTGTAGTAGTGTTCTTTATCACTGTACTAGATTTCAGGGTGATATCTGTTACAGCTACAGAGATATAGAATGCCAGTGAAATATTTTGCGTGGCCGCCATGTTGAATTGGTGGTATCAAAATTTGAAAGGCACGGTCAAGGTCGGACAAGGTATTAGTATGTACTTACCGAGTTTTATCGAAATCGCTTCGTCCGTTTAGATTTCATTATGGGGACGCACAAACTCATACACACACACACACACACACACACACACGCACACACACACACACACACACACACACACACACACACACACGGACAACAAGTGATCCCATAAGCCTTTTTTTCTTTCATAAATGAAAATAGGCTAAACAAGATGTTCAGTAAAGAACATATAGCCTACTTTCTCCTAAATGCATGGGTATTGTTATATCTCTTTGTCCTTTTCAAGGAGTATAATTGAATGTTGGTTGTAGGAGCTAGTTGAAATACAACGTGCTATAGGGATATTAAACATGAATATGAGGTGCCCTTTGTTAGTGCTACCTCTGTAAAAAAAATCATTCAATTCGGTTTCACCGTGTTTGAATTGATCTGGGGAATGGATTTGCTCACATACATGGCCGCTATTTGCAAACTATTAGGCTGATGACCTTGTAGTCAGTCATAAGATGCTTTCCACAAAAAGGCATGTTGTTGCAAAATCAGGTAGAGATCAAATTATTAGGATGGTCGAAATTTGATTTAAGCTTTAAAACATTTGGGTGGCCGTCATTCCGTTTCCGTGAAGATGGCGGCGATATAAAACATGACACTGAGGTGCCTTTTGCTAGTGCTACCTCTGACCCAAATTTCGTTCAATTTGGTTTCACCGTGTTTGAATTGATAGGGGGAATCGATTTGCACACATACTTGGCCACCATCTGCAAACTATTGGGCTGATGATCTAGCAGTTTGGTCAGAATATGCTTCCCACACAAATATTTGTTGTTGCAATAATTGGTAGAGACTAGATTATTAGGTTGGTCGTAATTACATTTTAGCCTTTGACATTTGGGTGGCCGCGATTACGTTTCCGTCAAGATGGCGGTGATATAAAACATGACACTGAGGTGGCCTTTTCTAGTGCTACCTCTGTACCAAATTCCGTTCCATTCGGTTTCACCGTGTTCGAATTAATAGGGGGAATCGATTTTCACACAAAGATGGCCGCCATCCGCAAAATATTAGGCTAATGACCTATTAGTTTGGTCAAAGGATGCTCCCTCCATAATGGTATGTTGATGCAAATTTTGGTAGAGATCGGATGATTAGGTTAGTCGTAATTTGATTTAAGCTTTGAACATTTGTGTGGCCGCTATTACGTTTCCGTCAAGATGGCGGTGATATAAAACATGACGCTGAGGTGCCCTTTGCTAGTGCTACCTCTGTACCAAATTTCATTCCATTCGGTTTCACCGTGTTCGAATTAATAGGGGTAATCGATTTTGACACAAAGATGGCCGCCGTCCGCAAACTATTAGGCTAATGACCTATTAGATTTGTCAAAGGATGCTCCCTTCATTAAGGTATGTTGTTGCAAAATTTGGTAGAGATCGGATGATTAGGTTAGTCGTAATTTGATTTAAGCTTTGAACATTTGTGTGGCCGCCATTACGTTTCCGTCAAGATGGCGGCGATATAAAACATGACACTGAGGTGCCCTTTGCTAGTGCTACCTCTGTACCAAATTTCATTCCATTCGGTTTTACCGTGTTCGAAATAATAGGGGTAATCGATTTTGACACAGATGGCCTCCATCCGCAAACTATTAGGCTAATGACCTATTAGATTTGTCAAAGGATGCTTCCTCCATAAAGGTATGTTGTTACACAATTTGGTACAGATCGGATGATTAGGTTAGTCGTAATTTGATTTAAGCTTTGAACATTTGTGTGGCCGCTATTACGTTTCCGTCAAGATGGCGGTGATATAAAACATGACGCTGAGGTACCCTTTGCTAGTGCTACCTCTGTACCAAATTTCATTCCATTCGGTTTCACCGTGTTCGAATTAATAGGGAGAATAAATTTTCACAAGAAGATGGCCGCCATCCGCAAAACTATTAGGCTGATGACCTATTAGTTTGGTCAAAGGATGCTCCCCCCATAAAGGTATGTTGTTGCAAAATTTGGTAGAGATCGGATGATTAGGTTAGTCGTAATTTGATTTAAGCTTTGAACATTTGGGTGGCCGCCATTACGTTTCCGTCAAGATGGCGGCGATATAAAACATGACACTGGGGTGCCCTTTGCTAGTGCTACCTCTGTACCGAATTTCATTCCATTCGGTTTCATCGTGTTCGAATTAATAGGGGTAATCGATCTTGACACAACGATGGCCGCCATCCGCAAACTATTAGGCTAATGACCTATTAGATTTGTCAAAGGATGCTCCCTCCATAAAGGTATGTTGTTGCAAATTTGGTAGAGATCGGATGATTAGGTTAGTCGTAATTTGATTTAAGCTTTGAACATTTGTGTGGCCGCCATTACGTTTCCGTCAAGATGGCGGCGATATAAAACATGTCACTGGGGTGCCCTTTGCTAGTACTACCTCTGTACCAAATTTCGTTCCATTCGGTTTCACCGTGTTCGAATTAATAGGGGCAATCGATTTTAACACAAAGATGGCCACCATCCGCAAACTATTAGGCTGATGACCTATTAGTTTGGTCAAAGGATGCTGCCCCCATAAAGGTATGTTGTTGCAAAATTTGGTACAGATCGGATGATTAGGTTAGTCGTAATTTGATTTAAGCTTTGAACATTTGTGTGGCCGCCATTACGTTTCCGTTAAGATGGCGGCGATATAAAACATGACACTGAGGTCTCCTTTTCTAGTGCTACCTTTGTACCAAATTTCGTTCAATTTGCGCTCACCGTGTTCGAATTGATAGGGGGGGGGGGACAGACATTCAGAGTACACACACTCACACACACACACACACACACACACAGACAGACACACTTTTTTTTCGCCCTGTAGTGATCTCATAAGTCTACTTTCATGTTTTGCAAAAATCGAAAGTAGGCTAAAAATGGGTGGACAATGATGGGCTTCGGGAACGAATACGCAAACTTTGGATAGCAAACCAAACATCACGCACGATTTACTGTATAACAAAAAGTGCCTTTCCCAAAACACCGAGATATGTCACTATGAGACGGTCCTGAAGCCACTGATTATGTATGCAGCTGCCGATAAATGGTTCCTCGAAGAACTGAAGAAAAAAAAGAGCGCAGAATCATTAGAGGAATCATGGGATCCAATTGCAAGAATGGGATCGACCGAAACAAATCCAACAGTGAAGACTATAGTAAAATAGAGAAGCTTACACACACAATCCGTAAAGGACGGGCACGATTGAATGACCACCTCAGACGAATGTACGGCAACAGGTTGAAAAAGAAGATCTTTCCCAATTGATTCCAACCACAAAACCACGATGCTCTGGTTTAGAAACACCAAAGAAAACCTTCAAAATCTCCAAATCAATCCCGTCGATGCATTTGACTGGAATCTCTTCCGCCGAAAGACAGTGACGAACGAGTCTTGCCTCCAAAACGAAGACATGGCGCCCCTTCGACAGAGGAACGCAAGCAGGCTCATTCCCAAAGGATGAGGGAATTCTGGGAGCGAGAGAAAGCCAAATGTTACGAGACTTAAAGTGGTCCTAGATGGTCCCAGTGAAATATATACAGGGTCTTTCACTCAAAGTGGGGCCAGCCACACGGCCTGCGCAGCGCCGCAGGTAGAAAATCGAGCTGAAGGTCAGGCGAGCACATGGCAACACGGAGCTGAGACAGTTGCGACGCATGATTTGCTATTTTAAGTTACAAGTGTTATACGTTTATAACGTGTTTACGTGGTTATTGTTTAATTGTTATGTTTCAAAAATTTATAAACTTGTTAAGTGTTAAATCCTATTGCTTCAATTCTTATTGATGTGGAAAATTGAAAAATAAGGTTTATGCCTCAAACGCTCACACTCTAGATGAACTCAAACAAAATATCATGAGAGAAATTGAGTCTATCTCGGTAGATGAACTAATGCGAGTGAATGAAAATTTCCTTAGACGTTGCCAGAAACGTGTAGATGCAGGTGGAGGACATTTTCAACCTTCTGTGACAAGTTGAGTAATGATTTTACTTTGATTATGTATCATTAGGCTATGTGTGCTTGTTATTTATATGCGATTCGTACGGGCACTCTCTCGACCCGAAACTCAGTGAGTTGCCATGTGCTCGTCCGACCCTCCTCGTGCCACGCGGCCGGCACTTTGAGTGAAAGACCCTGTATATAATAATAATAATAATAATAATAATAATAATAATAATAATAATAAGGAAGGATATTACGGATGATTTTAGGCAACAGATGGGTTGATGGGCAGGTACAATTGAGATCCAATTAAGAACTATACACCAAGATAGAGCCAATAATGTCGTCCATCAGAAAGAAAAGACTACTGTTCTACGGGCACATCTTACGTTTGACTGATAACTGACTAACTAAGAAATTCTGGAATTTCATATTTTTTACTTAATACAATTTGTAACAGATCTGCTTCTTTAAAATTTAATGGGTGTGCTTTGGACGAAGAATATTTTTAGACATGTTGATAACATTCTCCGTTATGGTAAATTTTTATTAAGCATAATATGTTCTTGCACCTTTTCATGTCCTAATTTGCACTGAGGAAGGTCGCAATGTGACTGAAACCGTTACGACAATAAATTACAACTAGTTGAAACCCGTCAAAACATGACGGTCAATAGAAAAATATTTACTGAAGAATTTTCTTATATAGGCCTACTGTACATTCTTTGTACGATTAATTTTTGACTTTATTGAAACTATAAGGGCGTCAAAAGATTGCACTCTCAACATTGCAAAATACTGCTGGCCATGACTGAAAAATTGTTGGGGAAAATTGAGGCCTATACGTTCCAGAGTTTCCCCTTGACCTTTATTGATTGTGATAAAGTATGCCAAATGAATTGGAAAATATTGCCTCTTAAAAGAAAATGATAGTGTTTTATCGGATGGTGTTAAATCAAGTCGAAGGATTAGACCTCTCTGCCTAATTTTAACTGCACCTATTATTTCCAAATCCAAGCAATATGGTTGCATTTAAGAGTCCTTGGGAAACGTTCAGATTTCTAAGCAGCATAACGGGTCAAGCGTTTGGTGTATGTGGCGGCCAGTCATTTAGTTCCAAGGAATTCAAGAACTCTGAGGAGTCTAATACAACTGGCCGCAAACCGTCGCTTATAATTTTGGAATATAACAAAGAAATGCGATGATGTGCAATTCCATACATTTTAAAACAATGTGGACCGTGTGCGTGTGGCACAGTAACATTGGCACCAAATGAAACGAAGGACATAGCATTGTACTGCCGATTAGTCTCTCTGAAATTCCTTGAGATGTCATCTCCAGTGAAAAATAATTGTTGCAGCCTGTCAAATATTTTATATTTTTTCAGATTAATTTTACCATTAGAACAGCAAAGGTCAAAGTAACCAGGGGTAGATTTCTCGCAAGAGAAATACAGTGCAGAACAATGTTTACATTTGTTCGTCAAGGACCCTAAACTGTAACGGCATAGTATCTGGAATTGTTTCTGAAATGCCATATTTATATTGGATTTTAAAAGTGGCTTCGTATTTTTCTCCGATTTCCCTCTTATTTGCGGCTAATATTCTATTTCGTCAAATGGGTTTATTTATAGCAGCATTTCTCCCCAAATTAACGTCATTTTAAATAACACTATAGTGGCCTGCATCAACGCAGCCGCCAAATATTAAATGGCAAATAATAACTTACTTCCATTGCCAAAATCAACTGCGTGGTTAGACCCATTGTTATATACTCTAAACAAATATTCAATAAACAATAATATTCACATATACAATGAAGTTCAGAGACTTTCATTCTCAAGTTGGTTGCTGATGAGAATGCGATGAGACTGATCGCCAATAATAAAATCCTTGCAATTTTTGCAATTTACTTGCAAACGCAACTCAGGATGACGATCTTCATTTTGAAATAAACAGAATGAAATTGCTGTAAATAATCAATTTCCATCACCTGTTGAAGGTACAATACTTTGAATTTCCATGACAGTAAAATATGCAAGGGAGCATAGAATCACTTCGCCACTACTGGGATGAGCATAGACTCACTTCGCCAGCCACTGTAATGGAGGGAGTTTTAGAATTATATGTTCAGTGCTTGTCAAAGATCGTATTAACACAGGGAAGCCCACTCTTAAGGCTACATTCTGAGCTATTGCCCCGGATTCCAGGTTCGATCCCCGCTCTGCCAAGAAATTTAATTCTGGTCTGAGGACTGGAACGGGGCGCACTCGTGAGGAAAAACTAAGAAGAGCAAAGTTTGATTCCCATCTCAACAATCTTGGATTTGGTTTTCCGTGGTTTCCCACTTCCACTCCAAGCAAATACCGGGATAGTTCCTAAATTAAAGCCTCGGTCGTTAACTCCCCATTCCCCACATTAATTACAAATGCACACATCAACACAGCCATCACATTAACACAGGTTATCAGAGAAAAGTTTACACTCGCACACCAAAATAGACGGGGCTGAGTGACCACGATGTCTGAGTCCATCAAATGAATTATGTTCGCCAATTTTTTAACGCTGATGTGTGTGTTTGAACTACTGGATATAAGTTCAATGACTTTTAAATTAATATCATTACATTGTTGCAGCTTGGCAAATATTTTATATTCCAGCTGATCAATTTTACCATCACATCAGTAAAGGCCAAAGTAACCGCGCGTAGATTTTACGCAAGAGAAATACAATGTAGAACAATGTTTACATTTGATCGTCAAAGACCTTACACTGTACTGCATAACATCTGGAATTATTTCTGAAATGGCCTATTTATATTGGATTTTAAATGTGGCTTCGTATTATTCGATAACACTCGTGTCCTGCAATATCGGAGCCGCTAAATATTAAATGGCAAAAAGTACTTCCATTGCCGAAATCAACTGCGTAGTTCGACTCAGTACTCTAAACAAATAATCATTATACAACTGTCTTATACAATGAAGTTCAACATGACCGTCCAGAGACGTTCATACTCAAGTTGGTTGGTGAGGAGAATGCGATGAGACTGATCGGTTAAAATAAATTCCTTATAATTGTTCCTGCCTGCGAAATTTCCTGCAATAGCTTGAAAACGCAGCTCAGTATGACGTTCTTCATTTTGATATAAACAGTACAAAACTGCTCTAAATAAGCTATTTCCATCACCTGTTATAGTTTATGGCAGTACATTTTGTAGGGGAACATAGAATAACTTCGCCAACTACTGGAATGAGCATAGGCCTATACTCAATACTCACTTCGGCAGTCACCCTAATGGAGGCAGTTTTAGAATTCTATGTCCCGTGCATGTCAAAAATCATATTAACACATGGAAGCCCATCCATTCTTGGCTATCGCCTCGAAGACCCGGGTTACATTTCCTGCTCTGCCAAGAAATTTAATTCTGGTCTGAGGGCAAAAACGGGGCACATTCAGTCTCCTGAGGTATAACTAAGAAGAGGAAGGTTTGATTCCCACCTCGACAATCTTGGATGTGGTTTTCCGTGGTTTCCCACTTCCACTCAAGGCAAATACCGGGATGGTTCCTAACTTAAGGCCTTGGCCGTCACCTTGCCATTTCCCACCTTAATCACAAATACACACAGTAATGCAGCCATCACAATAACATGGGTTATCAGAGGAAATTTTACACTTACACACCAAAGTACACGGAGCTGAGTGACCACGATGTCAGCGCCCTTCAAACGAATTATGTTTGCCAAGTGTCTAGGATGCTACAAACTTGACCACCGAAGCATTGGGAAGAAATTGCAATATTAAGGTACATAAACAACATAGCCTACACACTCAACTGTCAGTTAATGTTCTTCAACGTTTCCCTTCTTAAAAATTCCCCTCCTTTATAATTCTCTATCACGTGAAAACGCGCCGTGTCTTGTGTTTTAAATGTATCGATGCAATGGTGCTGCCATCTGTTGTCAGTTACTGGAACTATATGGGCGAGGTACTGCCATCTGTTGTCAGTTACTGGAACTGATGCAGATATTAGCTCTTTTGACCACAAGCTGTAATGCAATGGTAAAAAGGAAATAAAACGTATTGAGAGGGAATGTAGAAATACGTGTCTTTAGCTGACATAAAACGTTACTAATAGTCCTTGATAAAACAATATTTAACTATCACGTGAAAACGCGCCATGTCTTGTGTTTTAAATATATCGACGCAATGGTGCTGCCATCTGCTCTCAGTTACTGAAACTATATGGGCGAGGTACTGCCATCTGTTGTCAATTACTGGAACTGATCGCAGATATTCAAACGGCGTATTGAGTACATGCTGTAATGCAATGGTAAAACGGAAATAAAACGTATTGAGAGGGAATGTAGAAATATGTATCTTTAACTGACATGAAACCTTACCAATACTCCTTGATAAAACAATATTTCAGAGGTAAAAAAAATACTGGCGACAGCTGGGATCGAACCTGTGATCCTTGGATCCACAGTCAATCGCCTTAACCAAATAGCTAATATTTCACTATTTCTATGACGCAGACGCGACCATCCTGTATCTTCAAAAGAAGAAAATAATCCACTTGATTATCAATAAAATCAATTTTGCACATTCGTTTATGTTCATACTGTTATTATATTTTATTGTCAGAACTTGGTTAATGTATGTTTTCAATTACATGGAAGCTTATTAAATAACTTACATTTCAATGGACTTCTCACCGCCATTTTGTCATGAGCCCAGGCGGATTGTGCGCATGCGTGAGGAGCAAGAATTCTTCTATTTTCTATATTTATTTAAAAATATACCGTAATATATTTGTTTATTTTAGAGACACTCTGAAAATCTACATGCCAAGAGCTTTCGTTAGAGTGCTCTACGAAGTAAATCGGTTCTGTCGTTCTCTCAATCTCGTGGTAACAAAAATCGCCTTAGTGTTTTAAATATATAGATATACATTGACTTATGGTTTTATAAATAATATTATAATAACAAGATGTTCAGTAAAGAACATATAGCCTACTTTCTCCTTAATGCATGGGTATTGTATAACTCTTTGTCCTTTTCAAGGAGTATAATGCAATGTTGGTTGTAGTAGCTTATTGAAATACAACGTGCTATGCGGATATTAAACATGAATATGAGGTGCCCTTTGCTAGTCCTACCTCTGTACAAAATGTCATTCAATTCGATTTCAATGTGTTTGAATTGATATGGTGAAGCGATTTGCACACTTCCATTGCCGCTATCTGCAAGCTATTGGACTGATGACCTTGTAGCTTGGTCAAAGAAGGCTTCTCACATATAGGTATGTTGTTAAAAAAATTGGTAGAGATCAGATTATTAGGTTAGTCGTAATCTGATTTAAGCTTTGAACATTGGGGTGGCCGCCATTGCGTTTCCGTCAAGATGGCGGCGATATAAAACATGACACTGAGGCGTCCTTTGCTAGTGCTACACCTGTACCAAATTTCGGTCAATTCGGTTTCACCGTGTTTGAATTGATAGGGGGAATCGATTTGCACACATACATGGCCGCCATCTGCAAGCTATTGGGCTGATGACCTTGTAGTTTAGTCAAAAGACGATCGCCATATAAATATATGTTGTTGCGAAATTTGCTAGAGATCGGATGATAGGTTAGTCGTAATTTGATTTAAGATTTGAACATTTGGGTGGCCACCATTACGTTTCCGTCAAGATGGCGACGATATAAAACATAACACTGAGGTGCGCTTTGCTAGTGCTACCACTGTACCAAATTTCGTTTAATTTGGTTTCACCGTGTTCGAATTGATAGGGGGGACAGACCTTCAGAGTACACACACTCACACACAGACACACAGAGAGACACACAATTTTAGGCCCTGTGTAGATCTAATAAGTCTACTTTCAGTTTTTTGCATAAATCATAAGTAGTCTAATAACTCGTTTATTCCAGGTTAGGGCGTATAAATAGACTACTTGTTTCCTGCCTAATGTAATTGGGCGCAATGTGTGTTGACCGACTAAAAAGCTTTCTTTTAGAATTAGGCAACACTTAAAAATGGCTCTGCCATTTCAATTCAATATATTTATCGCATCTAATATTAAATACACTAAAATCGACAACTGAAGGTGCAGGCTATGCAGTAATTTTAACGATACGTGAGCTAAAATTAGTCCTCTGAAGGCCAAACGTTCGGAATATTATGAAACTTGTGAAACTGAAGATGTATGGGATTGATGCAAAGAAAGAATGGAAGGCGTTTTAATTCTTTTCATAACTACTTGTTTTGAAGAAATATTTCTCTTTCGAATGGATACTAGGCTGCTTGAGGTTATGAGTTGGATCAACTCAATACTCTCTGGAAGAGTATCTGTAGCCATTATGGCAATATTGTTGTGTAGTAAAAGGATGTAGCATACAGAACCGCAATCTATGATGAAGCAGTGATATCTTAGCTTGTTGATGAACACAAAGCGACACTGTTAATTGAATAATACGCTATTATATCTGCCCAATTGGCTAACTACTCACATAATCAGCTTTACCGTAAATGCCGTCAGGGTTGCCACAAGGAAAAAATGCATTGTATAAGGTGCGTTCAAAAACTAACGAGCCGGATGCATACAGAGACCAGTACCTGTATGTTAGAAGTATTGGCCCTGGCTGTTGAGGCACTTGTCCCACTGTGGCACGAGGCGGTGAATGGCTGTCTCATAAAATTCCCTGGCCTGCGATGTGAACCAGTTCCGCACGTACAGCTGGACGTCGACGTCCGAGGGGAATCGCTGGCCCCGCAGAACCCTTTTCAGTGGACTAATAATGGCGTAATCACAGGGACAGAGGTCTGGACTGTATGGAGGGTGGCCGAGAACCTCCCATTTGAATTTCTGCAGGAGTGCTGCGACTGTGTTGGCCGTATGAGGTCGTGCATTGTCGTGGAGCAGAATGACCCTACGGGTGAGATTGCCTGGTCGTTTTTTTTTTTTTTTTTGATCGCTTGGCGAAGGGTGGTCAAGGTTTGCGAGTTACGCTGGGCATTCACAGTTGTCCCGTGCGGCATGAAGTGTATCAGAAAGGGTCCATCTTGGTCAAAGAAGAACGTCTGCATTACCTTTCCTGCACTCGTGTGGATGGCCTTGCCTTTCTTGGGTGGTGGTGAACCGGATGCTTCCACTGGAAGCTTTGTCGTTTGGATTCTGGTTCGAAGTGATGACACCATGACTCATCTTCAGCCACCACTCGTGCCAGTAACCCATTCCCTTCCCTCGCATAGCGCTGCAGATGACCAAGACAGTGGGCCATTCGACATGCTTCCTGGTGTGGTTCACTTCCGACGCTCAATCCGACCACGGCGGCTAAGGCGTTCACTGTCACTCGGCGGTCCTGTGTAATGAGTGCATCAACCAGCTGGACGTTGTCATCGGTAGTGCAGGGGGGTGCCCCAGACCGGGCATCATCGGCTAAAGACACCCGTCCTTCCCTGAAGCGCTTGTGCCAAGCCTTGACCCTTGCAAGGGACATGCAGTGTTCGCCGTACACTTGTGAAATTCGGCGATGAATGTCCGTTCCTCCTACTCCTTCTGCTGTCAGAAACCGAACAACACCTCTTTGCTCTTCGTTTGACGCCTCCATGTCACTGTTTGCAATGCGACTGGCAGCGTTGGACGATTGGTGCATGCTGCTGCTCGCTTTGTATCATCACGTGACGTGCACGCGTGCCCTCTAGCGAAGGGCTGTGATCTTCCACGCTCTGGTCGGAATCACACCTCGTTCTACAAGCCACGATTAGCCGATGTCGTCAACGGTTTGTGCATTCCAGACTCCGGCTCGTTACTTTTTTAACGCACCTTATATAAAGCGTGATCAAGAAGTTTCCGTTTGACGGCCGTACCGTCAAAACCACCGTGAGCATTTAGACTCTCATCCCACGGCACAAACCAAGACAAAATGCTGAGTTTTAATTCACCGGCCGTGAAAGCCAATATGCCATCTTTTTGGAAGCCTTCATAGGGAGGTTATGGCTGCTTGAGCTTTTAGTTCTCGCAGTGAAGATACACAGGTGCGCTTTATAAAAAGGGAGGTAGCGCGCAGTTTGCTTCTCCTGTGGGAGTCTGGGCGGGGATACCAAGAGCCCGCTGATGAGCCAGCTTTGTGTGCTAGGCAAAACCCCACACAAGATACAGCACAAACCCAGAAAAATTGCTGAGTTTTAAATATTTGAACTTCGCGTAGCTACTATGTTGGATTTGTTCTTATCAGGGCTTCGAAAGTTCTGTCTTTTCAGTTTAGTGTGTATCACCATGCTGCCAACACACAAGAGGCGTTTGTTTAATACACCATATTCAAAAGTGGAATAATAAAATTAAAAAGCACAAAGTAGTAAGACTCAGCGACGAACCTGGAACGAGTCGGCAACAAGATGAAGACGTTGTAATCATTGAACGATCAACAACTATAAATGAAATTACTTCAAGAAAACGCAAAACCTCGCCAACAGAAGACGAAAACAGACGACACTTGTTCCGTTCAAACAATAACGAAGACAGACGATAATCGTATGGTTTCGTTCATACAATACATGGATACCAAGCCTTAGACCACATTCTTTGTCGTGTGTAATTCACTAAATCTATCACTACGAATGCTAGTGTTGACCCATACATGGTCAAATGCCTGTCTGTTAGGTAGTCATCCCAGAGGCTGGTTGGATCCTCTGAAAGTGTCACCATAGGTAGCACTATAATGAGGCGTACTAAGCAAGACAATGACTAAGAGGGATGAGATAGAGTACAGACAGCTGAGATGAGATTCCTGAGAAGTATAGTCCAGAAAACGAGGAGAGACAGAGTGAATAATGAAGATATATGGAAAGAACTGGGAGTACAGAAACTAAATAACAAACTGGAGCAAAACAGATTGAGATGGTTTGGACATGTCAAACGGATGAATGATGTAAGGCTACCAAGTCGAGCACTGGAACGTCGGATGACAGGGAAGAGAGGACGAGGAAGACCAAGAATGAATTGGATAGACACGGTGAAGTATAGCATTAGAAAACGGAACCTAGATTGGAACACCGCACCGTGTCGGAAGAGGAATGGTGGAACGACAGAACAAAGTGGAGAGGAACCATATTTGCTCCCACCCAGTGTCAGCTGGAAAAGGAGAAATGAAGATGATGGTGATGACTGTGCAAGATGAGGAGCGAGGTAGTTTGCCATTGCTTTCCTCATCCAGTCAGAACAACGCATTGACCCTACGAACAGAACCTTTCACAATACACACAGACACCAGCAGTGCTCTGAAGGCCATTACTCAGCACCACTCATAACTCAGTAGCTTCCATATAATCGCAGCCACGGATAAGACTGAGACATTGGTGGAAAGCCACATTTTACTCTAGCCTGTGCCAACAGACAAATGCAAATATACTGCATTCAACAAGAGATGGTGAACATGGTCAAATAAACATCGACATTTCTACTTCCGTTTTGATGATGATTATAATTGTTGTTTCAAGGGGCCTAACATCTAGGTTATCGGCCCCTAATGGTTTGGGTGATAGTGAAAGATGAGATGAGAATGAAAACTATAACTGATACTAACTACAAACTTACATACTAGAAGCAGAAATGGTAAACAAATAAAAGATAAGGCAAATAAAGGACAGGAAGAAAGGAAATACCCTCAACCCTCGAAGCATGAGGATTGAGGGACTTGGAAGGAAGAAGAGCCATGAAAGGCAGAGAGGAAAGGGGAAAGAAGAGAGGGCACGCCCCTAGGTCAGAGGAAAAAGGGGACAAAACGGGCCCAGCTCAGGAATCCCCTGGGGTTGCCAACTCCCAAACTCACCAGCCGTGAGCCCTTGAGGGTGTAGCACTATCCAGGGTACACCAGAAGTGGTGGGGCTACATACATCCTGCCGCCTTGAGTGCCTTGAGCAGAAGGCAGGAGACAACATGAAAAGAAATAGAAGGCTGACCCCTCGCAGAAGAAGGGTATCAAGAAAGATGAGACAGGGGCCAAGGTGGGAGAGTGAAGGACTCCCTTGGCATCGGATACCCTAATACCGTCGGGGTCGGAAGAGAACAAGATTTGACCAAGTGAGGTCGACAGGTAAGACGACGGAGAGGAGCCAGGGACAAGTAACTGGAAGCAATGTCGGACTTACGTTTTGACTGACAAGTCATGAACACCAACAGTTAGACCACATCCTTTGTCGTATGTAGCTCACTAAATTGATGTAAAGTTCATTATTTCCTTTCTTTTTTAGCCTACTTTCGATTTTTGCAAAAAAATGAAAGTAGACTTATGAGATCTACACAGGGCGAACAAAAGTGTGTCTGTGTGTGTGTGTGTGTGTGTGTGTGTGTGTGTGTGTATGTGTGTGTGTGTGTGTGTAGGAGAGTCTGTGTGTGTGTGAGTGTGTGTACACTGAATGTGTGTCCCCCCCTATCAATTCGAACACGGTGAACGCGAATTGAACGAAATTTAATACAAAGGTAGCACTAGCAAAGGACATCTCAGTGTCATGTTTAATATCGCCGCCATCTTGACGGAAACGTAATGGCGGCCACGCAAATGTTCAAAGCTTAAATCAAATTACGACTAACCTAATCATCCGATCTCTACCAAATTTTGCAGCAACATACCTTTATGGAGGGAGCATCCTTTGACCAAACTAATAGGTCATCAGCCTAATAGTTTGCGAATGGCGGCCATCTTTGTGTGAAAATGGATTCCCCCTATAAATTCGAACACGGAGAAACCAAATGGAACGAAATTTGGTACAGTGGTAGTACTAGCAAAGGGCACCCCAGTGTCATGTTATATATCGCCGCCATCTTGACGAAACGTAATGGCGGCCACACAAATGTTCAAAGCTTAAATCAAATTACGACTAATATAATCATCCGATATCTACCAAATTTTGAAACAACATACCTTTATGGAGGGAGCATCCTTTGACCAATCTAATAGGTCATTAACCTAATAGTTTGCGGATGGCGGCCATCTTTGTGTCAAAATAGATTCCCCCTATTAATTAGAACACGGTGATACCGAATGGAACGAAATTTGGTACAGAGGTAGCACAAGCAAAGGGCACCTCAGTGTCGTGTTTTATATCGCCGCCGTTTTGACGGAAACGTAATGGCGGCCACACAAATATTCAAAGCTTAAATCAAATTACGATTAACCTAATCATCCGATCTCTACCAAATTTTGCATCAACATACCTTTATGGAGGGGGCATCGTTTGACCAAACTAATAGGTCATTAGCATAATAGTTTGCGGATGGCGGCCATCTTTGTGTGAAATCGATTCCTCCTATCAATTTGAACACGGTGAAACCGAATGGAACGAAATTTGGTACAGAGGTAGCTCTAGCAAAGGGCACCTCAGTGTCATGTTTTATATCAACGACATCTTGACGGAAACGTAATCACGGCCACCCAAATGTTAAAAGCTAAAATGTAATTACGACCAACCTAATAATCTAGTCTCTACCAAATTTTGCAACAACATATCTTTATGTGGGAAGCATATTCTGACCAAACTGCAAGATCATCAGCCCAATAGTGTGCAGATGGTGGCCGAGTATGTGTGCAAATGGATTCCCCCTATCAATTCAAACACGGTGAATCCGAATTGAACGAAATTTGGTACAGAGGTAGCACTAGCAAAGGGCACCTCAGTGTCATGTTTTATATCGCCACCATCTTGACGGTAACGTAATCGCGGCCACCCAAATGCTAAAAGCTTAAATCAAATTACGACCATCCTAATCATTTGATCTCCACCAGATTTTGCAACAACATGCCTTTTTGTGGAAAGCATTTTATGACTGACTACAAGGTCATCAGCCCAATAGTTTGCAAATAGCGGCCATGTATGTGTGCAAATCCATTCCCCATATCAATTCAAACACGGTGAAACCGAATTGAATGAATTTTTTTACAGAGGTAGCACTAGCAAAGGGCACCTCATATTCATGTTTAATATCCCTATAGCACGTTGTATTTCAACAAGCTACTACAACCAACATTCGATTATACTCCTTGAAAAGGACAAAGAGTTATAACAATACCCATGCATTTAGGAGAATGTAGGCTAAATGTTCTTTACTGAACATCTTGTTTTATTTTGATTTTATTTTGTTTTGTTAATTTTGTTTTTATGTTGTTCTGTTTTATTTTGATTTTCTGACGTTTGATTTGTTTTATTTTATTTTGATTTTCCAGAAAACAAACATAAAAAAAACAGGAAGCAAAAAGAAAAATTCAAAGACATAAGCAAAACCAGAAAAAAAAAACAAAAAAAAAAAAAAACCAAAAACACAAAGCTAAATGCAAAATTCAAAAAAGCAGAAAACAAACTCAAAACCAAAACCAAGAAAGAAAAGCAAAAAGTTAAATTCAAAGGCAAAAGCACAAAGAACACAAAACCAAAAACCAAAAACACAAAGAAAAAAGGAAAAAGTAGAAAACAACAAACAGAAATGATACGAGAGGCAAAGTACAGAGAAACGTTTGTCATGAAAATTATTCTTATTCACAAGTGGATTAACCGAGTTTTGCAACTGGACGACTCAATTAGTTCCATGACGAACTAAAGAGCCAACTTTTCTTAAAATTAAAGATGCATGCCAATGATTAAACTATATATCAGAAATGGCATGTTACATTGGAACTAGCAGGGCTCGTAAAATCATGTGTCAACAATGTCATGTTTGTTTGCTCAGAATTAATCTGAGATATATGATCTCTTATTGTTCAATTTTGGATGAAATCCATTTGTTAGTATAGAAGTTACAAGTATTTAAAAATTGGACCTATCCACAGGCTTAGAAACTTGCCCGGTGGGTGAGTGGATAGCATGTTGGTCTACTAACCCTAAGATTGCAGGTTCGCTCCTGGCCGTGGTAAGTGATTTTTGAAAGGCGGCAAAAATACGACACGCATGTCATACGATGTTGGCATGTCAAAGAACCCATTTGAATTCAGTAGGCCGTGTTCATAATGGTAAAATTAATCTCGGGAGTTTTCGCCAACACAAAGTTCCTCATTTCTCTACTAGAAAGCGCTATAGTGTTCAAGGAGCTTAGATATCTAACCTCCTTGACTTTCATAGTGATTCAAGGAACAACGAAATTCGACATGCAAGCTACCCTCTGGGTGTCAAATTGCAAAGCTTGCACCCGGCACCCGAGGCCATACGATATTATTATTATTAGTAGGCTTAGAATCATGTTGGCAGCACTGCCATGCATCAGTTATTCCAAATTAATCTAGAATGGCAGTTACTATACGTTTAGAGCTGTTGGCTTGCATACTTCCTCATATATTGGTATTAGGATAAAAAATAGAGATATCATTTATTAACAGTTGGCAGCCCTGTTTGCTCTCAAGAATACGCATAGTCATATCTGTTGTGGTACACAAAGCACATACGAAATGTGGTTGAAATTGGTTTGTTAGTATAGAAAGTACATGCATTTAAAAATTAGACCTATCAGTAGATTTAGAATCATGTTGGCAGCACTGACGTATCTTAGTTACTGCAAATTAATGTAGAAGGTCATGCACTATACAGTACGTGTGCAAAGTTTAGAGCTCTTGGCTTGCATACTGTCTGATATAATGGTATAAGGATAAAAAAAAAATACAGATAGCATTTATTATCAGTTGGCAGCCCTGTTTGCTCTCAAGAATACGCATAGTCATATCTGTTATGGTACACATAGTAAATACGAAATTTGGTTGAAATCCAATTGATACTGTCGAAGTTACATGCATTTAAAAATTTAACTTATCAACAGGCTTAGACTCATGTTGGCAACTCTGTCATGTATGGCTTCCTGGAAATTAAAATGAAATATTATTATCTATATGTGTCACAATTTTGGAATAGTTGCCATACATACCTTTCGAGATACCCAACATGGACTCAAATTTCAATTGCAATTTTTCAGCAGTTGTTAGCACAGGCGTCATTTTCGAATGTGGCCTAGAGATATTCAAGTATTGATCTTTACTCATACCAAATTTGGTTTCGATAGCTGCAGCCGTTTAGAAGTTCATAGGGGGAGACAGACAGACAGACAGACAGACAGACAGAAGGACAGACAGACACACCTTTGCTTGGATCGATCTCATAAGTCTACTTTTTCCTCATTTTTGCAAAACGAGAAAAGTAGGCTAAAAAATCTAGTACAGATTAAGGCCAAACTAATCAACTGCATTGTTTTCAGGAGCGCAAGTGTTTGTCCGACTGAACTCCTCACCCTTCACCTTTCATCTGCCAGCTGAGCATAGAGCACGGCACAGTCTTCATAGCTCGTGGAATCTAAATAAGCCTGCCATACATTGACTAACTCCCGATTATTAGCAATTTATATAGAATACATTACTGCACTATAACACACTGATAAAAACGGAATACCTGTAGGCTAGTGAATGCCCCCACATGATAGGGAAGGGGGGTTTGAGGGACGCTGAGAAATTCGAAAGAAAGATCCTTCACAAGGTAATGGGTTCAAAGATTGTGGACGGTCACTATAGGTTGCGAGGAAGGGAAGAACTCTACCAGGGCAATGAAAGGCTGATTGAATCGATGAGAAAACGGAGACTCAAATTCTATGGGCATTTATTTCGAATGGATGAGCGGAGACTTACGAAGAGGATTTTTAGAATACTCGACAGTAGACCTAAGGTGTCTGACAAGTGATTCAGAGATGTGCGGAAAGGTATTCTTCATCAGGTTGGACTTAAGTCGGAAGATATTTCAAACCGCGCTAAGTTTAGGTCAGTTATCGACAAATTCCAAGGATTCCACGACGAACCAAAAATGAACAGGGGTTGGAAAGAAGAACGAAGACGGGCTGCCAGAGAAAGAATGTGAAAATTTTGGGCGAAGAAGGCTTCCAATAATGTGTAATTGTTGCCTGACGTGGTCTTTAAAGGCCGTAAACGAATATATGTATACTAGCTGTACCCGGCATGCGTTGCAATGCCAATCAAAGAAAGTGTTGGCGTTGTAACTTTATTTTGAAGTGCTTTTGGATTCCCAATATTGTTTTGTTTTTCCGTTAACCACCTCTAAACTATTGTAAGATTGACTTACTATCTCAAAAAAATCATGGGAGCGTGCTCAACAACTCAACAAAGCTTCATCGCAATGAAATGAATGGTACATGAAGGCATACGGGACTTTGTTCAAACGACTCGAGCGCCGTCTCCCATTTGTTGAATATACTCGTACGCTACCTATTGTAAAATGGATTTACTAATTCGAAAACCTTCCCTGGCATGTACACAACAACTCATCAAAGTTTCATCGCAATCGGATGAATGTCATATGAAAGCATACGGGATTTTTTTAAACGATTCACGTGCCTTCACTCATTTGTTGAATCTACTTGTGCGCCACCCATTGAAAAACGCATTTACTAATTCATACGTCTACGCAGGACTGTACTCAACTCACTAATCACTCACAATCGGAAGAATGGTATATGAGCAAATACGGGACTTGGTTGAAACGAATCACGCGCTGTCGCTCATTAGTTGAATCTACTCGTGCGCTACCAATTGTAAAATGGATTTACTAAATCAGAATCTTCGCGGGAGTAGAAACAACATTTCACCAAATTTCATTGCATTCGCATGAATGGTATGTGAACGCATACGGATTTTTTTAAACGATAAGCGCGCCGTTACTCATTTGTTGAATCTACTCGTGCGTTACCTACTGTTAACAGTATTTACTAAGTCAGAAACCTTTCCTGGAGTGTGCACAACAATTCACCAAAGTTTCATAGCAATCGGATGAATGTTATATGAACGCATACGTGACTTTGTTTAAACGATTCGCGTGCCGTCGCTCATTTGTTGAATCTACTTGTGCGCCACCTATTGAAAAACGGATTTACTAATTCATACACCTTCGCAGGACTGTACTCAATTTACCAAAGTTTTATCTCAATAGGATGAATGATATATGAACGCATACGGGACTTGGTTGAAACGATTCACGCACTGTCGCTCATTAGTTGAATCTACTCGTGCGCTACCAATTGTAAAATGGATTTACTAAATCAGAAACTTTCGCGGCAGTGGAAACAACATTTCACCAAATTGCAATCGCATGAATGGTATATGGACGCATACGTTTTTAGCCTACTTTCGATTTTTGCAAAAAATGAAAGTAGACTTATGAGATCACTACAGGGCCAAAAATTGTGTGTCTGTCTGTGTGTGTGTATGTGTGTGTGTGTGTGTGTGAGTGTGTGTACTCTGAATGTCTGTCCCCCCCTAGCAATTCGAACACGGTGAAACCGAATTGAACGAAATTTGGTACAGAGGTAGAACAAGCAAAGGGCACCTCAGTGTCATGTTTTATATCGCCGCCATCTTTACCAAATCTGAATGGCGGCCACTCAAACGTTCAAAACGTAAAATCAAATAGCGACTAACCAAATTATCCGATCTCTACCAAATTTGGTAATAACCTACCGTCATAGAGGACGCGTCTTGTGACCAAACTACAAGGTCATCCGCCGTACCATTTCAGGAAGGCGGCCGTGCGAATTATGCAAACTTTATAATCCATATCATGGGACCCACCAGTTCCGATTATCGAGCCGAGAATCGATTTAACTGTTCTAAAGGAAGAGGCACGTTCGAAATTAAAAGTTTATTTTGTAATACTATAGTGCAGAAGTGATTTTAAAAAGCTGAGCCGTCTCGGTAAGAAGACAAGATGGCAGCGGATATCTTGTGCCTGACTTATATTTCACTAATTTGAGTATTGCATGCAATATAGCGTACTGATACAAAATAAATAAACTTAGTATGAAATGCTTTATACATAAATAATATACTCCACTGATAAAATCGTTAGGTCTAAATCATTATTTGCTAACAAGTTCCATGTAGGTCATTTTATTTAGATCAATGTTCGTTGGCACAAATGGCTCCGTGGTAATGCGTTAGTCTGTCATTCATAAGCCTATGGTTCAAACCCCATCAGAGTTTGGTGTTTTGCTTGAAATTTTACATATTTGTTGCTTTGTAATGACTCAGACATTTTAAAATTAAGCCTTATATTGTGCATATTACGGTGCAAAACATATATTTAATTAAAACATAATTCGCCAGCAGATTTGCTCGAGACATCTAGCAGCCAAAAAGGTAACTGCACGCCGGCCTACTTATTAACTTCCAGATTTTATTGAAAAGTTTCTTCTTATGGCCGCTAGAATGCACTCGCCCTGTTAGGATTATATTGTTCGTTATTTCTCCACTAGATTTCACGACTGGTCTACATGGGTCTCCATTGATAGTATACCATTGGCATTCTATGCGCATCGAATTTGAAGAATGACAGGATGATACTATGATACATTTTTACTTCTTATTTTAAAGGGTTTGTTACAGCCTATTGTGCGTTATTTGAAAATGTTATTTGAAGTAAAGAACAAAACGATTTCACATAGTAACTGAATTCTAGCCGCTGGTACTAGTTCAGGTTATTAATACTTTTATTTCAGGCAAATAGCAATCGAAAATATCCACATAGTTTGTATACACACGTCTCTGTAGGGACATGGAAAGATTTGTTAATTCAATTAGGGTTGTGAAAGCCATGCACAACCAGACGTGTAAAGACATGCCTCAACTCAAAGTTGGATGTTGCCCACGGCAGGTCGATTATGTAATAATAACAATAATAATAATGTTATTTGTTTTACGGCCCTTTTAACTACTGCTGCTTTTAGATACGCCGGGGTGCCGGAATTTTGACCCGAAGGGGATCTTTAACGTGCCAGTAAATCTACTGACACGGCTCCCTCGCATTTGTGCACCCTCAAATGCCAGCTGACTGCGCCAGGATACGAACCTGCAACCTAGGGCCCAGCAAGCGAGAACGTTACCGCAGAGCCACGCAGCCAGTCCGGTCGATTATGTCTGCAGATCCATAACATTCTTGAGATACTTCTTATCTATCTTTCTTCAATGATGGTAGTAGTTTTATTCTAGGTTGTGGCGTTTGGTAGAGGTAAATAGTTTCTAAGGTCTTCAACCAAGAAATGATTCTATTATACTCTTTGATAATAACAACGAGTTATAACTATACTCATACATTTAGGAGAAAGTAGGCTATATGTTCTTTACTGAATATCTTGTTTTTAACGATACGCCAGCCGTTATTCATTTGTTGAATCTACTCGTGCGCTACTAATTGTAAAAAGGATTTACTAAGTCAGAAACCTTTCCTGGAGTATGCACAACAATTCACCAAAGTTTCATAGCAATCGGATGAATGGTAGCCTATATGAACGCATACGGGACTTTGTTTAAACGATTCGCGTGCCGTCGCTCATTTGTTGAGTCTACTTGTGCGATACCTATTGTAAAGTGAATTTACAGAGCCAGAAACCTTCCCTGAAGTGTACACAACATCTCACCCAAGTTTCTATCGCTATCGGACGAATGGTATATGAACGCATACGGGACTTTGTTGAAACGCTTCGCGCGTCGTCGCTCATTTGTTTAATCTACTTGTGCGATACCTATTGTTAAGTGGATTTACTAAGCCAGAAAACTTACCTGAAGTGTACAGAACATCTCATCCAAGTTTCATCGCAATGGGATGAATGGTATATGAACGCATGTGGGACTTTCTTGAAACAAACGCACGCCATTTTGTTGAAGCTACTCGCACACCGTCTATTGTCAATTGGATTTACTACGTCTATAACTTTTCCGGGACTGTGCACAATAACTCACCAAAATTTGATCGCAATCGGATGAATTGTATATGAACGCATCGCCAACACGCATTTGTTTAAACTACTCTCGCTCTGCCTATTGTACATTGGATTAACTATGCCTATAATGATTTCGGAAGTATGCACAACAACTCACCAAAATTTGGTATATTGGCTTTCACGGCCGGCGAATTAAAACTCAGCAATTCTTCTAGGTTTGTGCCGTGTCTTGTGTGGGGTTACGCCTAGGACACCAAGCTGGCTCATCGTCGGGCTCTTGGTGTCCCCGCCCGGACCCCCACAGGAGTGACGAACTGCGCGCCACCACCCTTTATATTTGGTGCAACTGCACCACTTGACTGCGAGAACTTAAAACTCAAGCAGCCTTAACCTCCCTATGAAGGCTTCCAAAAAGATGGTATATTCTATATTGGCTTTCACGGCCGGTGAATTAAAACTCAGCAATTCTTCTAGGTTTGTGCCGTGTCTTGTGTGGGGTTTCGCCTAGGACACCAAGCTGGCTCATCGACGGGCTCTTGGTGTCTCCGCCCGGACCCCCACAGGAGTGACGAACTGCGTGCCACCACACTTTTAGTTCTCGCAGTCAAGTGGTGCAGTTGCACCTAATATAAAGGGAGGTGGCGCGCAGTTCGTCACTCCTGTGGGGGTCCGGGCGTGGACACCAAGAGTCCACCGATGAGCCAGCTTGGTGTCCTAGGCGAAACCCCACACAAGACACGGCACAAACCTAGAAGAATTGCTGAGTTTTAATTCACCGGCCGTGAAAGCCAATATACCATCTTTTTGCAAGCCTTCATAGGGAGGTTAAGGCTGCTTGAGCTTTTAGTTCTCGCAGTCAAGTGGTGCAGTTGCACCTAATATAAAGGGAGGTGGCGCGCAGTTCGTCACTCCTGTGGGGGTCCGGGCGTGGACACCAAGAGTCCGCCGATGAGCCAGCTTGGTGTCCTAGGCGAAACCCCACACAAGACACGGCACAAACCTAGAAGAATTGCTGAGTTTTAATTCACCGGCCGTGAAAGCCAATATACCATCTTTTTGGAAGCCTTCATAGGGAGGTTAAGGCTGCTTGAGATTTTAGATCTCGCAGTCAAGTGGTGCAGTTGTACCTAATATAAAGGGAGGTGGAGCGCAGTTCGTCACTGCTGTGGGGGTCCGGGCGGGGACACCAAGAGCCCGCCGATGAGCCAGCTTGTTGTCCTAGGCGGAACCCCACACTAGACACGGCACAAACCTAGAAGAATTGCTGAGTTTTAATTCACCGGCCGTGAAAGTCAATATACTATCTTTTTGGAAGCCTTCATAGGGAGGTTAAGGCTGCATGAGCTTTTAGTTCTCGCAGTCAAGTGGTGCAGTTGCCCCTGATATAAAGGGAGGTGGCGTGCAGTTCGTCACTCCTGTGGGGGTCCGGGCGGGGACACCAAGAGCCCGCCGATGAGCCAGCTTGGTGTCCTAGGCGAAACCCCACACAAGACACGGAACAAACCTAGATGAATTGCTGAGTTTTAATTCACCGGCCGTGAAAGCCAATATACCATCTTTTTGGAAGCCTTCATAGGGAGGTTAAGGCTGCTTGAGCTTTTAGTTCTCGCAGTCATGTGGTGCAGTTGCACCTAATATAAAGGGAGGTGGCGCGCAGTTCGTCACTCCTGAGGGGGTCCCGCCGGGGACACCAAGAGCCCGCCAATGAGCCAGCTTGGTGTCCTAGGCGAAACCCCACACAAGATGCGGCACAAACCTAGAATAATTGCTGAGTTTTAATTCACCGGCCGTGAAAGCCAATATACCATCTTTTTGGAAGCCTTCATAGGGAGGTTAAGGCTGCTTGAGCTTTTCGTTCTCGCAGTCAAGTGGTGCAGATGCACCTAATATAAAGGGAGTTGGCGCGCAGTTCGTCACTCCTGTGGGGGTCCGGGCGGGGACACCAAGAGCCCGCCGATGAGTCAGCTTGGTGTCCTAGGCGAAACCCCACACAAGACACGGCACAACCTAGAAGAATTGCTGAGTTTTAATTCACCAAAATTTTATCGCAATCGGATAAATGGTTTATGAACGCATAAAAGACGAACAAAGAACATCCTTTTTAGCCTACTTTTCACTTTTTGCAGAAATGAGGAAAAGTAGACTTATGAGATCGATCCGGGCATATGTGTGTCTGTCCGTCTGTCTGTCCTTCTGTCTGTCTGTCTGTCTGTCTGTCTGTCTGTGTCCCCCCCTATCAACTCCTAAACGGCTGTAGCAATCGAAAAAAAATTGCTAGGAGTAATAACCTATATCTGAATATCTCAATGCCGTATTTGAAAATGATATCAATGCTACCAACTGCTGAAAATTCGCAATTGAAATTTCAGCTCCATGTTGGATATCATGGAAGGTATGAATGGGAGCTATTTCAAAATTGGCACACGTATAGATAATAATATTTCAGTTTAATTTCCAGGAGGCAAGGCATGGCAGTGTTGCCAAAATGATTCTAAGCCTGCTGATAAATCCAATTTTTAAATGCATGTAACTTTCACACTATCAATTGGAATTCAACTAAACTTCGTATGTGCTATGTGTACATAAACATATATAACTGAGTGTATTCTTAAGATCCACCAGGCTGCCAACTGTTAATAACTGCTCTCAATTTCTTTTATCCAAATACCAATATATCAGAAAGTATGCAAGCCGACAGCTTTAAACTATGCGCACGTATATTACCTGACATTCAATATTAATTTGGAGTAACTTATACACACCAGTGCTACCAACATGATTCAAAACCTGTTGATAGTTCCAACTTTAAATACATGTAACTTCTATACCATCATTTGGATTTCAACCACATTTCGGATGTGCTATGTGTACCATAACAGATATGAATATGCGTATTCTTAAGAGCAACCAGGGCTGCCAACTGTTAATAAAAGCTGTCCCTATTTTTGTTACCCTAATATCAATATATCAGAAAGTATGCAAGCCAATAGTTCTAAACATTGCACACGTATAGTACCTGAAATTCTAGATTAATTTGGAGTAACTAATATACATCAGTGCTGCCAACTTGATTCTATGCCTGCTGATAGTTCCAATTTTAAAATGCATGTAACTTGTATACTAACTAATCGATTTCATTCAAAATTGGCAAAAAAAAAATAGAGCATATTATTTCAGATTATTTCTGACCAATACATGCATGACATTGTTGCCAACATGATTTTACGTGCACTGTTAGATCCAAAGTTTAACTGCATGCAACGTCCATGCTATCCATTGGACTTCAACCAAATTTTGTATTCTGTGCCTTAAGAGATGGATCTAAGATTATATTCAGTCACCAGGGCTGCCAACTGTACTGCACTATTAGGCTACATTATGCCAGTTATACAGTATTTCAAACTAATTAGAAGTTCCGATATAACCAACTTAATTTTGTCATTATTCTAGATCGATCCATATGGATTAGCCATTGGCATGAATCTTAAATTTTAAGGAAAGTAGGCTCTTTAGTTCATCTCGGAACTTCTTGTTTATATATATATAAGGTATAAGATATAACAATAATAATTGTTATTATTATTGGGGAGGAGAAACATTAAAAATCCACTCAACGATGAAAATATCCTTTAATCCCATAGATTACAGCTTCCATGAACACTACTCGTTTAGGGGATATGGAGTTGTTATTTTACGTTGTCCTTTCTTAGGCGGTTCCTGTTCGTTCGTGACAATATCTTCTCGTTGTCTGTCGATCACTAACTTATTACATTTTGGTCCGATTGCCGACTGGGACCCTGTCCATCACTGAATCTTATTGTTGGTGCATTTGTAATTAATTTTCGTTGTTGTTTTCTCCACATTTCCAAACGTAAATGACACACTAAACGATTCTTACGAGGTGCCGTCATGATGACACGCGGTAGACTGTTGATTGTTCTCCGGAAACTGAGCCATATCCGGTCGATTAGATTAGCAGTTTGCCTTTTCTACCTCTACGAGTGCTAGTGTGAGTCAATGCAGAGTTTCACTTAAGCCATTTTAACTACTAATTGTAAGATGTAACTAATTTAACTCTTTATGCGATAGTGGTCTCTATATCAACCTCATGTCATAAGGACAGTTTATGCTTTCAAAGATACCGATAGTTGAACCTTTAAGCCAAATTTCGGAGAATTTTCATGCCGAAGTGTCAATATTTCTAAAAATTTAATATTATATAGGTACGTATCTACCTGACGTAATGTGTTGGATGAAATAAAACAAGTAGTTCCGTGAAGAACTATACAGCCTATTTTCATATATCCTGCTTATGTTAACTGCCACTATCAACATACAAAATTTCAGTTTGATTGCAGTAATAGATTCGTAGATATTGAGAACCGACTAAATATTTCAGATGGTCGCCATGTTGGATTTTATATATGTAGGTCCTAGAGTTATGTACTGTTACATGAAGATTATTGTGTACGTGTAGCATTCAAACTTCAATCGCATGATTAGGACATAAGAAGTAACAAGGAGATTTTAAAATTTCGCACAGCTGCCATTTGTGGTTATGGAAACAATTCAAATAAATTAGATGCCAGTGGGTTAACATTCGTATAAGGATTTACTGTACCAAGTTTCACTGCACTCGGATGGTTAAATTTCGAGAAACGTCCTTATGAATATTTATACTTCGCGTCACCGCCGTGTTGGATTTGTGATCACCAGGTTATTTAAAGTCCTATAGGTGAAATTAAGTTCATAGCCCCAATGAACATAAAAAAAATCAGTTTGATTGCTATAATAGATTCGTAGACATTCAGAGCCATCTAAATATTTCAGATGGTCGCCATGTTTGATTGTTAAATGTATAGGCCATAGAGTCATGTACCATAATAATGCGCAGGTTCATTTTTCAAACTTTCACTTCGATCGCATGATTACGACACAAGGAATAAAAACTTAATTTTAAAATTCGCACAGCCGCCATCTTGAGGTTATGTGAACAATTGAACTAAATTAGATACCATTGCATTACAATGTGTATAAACATTTCCTGTATCTGATTTCATTGCGTTTGGAACATTAAATCGCGAGAAAGGTCTATTTAAAATTTTCAAATTCGCTTGGCCGCCATGTTCGTTTGGTAGTTAACCGGTTTTTGAAAGTCTTATAGAAGAACTTTCAGTAGTGCCCTTTATCTCCGTACAAAATTTCAGGGTGATACCGCTAATAGTTTCAAAGATATAGAATGCCGGTGAAACATTTCACATATCCGCCATCTTGTGGTTATGTAAACAATTGAACGAAGTTAGATGCCGTTGCATTACAATGTGTATAAACATATACTGTACCAAGTTTCATTGCGTTTGGTTGATTAAATCGCGAGAAACGTCTATTTAAAAGTCGCAAATCCGCGTGGCCGCCATGTTGGTTTTGTAGTTACCAGTTTTTCAAAAGTTACATAGGGGAACTTATTGTAGCTTCCTTTATCACCGTAATAAATTCCAGGGTGATATCGGTAATAGTTTCGGAGATATTGAATGCTGGTGAAATATTTCGCACAGCCGCCATGTTTGATTGGTGAAACGTAACAAAATTTGAAGGGCACGGACGGGGTCGTCCGGTATAGTGCTATAAACTTACCGAGTTTCATTGAAATCGCTCCAGCCGTTTAGAATTTATTAGGGGGGGGGACACACACACACCTCACACACACACACACACACACGCACACACACACATGGACAAAAGGTGATCTCATAAACCTATTTTTTTCAAAATTGAAAATAGGCTAAAAATAATACATTAACAATTAAAGTTTGAAATAAAATATAAATATAGAAATAAGAATCATTAAAATAACATTTTAATAATAAAAGAAATGTAATAATTAAAATAGTGAACATAACTATAAAGAAATTATGAAAATAATTGTAAGAAACAATTCGAAATTAGTTAATTAATTAATTAATTAATTCAATAAAAATATCAACATTAAATCTATAAGAACATAGACTAAATTAAAATAAAAAATTAAAATATAAACATTAAATTTAGAGAAACAAATAATAACATTGTTAATAATTATAATAATAAAATAAATGAAAATATAAAAACACATAAAAATATGTTTTGCCCTATAAAGGGTTAATAAAATTAGTAATTTATTTAAAATAGTTAAAAATAAGCTTAGATCTATAACAAAAGTGGGCTTTAATTTGATGTTAATATAATTTCATTACAATAGAATTACGTAATTACATTAGTTTCTTTTCTTTTCTTTTTAACAACATCGCTGAAGAAGGCCATAAAATGGCCGAAAATGGTACATTTGATAAATTAATGTATGTTAATTTATTATTATTGACTAAGGTGTAATAAATGTATTAATTACTCATTGGTAGTCATTTAGATCAGCAGCGTCCTGAGTGCCTCACACTGTGCAAAGTCGCACACATGCACCCTATGAATGCACATTGCAGAATCATGGTAGGCGTGGTGTCTGATCGGTCACGGTAGACAACGGTGCGCGCGCATTATGGGAGGGACGTATCCTGCAAAGCTACTCGTGCAATGCAATGCAATTCGTGATCAGACCTGCTATTCCGAGACGCACACTGTCTGCACATTGCGGCTTGACCTTGGATGGTGCTGATTTGGATACATATCTTATGTAATATTTATTTCAGGTTAGGGTGTATAAAAATACTTGTTTTCCCGGCTAATTTAATTGGCCACATTTGTGTTGACTGACTGAAAAGCTTTCTTTAATAGAACTAAGGAACACTGAAAAGTAAGCCTCCATGGCTTAGGCGGCAGCACGTCGACCTCTCACCGCTGCGTCCACGATTTAAATCCCGGTCACTCCATATGAGATTTGTGCTGGACAAAGCGGAGGCAGACAGGTTTTTCTCCGGGTACTCTGGTTTTCCCTGTCAAAATTTCATTCACTCCATTCCTGACCCGGTTGGTCGACTGGAAACAGGCTGTGGATTTTCATTTTCAACACTGCAAAATGTATTCAATCACTTCAATGATGGTGATATCCGTTCAGTCGAATCCGACCATCGGCGATTCTATGAATCATCACTCTCCAAGTTGTTCTGTGCCACACTGCATCCTTCAGTTGTTCCAGGGTGAGGTTGGAGTCAGTTTGACTAACCAACGTGTCTTCTGGCGACGTGGTCCTTGTACCGCTGATCATTCCTAGCATGATTACATTTTCCAATGAATCTGATCACTTAACGTGGCCAAAGTATGCCCACCGCAACTTCATAATCTTGCCGACTAATGACATATGGGGCCTGATGCGCTCTAACACTGCCTTATTGGTAACTTTTGCAGACCATGGTATTCTTAAGAGTCTACGCCATCACCAGAGCTAAAAGGCATCGATCTTTCTCTTATCTGCCTGTTTTAGCATCCAGCTCTCATATCCATACATGAACAGTGGGAATAAAATCACAATTGACTAATCTATATTTGGTAGCCAAACTGATAACTCTGTTCTTCCAGATTGGGGACATAGTCATCATAGCGCTCCGTTCAAACAAAATTCTTGTCCTAATTTCAGGGCCGCAATCTCCAGTGTAACTAATTTTGGCTCCCAGAAATATGAAATCCTCCACTTACCAATTTAACTTTAGACTAGTTGTACCACACTCATCCGTAGTCATGACTTCAATAAATATGAGTATATTCAACTGTTCAGGAGAGATTTGAGCGGGAGGTTATTATTAATTCTCGCTGTACATGCCCACCTTGCCTTATTATATCTCCACCCAGGTCTTCGCCGTAGCTAAGTTTTGCAGAATGTGTGTGAGAGAGAGTTTCTCAGTAGTTTCAAATGCTTCTCTTGTGGCATTTATCGTAATTTTACCTTATTTTGCTTTATGAGAACTTGTCTCTCCCTTGAAGATTGTTATGTGTAAGAAGAGCTGTGTATTCTTGCCGTAAAGTTGTGAGCAATTGAAACTTCTCAATCAGAGGATTACCTTGCGAGTTTGAACTTTTCGTTGCGGAGAAACTTCTGACAAAGTAATGAAAGAGATTGTTGTCATGCGGATAATTCTTCGTCAATGAAACAGGCTTCAGGTACTGGAGAATAATTCTCAGAAATATGCAGCGAGGTTCAAGTTATAGGACTACTGGTGTTGTTGTATCATTAACTGGACTGGGATGTCTCAGATTGGTCCGTCTACTTGACCGTGTGTAGAACAGGATTGGGTGAGTTATGTTTCAATAGTAACTTGGCGCTACCTCGTGCCTCACTGGCATCGGGAGAGCATGGGTTCGAAAAACAACTTGGTCGTCCTGAAAATGGTTTTCGTGGTTTCCCAGTTTCACCACCAGGCAAATGACGGGACGGCTCTTTCAATAGTTCCACGGCCTATTTCCTTCCAATATCCCTTCCCCGACTCGGTCTGAAATGAAAAGTGCAAGCCCATTGGCTGCATTAGTAAAGTTATAGTTAGAGTTAGATCTAACACACAGTTACTTTTAGTCATGAATGGGGAGCAACGCATTATTAGTAACCTTTGCTTTTACGCTAACGAGACGGTAACAACGTTACTAATTCAATTCAGTATAGGTGCTTCGGTGGCGTAGTCGGTAGCATGCTGAACTGCTATGCCCAATATCATTGGTTCAAACCCGGCCAAAGTCATCGGCTTTTTAAGAGCGTTAAAATCCTTCAGTAGGCCTATGCCTTCCTTCGGAGGGGAGGTAAAGCTGGCGGGCCTATGTCATAGATTTATGGCATGAAAAAGAACCTACCAGTATAATTGGTAGTGTGTAGCCAAATTTGTAGGTTATATTTGGTTGGTTAGAAACGCTCTATCAAGTTCCAAAATTTGTCGCTAGGTGTCAGTGGTTGCCAGAGTTGCAAATACTTGAAATTGAACTTGCTGGGAGCCCACAGGCGTTCAATTAAAATGCCCTGCTATGGCCATTGGCTGCAATTCATACATAAATAATATTTGGCTAGAAGCGCACTATCAAGTGCCAAAGATCGCAGCTAGGTGTCAGTGACAGAGGCATCTGGCAGCCAATGTTAGAACTAATTGAAATTGAACTTGCTGGGAGCCACGGGCATTCAATTAAAATACCCTGCTATGGCCATTGTTTGCAATTCATATCTAGCCAAAACAATTCAATTCAGTATCTGCAACGCCGTAACAACGCTGTACCAATAACGAAGTGCCGAAAATGCTGTTTTTTTTTTTTTTCAAAATAAGCAAACAATCATTCTAATTTTATTTTGAATATTGTTCACACTTATTTTGAAATAACATTTGAAATATCGGTATTTTTTCGAAGAGAACATTAGTAAGTATTTAAGTACTTTTTAAAGTATTGTTAACTAGCAGTGTAATCAAGCCCGAACCTCCGGCGTGGCAGCCAACTACACTAGCCACTACACCACGAGGCGGTCTGCTTGGAAGGAGTGGGTTATACACTCAGTATAACACCTATCAGAGCCGGGATTCGAAACTCCGATCTCTGGGCTTGCTGCAGCGCCCCACTATAGTCGTGGTGAGCATTTAACGCGCACGGCTAAGCCGCATGGTGAGTTAGATAGAAGTCATGTAATAAAATAAAGTCCTCTCGGCACGTCGGAAGGCGGAGGTAGATTTCACCGGAAAAACTTGGGGATAGGCGAAAATAGGCAGAATATGCAGGTTTTCGTAGAAGGATCAGACCTCATTTATTGCGAGAAGTTATTTTATAATTGGAGCTTAATTAACTTTGTTTTTCGTCATTTTATGCTTATTTTAAACATTTTATTGTCTTATGGGAACGGTAACCTTCTTGTCATTTGGGGTCCAGTTTTATACTTGTGGTCACACTGTCCTTATGCAAGGTTTCGACACTGATGTGTAACTATGTAACGGTCTGTTACTTCTTCACGCAAAATTATATCTCCCGCAGAGATTTTGGTTGGTTCCTCAGTTTAGGGGCTGCGACAACGCGGTCATGTAACCCCGTGTACTTTGGGATGGCTGTATTAGTCTGTAATTCAGGTAAGGACTGCAGACGGTCAATTTCAAGTGGTAGTTCCTAATGTTGCTACCAGGTACTACCGTCAACGACACCTAGCTGTGAACTTGGTTACTAGATGCCACCCCAACCAGAAACTCGCAACGAACGTTGGAACATCCCCTCCAAAGGAAAGCATACTGAGGGATTTAAGCGCTCTTAGAAAATCCGACGACTTCGGCCGGCTTTGAACCCGCGACCTTGGGCATAGAAGTTCAGCATGCTACCAGTTACGTCACCGAAGCCGCTTCACACTTATTCAGATGGAAATCTGAATCTCATCTTGTGCAAGTGCGTTGTCATAGCAACGTCTGATGGCTCATCCCTCATCAATTTAGTAGTGTTGCAATGGCAACCTCTGATAGCTCTTGGCATTTTCTTATAATTCCGAAATCATTTTTCTCATCCCTTGGCGTAATGGTGGGTCATATCAAAAATTCTTTCAGACAAAAGTTTTAGGTAATTATTATGGGAATATTGTCCATTTTGTACGGTTCTGATATTGTGCCTATTAAGAGAGATATGAGTCGTCTAGTATCAATCCCGGCCAAGTCACTGAAGGCATATTGTTCAGTATGGATGAAAAACCTCTAGAGACAAAGCAATGGTGGTCACAAAAGATTTTATTGCATAGTTATATCGATAATGGTTTAATATTTAAGTTCTGCTATTTTGAGAAATCTGATTTATAATGAACCCATCTTTTTTGCCAATATTAATTTTGACTTGGCCGTTTTTGTTGCAATTTGGTATAATTTTCGTTTCTTTTTGTAAATCTTTTCTTTTTAAATTCCAAACTCCAGTGAAAAAGGGCAATTAAATTAAAATAAATTGACATTTAATTACCTGTCTTTATTGCAATAAAAACGAAAGCATTCTGCTTAATTTGGATAGTAATATATGAAGATGAACATCAGAAATCTGATGAGAATACAAAATAGGTATTACCGTATATCATTAAAAGTTAGTAGTTCACCAGATCTTTAACACAGTAAAAGAAAATGAGTCACTTATGTTAATAGAATCATTATTAAAATAGGAACAATATACACGTTACACTACACATTAATGACAAAATACGAGCACACAGGAAATACGATTGCTTTCGCGCCAATCCGGTAAGAAGCCCGCGAATACGGAAGTCAGTGTTGCAAACGAACAAAATACAAATTATTATGACTTCGAAGAGTATACAATATAAGGAACAATGTTGCCTACTGATATCACATTCATGCGTAATCTAACAACGCTAGATTCCAGACAATAATGCTGCGACATGAAGATTGCTACTTGTTCTTTGACATGGCCGGTTATGAAAGCACTGCCTGCATGACTTGGCCCATTTTGTTGCACGACCAAGAATTCAGTGCTCTGTAACATGAAGACATGGACGATTTTGAAGCATATTCTTGTTTTGCCTGATAGTGCTGTACTTATACTTCAAATTGATAACCATAACTCATTTTCGTAAATTTTGTGACTTGGCCGGTTTTGATACTAGACGACTCATATGATCAATGTTTCCCGAAAAACCCACTTTTTCCCACCCCTTTGGTCAATGGTTGGTGCCATAAAAAAAACTCTTCAAACATAAATTTTTGGGCTTTATCCGACACATAGTATGAACGTTGAACGGATTCGATATTTCACATATTAAGAGAGTTATAGCAAAATTTCACTTTTTCGAAAAAAGCCCCCCATTTTCACCCCCTTCGACCGATTTAGCCCAGTAACGAAATCGACTGAGATTTGATAGGTATACATATTCGGTAAAAAAAAAATAAAGTGATTGGTGCAAAATTACGGCAGTTATCGTGTCCACAAGAAACTGATATACATATATATATACATACTGAACCCTTATTGATCTTCGATAAATAAGTATTCATATTTATTATTATTATTACTACGGCCCAGGCAGTACTTGAGGAAGTCGACATGGATATAAGGGAGGCTAGCATTTCGTAATATTGCAACAGGAGCTGAGCTGGTAGCTATTCTTGGGGGACGGCTAGAATTAGTCGGGTTCAAGGCCAAATTGAGCAACTACTGTACCAAAATTGGAAGCATAAAGGAAGGATCACGAGGCACTTGCAACGAACATACGATTGAATCAGCCAATCACAAGAGACCAAGCCATGACCACGCGGTGGACAGCGTCAGTAGTAAAAAGCCCGCGGAAATGGATATCTAGAGAACCGCCGAACGGATTAATCTCCGCACGAGTGAATTGAGACGTTTGATTTATTTGAAGAAGAATGACACTAGTCCCATCTTTGTGAGACAAAAACTCTGGAAGTTTTCGTCCGACTCCACCCCACTCCTCCGCCCTGTCATTTTTCTAATAAATAGTTTGGCCTGACGCCACTCTAGGTCATTCTTTGTGGAGCCGTGAGGGGCTTACTTCACGCCAGTTTGTATCGTGATTTTTACGCTCTGAATTTGGTTAAGTCATTTTATTTGGGAGCTCTGAGGAGCTAAAGTCACGGCGATTGCATTATCGAATTTTAAAGCTCGAATACATTTTTATTCTGGAATCAACTTTATTTTGTGAGCTAAATATTTCACGCCAGTGCGTGATAAACTGTAACATTTACTTAAAGACGACGATTTCAGCTCTAAGGGGGAAGTCTTGTAACACCCTAATTAGCGCTCACCGGAGCAAAGGTCCACAGTACAGGACGGAAATACCGAGCAAGATAGCGACTGCTAGTGCAGCCAAGATCTTAAACTTGTTAACGAGCCAGTGACGTGGTCTCGAGGTGTATATTTATGTACATTTTGCAGTGTATTTTATATGTGTTTTATTGTGCGTGTGTGCGAGATATTTAGGGCCAGTCTTCGCTATTAATCGCATTAGGACAATTGTGGGTGAACTGAGTAACCTGCAAGCGATTATAGATAGGTAAAATAATTAACATTGAACTTTTCTGCCAAGGAATCGATACCAAGATGATCAGCACGTGGTTTGGAGTTGGGATGAACTTCAACAGATCAACGCAGACGACTACTATGGAGTGCTAATTTGTCCATAGGGGCAATGGGTTGAGGAGGATGTCCTTAGTTCTACAAGCAGAACGGTGATGTACAACAATTGGATTATTTCAATTATGTAGTTAGATTTGGCCGGGGAACTTTGTAAATAGTCATGTTTCTTTTCTTGTTGTTAGAGTTTTTTTTTGCACCGACGCTCGATGTTTTTAAATGTCCGTTGGCGCGTGGCCAAAGTGTTTGTTAGATATTTGTTTTTCCTTGAGTCATATGTAATGCGCGCGGCGTGCGTGCGTGATTTTTATCCTTGCAAATGCGGAACCCGTTACATTCGATAAATGGTGCTTTATTAACGTTAATATTTGAAATAGGAATGGGAGGAAATTACTGTAAGATATTTGCTGAACAGGTTATTATTCATATTAGGGTTGCCAAGCGCACCAACTTAAAAGTAATTTGTAGAACACCTTCGTTCTAAATTTGATAGATTTTTTTTGAGTCCTTTTCAGGTTGACTAGTCACGGCAAAGAACGGTGGCGCCAGCATGTGGATATTATTTGTGTCTTTTTATTTCAGGGTCTGTCAAAACCCATACGTGTGATTGTGTGTGTTACTGTGTCAAGTGTGTGTTGATTTTACGTGAGGAGGGGGTAGAGGTCCTACCGCTCTCATATTTTTTGCTGCTGTTGTATTTTTGGTGGAAAGACAGGGTGCTCTAGGGAGACCGCTGTTTCGGTCCATATTTTTCTGACACACACACGTATTATTGTGCTTTGGGGCAAACTTCTTCGAGATTCGACCCCATGTCCGGGGAGGTCGAGATATTTGACACGTGGGTTGACAGACATGCAGAGTTCCACAAATCGCCCGTTTTGCCTGTGACTTATTTTTGATAGGCAGTCCTATTTGTCCGACTGACCCCTGTAAGCTTTCATGTAGCAAACCTGTTCATTGTGATGGTTATTTTAAGCCATAATTAATTGGGAGTTCGCCATGTGTGTAACGGCTTGTTGTACATTGTATGGGTAAAATATTGTATTATTAACGTAAATGTTGGCTGTGTGCCTATTGTTTTGTTGATGACTCGATTCATGTTATTTTTGTGTGTCACACCCGTGCAGTGTAGTTGTAGAGTACTTGTAAATTTTGACAGCGGTCATTTTGTATTTTTATTTGGTCACGTGTTAATGTACTTGTGTTGATTTGTGTGAGAAGTCCTAAGTTTTTAGGCAGTAAATGTTGCTACGGTGATTTGATTCCAATTTCATACGGAAATTTTGTGTTTGTTTATATTAGATTTAGGAAGTGTCGGTTTAGTTTTAAATATTGTAGTTGTGTTCCCCCGTGTCGGTCTAGCTTTAGAAATGTGGATTCGTTGTCTGAAGGATCATTCTGGATGATGACGAATCACGCATTCATTGTACACATCGTGATGCATGTAGAACGGCATACGCACATAAATGGTCACTTTTGTATTTTATCTTAGGGACACTTGGTCCAGGTAATTAATCTCTCCAGAGATTTTCGCCTAGTTTTTGGCATTTTTATTGAGTGGGAGTAAGATGGGAGTTTTTGTTGTTTATTTGTTAAGTGTAAATATGGTGATTTGTTATTAAATTCATTTGTTTTAACCCTGGCTTCACTCTTTCCTGCATGTTATTTTGTTATACGTTACCCTGCAAGTTAATGAAGCGCTTTGACAACAACTTACGATATGAACCGTTACACCCCCCGAAACTGAGTCTCATATGCATCTTTGCAAGGGTTCATAAAACAAAAATGGATGCCCAAGTGGGGTTGTTGTTGTTGTTGCTTCGCTGACCTCATATTTATTTCGTTGAGAAATGATGCCAGGTCAAGTGGACATGTAAATTCAGTAAATTGAGGCATGGTGTACCGCCATGTGCATTAGTAAAATCACTGAGTTCTTAAAGTTAGAGATATTGAACAAGGTTAGAATTTGATATTGTATTTGTTATAAACTTGTTCTGGCGCCCGGCACTAAAATTAGAAATTTGCATTATTATTGAACTCAGTCAAAGCAGGAAGATGTTGCCTTATATTTGACATTTAATTGACTTCGGTTAATTGGTGTTTCGTAAATTCTGTTGGTTAGGAATTTAAAAGCAGATCACCAGGGGTTATTTTGTTGTTTGGGAATAAGCGTAATTGTATTCAGTAAATTTTGTTACTGAAATTTTCATTAAATTAGAGCCAGTAATATTTAAATGTGTGACATGTATGTGCGTATATGGCTGAAACCTTGACCCATAACCCTGTTTTCTCTGAATATATTTTTGTGTGTGAAATGGCGATTGTTGACGAAATTAAGGAATTGTTGGAACAGATGTCGATCCAAATGTCCGAGAAAACGGAAGAACAATTAGTACAGATGTCCGCGAAAACAGTGGAACAATTAGGAGCTCAGCGTGAGCATAGTGAAAAACAATTAGAACAGATGTCCGCGAAAACGGAAGAACAATTAGTGCAGATGTCCGTAAAGACGGAAGAACAATTAAATAAACAATTAAAGAACTGTGAAAAACAATTACATGATATGAGCGGTAATATTTCGGTCCAGTTAGAAGTCCAGAAATTAGACACGGACAAACAATTCAATGAACTAAACCACAAATTGTCACAACAGGCGGTAACACAAACCGAACAATTAGGAAAAATCACTAATGACATTAATCAGAGCGTTAAAAAAGTAGAGAAACTGGCAGGCGAGGTCGCGGAGAACAACGTCAAACAGTTAGGCGAAATTAAGAAATTGGAGGTGAAATTTGATAACAAATTAGTACAATTTGACGAGATGGTGGCAGATAAACTCAAGCAGAAAGAGGCAGCATGTGTCAGTAACACCGCGGGAATGAAGAAAACCCAAGAGAAACTACAGCAGCAAATTAATTCGGTAGACAGCAGCGTGCTGGAATTAATAAAGGAAATTGATAAAGTCGAGGTTAAGGCTGAAACCGAACGGATACACTTGCGGGAGAATTTAGAGGAGCAACTAGGCAAAACACAGGAAATCATAAGACAAGAAGTAGGAGAGCAGCTCGTCAAGACTCGGGATAATCTGGGAGAACAGCTAGTAAAAACGCAAGAGATCATAAGAGAGGAGGTTGGAGAACAGATACGTGAAGAGCTAGAGAAAAATCAGGAAAGGAACGAGGAGAAAATTAATAACTTGAAAAGTAGGATCCGGCGAGATTGGGACCAACAGGCTCACGAAAATAAAGAAGACCGCTTGACAATTTTAAAACGCTTGGGGGAACACAGTTCAAGAATGCAGGAATTGGAGGAAAATATAAAGTCAAAATTACAGGAACACTCAGAGTTAATCATCAAAAACGAGATTAGATCTTTAGAGAATGCGACAGTATTTTCGACTGAAAATATACCGGAGAAGCAAACAAGTATTGGAAGTCCTGCAGGTGTGAAGTTGGCTGAGGATACGAGCCGGGGTCAAAGTCCCAGACTAACGAGTAATGCATTCCAGCAATACAGGGGGGAGACTTCAACACCGCAACCGAACTTGGCACCAGCCGAAGTCATCCAAGTCATTCGGGGTAATGATTTTAAGCCCGATAAGTTTAAGGAACATTCAGGAACTACTCCCAAAGCATTTATACGACAATTAACTGATTACTTTAATGACCAGCACATCGGCCCTGAGAAACAATTAAGACTAGTGGAGAAATTTTTAGAAGGACCTAGCCTAACCTGGTTTTTATGCTTCAAGTACACGTTCACAGACATGGCTCAATTCCGCGAGGCATTTTTGAAGACGTTTTGGAGCCCTTCGTTACAGCAGGGGTTGAGAATGGACCTGTACACGCGCAAATATCATAGTACGCATCCAACCCGTTTTTCAGAATTCTTCAGTCAGCAATTGGTAAAATTCAGAGATTTTGACGACCCGCCTAGCGAGCCAAATATGGTTCTAACCATCGGGAAACAACTCCCAATGCACATCCAACAACTATTAGTCGCAGGGAACATTCAAACCGCAGTCCAAGCCGAAGAATTACTCAGACACTTAGACGAAACAAATATGGTGAGCCCACAGATAGGAAGAAGGAATCTGGAATGTGTCAACACGGCAGAGGTAGTTCAGGGACTCCTAAGTAACCACAGCCAGGGGAACCAAACTAAGACACAGTCCACAGGGACACAATTTACGCCAAGAAGACAAGATTTTGACGGCCGAAACCAGTTCCACAATAACAATCAGAATTATCAGAATAACCGCGGGAGATACAATCAGAACAATCAAAATCATAACAATCAGTGGACGTACCAGCGGGAGTACACAAATTGGAGGGGAAACCAGAGACAAGGTGGACCTTACCAGAGAAATGGAGATGGTAGACGGAATAACGGCAGGGACTATCGCCAAGAAAATAGGGGAGATTATCGGAACACCTGGGACGAGCGATATATTGAATCACGTAAATACTTGGATCAATTAAGTACTGAAGAAGCGGAGAAAGAGAAGTGGGGGCGTGCCATGGCGAACAGACAGAGCCCAGACAACCATCAAGGAGAGGGGGCGGAGAGTTTATTGAGACAACAGGAGCGACAGAATGACAACCGGCGAAACACGACAAATGGGTCCCGGGATTAAAAAAAAAACAACAAATGAACTGAAAGGTGACAGGCTGAAAATGGAGGTCGCCAGGGAGCGAGAAGAGATGATAGTGGCCAATATAGAAGAGTGGGTAGCATTCCCGGACGACTGCCTGGAGGAAGTGGTGAAGAACCGTGAAAATGTTATCAGACAGCTACCAATTATTTACGCGCATGTTGGAGGCATGAGGGTGAGATGTTTGATTGATACAGGTAGCCAGGTGAGCTTAGTCACTGAAAGTTTGATAAAGGAAATAGGAAGGAAACAGACTGTTCCTATTATGCCGGTACCGCTAATGAAAGTCAGAGGTGTTATTCCTGATAAAACTATGAATTGTAAACAGCAAGCATTTCTAGATTTGGAAATATTGAACCATACTTTCTCACAAACATTCACTGTTATTCCAAAGATGAACTACAACATAATTTTAGGAGCCAACTTCATCTGCGATTTTCATGCTGTAATTGACTTACATAACAACACTGTAAGCTTCAAACAAGTAGAGGGGTTGAATCATGTGGGTTTAAACATGGAAGAGAGTCCGTTGGAGAGAGAGGCCAATACTTGGGTTGTTGAGGAATGCACTAATGAGGCCGGAGATAAGATCTTGATGGGGGAGCGAGTCAGCCAGACAGCAGTGCTAGAAATTGACAGCCGAGATATTTCGCAGGAACTTTGGGTGCATTTGGCAGAAGAAGAAATTAGCGGAACCAAATTTGAAATTCTACTTCAGGAGCGACTTAAGGAGGCCATCGTAGGGGAACCGGATAAAAGAAGACTGGAAGAAATTTTAAGATTACACAAAGGAGCTTTTGACACCGTACCTGGGAGAGTTTTAAATTTTCAATATGCTATGCAGGTAACAGATTGGACCCCATTTAAAAGTAAATTGTACCCGATCCCAGAGAAACATTTTTCTCAGGTGAAGGACATTATTACTAACTTATTAGATTCTGGCATGATAAGGAAAGCGGCAACCCCTTACCTGAACGCAATATTGGCTGTGACCAAGCCAAACGGATCAATTAGGCTATGACTAGACGCGCGAGTTTTGAACAGCAAACTGCTAGTTGAGCATGACCAAGCACCTAGGATTAAAGATGTTTTGATAGGCTTCCGTGGGAAGAAGATATACTCAAGTGTTGATTTGACGAATAGTTTCCACCATCTTGAACTTGAAGAAAAATCCCAACTGTTGACGGGATTTTTATTCGATAATCAAAGTTATATCTGGTGTCGAATGCCCTTTGGCGTGAAAACTGCGGGTTGTGCACTCATTAGAGCACTCGATAGAAATCTGACTGAGGAGGTCAAGAACTTCACCACGAGATATGTTGACGACATATTAATTGCTTCTGAGACAATGGAGGAACACCTGATAAATTTAAATAAACTGTTGGACAACTTGAGAACCATGAACTTCAAAATCAACCTAAAGAAATCACATTTTTGCCAGAGCGAGATTTTATATTTGGGGCATATAATTAATGTCGAGGGCGTGCGGCCTAATCCAGCCAAGATTGATGCTATTAAGAAATTTCCCACACCTACCAAAGTCAAACATGTGAGAGCGTTTTTGGGAGTGACAGGCTTCTTCAAAGAAAATTGCCCTGGTTACACAGAAACAGTAGCACCTATGCAGGAGATGTTGAAGAAAGCAAATCGATGGTCGTGGAACGAGGAGTGCGACAGGTCTTTTGAAGCAACGAAGGATTTATTGGAAAACTGTGTGAAGCTTGGATATCCGGATTTTGAGAAGCAATTTATTATTCAAGCAGATGCTTCATTGATTGGAATCGGTGCTATGCTGTACCAAGAGGACGCTGAAGAACCCAAGAAAAAATCCTATTTGGCATTTACGAGTCGTAAATTAAGGAAACATGAGAGGAACTACACAGTTACGGAACTTGAGCTACTAGCAATTCTCTATTCTCTTCAACAGTGGCGCAAGATGATCTATGGTTATTCCATCATTGTTAGAACCGACCACCATGCACTGACATTTTTATTCAAGACAACAATGGCAAGTGAGAGAGCTACGCGCTGGTCCATCTACATACAGCAGTTCGACATCACAATAGAGCATTGCCCTGGAAGGATGAACGTCATACCGGATGCCTTGAGTAGAAATCCTGAGGACGGAAACGAAGTAACAGCGGAAGTTCACAATATTACATTAACACCTAAGGCTCGTGAGTTTTTGGCGAGATTGAAGGATATTCGGAAGGAGCAAGAAGCAGACCCATGGATGATGATGATGATAAAATTCTACAGGAAGGAATTACAACCAAATTCACCGGAGTACCGAGAAGCCAGTGCTAAACAAGCGAGATTTGACTACTTAAATAACTTGTTACATAAGTACGTGGATGAGCATCATACTAAACTGCGAATCTTAGTTCCAGCATCACTACAGAGGGGATTAACTTGGCATGTTCACGAAAGCCTAGCACATATCGGCACGGATAAGACTGAAGCTACAATAGGGGAGACCTTTACTTGGCCGAAGATGAGATTCACCATTGTTGAAGTAATTAGAACGTGTGACGCATGCCAGCGCACAAAACCGAACAACTTTATTCTGAAACAACCTCCAAGACCACTGTTACCTCAGAAACCATGCGAGATGCTCGCTATTGATTGCTTTGGCCCTTTAGTAAAAGGAAAGCGTGGATGCCGACACCTTCTGGTGTGTGTCGACGTATTTTCGAAGATGGTCGTGCTATGTCCTATTCAGAAGACGACATCAAGACAAGTCCTCAGTCGAATTAAGAACAAAGTAATTCCGATGCTTGGGAAGCCGGAATTCATTCTATCAGATCACGGTACCTATTTCACGAGCAATGTTTTTAGGCAAGGTTTGGAGAGCCTAGGAATAAAACACGTATTTTCAAGCATTCGTCATCCTTGTGGAAATCCGACCGAGAGAACAATTCGCTGTGTTGCTAAGTACTACAGAGTAATGATTCCTAACGAGCACAATAAATGGGTTGATAAAGTAGGGGAAATTGAGATGTGCATGAACACCACTAAGCACGAGTCGACGGGTCAAGTCCCACTGATTGTACACCACAACAGATTGCCAGAAAGAACTTGGGACAAGATCATTCCTTGCCCAAGGGAACCATTATTAGCGCACGATTTGCGAATCCAGCGAACGAGAGACCACATGAGGAACCAAGCGGACCGAAGGCTGAGACGGTACCGAGGAAAGAAGTTTCACCGAGAGTTACAAGAACAAGAACTAGTGCTGGTTCGTAGACCACCGATATCCGACCCTAAGAACAAAGTCTTCGCCATGTTCTGTCCGAAATTTATTGGCCCGTTCCGGGTAATTAAGAATCTGGGTAACAATGCCTACAGGCTGGAAGAAGTGAGCACTGGTGCAAAATCTGTTTTTAATAGCGCCAATTTAAAACCTTACTACAGAAGGGAACCATTTGATGACTAGGAAAGATGATGTGTGCAGAATCAGTATTGCAAAAATTTTATTTGTGAGCCAACACCCAAATCTACGGGGAGCGCCAGAGTAGGCACTTTGTTTGTAAACAACGAGCAGCTGAGACGACAGGAGTGGCAACTACTTGAGGAGAAGGGGGAGACCTAGTGAGGAAGTATGAATGACATTCCAGCGAGGAGGAGAACACTAATTGAGTCAGAGGGGCGTACACTCGAGCAGCTGAGTGAGATTTAAAGAGATGTGTTGTTACTACAGTGGATTGTGTTTTTGAAATCCAAACCAATAAATTGTTTCGAATTTCAAAACCTTGCTGAGGATAAATGAACCCTTATTGATCTTCGATAAATAATTATTCATATTTATTATTATTATTACTACGGCCCAGGCAGTACTTGAGGAAGTCGACATGGATATAAGGGAGGCTAGCATTTCGTAATATTGCAACAGGAGCTGAGCTGGTTGCTATTCTTGGGGGACGGCTAGAATTAGTCGGGTTCAAGGCCAAATTGAGCAACTACTGTACCAAAATTGGAAGCATAAAGGAAGGATCACGAGGCACTTGCAACGAACATACGATTGAATCAGCCAATCACAAGAGACCAAGCCATGACCACGCGGTGGACAGCGTCAGTAGTAAAAAGCCCGCGGAAATGGATATCTAGAGAACCGCCGAACGGATTAATCTCCGCACGAGTGAATTGAGACGTTTGATTTATTTGAAGAAGAATGACACTAGTCCCATCTTTGTAAGACAAAAACTCTGGAAGTTTTTATCCGACTCCACCCCACTCCTCCACCCTGTCAGTTTTCTAATAAATAGTTTGGCCTGACGCCACTCTAGGTCATTCTTTGTGGAGCCGTGAGGGGCTTACTTCACGCCAGTTTGTATCGTGATTTTTACGCTCTGAATTTGGTTAAGTCATTTTATTTGGGAGCTCTGAGGAGCTAAAATCACGGCGATTGCATTATCGAATTTTAAAGCTCGAATACATTTTTATTCTGGAATCAACTTTATTTTGTGAGCTAAATATTTCACGCCAGTGCGTGATAAACTGTAACATTTACTTAAAGACGACGATTTCAGCTCTAAGGGGGAAGTCTTGTAACACCCTAATTAGCGCTCACCGGAGCAAAGGTCCACAGTACAGGACGGAAATACCGAGCAAGATAGCGACTGCTAGTGCAGCCAAGATCTTAAACTTGTTAACGAGCCAGTGACGTGGTCTCGAGGTGTATATTTATGTACATTTTGCAGTGTATTTTATATGTGTTTTATTGTGCGTGTGTGCGAGATATTTAGGGCCAGTCTTCGCTATTAATCGCATTAGGACAATTGTGGGTGAACTGAGTAACCTGCAAGCGATTATAGATAGGTAAAATAATTAACATTGAACTTTTCTGCCAAGGAATCGATACCAAGATGATCAGCACGTGGTTTGGAGTTGGGATGAACTTCAACAGATCAACGCAGACGACTACTGTGGAGTGCTAATTTGTCCATAGGGGCAATGGGTTGAGGAGGATGTCCTTAGTTCTACAAGCAGAACGGTGATGTACAACAATTGGATTATTTCAATTATGTAGTTAGATTTGGCCGGGGAACTTTGTAAATAGTCATGTTTCTTTTCTTGTTGTTAGAGTTTTTTTTTGCACCGACGCTCGATGTTTTTAAATGTCCGTTGGCGCGTGGCCAAAGTGTTTGTTAGATATTTGTTTTTCCTTGAGTCATATGTAATGCGCGCGGCGTGCGAGCGTGATTTTTATCCTTGCAAATGCGGAACCCGTTACATTCGATAAATGGTGCTTTATTAACGTTAATATTTGAAATAGGAATGGGAGGAAATTACTGTAAGATATTTGCTGAACAGGTTATTATTCATATTAGGGTTGCCAAGCGCACCAACTTAAAAGTAATTTGTAGAACACCTTCGTTCTAAATTTGATAGATTTTTTTGAGTCCTTTTCAGGTTGACTAGTCACGGCAAAGAACGGTGGCGCCAGCATGTGGATATTATTTGTGTCTTTTTATTTCAGGGTCTGTCAAAACCCATACGTGTGATTGTGTGTGTTACTGTGTCAAGTGTGTGTTGATTTTACGTGAGGAGGGGGTAGAGGTCCTACCGCTCTCATATTTTTTGCTGCTGTTGTATTTTTGGTGGAAAGACAGGGTGCTCTAGGGAGACCGCTGTTTCTTGTCCATATTTTTCTGACACACACACGTATTATTGTGCTTTGAGGCACACTTCTTCGAGATTCGACCCCATGTCCTGGGAGGTCAAGATATTTGACACGTGGGTTGACAGACATGCAGAGTTCCACAAATCGCCCGTTTTGCCTGTGACTTATTTTTGATAGGCAGTCCTATTTGTCCGACTGACCCCTGTAAGCTTTCATGTAGCAAACCTGTTCATTGTGATGGTTATTTTAAGCCATAATTAATTGGGAGTTCGCCATGTGTGTAACGGCTTGTTGTACATTGTATGGGTAAAATATTGTATTATTAACGTAAATGTTGGCTGTGTGCCTATTGTTTTGTTGATGACTCGATTCATGTAATTTTTGTGTGTCACACCCGTGCGGTGTAGTTGTAGAGTACTTGTAAATTTTGACAGCGGTCATTTTGTATTTTTATTTGGTCACGTGTTAATGTACTTGTGTTGATTTGTATGAGAAGTCCTAAGTTTTTAGGCAGTAAATGTTGCTACGGCGATTTGATTCCAATTTCATACGGAAATTTTGTGTTTGTTTATATTAGATTTAGGAAGTGTCGGTTTAGTTTTAAATATTGTAGTTGTGTTCCCCCGTGTCGGTCTAGCTCTAGAAATGTGGATTCGTTGTCTGAAGGATCATTCTGGATGATGACGAATCACGCATTCATTGTACACATCGTGATGCATGTAGAACGGCATACGCACATAAATGGTCACTTTTGTATTTTATCTTAGGGACACTTGGTCCAGGTAATTAATCTCTCCAGAGATTTTCACCTAGTTTTTGGCATTTTTATTGAGTGGGAGTAAGATGGGAGTTTTTGTTGTTTATTTGTTAAGTGTAAATATGGTGATTTGTTATTAAATTCATTTGTTTTAACCCTGGCTTCACTCTTTCCTGCATGTTATTTTGTTATACGTTACCCTGCAAGTTAATGACGCGCTTTGACAACAACTTACGATATGAACCGTTACACCCCCCGAAACTGAGTCTCATATGCTTCTTTGCAAGGGTTCAATACATAAATTATATATAAACCTTTGAACTAACGGTAGTTTTGGGGTCTGGGGGATGTGAAACGCGAAGATATGACGAAATTTTCCGGAAGTCGAAACAAGGTACCCATTGCAATAGTTAGCTTTCTAATGAAATCTACCTCTGGTTGGTTCCTCAGTTTAGGGGCTGCGACAACGCGGTCATCTAACCCCGTGTACTTTGGGTGAGTGTAGAATCTGTCTGATAAACGATGTGAATTGTAATGGCTGTATTAGTCTTAATTCAGGTAAGGACTGCAGACGGTCAATTGCAAGCAGTATTTCCTAATGTTGCTACCTGGTACTACCGTCAACGACACCTAGCTGTGAACTTGGCTTCTAGATGCCACCCCAACCAGCCACTCGCAACGAACGTTGGAACTTCCCCTCCAAAGGAAAGCATACTGAGGGATTTTAGCGCTCTTAGAAAATCCGACGACTTCGGCCGGCTTTGAACCCGCGACCTTGGGCATAGAAGTTCAGCATGCTACCAGTTACGTCACCGAAGCTGCTTCACACTTAGATGGAAATACTGAATCTGATCTTGTGCAAGTGCGTTGTCATGGCACCGTCTGATGGCTCATCCCTCATCAATTTAGTAGTGTTGCCATGGCAACCACTGATAGCTCTTGGCATTTTCTTATAATTCCGAAGTCATAAGCCTACTTTTCACATTTTGCAAAAATGAGGAAAAAGTAGACTTATGAGATCGGGCAAATGTCTGTCTGTCTGTCTGTCTGTCTGTCTGTCCTTCTGTCTGTCTGTCTGGCTGTGTGCGTGTCCCCCCCCCTATCAACTCCTAAACGGCTGCTGCAATCGAAACAAAATTTGGTAGGAGTAAAGACCTATACCTGAATATCTCACTCCCATATTTGAAAATGATGTCAGTGCTACCAACTGCTGAAAAATCGCAATTGAAATTTGAGCTCCATGTTGGATATCTTGGAAGGTATGAATAGGAGCTATTTCAAAATTGGCACACGTATAGATAATAATATTGCAGTTTAATTTCCAGGAGGCCATACATCGCAGTGTTGCCAAAATGAATATACGCCTTCTGATAGGTCCAAATTTTAAATGCATATAACTTCTACACTATCAATTGGATTTCAACCAAATTTCGTATGTGCTATGTGTACATAAACAGACGTGACTGAACGTATCATTAAGATCCACCAGGGCTGCCAACTGTTAATAAATGCTCACAATTTATTTTATCCAAATACCAATATATCAGAAAGTATGCCAACCGACAGCTTTAAACGATGCACACGTATAGTACCTGACATTCTATATTAATTTGGAGAAACTTATATACGTCAGTGCTACCAACATGATTCTAAGCCTGCTGAGAGGTCCAACTTTAAATACATGTAACTTCTATACTATCAATTGGATTTCAACCAAATTTCGTGTGTGCTATGTGTACCATAACGGATATGTATATCCCGATTCTTAAGAGTAACCAGAGCTGCCAACTGTTAGTAAATACTGTCTCTATTTTTGTTACCCTAATATCAATATATCAGAAAGTATGCAAGCCAATAGCTCTAAACTTTGCACACGTATAGTACCTGGCATTCTAGATTAATTTGGAGTAACTAATATACGTCAGTGCTGCCAACATGATTCTAATCCTGCTGATAGATCCAATTTTAAAATGCATGTAACTTCTATACAAACTAATGGATTTTATTCAAAATTGACACAACAATAGATCATATTACTTCAGATTATTTCTGACCAATACATGTATGTCATTGTTGCCAACATGATTTTACGCGCGCTGTTAGATCCAATGTTTAACTGCATGTAACGTCCATGCTATCCATTGGACATCAACAAAATTTTGTATTCTGTACCTTAAGAGATGGAACTAAGAATATATTCAGTCACCAGGGCTGCCAACTGTAGTTCTCTATTAGGCTACAGTATGCCAGGTATACAGTAATTCGAACTTATTAGAAATTTCGATATTACCAACTTAATTTCGTCATTATTCTAGATAGATCCATATAGATTAATCATTGGCATAGATCTTAATTTTTAAGAAAAGTAGGCTCTTTTGTTCGTTACGGAACTTCTTGTTTTTCTCATCCCTTGGCGTAATGGTGGGCCATATCAAAAATTCTTTCAGACAAAAGTTTTAGGTAATTATTAGGGAAATATTGTCCATTTTTTACGGTTTTGATATTGTGCCTATTAAGAGAGATATGATTAATGTTTCCCGAAAAACCCACATTTTCTCACCCCTTTGGTCAATGGTTGGTGCTATAAAAAAACTCTTCAAACAAAAATGTTTGGGCTTTATCCAACACATAGTATGAACGTTGAACGGATTCGATATTTCACATATTAAGAGAGTTATAGCAATATTTCTCTTTATCGAAAAAAGCCCCCCATTTTCACCCCCTTCGACCGATTTAGCCCTGTAACGAACTCGACCGTGATTTTATAGGTATACATATTCGGTAAAACATTCAAAGTGATTGGTGCAAAATTACCGCAGTTATCGTGTCCACAAGAAACTGATATATATATATAATGTTACGTGCCACCCCCCTAGTGGCACTTTTGTTAACTGGATTACGGTGGGTAGGAAGCACAAAACCAATTACTGCTTAGAGAAATAATTATCTTTATTGCGGCCAGAAAATTACACTACTCATCAGCAAATACAAGCAATAGGAACCTTACTCCAGTTTCCTCAAGTATCTTGCTTGTGGAGAGCTCTTGCCCTTTCACTTGTCAACAAACCACAGAAGTTAATCCTCCCGCTAATGAGCCTAGTGGCCTTGACAGAACTACATGCAACTTCTTCCTAATGTGCGCCTACTACAGTTACTTACGAGCACTTGCTGCAGGCTATTTCGCTGTCCACAAGCTGGGGAAACAATGTCACTGGATTTCGTAACTCGCACGGCACTTCGTCACCACACTTCTGTCACACTCGCTCAAGAACACACACCCACCCACAGAAAAACTCCGTGCCCTCACTGTTGAAGCCGCTTATATAGCAGGCTGGTGACTCAATGAATTCTAGAATCGTCCAGGGCACACGGCTTCTCGACATTTCCTTTACTGGTTCAGTCACGAATATTCTGGATCATCCCTTTGTCCTCGTAGCCCTGTTGCATAAGGCGCACGCAATACATGAGGCAGGGCACAGCCCAGCCCTGGGGCAGTAGTGACTCATGCGGCGAGCGATGACAAAAACTCACGGCCGTAACACCACCCCCTTCCTAAAAAGGCTGATCGTCCCGATCAATCATTGGTCCGTCTGTGTCCCTCCGTAGGCTGCCAGGCGATCTCGATGCACATCTTCATCTTCGCCCTCGGGCTCCGCTGGATCCTGTAGACGACATCGTTCATCCGTTTCACGACCCGGTACGGGCCCTCCCAGGACTTCTGCAGTTTGGGTGACAGGCCTTTCTTCCGTAATGGGTTGAAGAGCCAGACCAGGTCGTCCTCGTGGAATCCGCCGGCATCCGTCTGCTGGTCGTATCGGGTCTTCATTCGGTCGGTCTCGATCTGCAGTTTCCTCCTCGCGAATGCGTGCACGTCCTCCAGTTGGTCGACCAGTTCTTGACAATACTGGCTTACCGGGATCGGATCATTCCCAGGTCAGCCGAAGGCAAGATCGACAGGTAGGCGGAGCTCCCTCCCAAATATGGCCCGGGCTGGTGTGCACCCGGTGGCTTCGTGCACGGCGGCGCGGTAGGCCAGGAGAAATAGTGGAAGGTGTTTACCCAATCCCTCTGGTGCTCGCTGATGACTATTCGGAGATGGTTCTCGATGGTGCGATTGAATCGCTCTACCATCCCGTCGGACTGAGGGTGTAGCGGCGTTGTCCTTGTCTTCCGGATTCCCAGCAGCTGGCATAGGTTCTGGAACACCTGCGACTCGAAGTTCCTCCCTTGGTCGGAGTGCAGCTCCAGGGGTACTCCGTACCGGCTGACGAATTCCTTCACCAGGGTCTCTGCAATCGTCGCGGCTTCTTGGTTAGGGAGCGCATACGCCTCCGGCCATTTGGTAAAGTAGTCGCTGACGACTAATATGTAGCGGTTCCCTGCCTCGCTTAACGGGAATGGCCCAGCAACATCGATGGCCACTCTCTCCATGGGGCCGCCCACGTTGTAGGTCTTCAGTGGACCCCGTCGTCTTCGTCCTGGGCCCTTGCTGGCTGCGCAAACGTGGCACCTTGCGCAGTGGTTCTCCACGTCTGTTCGGCATCTGATCCAGTAGAACCGCTCTCTCTGCTTCTCCAGGGTCTTCCTTATCCCTAGGTGTCCACCAGATGATCCTCCATGGACTTCCTTCAGGACTTCCTCCGTCATAGCCTTTGGAACGACGACTTGTTCCCGAGATGTCTTCCCGTCGGTGCTCTCCCAGGCGCGGCAGATGAGGCCATCCCTTACAATCAGCGAGTCCCACTGCGCCCAGTAGGACTTAAACTTTGGGCTGCAGTCACTCACAATGTTCCACCCGGGTCTGGGGACACAGGCCCTCTTCCATTCGGCTATCAGTCCCAGGTCATCATCTTCTGCTTGTGCCCGCGTGAAAGATTTGCGGCTCCAGCTCCCTTGAAGTTCCACGGTAGTCCTTCGGCACTGTATCCCGGGGTTCTGCTCCCTTCGGGCACAGAAGGTGCAGTCTTCGGGGCACGGTCTTCATGACAGGGCGTCGGCGTTAGAATGCAGATGGCCTTTCCTGTGCCGAAATCAAAGTTGTACTGTTGAAGCCTCTCTTACCACCGCGCGAGTTGACCCTCGGGCTGCTTGAAGTTCAGGAGCCACCGCAGGGATGCATGGTCGGTCCTGATGAGAAATTCTTGCCCGTACAGGTACTTGTGGAAGTGTTCAATGGTCTTCACGATGGCGAGCAGCTCCTTCCTGGTGACGCAGTAGTTCCTTTCTGGCTTTGACAAGGCCTTGCTGAAGTAGGCCACTACTCTCTCCTCGCCGTCCACTACTTGCGACAGGATTCCCCCTATGCCAAAGTCGCTGACATCGGTATCGACGATGAATCTTGTTCCAGGTCTGGGGTAGGCCAGAATAGGCGCAGTGCACAGAGCCTGCTTGAGTTGTTCAAAGGCACTGTGGCATTCTGCTGTCCACGTGAAGAGTTGGTCCTTCTCAGTCAGTTGATGTAAAGGTTTGGCGATGTCGGCGAATCCTCTCACGAAGCGACGGTAATAAGTGCAGAGTCCCAGGAAGCTTCGTAGTTGGGACTTGTCCTTCGGAACTGGCCATTCCCTCACAGCTGCGGTCTTCTCTGGGTCGGTGCGCACCCCTTCCTCGGAGACGATATGCCCAAGGTACTGGACCTGCTTCTGGAAGAGCTGACACTTCTTGGGGCTCAACTTCAGCTGGGCAGCCCGTAGCTTCATCAAGATCTCCTTCAGGTTGCTGTAGTGCTCCTCGAAGCTTCTTCCTAGAATGATGACGTCGTCTAGGTAGACCAGGCAGGTCTTCCAGTGTAGTCCCCTCAGAATGGACTCCATTAGCCTTTCGAAGGTCGCAGGGGCGTTGCACAGACCGAATGGCATGATGGTGAACTGCCAGAGCCCGCTGCCCACAGAGAACGCCGTTTTCTTGCGGTCCTTAGGGTGGACCTCTCTCTGCCAGTAGCCACTCTTCAAATCCAAGGTGGAGAACCATCTTGATCCTGATATGGTGTCCAGCGTGTCGTCGATCCGGGGTAGAGGGTAGCTGTCCTTCTTCGTGACGTCGTTCACCCGCCTGTAGTCCACGCTGAACCTGGCGGAACCGTCCTTCTTTTTCACAAGTACGACCGGGGAACTCCAAGGACTATGTGATGGCTCGATCACCCCTTGATCCTTCATCTCTACTACCATCCGGTCGACTTCGGCTTGCTTGGCGAGCGGGACACGTCGGAATGGGGCCCTAATCGGTGCGCTGTCCCCAACGTCGATTCTATGCTGGACCAAGCTTGTCCTGCCAAAGTCTTTGCTCCCCACGGAGAAGACATCCTGGAATTCGTGTAGCAGGTCCCGAAGTTGGCGTGATTGTTCCTCGTCTAAATGGTCCTGGGATCCTTGGTAGAGCTTCTGTAGTTCTTCTGGCAGGGCGCGTCCTCTTCGGTTGTCCGTCTGCAGATGTCCGTCCGTCGTGTCTGTGATGCGGGCAATCCAGGTAACGGGCTCGCAGATTCCTAGGTTGGTGTCCCGGTGAACCGTAATATCGTAGTCGTTCAGGTTGGACAGGCGGACGTACGGCCGAGACGTCGTGTTGATGAGAGTCTTGGCAACTAGCAATCCTTTTGTCTGGATGTCCTCATATTTTGGCTCGATGACAGCCGCCACTCCCTCAGCTGTTCCGTCGACAATTACGGCGGCGCTGACATCCGTCCTGGCGGGAACGATGTCTTCTCTCAGCCTTACTCGTCGTGCGGTGACGGCCTTGTGTGCTGGTTGCAAAGCAAGTTCCTCACCTCCGAAGTGCAGAGTGTTGGTACTCAGATCCAAGATGTTGTTGTTCTGGTCCAGGAAGTCCAGTCCGATGATCACTTCATTTGATACGTCAGCCACAAGCACTGGATGCTTTATCGCCCGCCGACCAATGACGAACTCCAGCGATGCTTCGCCATGTACCGGTGCGGTCTCTCCGGTCGCGGTTATTAGCTGGAGGTTCCTTTGTATGGGTTGCACTCTCCACTTCGGGATCACGGTGGAACTGACGATGGTCCTCGATGCTCCCGTGTCGATTAGCATGGGCCAGCTCTGTCCGTTGACGACTCCGTCGACCATCAGGCTGCTATTGTCCCTCCGTAACCTCGTCACACGCACGTGGACTGCCGGGGCTTGACGACTGTCACAAGCCAACCTTTGACCCCCAAGGCTGACTAATACTCGCTTTCCTTGGCCGCGCGGTTTCCCTACGACTGACTGTCCCGACGGAAACCCTTGGCGGCGGCGATCACCGCAGTCCTTGCTCAGGTGGCCTCTCTTACGGCAGGTCCAGCAGGTCGGTAGTCCTCTTCCGGGCCGCCTCTCTGGATGTCCTTCGGCTACGTCGTTGCTGGTGGTGCCGCGACTATCGAAGAAACGGCTAAGCGCCTCCATTAATTCGTCGGCCAGGGGCTTGGTCTCGTTGTTTTTTACTGGTTCGTCGACGTCCACTTGACGCACCCGCGCGTGCATTCTGGATGCCTGTTTTGCCGTCTCGAACTCAAGTGCGTGGCTCAGCGCATCTGTCAGGGTCTTATTGCGCGCGAGTCGCAGCGCCTGTTGAGTGTCCGAGTCCCGTAGCCCGTCGGTGAAAGTCTGCGTCGCTATCTGCTCCAGAAAGTCGGCCGGCGCTTTTGGGTAGGCGAGCCTTATGAGACGTGCGATGTCCATCTCGAACTCCTGCAGGGTTTCCGCGTTCTTTTGTACCCGGGTCCGGAGCTGCATCTGGTAGGCCTGCTGAAGATGGCTATCTCCATATCGGGACTCCATATGGGCGATTAGTGAAGCGTAGTCCTGGGATCCAGTCGGGATGGCCTGAAGGACGTTAAGGGCGTCCCCTCTCAGCGCTACAATGAGAGCTGTAGCCTTTTCCGTGCTGTTCCAGTTGTTTATTGAACAGGCTGCCTCGAACTGACGTAAGTAGGTGCTCCACGGGACCTTTCCGTCGAAGGTTGGGGGCGTCACTCTGCTATGTCCCGTTCCTGATATTCCCGGTGTAACGGTGGGCGGGCGTTGGCGCAGCTCGGCAACTTCCTCTCGTAGAGCGTTGAATTTCTCTTCCACCCCCGTCAGTGGGCGTTGGCGCAGCTCGGCAACTTCCTTTTGTAAGGCGTTGAATTTCTCCTCTACCCCCATCAGCGGGCGTTGGCACAGCTCGGCCACTTCCACTTGTAAGGCGTTGAATTTCTCCTCCACCCCCATCAGCGGTCGTTGGCACAGCTCGGCAACTTCCACTTGCAAGGCGTTGAATTTCTCCTCCACCCCCGTCAGCGGGCGTTGGCGCAGCTCGGAAACCTCCACTTGTAAGGCGTTAAATTTCTCCTCCACCCCCATCAGCGGTCGTTGGCACAGCTCGGCAACTTCCACTTGCAAGGCATTGAACTTCTCCTCCACCCCCATCAGCGGGCGTTGGCGCAGCTCGGCAACTTCCACTTGTAAGGCATCGAACTTCTTTTCCACTGCTGCGACTTCCTCATGTAGGCGCTGTTCTAATTTTCTTTGGCTCTCCTCTAATTTCGTCAGCAGACACTCTTCCAGATTTTTCTGGCCATCCAGAAATTTGGCGGTTAGGTCCTTTGCTAACTTATTCTGGCCGTCCTTCAGGTCCTCTGCTAGCTTATTCTGACCTTCTTCTAATTTGGAAGTTAGCTCCTTGGTTAAATTCTTCTGGCCGTCTTCTATGCCATTTAACTTTTCTAGCAATGCTGCCAATTGTGCCTCCATTTAGTTGTTTGCCTTGTAAAGGGCATGAACTCACAGGAAAATTAGAGAAAATGAACTGCTCGGGTTTTGAAACCAGGACCGTCAGGTGTTGTGCTTGAGTTCGTAATCCCACTTCTGACACCAGTTGTTACGTGCCACCCCCCTAGTGGCACTTTTGTTAACTGGATTACGGTGGGTAGGAAGCACAACACCAATTACTGCTTAAAGAAATAATTATCTTTATTGCGGCCAGAAAATTACACTGCTCATCAGCAAATACAAGCAATAGGAACCTTACTCCAGTTTCCTCAAGTCTCTTGTTTGTAGAGAGCTCTTGCCCTTTCACTTGTCAACAAACCACAGAAGTTAATCCTCCCGCTAATGAGCCTAGTGGCCTTGACAGAACTACATGCAACTTCTTCCTAATGTGCGCCTACTACAGTTACTTACGAGCACTTGCTGCAGGCTATTTCGCTGTCCACAATGTCACTGGATTTCGTAACTCGCACGGCACTTCGTCACCACACTTCTGTCGCACTCGCTCAAGAACACACACCCACAGAAAAACTCCGTGCCCTCACTGTTGAAGCCGCTTATATAGCAGGCTGGTGACTCAATGAATTCTAGAATCGTCCAGGGCACACGGCTTCTCGACATTTCCTTTACTGGTTCAGTCACGAATATTCTGGTTCATCCCTTTGTCCTCGTAGCCCTGTTGCATAAGGCGCACGCAATACATGAGGCAGGGCACAGCCCAGCCCTGGGGCAGTTGTGACTCATGCGGCGAGCGATGACACAAACTCACAGCCGTAACAATATATATATATACATACATACATAAATTATATATAAACTTTTGAACTGACGGTGGTTTTGGGGTCTGTGGGATGTGAAACGCTAAGATATGTCGAAATTTTCCGGAAGTCGAAACATGGGACCCATTGCAATAGTTAGCTTTCTAATGAAATCTACCTAAATCGCTTTTCAGTCTGTCAGCACAGTAATGTGCCAAGTAAAACTGGCGGGGATTAACAATTATTACCAATTCACAATAAACAAGAATTAATTATACGCTATTACACTTTGGCACTACAGTAACTAAGGGTTTATAATAAGGTGCCGTACTATCCCGGCATTTGCTTGCTTTTAGATAATAAATGCAACACTACGGAAATTACTTGTAAAATTTTGGCTCAAAGACATGAAAAATTAATTTTGCAGAGCATATAACAAAACAGGTCACACAAACGATTTCCATATTTGGCTGGGAACGTTCGCCAAACCACCCTATTCACACGATCTTCCTCTTACTGACAACCACTTGTTATCATCGATGAGACACGCACTTTACCAGGAACACTTCAAGAATTATGAAGATGTTCAACAATGGATGGAATCAAAAGAGGAATCCTATTTCTTGCAAGGCATCCATGAATTGGCGGAAATATAGGAAAAGTACAAAACTAATGATGGTGCATACTTTGAATAAAACATTCATTTACCGTTTTCAAAAATTATATATGTTTCTGAACTAAGTAGGGACTTCTCTGTACTCTGTGGAAGAAGGATCTGGGCGAGGAAGTCCTCAACCGCGACATGGCGTGTCCCAATGGCTGATAGGTGCTCTCGTGCGAGAGTGGTGCTTGCACCCGCGGATCAACTGAGGACATGATATAGTGGCAGCAGCTATATCATTATTGCTAATACAAAGATCGATACGTCGACCTTGTATCTGCAAAAAGCTGCTTCCCGTCCTGTCATCCTTGGATGATGAGATGTGAGGTGGTTACTGCGCATTGAGGAAGGCAACGGGAAACCACCTCAATTAATTTCCCCTAGACTATACGTGCATGATCGTACCTTGGTTGAATCCTTAAACAGAAGAAGGAATAGTTTTGTTGGCCATTTGATTCGTCATTCTGACTGGTGCACCACACTCTTCGAAGGGAAGCTAGAAGGAAAGAGGAGTCGAGGAAGACCAAGGACTCAACTTATAGACAGCATTAAAGGCAAGCACACTTATTGCAATTTGAAACTACAGGCCAGAGAAAGAAGACGTTTTGGAAGACATGCATGTTAACCACTAACCTAGCGGTTGAGGAGAAGAAGAAGAAGAAGAATTATCAACTGCTAGACCTACGTAAGTCAGTTTTCATTTAATTTACACTGTCGCTTATACCTTTAAGGGTAGGTACAGAAGCCACGCGGCAGTTATTCGAATCGAAGGGCATGATAGAGAAGCTAGTATTCAGAAAGGTTTATGGCAAGGCTGCAACTTGTCTCCCATACTTTTTAATATACCAGGTGAATCAGCTGCCCCTAATAGTTTCGTTTTATGCAACCCAACTAGCGTTGCTATCGTCGATAATTCTCTATTTGCATCCGGTATGGTACTAATACACTGCAAGCATATTATCCTGCAAACGATACTGAACTACAGGGTGTATCAAAATGAATATCGGGATTTTAAGGCTTTGTAGTATTTATTACAGTTAACTTACGGTTATAAATAATACATCCAATGAAAGAGCAACTCAAACACTTTGTCCTACAAGCAGTGCTTCTTCTCTAAAAAGTATTTAAGGAGTACTCTCTGTTGTAGTCGACAAAACATCACGATCTTGCAATTTTCGGCAATTTGCAAAGTCCGATCATTGTTTGTGTTCAAATCATTAACTTTTAGCTTTTTCGATTGCCTGGGTGGATGTTAAATAGTTCATTATTTTCTTCATTCTCCAAACAATAGTCTGCGTGCTTATAAGAACAGGGGGCGTGGTGGCTCAGCGGTCTAGCTGTATGCCTCTCACCAAGGCGGTCCGGGTTCGATTCCCGGTCAATGCATGTGAGATTTTCGATGTGAAATGCCATGTCCTGTGGTTCGGATTCCACGTAAAAAGGAGGTCCCGTGGCTCATGATCTCAAGATTAACGGTCACGTTAAACTACAAGCTTCCTTTTGCTTATAAGAACGGAGTGCCGAGTTGCCAACCAAAAGAAACTGATTTGATAGATCGATTTAAATCGAGGATTACTCATAACCTCCTCCAGCTGTTGTGAACAGATCGTTGACGCCAGCTGATCGATGAACTTTCAAGTCGAAAGTTATATTTGCCGGACTAGATACAAATGTACCAATATTTTTCTCTTAAATTGTATTCAAATGTTCAAGAGGTACGCCTACCCCCGCGTTCCCCCTGGAAAAAAAGCACTGCCTACAAGTATTCGTGCCTGTCCGCACGTGCATGCACATGCACTGGTTCCTCCGTCTTCCGATGGAAGCGCTAGTAGCTAAGAAGGCAGAAACCTTTTTGTGTTTTTCATTTTGCAAGGGCTGAATCTGTAATTACAGTGCAACGTCTGGAAAGTTTATGGGCCCTTGTTTTACGCTGGTGAAACTGTAACTGGTGTTTCTTATCTCGATGTCACATGGCACACATCGAGTCGATAGCCGAGTTGGTCCCAAACCTTGCTCAGTGTCTCTGGAGTAATTTTTGTAACTATGGCTCTTTTCTCAATTACAAGACGCTGAACCAGAAAACTTTATTTGGCAGCAAGTTGGTGCGCCGCCTCAAGGGCATGCCTTAGTGCGCAATTGGTTAAATGACGTTGTACCCGACCGCTGGTTTGGCCGTACGGGGCCGGATGACAGAGCTTGTGTCACATGGCCTCCACGTTCACCCGATCTGACGAAATATGATTTTTACCTTTGGGGGTTCGTAAAGGATCAGGTGTATGTGCCTCCTCTACCAGCTGACCTAACCGACTTAAGAAAGAGGATTGAAGCATTTGTTGCAGCAATTACTCCAGAGACATTGAGCAAGGTTTGGGACGAACTCGGCTATCGACTCGATGTGTGCCGTGTGACGAATGGTGCTCACATTCAACACTTGTAGGACAAACTGTTTGAGTTGCTCTTTCATTTGATGTATTATTAATAATTGTATGTTAACTGTAATAAATTCTACAAAGCCTCAAAACACTGATATTCATTTTGATACACCCGTATTATTTTCCCCTCAATGTGACTACAGACTAATACAAGGGAAAAGCGAGATATGCTTGCAGTGCATTAGAACCATATGGGATGAAAGCAGAGAAATATCGACCTTCCTGACAACACGCGTTAGTTAGGCTGCATAAAACAATATTATTAGGGGCGACCGATTCATCTGGTATACATTGAACAAGCAATGAAGGAAATTAGATAAATGCAGGGTCTTCCACTCAAAGTGGGGCCGGCCACTCGGTCGGCGCACTACTGCAGGTAGAACATAAGGTCAGACGAGCAACGCGGAGCTGAGGCAGCAAATATCTTAGGAAAGAAGTGTTGTAGGATTGATAAAATTAATGCTGCGGGACTTCGCGATGTTCAGACAGTTGCGACGCAGTATTTGCCGAGTAAAGTTGACTTTGTTAATTCGTTAATAGCCTATTTTACGTTATGTTATAAGTTAATAACGTGTGTAAGCCATACGTGTTAGTGGTTATAGTTTACGACCTATACGAGGTTATTAATTAATTTTATTGTGTTTCAAAATTTTATAACGTGTTATTGCTAAATGTTAAAGCCTATTGTTTCAATAATGCCTCAACCTGCGTACACATTAGCACAAAATATCACAAGAGAAATTGAGGCTATCTCGGTAGATGAACTAATGTGTGTGAATGAAAATTCCTTAAACGATGCCAAAAATGTGTAGATGCAGGTGGAGGACATTTTCAACATCTTCTGTGACAAGGTGAGTGATTATTTTATTTTGATTATGTGTTATTTTGTGAGCTTGTTATTTACATGCGGTTCTTACGGGCGCTCTGTAGACCGCAAGCTCAGAGAGTTGCCATGTGCTCGTCCGACCCTCCACGCGCGTGCCGCCACTTTGAGTGAAAGACCCTGTATTTAAAGTAGGAGTAAATATTCAAGGAGAAATAATTTCTACTCTGAGATTTACTGATGACATTGTCATGTTAGCCGATTCAGAGGATTTGAATGAGTTTTTAAATGGTATGAACTCCATCTTGAGGAAAGATTTTATGATGAAACTCAATAAATGTAAAACAAAAATAATGGAATTCAGCCGACAGAAATCAGAAACCCCTATTGACGTCAAATTGCTAGGTGGTAATCTAAAGGGAGTAGGAGACTTCTGCTACATAGGAAGTTAAATAGCAAAGAGGATATAAAAAGTAGTTTGGCTCAGGCCAGGAAAGCATTTCTACAGGAAAGAAATCTGTTGACATCAATATATTTAGGTATTAAAATAATAAATTATGCAACGAGCATATAATGGCGAGTTGCATACGACTGTTTATGTTCGACGATAATTATTATAACTATTTTATGTTCGAACATAAATATTCATAAATATCTGTCGACATTTCGCCAGTTTTATGTACTGAACAGAGCGCATGAGACGCAGAGAATGCCTTGTATTTGACCATGGCCTCCTCGATTACCCTACTATGACACTAGGCCAGGCAGTGAAATTTAAATTAGAAGGCCGTGGAACTCAGCGCATCTAATTATCCAATTGGTCCAAACAACTGTTTCTTGAGCTCTGATTGGTGGGAGAAACTGTTTCATAATGAAAACTAGTGTTATAATGAGCCTCATTATAGTACAGTTTTCTGACATGTAATAGTCAGGGTCGAACATAAAGTCATTTTTGAAATCCGTTGTCTGGAGCGTGGCGCTCTATGGAAGTGAAACTTGGACTGTTTGAACGGCAGAAAAGAGGAGAATAGGAGCGTTTGAAATGTTGTGTTACAGGAGAGTTATGAAGACCAGATGGTTAGATAGGGTAACACATGAAGAAGTATTAAGATGAGTGGGAGACGAGAGATGTTTCTGCGACAGCTAATGAAGAGAAGATATAGGTTGGTAGGACACAAACTAAGACACCCAGTAATAGCAAACTAAGTTATGGAAGGATGGGTTGAGGACAAGAACTATAGGTTAGAATATGTTAAACAGATTGCCTCGGATGTAAGGCGTGGTAGCTATGTAGAGATGAAGCTATTAGCTCAGGACAGAGAGGCATAGAGGGCTGCATCAATCCAGTCAAAAGACTGAAGACTTGAACAACAACATGATCCTTTGGACTGCAGTCTCAATAAGCACAACATACTGCAGAAGGCGGCTTTTGATGTTTGAACGTCAGCACACAGGTTATTTGGTATTTCTCCATGGATTGGTGTTGAATATCCTCTGTAATCCAGAAATTATGTTCCGGGATATTTACCAATCTGTGATCTGTACAAAATCGGGGTTATATGCAGAATAGAGGTACGTAATGTGAGCTTATCTTACGTTATTTGGTAAACCGTAATGACTTTCACAACATGTAGGTTCTTATGGATGTTTGTCGGAGTGATTCAAATGGCTGTACAGCTGGAACTTTATCGTTTCTTCTTGGTGCTACGACCGCATAAAGTAAAAGAACATAGCACTTCTACAATTCTAAGACACAAAAGAAGTACAAGAACCTCTCACCTTAAGTGTTGAAGATGACAAAGAAGTAAGATGTATTTTAAAAGCTTGGTACGTGTTCGCTAGTGGTACGCGACTTGTCTCTCAAAGGTATTAACAATACCTTCTCGGGACAATGACAGTAGTCGGTTCTGTTAATCTATAAAATTTTGATGAGGAAAGCAAACTTAAGAGAGATGTAGATTTGAATTCGTTGTTGTTGGTTCCGTTTAGGCTCTTAGGGCATCATGATTATCAGTCCCGTCTACTTGGATGTATGTTGAATTTTTCTGATCACTGATACGCACCATTTTGCTACAGAGAAACTTAATATATCTCAGTTCCCCGCGATGGCTAGTTACAAAGCGTAGTTTAGTTTCATCACGTCCAATTATTTTAAGGGTGTACATACAACTTAAGAAGCTAAAACAATGTTGTTGTTTGAGTCTTCAGTCTTTTGACTGGTTTGATGCAGCCCTCCAAGCCTCCCTTCCTGAGCTAATCGATCGTTTCATCTCTACGTAGCTACCACACCCTACATCCGAGGCAAACTTTAACATATTCTAACCTTGGTATACCCCTACAGTTCTTGTCCTTGACCCTTCCTTCCATAACTAAGCTTGCTATATCTGGGTGTTTTAACATGTGTCCTACCAACCTATCTCTTCTCTTCATTAGCAGTCACCAGAAACATCTCTCCTCTCCCACTCTTCTTAATACCTCTTCGTTTGTAACCCTATCTACCCAACTGATCTTCATTATTCTATTGTAACCCACATTTCAAACGCTTCAATTTTCCTCTTTTCTGTTGCACCAATAGTCCAAGATTCACTTCCATAGAGTGTCACGCTCCAGACAAAGGCTTTAAAAAATGACTTCCTAATACCTAAATTTATATTCGATGTCAACAGATTCCTTTTTTGTAGAATTGCTTTCCTTGCCTGAGCCAACCTACTTTTTATATCCTCTTTGCCTCGTCCATCACTGGTTATTTTGCTTGATAAGTACCAGAAGTCTCCTACTTCCTTCAGCTTTCCACCTGCCAATTTGATGTTCATAGTGGTTTCTTGTGTTTTCGGCTGCATTCCAATATTATTGTTTTACATTTATTAATTTTCATCATGAATTCTTTCCTGAAGACGGAGTCCATACCATTCAAAAACTCATTCAAATCCTCAGGCGTGTCGGCCAAGATGACTATGTCATCGGCAAATCTCAGAGTTGAAGTTATTTCTCCTTGAATCTTCACTCCCACTTTAAATTCTTCTCCTATTTCATTGCTATAATAATTGCTTGTTCAATGTAAAGATTCAAAAGTAAGGGTGATAAGTTGCAGCCTTGCCTTACACCTTTCTGAATACCATAAGGATGCAATAAGGATTTGAATATTATAACCGTGCCTGCCATAAATCTTGTAGGGAAAGATGATCTCGAAGTTCCGCCCCTTAAAATCTCAATAACTAACTAAAATAAATCTTGTACAACAATTATAGACATTTCCAAGGGCACACAACACATCTTGCTATTATAGGGAAAGTTTTTAAATTTCCAAAATTTAAATCGTAGGCTAACTATTTTTAACAATTTTTCAAAATGTGGTCCTTGCTTTGTGCTGATGTCCACCGATTCCCGCATATCTCCCATGTTTATAGGCATATTTGGACGTTTCTGACTTTTAAGGGGAAATATAATCGCCTATCTTCACAATGTTAATTTATAGGTACATTTTCTTGGAAACCATGATAGCGACATAGGTCAAATTTACAGTGTGTGAAAACAGACATTGTGAGTATACTGAAATGATAATCTTATATATTAAAATAGTTTTCAAAAAATTTCACCCTTTACTAAAACTGAAATATCTCGGCAATATTTGCGCTACGACGACGTTTGTTGTCTTAAAATGTAATGCCCGTCAAGCACCGTCGATTGATACCCACCTTACTTGATTATATCATTCGAGTATTAAAATAATTGCGAATATTACTTCCTTCAAGGTCTCACGAAAATTGAATATCGAATGACTTGACGGACATATTGTCACTAGGCGGCAACGACTAACACTGTATCATGATATTCCACGCCACCCCAATAAATCTAACTTGATATTAACAGAGAGTTCCCTAATTACGTCATGATATCGTTAACTTCTACCTGCTCCACTCGGGCGCTAATGCCGCATGTATCCATACATGATATCGTTAAATTCTACCTGTTCCACTCGGGCGTTAATGTCGCATGTATCCATACAATAAGTAGAAGGGGATTTTGTGCACATAATTTAATTAACACTTCTCAAAGAATGGATTAATTTGAGACTGAAATGCTCATGCACAATCAGCAGTCATTTTGCTAATGACACTGTCATGTCAACATCTGTTTGAATGACAACAAATACTGTATACGAAAGAAAACGAATTTCACGAAGATGCCGCTACAGTCGAATGTTGGAACCGCCATTTTGTATTGTGTATCCGATCTTTCTGTTATATAGTCTTTGGTCTCACCAGCTACAAACTGTCTTCTTTTCGTTTCATCATTCGTCCTTATAGGTTGTGTGCTCAATCAATACAATGAATCATATTATGATGAATGAGAGGCGACACTCAATTACAAATGTTATAAAGACTAAAGGTGACGGTAATTGTCTGTTCAGGTCATTGGCATATTGTGAGTACAACAATCAGAGTTTATTTACACAGCTTAGAAAGCGAATTGTAAAACATGTTACAGACAAGTGGAATAATTATTCTTCCTTTATTGTTGGCAACAGCGATATGTACGAAACTGCTATCAATACGAGCGATGATTTCAAAATGTATATGTCTATGAATGGTGTTCATGGAGGTCATGTTGAGTTAGTTGTCGCTGCTCAAGTTTGCAAAAAGGGATATTTATTCGTGGATTACTACTGTCGTATGGAAGGTGACCGGTTAAAATATATACGTCATCAACAAACGAAGTTACGAGTTGATACATATGCCGGTTTAGCAGACGCCTTGCATGTACGAGCAGAAAATGAAAATCTCAGAGTCGGTCGTATTATAGTTTTGCCATCCTCTTTTACAGGTAGCCCAAGGAAAATATTGCAAAATTATCAGGATACGATGGCGATAGTGAGGAAGTTTGGAAAGCCAGATGTATTCATTACGTTCACCTATAATGCGGGCTGGCCAGAAATATTTAACGGCATTCACCTCTGGGAAACGGCTAATAATAAGCCTGATACTGAAGTGAGAGTTTTCCATTGCAAAGTAAAGGAATTGCTACGATTGATTAATGTTAAGGAAATTTTCGGTAAAAGCATATCTATATACAGTGGAATTTCAAAAACGAGGTCTCCCGCACATCCATTTACTCTTAACATTAACGGAAGATTGTAAGTTTCGAGAAATTTCTGACATTGACAGTGTGGTGTCAGCCGAAATACCAGATCTCGAGGATGAAGCGCTATACGAGTTGGTAAGGAGTCATAATTATGGTACATGGTCCTCGCGGATCTTTGAATCCTGCTTCAGTCTGTATGAAAGATGGCGTATGTGAGAAAGATTTCCCTAAACAGTTTCAGGAAGAGACCAAAGATAATGCCAATGGTTATCCTTCGTATAGGAGAAGAAATAATGGACGATTTATTATAAAAATAATTCGAGGCATTGACATTGAAGTCGATAGTCGATTCATTGTTCCCTACAATCCATTTCTTTTACTTTACGTGCAAGCTCATATTAATGTTGAAATATGTTCAAGTGTTCGGAGTGTTAAATACATCCACAAATATCTTATATATTAAAATCCACAAGTATGTGTATAAAGGTCATGACTGCTGAATTGTTAAAATATGTCCTGAAGGCGAAAGGTGAACTACGATGAAATTTCTTCTTTCCTAAATGCTAGATATGTTGGTCCAACAGAAGCCGCATTCAGGATATTTTCATTTCACATGCATGAACAGTCACATTCTATCGTGCGATTACCAGTTCACTTGCCAAACTTGCAAAATATCTATTTTAAAAATGATAACGCTCTTGATATTTTACTTCAAGCACAGTTGCGCAACACGGAATTACTAGCGTGGTTACAGTTAAATCAAGATTCGCAAGCCAGAAGTCCGAATATATATCCTGAAACACCAGTACATTATGTCTGGAATAAGAGCAACTGCCAGTGGCAAGAAAGAAAAAAATGTTTAAAAAACTATAGGCAGAATGTATAATGTTTCGCCTACAGAAACAGAAAGGTATTATTTACGCCTGTTATTGCTTCACGTCATAGGTGCTACCAGCTTCCAGGATCTACGAACATGCAAAGCAGTTGTCTATTCTACTTTTAAAGAAACAGCTAAGGAGCGAGGTTTGCTGATTGACGATTCTGAAAGGTAGCGTTGTTTGGCAGGAGCGTCACAATTTCAGATGCCTTCTCAGTTACGACCACTGTTTTCTTATATATGTATCTTTCAGACCCCTTCAAATGTAAGATAGTTATGGGACATTTTCAAGAATTCATTATCAGAATATTATCTGCAGTTTCACGAACCTAACATTGCATATCAGTTCACTATTATACATATTTCTAATACATTAAAGCTCCATGGTCTTCCCATTACTTCTCTCGAATTGCCAGCTATTATTGATAATTTCCCTCAGTCAAATTTACCAATGAATTATCCAAAACTTAATGAGGATCAATTAAGTCGGATGATACACCAAGCAAATGGAAACCAAACGGCTATAATTACAGAAATGTTGGGGTTAGTACAAAACGCAATGAAAGATGAGTAATGCATATTTCATTGACGGTCCAGGGGGCACCGGGAAAATATTTCTTTACCAATGCTTGATTCACAGTTGAATAAATTTGGGGTTAAATGTAGTTTCTGTTGCATGGACTGGTGTTGCAGCAATGTTACTACCTCAGGGGCGCACTGTACACAGCCAGTTCAAGTTACCTGTACATTTACATGAAAGTTCTGTATCAGGAATAAAAGTTAACAGCAAGGAAGCTTTTTATATTCGTTCAGCAAAACTTATCATCTGGGATGAAGCCTCTGTGGCTAATAAGCACGCGTTGATGTTTGTAAATCGGTTGCTCAAGGACATCATGAATAAAGACGTGCCTTTCGGAGGAAAAATTTTCATATTAGGTGGAGATTTTAGGCAGGTATTGCCTGTTGTGCCTCACGCATTTAAAGCAGCATCAGTCCAAATGTCAGTAAGGTTCTCTCCTTTGTGGCCATTATTCAAAATTTTTTAAACTCAATAAACATATGTGAGCGGATACAGATCAACGTGACTTTGCAAACTTCTTCATACAAATTGGTAACGGTGATTTCCCTCACGTCGATGGAGAAAATTCAGAATTAGTCCCACGCTGAAAAATATTTCACGCTTTTCAAAAATAGGGATTTTAGCACCTAAAAATGAACATTGTAAAGAAATCAATGACAAAGTTTTAGACCTAATCCCAGGATAATCGAGAACTTACATCAGTGTGAATAATTTGATTACTGAAGATGAGAGTGAACTTCTAAAATTCCCAATAGAATTTTTAGACAGCATAGGCATAAGTGGATTGCCACCTCATATCCTTCGACTAAAAGAGGTCTCAATTGTGATTTTGTTGAGAAATATTAATGATACCCAAGGTCTGTTGAACGGTAGCCTACTAGACTGTTGGTTTGGAAGATGCATGCCAATTGCTTACACCTGGAAATTATTACTGGCGTAAATGTTGGAAACAATTTCCTACTCCCTCGCTTTGACCTTACGCCATCAGACACTTCTATGCCATTTTCCTTCAAAAGGAGGCAGTTTCCCGTACATTTGGCTTTTTGTATAATTATCAATAAAGCTCAAGGTCAAACACTAGATCAAGTAGGCATTTATTTGCCTCAACCGGTGTTTAGCCACGGACAACTTAACTGTATGCCGCACTATCGCGAGCAAAATCCTTTCATGACGTCAAAGTTCAAATAGTACCAAAAGGCAAGCGAACAGCAAATGTTGAATGGAAGGAAGTACTATTAGAATTTTGAAACGAATGTTGCGGAGGAGCACATACCTCAGCAAACGGGGCACAGATTAAATAACAATTATACAAGGACGTCCGCATCCCTAATACGATAACTGTCCTGTGGTAATGGTAAAAAAAATTACTATTGTCCTACATCGGTGATTACTATCCTACATCCTGTTATTTCATTCCTTCAGTTCTATAATAAAGATATACTCAATCAAATTTACAGCTTAATAAATATTAATTCCTTCTGTGTGAGTTATCTTTTCATTTCTCATCCATCGCCTATACTTGCTATTCTATCTGTAGGGCTGTCTTTACAGAGATGTGCAAATTATTAGATTCGATGTCAGTTTTCAAAAATTGCATTTTTACTTTTCACGGTTTAATGCACTAAGTATGTTTACAAGGCGATGAAATTACTTCAAATATTTAACCAAGGCTCCTAATTATATTTTCATTTTAGAAACTCAAATTAAAATGTGTTTTTTTAGAATTTCCACTAACAGAGGAGCCTTGCAAATGCAAAATGCCACACGTTTCGTTTTTATTGCTTCACTCTACTTTACGTGTGAATTTAGAGCGGAGGAATTTGGGATCTTTTAACTGATGAACGCTATTGAAATATTCAAATATTCATGAACTATGCATTGAAATCACCTGACTTGAATTATAAAGTCAATGAAAAATTGAAAATGGACCCAGCTCAGATATCCCTCGGAATCCAATAATCTGAAAGTTTCCAGACGCAATTCCTCATGGGAAAAGGTGTAATTCCACGGGAGAGGAAACAAAAAAAGGAAGCTTGTAGTTTAACGTGGCCGTTAATCTGTAGATTCTGAACCACGGGGCCACCTTTTTACGTGGAATCCGAACCACAGGACATGGCATTTCACTTTGAAAAGATTACATGCATTGACCGGGAATCGAACCCGGGGGAGAGGAAACACTACTAAGTAGGACAACAAAGGAGTTGGTCAATAAAATGATTTTGAATAAAAGTAATTACGACTAATTAAAGTTATTTATTTAATTCTTTTAATTTGCACACCTCTATATGTTAACCAAGAGTTACATCTCTAAATTCAAATATAAGAGACCCATCTTTTATTTTAAATTTATACCATTGTTCATAAGTAGACAAAACACCAAATTGTACCGCTGTAGCCTTAAATTGTGTGGATATATCTATCTACTTAGTATAAAACAAAGTTCCCAATTCTTGGATGTAACGGGTAATCTCGAGAGCAACTCGATGGATTTTGATGCGGTTTTCACCATTCTGTAAAGGATTTCTCGATGAAGGATTATGTAGAAAAACATTTATTTATGACCAAAAGAAGCCGAGCATTTACGATTTCAGTGAATTGAGTTGAAGAAAAACCTAACGTCCAAGTGTCTTTTAAAAAAATCGATATTCTCTGAGAATTGTTCAGCATGAAAAGTTCTGCAAGAAAGTCCGCGACGGCTCCCACATCGACCACTGTAATATTTTTACGTTTTCATTTCTTCCAGCAATCTCCATTCAGTGGAAATTTAAATTACTAGCTTCAGAGTGAGTTTACGAGCTTGCGAGCGACCTATCACCCTAGCTTCAGCCAGCATCAAACTGCCGAGTCGTGTCGAGTTAATTCTTCAGAGAAGAGTATAGCTTATGTGTTTGGAGAGACCTGACCTCGGCCTGACGTCCGTGCGCCTTTTAAGCTTACGCAGGGTAAATAATGGGACACATACACACAGAGGACAGGCAGACACCCACACATTTGATCTCATAAGTCTACTTCATCATTTACCCAAAAGCGACGGTACCGTAAATGTCTGTTCAGGTCACTAGCATGAAGACATGCAAATGTCATATGGACAGAAGTGCTGTAGGATTGTTGAAGTGAATGCTGCGGAGCAGCACGGGTCTTGTAGTATATTTTTAAAATGGGAATTACGAGGGAAATATTATTTTCGTTTACCTATGACAGGAGGTAAAAAACTGGTACTCATTAATTAATTATTTATTTTATATTAATTATTATTATTGATGAAGGAACTAGCCTTCCAGAAAACAAAAAATACTGTACATACAATAAGGAAACCCTCTCCTGGATGACTAAAATCAGGCATTATAACACCGTAATTAAGCCATAGGCACTCTTTGCAGCAGAAACACAAGGAGACAAGGGCAAATGGAATAATTGGAAATCAAAGAGAGAAAAATTTTGAGGAAGATCATAGGTTCTAAATTCCAAAATAACAAACAAGTTTTCAATAGGAGAGTCTTTCAGATACCATAAGGAAAAGAAGGATTGATTTCTATGGACACATCTACCGGATGTTTCCTGCCCGAATAACCAAGCAAATCTTGGACTTCTTTTCCAAAAAGAAGATCAAACCTAATTGGTTTACGGAAGTAGAAAAGGAGCTGCGAGAGCTTCAGATTACTGAAATCATGTTGATGAATGGTAGGTCTACAACCAAAACCGTGACCAAAGACAACACCAAGAAGTTCCAAGCCAGAAAACCGATGCAGATATCACGAGAGGAAAGAAAGAGGAGATCAAATAGAATGAAGAAGTATTGGGAGAAAACGAGAGCACAAGTATCAAAGAAGTGATTGATCTGACGTACCCAAAGTGGGTGATTAATAAAAAGAATATGAAGGTGGAATAATTAAATTCCATGCAATTTGGTATTTACAAACTAGAGCGGGTAATAAACGATGTTCGGTTAATCGATTAATAAATGATTAATCAAATAATTTGAAATTAATCAAAACCGATTAATCGATTATTCCAATGACCGTCCATTCGATTGATCGTTTAACACAATAATAGATTAATCGGCTAACCGAAAAATCGATGAATTGATTAATAGACACGAGATAAGAACAGACGTTTAAATGAGAGGTCATCGCTTAAGTTGAGTTACGCTTGTTTTCGAAATGATGTATAGAAATGTATAAAAGTTACTTTTTACCTAATTATACAAAGTGTACTTCCTTGTTTATGTTAACAATAACCAAATAAGAGTCAGTGACAGTGGAAGGACAAACATCAATTAATTTTGGAAGGATTTCGAAAGAAGAAAACGAAGGGTTTTCAGCAAAGATTTTGAATTCTTGTTTAATGTTTATAATTTAGGACAGGAACATTTTTGTTTAACTTTGTTTTAGACTAGTTTTCTCAAAGAAGGTACCGTACATTACTTACAAATATATGATACATTATTATGTTAATTAATTAATTAATAGTACATTACGCAACGAGCCAATAATGGCAATAATTAAGACACGAGTATGTTTATAAAACAAGCGTATAATTACCATTAAAGGCGAGTTGCATACGACTGTTTAAGTTCGACGATAATTATAACTGTATCCTATGTTTTAACATAAATAATCATAAATATCTGTGGGATTCAGTAAGTTCAGTTAGTGAACAGAGCGCTGGGTGGTTTGCTGACTGACAGAGCGCATGCGTGGGTCAAAGAATTTCGAAAGCAGAGACCATTTACTTTGCTTGGCAATGCTATTGTTTACAGCCTGCATGACGTCTAGTGCCGATAAGAACTAGCATTCATTAATATTGTCACCGAAAGCAATGCGCTGTTTAGAAATTGGAGTAGGGGATATTAAGGTACAGTGCTATATCTTGTCTCGTATTCGCCAGTTTATTTACGCGAACAAATGGGACGATGCACTTTCCATGTCGGTAATTTATATAGAATGATGCTGTGTTGCTTACTTCTGGACGTAGATTCATAAATTTCTTCCATATTTCGCAGTATTTTGTTGTTACCGTAAAGGTTCGTGCTGATTTTGTCTTTGTGTTTGGGATTGTAACTACAATGGTTGATCCGATATCCAATTTGAACTTTAAAATCATGTAATTCATGTCCGACATGTTGGATTTTGAGCGCATGCGCGAAGGTATACTTACCTAATTGGTCAATGAATGAGCTCTGATTGGCTGGAGCAACGGTCTCATAATTAAAAAGAGTAGACTACTGTAATAATGACCATCATTATGGGACAGTTTTCTAACGTATAATATTTACATTTCGACATCGTCGAACATAAATGTCTGTTTTGCTTCTGTGAGAGCGAAGTGAATGACGCTCAGTACATCAATTAATCGATAAAACACTTAATCGATATTCGACCAATAAATGAATCGATTAAAACACAATCGATTATAAGTTTTGTAGCAATTAATCGATTTTTGGCTTCGATTAATCGATAACTCAAACTAATCGATTTTAAGTACCAGCCCTAATACATACTCATAAGTTCAACTCCCTAAAAATCCCTGCTTATCAGGGGGACAACCCAATAGCAACACCCAAAGTGTTGCCGAGAAACCAAGTAAAAGCCACTGCATGATACAAAATAATGTATGTGCTCTGTCAACTGTTGAAACAAAAGCCATTGCTGGTTGAATGAATCACAGTTATGCGTCCAGAATGATTCATGTCTAACTCGATACATTGCTCTACCATATTCAAACCCTATGAGTGAGGGTGAATTCAGGTCGTTGGCAGTGAAAGCAATACAATCGAAGTTGGCTTAATTAACACAGCTTCACATCGCGCATAGTGGCAGTGCTTGAAACTCGTCGAGCGCAATTTCGCGCTTCAGCTGTCTCTTTGTGATCGTCAGTCCTAATTGGCTCACCTTGTAGATACATGCGGTCCAGGGAGTTATGAGGTTACTACTCCCTTTCTCATTCCCATTTACCCCCTGGGAGAGGAAGATAATCCTGGAGACAAACCAATACGTAAACAAAGGATATGAACAGATAAAAAAGGAGTGCCGTACTGTATAACTTTCTCCCTCTTGGCGGTATTTATTCGAGCATATACAATATATCCCTGCCTAGCAGTTATGTGACAAAGCCAGTGGAAATGCCACACGTTGGCTTCTTTGCTGCTCGTGTGCTTTCGGAAATGTTCGGGAAATATCGTTCAATGAAGGAAAGGAATTGATGTGATGTATAATAATGCCATTATAATATACAGTAGCTTGTCCAATGGCGTAGCCGAGCAAAGCTTGTTAATTCGCGCTTTATGACGGCATTAGGGTGCTGCATTAGAAATTTGAAGTTCGAATTCAGGCTCTGACAGCAACCATCCTGAGTGTCGTTATCCCCAGGGTTTTCCAAACAAATGCTTGGATAACACCTTGTCTCTAGTCCAGGAGCACCTATCTCAATCGTCGACCGTAATAAATACAGCTTTACACACAACTACAATCACCACAAAAACACCGGTTATCAGATGAATTCAGCACACACTCGAGTATAAGGAGCTGATAAGATAAACGTCCCAAGTCCTAAAATTAACTAACAACAACACCAACAACAACCACCACCGTTTACTCGCTAGAAGACGAGAATAATTTTACAAACCAATAAGAAAACAAAGGATTAAAAAAAAATCACGAGCCTCACAGTAGTCGCATATGATGTGTAACATCTGACATGTTATCCTACTATGAAATTGAGATGAAATATATGTGAAGTCTTTTTTTTTTGCTGTAGGCATACTCCTCCAGATATTAATTTTTTCTCACGTTTCTTTTGTCGATAATTTTGCATATATTCTGCTCTGGATTTACCCATCTCTGCAAATCACAAAATCATGAAAAAAGTGGCGTCACCCCGAGTCCTACAACACCTCATACTGCATTATTGGTTCACGAAATATTAAAACGCCGATGACCTACTGGTTTTGGGTCCTTTGGTTAAATTATGGGGTCTAGAGGAAATCGGGGGGTGTCACCCCGAGTCCTAGGACACCTCATACAAGTCCCTACCATTATTGGTTCGCGAGATATTAAAAAGCCGATGACCTATTAGTGTTGGGTCCTTCGGTTAAATTAAGGGGGCTATAGGAAGACGGAGGGTGTCAACCTGAGTCCTAGGACACCTCATTCAAGTTGCTAGCATTATTGGTTCACGAGATATTAAAAAGCCGATGAGCTATTAGTTTTGCCGGGAGCGCAAATCCCTTGTAAACAGTGAACTCTGTTGGTTATTGAAATAACGTCTTGTAAAACTCCAGTGCCAAATCCTGACCGGTGTTCAAGCGCGAGTTACGTCGTGGTACCAATGATTTATTGTAGTAATATATGTAATGGGGCCTCCAAACCTTAAAGTAAACCGTATGCGATATACATTCCACAGTAAAAGTATGAAGACTTAATAAATCATAATTGTTTTCAGCAAATATGGTATAATGAATATTTTCACACCAAAGAACGACAACTTGAAGATAATTTATTGTAGGAATATCTTTAATGGGGCCTCCAAACCTTGAAGTAAACCGTATGCGATGTTTCCTCTTACACAATTCCGTCCCATTTCCGTGGCCGACAGTACCTCGCTCGAATGCTTACATTAAATAAGAATACAGGAAAAGTATGAAGATTTAATAAATCATAATTGTTTTCGGCAAATATGATATAATAAATATTTTCACACCAAAGAACGACAACTTGAAGATGATTTATTGTAGGAATATCTTTAATGGGGCCTCCAAACCTTGAAGTAAACCGTATGCGATGTTTCCTCTGACACATTTCCGTCCCATTTCCGTCCCATTTCCAAAATCACGCCAACAAAAAATATCCAGCAACCGAGCGCAAAGATGTTACACATCAAAAAAGTAAACCGTTGTTTTTTAGCGTATGGCTTTTAGTGCCGGGAGTGTCCGAGGACATGTTCGGCTCGCCAGTTCTGCAGCTTCGAGACGGACACCCAATGGGTGAGCTACAAGTACCGTTGGGGAGGGAAGGAGGGAAGTTGGATTGTAAGGACGAGGAGTTGGAAGGTAGCGGCTGTGGCCTATAGTTAGGGACCAACCCCGGCATTTGCCTGGAATGAAGATGGGAAACCACAGAAGACCATCTTCAAGGTTGCCGGCGGGGGGATTCGAACCTCCTCGCCTCCCGGATGTGAGCGACTGCCATCAGTCATGCCGTAACCACCACGGCTAACTCACCCGGTAGTAAACCGATAATAATAGTTATATCATTACTGGCAGCCTTCAGATATAATAAGAGAAAATATGGGGAACTTTCGGCAAAAGTGCAAGGAAGATTAATAAATTGAAACATCATATGGGACAATCTCACAGGTATCTGTATTTAAATACCTTGGAGAAAAAATTCTACCATCAGGATTGCACAGTTTGGCCAACACAGAAAGAACCTCAAGACCCCAAAGGGCATTCAGACTAACGTGGAATCACTACAATAAACGAGAATCCACGTAATGCAAAATTGAAACATTACAAAACCGTTGTTCTCCCAGAGGAAACAATAACATTAGGAGGCTATTCAAACATTGCAGACATTGAAAAGTAAGAACGCAAATTTCTTAGAAAAATGTTCGACCCTACACAAGAAGATGGAATGCGGATCAAGAGACGAACTGCAGACCTTCAGAGTCTCACAGACAGTTTCACAAACACAGTTCGCAGGAGAGGTTTGAAATTTTTTGGAAACATTTTTAGGATGGACAACAATTGACTAAAATAGGATTATTATGTATAATTAACACAAAACGTTCGTGGATAAATCGGTAGGAGTTAACAAGGCGGGGGTGACCTGAATGAGTTGAACATCGGGGATAACATAAATTAAAACAAAGAGAATCTTCAGAAACTCTGTAAATAAGCAGCAGGACTGGTGCATGATGTACAGAAGAACGCAAGAAGCAACACTTGAGTTCATGAAGAGAATTTGGGAGAAGAAGTTAGTTTAGTTAGTTAGTTATTGTTGCTTTAAGGGGCGGAACTACGAGAAGCAGAAGAAAAAGAAGAAGGCAAAAGTCATCAAATTAACTAACAAGTTCAAACGCGCTCTATGAATGGGCATAACGAAGACAGAAAGAAAGAAAGAAAGAAAGAAAGAAAGAAAGAAAGAAAGAATAGAGTTATACAAAGAAACTGAGGGAATTATGGAGTCGATGAAGAAGAGATGCATGAATCAAGGAAGATTGGCTCGAAAACTCCTTGCACATTTTGAAGGGGGGAAAATATTCCCAGGTGGTTTCTGGAGATACATACTGATATGGTGAGAATGGGTATCAGCCAGAAAGATTTTCAATACAGGAACCACGTTCGACAATTAGTATCAGACTTCAGAAGTTTCCGAGGAGAAGGTATTTTAAGCGGAAAGAAGGAAGGAGATAAGTTACCGAATGAAGCTGTTTTGGTAGTAGATCAAAGCTAGTGGAGGGAAAAGATGATCCAGCATACCGTAGATGCTACTCAGTGGTCAATATTCGTCCAGAGAAACTACCTAAAGTTCATCATCCCCATCTGTGTATTTTTTTAAATTTATTTAGCGTATGGCTTTTAGTGCCGGGAGTGACCGAAGACATGTTCGGCTCGCCAGTTTTGTAGCTGCTTCTATGCGGACACCCATGGGGTGTGCTACAAGTACCGTCGCGTGTGGAGTGTTGTCTGGGGAGGAAAGTTTGAATGTAAGGACGAGGAGTTGGAAGGTAGCGGCTGTGGCCTATAGTTAGTGACCAACCCCGGAATTTGCCTGGAAGGAAGATGGGAAACCACAGAAGACTATCTTCAAGGTTGCCGGCGGGGGGATTCGAACCTCCTCGCCTCCCAGATGTGAGCGAATGCCAGCAGCCACGCCGCAACGACCACGGCCAACTCACCCGGTCTGTGTAAGATGACCAATGCAGATACGGTTACCCAACATTGGAGACTGTTCAGCATATTATTTCACTTTGTCGCCATTTCGCAAGGACAGAATATAGGAAGAGACATGGTTTTGTTGCCAAGATAGTACATCAAGAACTGGCTATACACCTTCAACTGCTGAGCCAAGAGGAAGTGCCGTACTATAAATATGCTCCCGAAAGTGTACTGTAAAATGACAACTTTACCTTGTACTGGGATCGTACTGTATTGATAGACCAGTCAGCCGTGTACAACAGACCTGATCTGTTTCTTGTTGAGAAATGCATGAAGCACACCTCCTTCATTGATGTGACAATCCCAAACAGTGGCTGCATGATAACAAAACATGTCGAAAAGTTGTCAAAATACACAGAGCTTTCAGAACTGATCTGAAACCAATGGTACATGGCACAATTAAGGACAGTTCCTATAATCATCTCCAGCACCGGCGTGATTTCCAACAACTTAAAGGAATCTCCCTCAGAGTTGAAATCAGACCTAGGACTTTTTAAGATTATACGTTCGACGTGTCGCATAGTGAGACTGTTCTTGGCTAATCAAGCCTGAAGGAGTGAGGGAAAAGTGTAAATCTACTACAGAATGCAGTCACCGAGAATTTGCTCTTTATGATTTATATCTGGGATTGTAAATGTTTTCTTTCCAGCAAATTTGCTGAGAATGTGTAAGCGCATGCGCAAAATAAAATAATAGTAAAGATACGAAATACATCTGACATGTTATCCTACTACGAAATTGAGATGAAATGTATGTGAAGTCATCTGACATGTTATCCTACTCGTATACTACACAGCTTGGACATTCTTAAAATGTTAATTTACGCTCCGTTTTCATACTGGTAATATGATGAATGTATAGATTGAATTGGAGATATGGCTACTGTCACACTTGTTTGAACAAACATCACATATTATATTGTAAATTAAGAGGAGGAATGAAACCATAGTATAGACTACTAGAAATAATGTGCAATACAATCAAATTCCCCAACTCCTACTTGGTGCAAACTATTGTAATTAAAATTAGATAAATCGTAATTTCATGTAGTTTCTGTTAAAATGACGCATAATGTTAGGATAGATATCGTTTAAATCGATAATCCGGTAGCAAAAATAATTGCTGGGATTGGGATTCGAACCTTAAACCTCATGATTCGCAGACCAAGACGCTATCCACGCAGCCATTACAAACACAGAAGTCTAGAGTACAAGACAGGTACTCATTTCATGTGCCGGTAATAATATGGACGTATTTTTTATGATCCATTAATATTTTGCTTTTATTCGATAATGTTCCTGCGTGGAATTGAATTTTACATTAAATATGAATACGCCTACTTGACAGTAAAGGGAATTCCTACAGTGGTCTATGAAAGGCTAGCTCAGTTCCAATCTAAAAACATTTATATATTTTACATTGATCACTGCATTACCGCAATGTGAGTTAATGTCTGAATAGCCATTGTGCAGAGACATAATACCGGCTTTGCCGACTAGTTGTAATGTTTCATATTAAAGCATATAATCATTTAAATACTGATAAGAAGACTTTTAACACATGGTTTTTGTTTCAATCCGTTGACACCAGAGTTCGCATGAGCGTTTACTGTTCAGTATGAAAGTGTTTATTTTTTTATTTTTTTTAGCGTATGGCTTTTAGTGCCGGGAGTGTCCAAGGACATGTTCGGCTCGCCAGTTTTGTAGCTTCTTCGAGACGGACACCCGATGGGTGAGCTACATGTACCGTTGGGGAGGAAAGTTTGGATGTAAGGATGAGGAGTTGGAAGGTAGCGGCTGTGGCCTATAGTTAGGGACCAACCCCGGCATTTGCCTGGAAGGAAGATGGGAAACCACAGAAGACCATCTTCAAGGTTGCCGGCGGGGGGATTCGAACCTCCTCGCCTCCCGGATGTGAGCGACTGCCAGCAGTCATGCCGTAACGACCACGGCTAACTCACCCGGTGTGAAAGTGTTGAGCAAAGTTACTCGGGGAATAGATGCCCATCACTTTTATCCAGAGATTGAAAAACAGACTCTTAATAAATCATAATTGTTTTCAACAAATATGATATAACTTAACGAATATTTTTACACCAAAGAACGACAACCTGAAGATGATTTATTATAGAAATATCTGTAATGGCGCCTCCAAACCTTGAAGTAATCCGTAAGTTATATACATTCCACATGGTACCACTGCCAGTTGGATCGCATCCCTCCTAGCTGCTTTAGCAGTGCGTCTTACACACTTCCGTCCGATCCACTTCCGTCCCATTTTTCAAAATCACTCTCACAAAAATATCCAGCAACCGAGTGGAAAGATGTTACACATCAATAATAATAATTGAAATTTTATTATTTCTCGTGTCGGAAACATACAAATTTACAGTTGCTATAGGCTACACATACGGGTAAAACTGTCTAATTATATAACACGTGCCCAATACTGGGCAACATCCAAGGTGCTCGGAGTGGCTAACATTAGATCCTCCTCTGCACAAGATGAAGGGCACAGCGGGCAATGAAGCATTTGTCTTGTGGTTTGTTCTTGTCCACATTCGCAAGACGTGTCACATGTACTGAGGTCCCATCTCCTCAGATTGTCACGGGATCTTCCAACTCTCGTAACCTGTTTAGGGATTTCCACACCAACCAGCTTTCATTGTGTCCGGGTGGTAGTTCTTCAGCTACTAACATCCAACCGCAGGGGTGAGGGGTCAACTTCTTCCATATATCCAGCCTTGCCTTCTCCGGTGAGACGGTAAGCATCTCAGATGTCCTCAGGAAGCTCTTTCGGGACCTCAGCCGGTGCTGAGGAGGATTATATCCATGCAGTGGGTGGACGCTGTTCTCTTCCACTCTCAGCCTCTGCCTGTTGGCAGCCACCTCTCAGCGTACACCAGGTGGTGCTATTCCAGCCAGGTAGTAGAGCTTATCTGTTGGGGTAGGTTTTAAGCAACCTGTTATCAACCTACAGGTTTCGTTCAGAGCTGTATCTACCTGTCTGGCATGAGATGACCTGTACCAAACTGGGGAAGCAAATTCAGCAGTAGAAAAGCACAATGCCATTGCAGAAGTGCGAACAGTCTCTGGATGTGAGCCCCATTGTGTCCCTACTAGTTTGCGAATCAGGTTGTTTCGTGTGGAGATTTTCATTTTGTTATTCTTAGTGTGGGTTTTGAAATGGCAGAAAGGTACTCGTAATGAAGAGATAAAGGCTAGATGAAGCTGTTCGTATTAGCCGACTCAGTTGGTGGGGTCATGTGAAGAGAACGGGGGAAAGGAGGTTTCCTAAGAGGTTAATGAGCTCGCTTGTAGAGGGTAAGAGAAGCAGACGTAGACCTAGGATGCGATGGTTAGATTGACTGTTGAACGATTTCAAGGTGAAAGGTGTAGAAGCAGAGGAGGCCGCAGTGCTAACTGCTAATAAGGGATCATGGAGGCCACTTGTTCTCAAACAGAGGCTTACAGACTAGGCTGGACGCTGAAAGGTAAAACAGTTTCAAATGAAAATTTATTTAATTTCATCGTTATGCCCTACTCAGAAGCACGGTTGAACCGGCTTGACTGATGTGTTGGCCTTCTTTCCCCCCCAAAATCTCTTCATCCTCTCGCTAAGCTTCTTCCTACGTTCTTCTGTCCAAGTTATAGTGGTTCTGATGTTAGGTTTATCTCCAAATTGGTGATTGTCGATTTTGGTTCTGAAATTATATCTCTCCTGTACAGTGTCTTCTGAGATGTTGATTTCCCGGAGATCTGTTTCAATTTCACGAAGGAAAACTTATTATTATTAATTATTATTATTTACGTTTGAATTGAGCCTGTGTGAGCTATATATTAATAATCAATTTCATTTGTGTCTAGATCTTGTTCTTCTACCGACCTTGACATCGTCCCAGTATTTCTTGAGTCCATCGATCAGTGACTACTTTCGTGCTTCTGGTAGAGGCCCTCTCTCCGTCTCTTGGGCTCAGATTTTACTTGAAAATTCCTGATAGTTCCTCTAAACATTTAGTAGATGTAGGCTCTCCAGAATCTAAAACCCTACGTACAGAGGTGTGCAAATTACTAGAATCAAATAAAAAAAATCAGTCACTATTTTTTATTCAAAATCATTTTATCGATCATCTGCTGGCATCTTTTGTTACCCTACTTAGTAATGTTTTCTCCCCCGTGGACATACACCTTTTCACATAAGGAATTGTGTCATGTGGGTATTCCGAGGGGTACCTGAGCTGGGTCCGTGTTCTATTTTTTCATTGACTTTGGAATGCACCCTCTAAGTCAGGTGATTTCAATCCATAGTTAATGAATCTTTGAATAGTTCAAGAGCGGTTCATATGTAAAAGGACTTCAAGACCCTCTCCTCTAAATTAACACGAAAAGCGGAGCGAAGTAATCAAAACAAAACGTGTGGCAAGTTGCATTAGCAAAGCACCTCTGTTAGTGGAAAATCCAAAAAGTCATTATCCTTTGAGTTTCTTAAAAGAAAATATAATAAAACTCTTGGTTTAACATTTGAAGTAATTTAAGCGCCTTGCAAATATATTTAGTTCATTAAGCCGTGAAGAGTACCAATGCAATCTTGGGAAACTGGTGTCGTTTCTAATCATTTGCACGCCTCTGTACACTCCTAGGAACGGTGGATTTCCGCCCACAGTTACAACCTGGGGTAGGGTCTTTATTTTTTACGAAAAATGGTGAGGGTGAGACTGGTCCTTCCCGGAAATTGAACGGAGGTTGTAAGCAAGCCTCGGAGCTTGAAAGCAGTTCCTCCACTTTATCCACTGTTGGAACATGGATCTTCTTCCGCTTTCAAAATCGTTGACCATCTTCACCTGTAACCCAGGCAAAGGACCCTTACAAGGTACTACCAGCCGGGCCAGCTGGACCAAGGTTCTTTTGACGTGACAACGGCAAAACAATTGTTCGTGAAAAAGTGTTACAGTGAAATGTGATGATATCATTTTATCTCTCTTCTGCTGCAACCCTCTCTCTCTCTTCTGTTGCTGCGCTCGAGTGTCGCTACTGTCGTTTTTGGATGTCATGGGTGAACCTCTGGATGGATTTTGATGCGATTTTCACCATTCTGTAAAGGATATCTTGAGGAAGATTTCTGTAGAAAATAATGTATTTATGATTAAAGGAAGCCGAGCAGTAACAATTCAGTGAAAACATCGAAAAAATCACATGGCGTCCGTGCGCCTTTTAAGCTTACCCTGAGCAAACCGTTAAAAATATCTATATACCGTACTATGAGTGTAAGAATGGTTCAGCATGAAAAGTTCTACAAAAAAGTCCACGAGAGCTTATCTCTATCTTCAATACATCGCCCACGATAAGTGGTTTTACGTTTTAATTTCTTCCAACAATCTCCATTAAAATACTGAGGCGACAGTTTACGAGCTGGCTAGGGGCGAGTCTATCACCCCAGTTACAACCTAGCTAATGGGCGAACATACTACCCCAGATACAGCCAGAAGCAAACTGTCGAGTCATGTTGAGTTAAAACTTCAGAGAAGAGTGGTTGTGTTTGGAGTTTCCCTGGAAGTGCAACTCGGCTATTCTTCATTTCGCCTGTGAACTTTCCGTTCTGCAAAATACATAATTAAAACATATCTTCTTCTTCTTCTTCTACCTTATCCGATACGGACGTTGGCTACCACCATGGCTAACACCTTCTTATCCTGTGCAATCCTGAAGAGTTCCGTGGAAGACAGCCCAAACCACGTTTTTAAATTATCCATCCAAGTTATTCGTCTCCTTCCTGGTCCACGCCGTCCTTCAATTTTACCCTGAAGTATAACTTGGAGCAGACGGTATTTTGGATTCCTCATCATGTGTCCCAAGTATTCCAATTTCCTCTTCTTAATTGTGTTTAACAGCTCAGGTTGGCTGCTCACACGCTGAAGAACCTCGGCATTACTCACATGTTCTGTCCACGAAATTTTAAGAATCCGCCGGTATATCCACATTTCAAAAGCTCGAATCTTCTTTTCTGTAGCTACGGACAAGGTCCAAGCTTCAACACCATAAAGAAGGGTGGAGACAACATAACACTTCACAATTCTTTTCTTAAGCGTCATACTGAGATCTCGACAGCATAGTAGTTGTTTCATTGTCATAAAGATGGATCTAGCCTTCTCTATACGGCATCTTATTTCAACCGAAGGATCCCAATTCTCATTAATATTCTGTCCTAAATAAACCAAACTCTTGACTCGCTCAATCTGATGTCCATCGACTAAAAGGATTTGTGACAATGCTGGTTTTCGCGATATTATCATATATTTTGTTTTCTTAATGTTGAGGTCAAGGCCATATTGTTTACTCTTTTGATATACCATAGTAACAATCTCTTTAAGTCCTTCGAAACTATTTGCAATCAATACAGTATCATCTGCGTACCGTATATTATTAATATAATTACCATTGACCTTAATACCTTGTTGAATGCCATCAAGTGCCTCGGAGAAAATCTGTTCTGCATAGATATTATAAAGAAGTGGTGAAAGAATGCATCCTTGTCTCACACCACGCATTATTTCCACTGATCTCGATATATGTCCATCAATTCTGATACTAGCCTTTTGACCCCAGTATAAATTAATGATGATCCGAATGTCTTTCTCATCTATTCCTGAGTTCTTGAGTGCATTATACAACTTATCATGCTGACAACGGTCAAAGGCTTTTGCATAGTCCAGAAAACATGCATATACATCCTGATTCACCTCACGGCATCTCTGGAAAAGAACTTGAAGCGCAAATAATGCCTCACGAGTTCCTAGACCGTTGCGGAACCCAAACTGCGTGTCACTGATATTCATCTCGCATTTCCTGTATATGCGATTATGGATAACTTTGAGAAATATCTTGAGCACATGACTCATAAGACTGATTGTCCTGAAGTCACTACATGACTTAGCCATCGGTTTCTTCGGAAGAGCAATAAATGTAGACAAGAGCCAGTCTTCTGGTAATATGCCCGTGTCGTATATCTTGTTATATAAATTAGTGAGCGTCACAATGCTATCATCATCCAAGATCTTCAATAATTCCACTGGAATGTCATCTTGACCAGGAGCCTTACCATTTTTCGCTATCCTAATCGCATATTTCACTTCATCCATGGTGATCATGGGTCCAACAACTGAAGGAATTTCGGGTCGGGAAGGACGATGATCATCATTAAAAAGCTCTTGTATATATTTTTCCCAAACCTGTAATTTTTCTTCAACTTCAAATACCGTGTTACCTTGACTATCAACTAAGTTGACTGTGTTTCTTTTCCTGTGTCTACCTGAAACTTCTTTGATTTTCTTATGGACCTGGAAAGTATCATATTTACTATTAAGTTCTTCAATTTCTTTGCACCTATCTGACATCCAAACTTCCTTGGCTTGCCTGATCTTATTCTTTATCAATCTATGAATAAACCAATATTCTTCATTATCTCTTCCTTTGACTTCTCTTCTTTTATCCATTAGATTCAATATTTCATCCGTCATCCATGCCTTCCTTTTTTTATGTTGTCTCTTGTTCTTAAGAAAATGATCTCCAACCCTCTTCAATGAGGTTTTAAAAGTGTCCCAAAGTTCCAAGGGCTGCATGTCATTTGAATTCAACGTCTTAAGATCAGTGGTAAGAGCAGCAGCCACCTGTGACCTTGTATTTATTTCCCGAAGGGCATCAGTATCATATTTATTTTGTGTTGTTTTTATCGGAATCTTGTTAAGCCGGACACAAATCTTGCTAATGAGAGGATTGTGGTCAGAAGGAACATCTGCTCCTGGATAGGTTTTTGCAAAAATCACGCTGTTTCTAAATCTGTTTTTAATTAGAATGAAATCAATTTGATTTCTTATGATGTTGTCTGGACTATCAGCAGGTGCTTTCCACGTATAAAGTCTCCTGGCAGGAAGCTTAAACCAAGTATTAGCAATGACAAAGTTCTCCTCTCTACAAAACTGCACTAAACGATCCCCTCTGTAGTTTCTTTGTCCGAGACCCCACTGGCCCACAATGTGTTCTTCAGAACCTTTCCCAACTTTTGCATTAAAATCTCCCATAACAAGGGTTACATCATGTCCTTTGGTGTCTTTGAGGACGGTCTGAATTTGGGCATAGAATTCCTCAACCTCTTCATCGCTTTTGTCACTAGTAGGGGCATACACTTGAATGAGATTAATGTGGAAAGGTTTACCACGTAACTTTAACATCATTATTCTACTGGAGAATGGTATACAACTGATAACAGCAGACTGCAAACTTTTGTCCACTATAAAACCCACTCCATGCAAATGCCTGGCATCATTATTACCACTGTAGTATATCATGCAATCCTCCACATTACAATCTCCTGTCCCCGGCCATCTCATCTCACTTATACCCATTACGGACACATTCATCCTCTTCATCTCATGAATTGTATTGTGAATCTTTCCTGCTTCAAACATACTCCGTACATTCCACGTTCCTATCTTCAGGGCTGACCGGGAGATTCTTCGCACCCTCTGACCACTTAAGGTCTGCCCGGGACTAAGGGCCAATGTAATTGGGTTTTCAGCCATGAAGATTATCCTGGGGAAAAATAATTGAGGTGGTTTCCCGTTGCCTTCCTCAATGCGCAGTAACCACATCACATCCCAACATCCAAGGATGCCATGATATGATGCAGCTGTTTGCTGATGCAAGGTCGACAGATCGATCTTGTATCAACAATAATGATATAGCTGCTGCCACTATATCATGTCCTCAGTTGATCCGCGGGTGCAAGCACCACTCTCAACAAGAGCCCCTATCAGCCATTGGGACGCGCCGTGTCGGGGTTGAGGACTTCCCCGCCCAGATCCGTCTTCCACAGAGTACAGAAAAGCCCTTACTCAGTTCAGAGCTCCTCCCCCATGGAAGCTGCACCTATATATATATATATATATACGATGCTGAAATTTCGCAACAGTGACATTTTAAAGAAATCAGTCCGAGAAAACGCTGTTACGCCCAGATATCGTCACGCATCGTAGTTGCACACACCCAATAGTCTAGTTTAAAATAAATTGCACTAGGTGATGCTCCATCACCCACCCTTTGTCCTGGCTTGTGACAGTACCCCGTGTCTATTTCGCTCCTGTCTCTGATCTCTCCGCCCCATCTGGTTGTAATATATCGAACTGGAAGGGTGTCAAAGGTCAGACTTGGGCTTCAGTGCGGTATTGTCTCATGTTCTGCGAAGCTCGATTGAAGGCAGTCGGTGTACCCTGACAGTTCATTGTTTTACTACAAACGGATCACAATATTACAGAGAAATGGCATGTTGCGTTCGATGCTATTGCGTCACATCTAGTTCAAGGTTGGTGAACAGTCAGGGGAGAGTTTGGTCTACAGTACGCCTCGACGTCCGTGATATTAGTGATTGTAATATATTATACTGTACCAGCAATCCACCCCGGCTTCGTCCCTATCTTTAGCGGTTTACCCAGCATAAGCTTAAAAGGCTCCCGGACGTCAGGTCCCAGATGCAATTCAGAAAAGCCGAGGTGAACAGCGAAACTCCGAACACAAATACTCTTCTCTGAAGTCTTAACTCCACACGACTCGATAGTTTGATGCTGGCCGTACTTGAAGGGATAGGCTTGCTCGCTAGCTCGTAGACTCACTGCAAAGCTAGCAATTTAAATTTCCACCGAATTGAGATTGTTGGAAGAAATTAAAACGTAAAAACACTTAAGTGGGAGGACGTTTTTGTTGAAATTTCATGCTGAACAATTCTTACAATCACAGTATATAGATATTGTAATGGTTTGCCCAGCGTAACCTTATACGGCGCACGGACGGCAGGTTTTTCTTCGACCCGATTCACTGAAATAATTACTGCTCGGATTCCTTTGGTTATAAATGAACGTTTTTCTACAGAAACATTCCTCCAGAAATCCTTTACAGAATAGAGAAAATCGCATTAAGATCCATCCAGTCGTTCTTGAGATTAAACTTTACATCCAAGAACCGGGGACTTTGTTTTATACCATGTGGAGACATTACCAACTATATTTGCCCGTCGTTGACGGATTCCTTGAGCAAAGGAAGACAGCTGAATACAAATTCTAGGTCATCTCTCTGTCATTGAGTAAAAACAATTAAGTACTGTGACAGAAAAATGGAAGATAGCCTGCCTTCTAAATCGCTAACAATAGAGTAAATTATACTAATACAATGTTACTTGAAAAAGTACGGATAGTGTCAACCAAACGTTTAAGACCACTAGCTTATTTTCAACAGAAGCTTTCTGAAGTTATATAAACGACGGTGAATCAAAATAGTACATTATGCAACGAGCCTATAATGGCAATAATTACCATTATAGGCGAGTTGCATACGACTGTTTATGTTCGACGATAATTATAACTTTATTATATGTTTCAACATAAATATTCATAAATATCTGTTCAGAATTTTGTGATCGGAGTGCAGCGCTGGGTAGGATATCTCTGTTTTCCAAGCTCTCTGACCGATCGACGCATGCGCTCTGTGTGCTTGGCAATGGAATTCGAGCGCATGCGCGAAGGTATCCCCACCTAATTGGTCACACAACTGTTTCTTGAGCTCTGATTGGTGGGAGAAACTGTTTCATAATGAAAAATAGTGTTATATTGAGCCTCATTATGATACAGTTTTCTGACACATAATATTTACATTTCAACATCGTCGAACATAATAGTACATTATGCAACGAGCCTATAATGGCAATAATTAAGACACGAGTATGTTTATAAAACGAGCGTAAGCGAGTTTTATAATTTCCATAAGAGTGTCTTAATTACCATTATAGGCGAGTTGCATACGACTGTTTATGTTCGACGATAATTATAACTTTATTGTATGTTTTAACATAAATATTCATAAATATATGTGGGATTCAGTTAGTGAACAGGGCGTGCTGGCTTTGCTGACCGAACAGAGCGCATGCGTGGGTCAAGGCACTCCAGACGCAGACACCATTCACTTTGCTTGTTAACACAGAACACCTATTGTTTACAGCGGATTTTGAGCGCATGCGCGAATTTATCCTTTCCTAATTGGTCACACAACTGTTTCATGAGTTCTGATTGGTGGGAGAAACTGTTTCATAATGAAAAATAGTGTTATAATGAGGCTCATTATGATACAGTTTTCTGACACATAATAGTCAGGGTCGAACATAAAGTTAGTTATACTTCCCCGTTGCTGCCCTTTATTAAACCACATACACATAGGCAACACGGCTATGACAACATACAATGTATGTCCACTTTTCCACATAGTTCCCAAGAGACTGTAAGCATTTCTCGGAACGGGCAACCAACCTTTCGATTCCGGATGCGTAGAATTCACCTCCAGCGCTATTTAGCCTCCTGGATGCAGCTGTTTTCTCCTCCCCATCGTTTCAGAATCGGCGTCCACTGTGTTTCTTTTCCATCTTACCGAACACATGATACTCGTAAACGTCACAACTGCTGCAGCGATTCAAATGGGAGGTATGGTAACACCTCCATACAGTCCAGATTATCATGTGTTCGGTAAGATGAAAAAGGAATTCAGTGGACGCCGATTCTGAAACGATGAGGAGGGGAAAGCAGCTGCATTCAGGAGGTTACATAGCGCAGGAGGTGAATTCTACGCATCCGGATTCGAAAAGTTGGTTGCCCGTTCCGAGATATGTTTACAGTGTCTTGGGGACTATGTGGAAAGGTGGGAAGTGTAACTTACTTTTTGATTCACCATCGTAGGCCTATATATTTTTAGGCCTACAAATTTCACCAAACATTTTATTAAAGTAATTTGCCGACATGGACATATCATTTAACGGCCGCCTTCTTACCAATCCTATCACAATTTACAACATCCATCACAATAACACAGGTTATCAAATACATTTCACACGCACCCAAATACACCGGGCTATGTGACCACTATATTTAGCAACAACAACAAGTAGTACGTAAGATTGTAAATGAGACTAGGATTAGGGAGGAGGTGGCCGTGGCTTTAAGTTAGGAACCATCCCAGCATTTGCTTGGAGTAGAAGTGGGTAAACCACGGAAAACCACATTCAGGATGGCTGATGTGGGAATCGAACCCACCTCTTCTCAGCTTCACCTCACAAGGCTGAATGTACCCCACCCCAACCCTCAGACGAGAATTAATGTCTTGCCAGTGCCGGGAATGAAACACAGGACATCTGGATCAGTGTCTGAAAAATTAAAGGGATGGTTGGTTGGTTACTCAGTTTAGGGGCTGCGACAACGCGGTCATGTAGCCCCGTACTTTGGGTGTGTGTAGAATCTGTCTTATAAATAACCGGTGTTAATTGTGATGGCTTTATTAGTGCGTATCTGTTTTGTTTTTTAAGTTCAAGTAAGGACTGCAACTTTGAATTTTTCAAATAGTTCCTACTTTTGCCGCCTAACGCCACCGTCAACGACTACTAGGCCTAGTTCAGAACTTAGCTACTAGACGCCACCGCAGTCGGCTCTTAGCAACGAACGTAGAAACCTAGGAGCGTTGTTTACATTCTTAACCTATCCAATTTAGTTTCCCCACAGGTGTAATTAGTGGAAGGTTCTTTAACATGCCATAAATCTGTGACATGGGACCAACGGCTTTACTTCCCCTCCGAAGGAAGGCTTACTGAGGGATTGTTAACGCTCCTAAAAAATCCGATGACTTCGGCCGGGTTTGAACCCGCTATCAGGATAAAGGGAGCTGAATATTATTATGTCGAGTGTTAGTCATAAGTTGGCTCAACAAGTTTTGCTGGTTTGTGGGCTACTGACAGATTACCAACATGGAGAACGAACAAAACTGAGCAACGCGAATGTTTTCTGATTCATGTCTGCTTCATATTGACTGCAACCATCTACATCAACTCCATAAGTCCGCCTCATTGCGTAGCAGCAAGCATTATTGGATGTCACCGCAGAGGCCCGCTGTGCTAAGGACTTTAATTCTGGTTTGAAGGCTGGAACGGTGTAAACTCAGCTTCGTTAGGCAAAATTGAGGAGAGGCGTGTTCGATTCCTACCTCAGACATCTAGGAAGTGGTTTTCCGTGGTTTGTCACTTCTAATCCAGGAAAATGCCGGAATGGTAACTTATCTAACTTAAGGCTACGGCCGCTTCCTACCCAAATCCTACCTCAATAACAAATACTAGTACTAGTACAGACATGACGGTGACACAGGTTATCTACTCACACCCAAGTACATGGGGCTACATGACCACGATATCGCTAAACCCCAAAAGAATCAACAACTCCAGAGAATATAAACATTCTTGGTAATCACGGAGTACTTACAGTATTATTCCCGCATCCATGGGGTCGAGGCGGGGATATGAATAATTACTATGTAACGTTTGTTTTTTACCGATGGATGACCTTCCTGACGCTAACCTTATGAGGGGGGTTAATAAGAGATGTTGTTTCATTTGAGGGGCTTGGACATCGTGGTCATTTAGCCCTGTGTACTTAGGTGCATGTGGAATGTTGTCTGATAACCTGTGATAACGTGATGGCTGTATACGTGTGTGCAGTTGTAATTTATGTAAGGATTGGGAAGGAGGCGGCCATGGCCTCAAGTTAGGAACCATCTGACTTTTACCTGGAGTAGAAGTGAGAAACAACGGAAAACCACTTCTAGAATGGCTGAAGTGGGAATGGAACCCTATCCCTCATCAGTTTTATCTCATGAAGCTGAATGTCTCCCTTTCTTGCCGTCAGACCAGAATTAATTTGGCAGAACCGCCAGAAATATTAACTACTCTACCACGACGTGGTTAATAAGATATGAAATGCATGGAGATGAATGCAACTGGGCAAGGAGGAGAATTGAAGCGTTTGAAATGTGGTGTTTCAGGAGAATGTTGAAGATCAGATACGTAAATAGGGTAACAAATGAAGGGGTATGATGACGAGTGGTAGAGGAGAGCTGTTTCTGGCGACTGCTATTGAATAGAAGAGATAGGTTAGTAGGACACATACTAAGACACCCAGGAATAGCAAGCTTAGTTATGGAAGGAAGGGTCGAGGAGAAGAACTGTAGGGGTAGACCAAGGTTAGAATATGTTAAACAATTTGCCTCGGATGTAGGGTGTGGTAGCTATGTAGATATGAAACGATTAGCTAAGGACAGGGAGACATGGAAGGCTGCATCAAACCAGTCAAAAGACTGAAGACACAAACAACAACGGGCAAGGAGGTGGCAGAAAATGACCATGGCGGTTTGTTGTAGCATTGTTGGGCTCTCATCTAATGACTTGTTATTCAGCACTTCCTAGAGCATTAAGAAGTTCTCTTGTAGTAAAGAATAGTGAAGGCTGAATGTGCTAAGATGTGTTTTCACGTTTTAGTGGCAGTGAGTTTGGTTTAAGCACAAAAAATTGGGTATAAACTAGCGACGTCTATTGATGAAAATTAGCCAAAAATCAAAGAAAACCATTTATACTTATCTGAAGGTAAACTTTTAAGTGAAAAATGATCTTTCCCTTAAAATGAAGTTGCTGCTTATTTTCCTTGCATTTCAGTTTCAAAATTATGCAAGTAAAATAATATTGTTATTATTATAATTAACTATTTATTACCTTATAATTAACTATTTATTACCTAAGTCAATATATTGTACATTAAAACCGTACAGGTTTCGGCCACATTGCAACCTTCCTCAGCGTAGTATAGGATAAGAAAATGTGCAATAACATACATTTAATAAAATTTTACTATAACAGAGGATACTAAAAATATTTTTGTTCCAAAAACTCACAAACTAAAATTTCAAAAACCAAATCTGATACAAATTGTTTTAAGAAAAACATGAAAAAGTCTTGATAAAACAGCGTTGAATTGAAGAGACCTAAAAAGAAGAAATTAAACTGAGAAACAAAAACTCGAAAACAGAACGGGAAAATATATAAATACTATAACATATACGTGGATGTGAAAATAGGTGCTGAATAAGTTAGGTTATAAATGATGGCTGAAATGTATTTGCCAGGTAAAGAAATCTGTGTAGAGAGGAAAAACAAACAATATAAATTAGTCTTGTATATTGAAATTAATGTGTTAGAATATGGAATCATGAGAGCTAAAACTTCTTTTACGTACATTGTAGAGAGAACGTTGGAAATAGGTGTGGCGAAGTTGTTATGTATTGGTAAGAAATGTATTGGTTATACAGGGTGTATCTTAATTATACCGACAAAAAAATCAGGGACGCTCTGCGTGTTATGTAAAAGACGATGCCGCAATCGGATTGGCGGAGAAAATTTTTCCCTCCGAGAAAATGAGGTTACTTTGTTACTTCCAGGCGTGCGATTCAAATCTACGAACTCGCCGTATTTGCTGAGCGAGAGCAAGCCGCTGGCCACCGCTGTGTTTCAGGCAAGGGAAGGGAGTGTGATAGAAGGAGACAGAGATATGCTGGTGGGCTCGATCGCCTCGGCTTGCCGCATGCCCGCCAGCATATCTCTGTCTCCTTTTATCACACTCCTTTCACTTGCTTGAAGCACAGCGGTGGCCAGCGGCTTGCTCCCTGGGTCAGCAAATACGGCGAGTTCGTAGATTTGAATCGCACGCCTGGAAGTAACAAAGTAACCTCATTTTCTCGGAGGGAAAAATTTTCTCCGCCAATCCGATTGCGGCACCGTCTTTTACATAACACGCAGAGCGTCCCTGATTTTTTTGTCGGTATAATTAAGATACACCCTGTATAGTTGCCAAGAAACTAAAAAACGTGGTCGAAATGGATTGTCTGGATGGAAATGTACAATATATTGACTTAAGGTAATAAATAGTTAATTATACACTCACCGGCAAAGAAAGCGAAACACCACGAATTTCAGATTAAACTCAATGTTGGACGTTTCAAACCTTGTATTAATCAAATACTATGGCATTACAACAATATGGCAATGTATCATAGGTTAATTACCCTAACTAGCACAATAACTGATACACATTATTGACCATGACAATCACAACAGTGCATAAACACGAATTTGGAAATGTCGAAACCTGAAATTCATCGTACTCTCCTCCGACCAGTTGCACTGTGTGATTACGAATGTTGTAGACAAACCATAATATTCACAAATATACGTAACACGAGAATTCACAGCAATAAAACTCAAGACAGCCGCCCGTGGTTATTGTTCTCCAAAGGCGGGAAACGGTAACATTGATGTTGTGATTGTCACGATTAATAATGTTTATCAATTGTTGAGCTGAAACTTCTCAAATGAGCTAATTAAATCACGACACATTTCTATATCGCTGCAAAGTCATCCGCATTTTAAGGTACATTCATAGCGTGGGCATGACAAGGATTGGCATGGCATTAAAGTGTGAGTCGAGAGTACTCCTTATTTTGTTATACACGACCTGGGATTTAGAGAGGACAGGAAGGGTCACGGTTGAAATTGGAACAGGGAAATTGATGATGACAGCTGTTATGCTATACTTTTATCGAGATTATTAAACCTAAACATGTAACAGCATATGTTTCACCTTAAGTGGTCGAATGTATTTAAACTATTTTGACACCAGATCAGATAGGAGAGACTAGTGGTGGTTATTTCTGGTGATGTAGAAGATTTTAAGGATCACAGTTCACTGTATTTGACATAACTGCTAGATCAGAGCGCAGGCTCGAGTGTATTGAGACGCTATTACTTTGAAAGGACTATAGCTGATGCTATAAGCGTCATTAAAAATTCATTTAGTGTTATCCTTTATTTTCTGCCAATTGAGTGTATAACATGTTAGGAATAGGAAGTTTATAGTTTGTTTAACGTAGAGGTTAGAGTTTGAATGAGTATGTGACAGTATGTGGTTTGTTTCTTGTTCAGTGCGAATGAAATGAACTCCATTGGGACGTCACAATGCGAGAGTATGAATTTTAGTGTGTATAGAAGTTTTATGTCAATAGCATGTAGGATTTGAGTACAGTTCACGGTTTTGTCTGACGTGAATATACTTCATTTTAACACAGCTTTTATTGTTATGGAGAGCACATTTGTGGACCAGGCGGGAATAGCGAGGACTTCTTTAAAACTCGTTTCCAGCCAAGGCCATAGCTCGGCCAGGCCGTACAAATGGGGAGAGATGTTGCGAACCGCACGGCTCGCGCTCTTTCTTTTTTAAACCAGCCAGACTGGGAATGCAACGGTGAATGTTATGTCATCGGACACGTGGCGAGGGTCGCCTGCGCCGAGCGCCCATATGTGCTTGGGAGCGTGCCAGAAGAATGTAAATACACAGAGGTGTGTAACCATTGTACAGCTTGATGTATGGACACAAGCTACACCAAATTTTGTCATTATGTTCATAGAACGCAGTTTTACCAGTGGCGTGAGTGTAGAGATGAACGAATGGGAGTGTGTATTCTATTTTGTTGTGTGAACGTTTAGCCCTAGTTTACATTTTCTTATAAAATCGTTTAGTTTTATTAGAAGCCGTGTCGTCATGAATTATTTAGATATAAGGAGATGCAACTGTGAAACCCATTTTAGGTCCAGAGAGGCTGACCACGAGATCCCCGAGAATAAGGTAGGTGTTTTACCGTGAGCTAAGTGTATTTTTCATGTAATTCACAGTTTTATTGTAATTTCCCCCACGTATATTCGCGAGGGTCTAGTTGGAGGTAGATCCTTGACTAGTATTTTGCGCCGGAGCAGTCAGGGTCTACGAATCCAGCTTGCGCTTCGGATATCCAACAGACCGCCTCTAGAATATACGGGGACAGTATGAAACAGCCAAATATCGAGTTTGGTCTGATATTCGTAGTGTTTCGCTTTTTATGCCTGTGAGTGTAATTAATACGTCAATACGCCACCAGATCTTCGGTTTGAAAGGAGCCGACGACAAAGCTTTCTCTTCAAAGTTCTCCATGAAGAAATTAGCCACAACAGGAGAGAGAGGAATATCTGGTGGCGATATGTGGATGACACGTTCGTTGTTTGGACGGAAGGTGAGGAAAATCTTAGCCATTTCCTGGATCACCTTAATCTCCAGCACCCATCTATTTGTTTCACCATGGAAAAGGAATCTGACGGCAAAATACCTTTTTTAGATGATCTCGTCACCAAGAAAGAGGATGGATATTTAGGACACAGCGTTTTTCGTAAGCCAACACACACCAATAGATATCTCCACGCAAGTTCTCACCATCACCCTGCCCAGAAACATGGTATCCTTACAACTCTAACTACTAGGACTAGGAGGATTTGTGAAGTGTCTTCTTTACAAGAAGAAATTAATACCTTGCGAACCACCTTTGAGAGCAACAGTTATAGCAAGGCTTTGATTTCTACGGTTCTGAAACCAAAAAATAATAATAGGACGTCAGTTGAGAAAAGAGATGTAAGAGGAACTGCTTACCTACCGTACATACATAACACGACGGATCGTATTGCTAAAATCCTACGTCGGTACAACATACGGACTGTATTTGGAACTTCTGTTAATATTAGGCAACTCCTGCGACCAACTAAGGACAGTTTGCCTAAATTGCAACAACCAGGTATCTACAGAGTTCCCTGTACTTGTGGCAAGGTTTACATCGGGTAGACTTCGAGAACAATATGCACTCGCATTAAGGAATATAATAGATGTATCAGGCTCATTCAACCTGATAAATCAGCTATTGCTGATCATGCTTTAACACCTGGCCATGATGTCATGTTCCAAGGAGTGGATGTTCTTGCCCGTATAAAGCAATATCGTCCCAGAATCATCAGGGAGGCGGTTGAAATACGTAAACACCCAGTTAAATTCAACCGCGACACCGGCTACAATCTCAGTGAATCCTGACCATCTATTATCAGAACACTGAGAAAGTAATTCACTGCTGTTTTCCGTTGTCCCTAACATGGGGCTATAATGGCGTCCATCTTTGGGCACCTTCTATATGTTCTTTGTTGCTTTCTCTTAGCAATCATTTGTCGTATTCCAGATTATTCCTGACGAAGAAAGACATGGTTTCTTTCGAAACGCGTTGAATTTTAATATAATAAAACACGGCATATGGATTATTATTATTATTATTACTTCTTATGTCTACATGGTAAAATTAAAGAAAAAAAACCTCACTTACCTCAGAATTATGCAAAGCCACTGTAATGAATTTATAGTTTCCTTGTAATATAAAAATGACACTCACATTCCACAAATAATTCGTTGAATGATTTAAAACGTTGCTTTATCTTGTAAGAAGTCATCGTAGAAGGTTTCGGAACGTTCCTTTTAAGTATCTTAGAATATTAAATTCCGTTGGAATTTCGTAGATCGACTGTTAGAATCCGGTGTGTTTTCCCCAGTTTTTTCTCACACTCTCTCCAGGTTAATGCTGGTCTCGGTACTCCTACCTTTACCCCACCCCCATACCCTAATATTTACATTAGAATCACTAGAGAAACACAAGTTATCAAATAAATTCTACCAACACACACCCAGGTACTTGAGACTGTTGACGAAGAGGTTGAAAGATCCTAACCTGTATTTACAACAACAAATTTCTCGTAAAGTTATGTAGCAGCGACCACTCTGCCATGGTACACGCTCGGCTGATACGGAACTATAAAAGGGGTCCTTTCCGGAGTTACACGCTTGATGCCTGGATTCACGCTTGGGGCATGTGGCATATGGCATAAATGGAGCCTCAGTAATTGGTGCTGTCGACTTTACGGCCTCCCTTGAATAACTCATAAACGGCAGATCTAATTTGTTTACCAAACATCACACGAACAAAGTGTACCGAGTGATGTAGTGCTAGGCCAGGCTAGAGCTCAATTGGGAGGCAAGTAGGTTTCCACCTCATTGTCGGCCGTCTTTGAAATAGTTTTCCGTAGTTTCCCACTTTTTTAAATCAAAGCAAATGCCGGGATGATGCCCGAAACATTCGTTAATATTGATATATTTAATATGCTTTAAATTTCTCTTCTGACGTTCACACCAGAAAGGGTATCCGACCATAAAAATCATCCAACACGAAATCACATCTCACCCATTTATTTTTCAATTTAGATATTCTGTTTTTTTACTAGTATGTAGAACACAGAGCGCAAGAAACCTTGATGGGCGGAGGAAAGAAAGCTTGCTCATAGTCAAAAGATGAAGGAGTACTGGAAGAGAAGAAAACAGAAGGCGGGAATAATAAGGGGTGAAAATGATATGGATTGCCCGAACCACAGACAGTTGAGTTCTATACTTCAATAAGACCCAGTGTTGTCAGTTCCATTATTCTTCTTCTTGCTGTCGTTTCGGCCATCTACGGGCCACGCTATTTCAACTGTCCTTTTCCATGGCTTTGCGCCTGGGCCTTGACGTTCGCCCAGTATTCCCGCATTCATTTCCTATGCTATTCCTTCCTCGCTTCAGTCCATGTTTTGCCTGTTTTAAGCTTCGGCTTTTCTAGGAAACCATTGATGTTCTTGGAGTTTTGACTTTAGTGAAACACGTTTCTGGATATCCTCTTAGTTTATCCCCACTTCACGCAGGTCTTCTTCTGCCTCGGTGAACCACGCGTCCTTGGGTTTTCTTATTAAGAAGAAAAGTGAAGTTCCATTATTATTATTATTATTATTATTAATAATATTATTATTAGTATTATTAGTATTTATGCTCACCACATCATCATTATTATTATTACTATTATTATTATGATCATTTTTTATTTATGCCCACTAAGGAGTGCTTATGACTGGTTCTTCCTCGATGCTCTCTTGCGTTCCCAATGTCTCTTGAGTCCAGCTGAAATTGTTTTCTTTCTTTCCTGTGTATAAAAAGAGGATTCCGAAACAGAAGGCACTTCGGGTGGTGGGGACCATTAGTTAACCATATCGCCAAATTTGGGGTGATCTTGGTCATCAAGGTAAGAAATCCCAGAAAAATCCAAGTCTTTTTGGACTTCATTGAGAGTAGTATCAATATTATTAATGTCTATATGCGTCTGTATTATAAATTAGATGAACTTGAAGTACCAGATAGGAGAATTATGAGAAAAATCTTAGACCCAATGAAAACAAAGAAAGTATGAAAACCACGAGCTAATGATGAAATATACAGGACTATAGAAATCATCACGGAAACCGTAAGAAAAATGAGATTAATACATTTTGGACATATTTACAGAATGGATGATTCCAGAGTAACAAAAATTATATTCTAGTATCTTTGGGAGAAAAGTTCAACGGCTAGCTGGATTCAAGAGGTAAATAAAGATTTAGAAAGAAATACTACTGTATAAGATAATGATGATAATTGTTGTTTTAGGGCTCCTAACATCTAGGTTATCGGCCCCTAATGGTTTGGGAGATAGTGAAAGATGATATGAGAATTAAAACTATAACGAATACTAACTACAAACTTACAAACTAGAAGATGAAATGGTAAGCAAATAAAGGATAAGGCAAATAAAGGACAGGAAGAAAAGAGATGCCCTCAACCCTCGAAGAATGAGGATTGAGGGACTTGGAAGGAAAGAGAGTCATGAAAGGCAGATAGGAAAGGGAAAGAGGAGCGGGCCCAACCCAAGGTCAGATGAATAAGGGGACAAAACGGATCCAGCTCAGGAATCCCTCGGTGTCGCCAACTCCCAAACTCACCAGCCTTGAGCCCTTGAGGGTGTAGCACTATCCAGGGAGCACCAGAAGTGGTGGGGCTACATACAACCTGCCTCCTTGAGGGCCTTGGGCAGAAGGCAGGAGATAACATGCAAAGAAAAGGAAGGCTGACCCCTTGAAGAATGAAGGTATCAGGAAATATAAGACAAGGGCCAATTAAGGCGGGAAAGTGAAAGACTCCCTACTCCTAGTACCGTCAGGGTCAGAAGAGAACAAGAGTTGACCAAGAGGGGTCGACAGGGAAGAAGACGGAGAGGAGCCCAGCACAAGTAAGTGGAAGCAATACTGGACTCAGCTGGGGTCCCATGGTCGCCAACCCACGTCCCACTAGATGTGAGCCCCTGGGTGGAAATAATATAAGAGAAGAAGACACTGTGGACAGAGAGTTTTTTTTTCGAAAGAAGGTGTTACGTATGGAAGGATTCCAGGGAAGAGTGGAAAGGAAACCTGGGGCGAAGTGCTCTGAGGACATAAAGAAGCTGCATAGTCTACGAATGAAGAAATATTGCGAAGAAAGGAAGAGAAAACAACAAAGTGTGAAGAATTGAAATTGGCGCGTGGTCCATAACAGTCCTCATCGGAAAGTAGTAGATGAATAGTATTGATTATGATGATGAAAATGACGATGATGAAACCGAATGGCTTCAGCTACCTTGTTCAGTGAAACAAAACTGTGTTTAAAATTTAAATATTTTTTTCTTGAAATCACAAAAAAAAAAGTGGCACGAGAGGACTTTTATATAAGCTGGCATCTTGATTCTCAGAGTGCCGTAGGTGTTCAAGCCCTTCAAAATTCGACTTCATTGGCCTGTATTGAACACGTGATCTTGAGATCAGCACTGATCATCAACCGAGGAGGCATGCCAGCCACAATATACAATACGATACTAACTTTGTGTTCAACCTTAAATAATTCCTAAATGTTTAATGCAATTCGAACATTCCTTGTTCTAATAACATAACATTGTTTTCTTCATTATATATGTTGCCTGTACAGCAATACGTAAATAATAGTGGATTCGAGCCCCTTCGTTGGTAGACATTGAAATTGCCTACAAGGCTTTCCCACTTGAAACTCCGTGAATATTGGAACGGGACGGGATGGGACTGGACCGGACGGGATAGTATGGGACGGTCGGAATGGGATGGGCTCGGGCGGGATGGGACAGGATGGTATGGGATGGGATGGGGCAAGAAGGTACGGGTTGGGACAATGTGGGATGGGACGGGATGGGACATGATGGGATGGAACGGGATGGGACAACATGAGATAGGACAGGACAAGGTAGGATGGGATGGGACAGGATGGGATGGGACGGGATGGGACAGGGCGGGATGGGACAGGACGAGATAAGATGGGACAGGACGGGATGTGACAGGGTGGGATGGGACAGGGCGAGATAGGATGGACAGGACGGGATGGGATGGGACAGTACGGGATGGGGCGGGATGTGACAGGGTGGGATTGGACAGGACGAGATAGGATGGGACAGGACAAGATAGGATGGGACAGGACGAGATAGGATGGGCTCGGGCGGGATGGGACATGATGGTATGGGACGGGATGGGGCAAGATGGTACGGGTTGGGACAATGTGGGGTGGGACAGGACGAGATAGGATGGGCTCGGGCGGGATGGGACAGGATGGTATGGGACGGGATGGGGCAAGATGGTACGGGTTGGGACAATGTGGGATGGGACGGGATAGGACATGAGGGGTGGAACGGGATGGGACAATATGAGATGGGACAAGACAAGGTAGGATGGGATGGGACAGGATGGGATGGGACGGGATGGGACAGGGTGGTATGGGACAGGGCGAAATAGGATGGGGCAGGACGAGATAGGATGGGACAGGACGAGATAGGATGGGATCGGGCGGGATGGGACAGGATGGTATGGGACGGGATGGGGCAAGATGGTACGGGTTGGGACAATGTGGGATGGGACGGGATAGGACATGAGGGGTGGAACGGGATGGGACAATATGAGATGGGACAGGGCAAGGTAGGATGGGATGGGACAGGATGGGATGGGGCGGGATGGGACTGGACGAGATAGGATGGGACAGGACGGGATGGGATGGGACAGGACGGGATGTGACAGGGTGGGATGGGACAGGGCGAGATAGGATGGTACAGGACGGGATGGGATGGGACAGGATGGGATGGGACGGGATGTGACAGGGTGGGATGGGACAGGGCGATACAGGATGGGACAGGACGGGATGGGACGGGACAGGACGAGATAGGATGGGACAGGATGGTATGGCACCGGGATGGGACAGGACGAGATAGGATGGGACAGGATGAGACAGGACGGGATTGGACAGGACGGGATGGGATGGAATGGGAAAGGATAGGATGGGACGGGATGGGACAGGACGGGATGTGACAGGGAGGGATGGGACCGAATGTGATGGGTTGCCCCAAACAATTGCTTTCAAAAATGACTTCGTAATATCTAAATCTATATTTTATGTTAACAAATTTCTACTTACTATATCCTCTTTGCTTCGTCCATCACTGGATATTTTGCTTGTTAAGTAACATAACTCTCCTACCTACTTTAGCTTTTCACCTCCCTATTCGGTGTCAATAGGGGTTTCAGACTTTTTTCGGCTTCATCCCATTACTATTGTTTTAAATTTATTGTTATTGATTTTTATCATGAATTCTTTCCTCAAGACAGAATCCATGCCATTTTAAAACTCATTCAAATCCTCTGGTGAATCGGCTAACATGACAATGAGTGACATCAGTAAATCTCAGAGTTGAAATTATTTCTCCTTGAATCTTTACTCCTACTTTAAATTTGTCTCTAATTTACTTCATTGCATGTTCAATGTACAGATTGAAAAGTATGGGTAATAAGTTGCAGCCTTGCCTTTTGAAAACCAGCTTCTATGTCTTGTTCTTCGGCTCGAATAACTGCCGTCTGGTTTCTGTATGGATTGTCGATCACCCTCCTATCCCTGTACTTTAATCCAATCCTTTGCAAAATGTCTAACAACTTACTCCAATCAACGTCATCAAAAGTCTTTCCTAAATCTGCATATGCCATGAGCGTTCTCTTATCTTACCTTATTCTACCTTCCAAGATTAGCCTAAGACGGGGGCGTCCAACCTCTGCACGCTCCACGTTCTAGCTTAGTTGAGGCGCACACCGCACAGTGGGTAAAAATCGAAATCTAGGGGGACAAAATTATTTTTACGTTTTAATCATGTATTTAGAGTGAAAGCAACGTATATAATTTGTTTACTTCATAATAAACATCAGTTAAGACTTTTTTAAGCTACGTCTACACATGCAAGAAATTGTCTATGACTAAGAGTTGGGTAGAGCATTCAGTTATCTCTTCAGAACAATTTTCTACCCCTAATTTACTTTTAACAAAGTCACACAGTTCCACTTTTGACATAATCGTCGAGCCCAGTGCTTCAAATAGTTGTAAACGTGTGATAACTGGTTTCGCGGCATCTTCTAAGCCGTAAAATAACTAAGTAAGTTGCAAAAAGATGCAAAAAATCTTATAAAAGGCGTAAACGACAATACTTTATCTACATCTTAACATTAGGTAGAAAGTGACGCAGAGTGACGCGACATACGAAAAATCTAAGTGAAAATATAATTTTAAAAATAATAGTTAAATATTATGTAATGTTAGCCTCCGTGGCTTAGGCGGCGGCACGCCGGCCTCTCACCGCTGGGTCCGTGGTTCAAATCCCGGTCACTCCATGTGAGATCTGTGCTGGACAAAACGGAGGCAGACAGGTTTTTCTCCGGGTACTCCAGTTTTCCCTGTCAAAATTTCATTCCCGCAACACTCTCCACTATCATTTCATTTCATCTGTCATTCATTTAATCATTGCCCCAGAGGAGTGCGTCAGGCCTCGGCAGCCGGCACAGTTCATATCCTCGCCGCTAGATGGGGGCTTCATTCATTCCATTCCTGACCCGGTCGGAGACTGGAAGCAGGCTGTGGATTTTCATTCAGTTAAATATTATGTAATACAAATATAGCTAAAAATTACGTAACAATTACGCCCATTAATAACTGAAACACGTTACAAAGATCATACCTTCAGCTGCATGTTCCATCTCAAAGCATCACACAAACCTTAAAGACAACCAAACCACAGCCACTTACATTCACCTTCCAATTCAGACTGCTCGAACAGTGGTGACAGATTTACACTAAGATGCGTTTATATCCCAGAATAGTGAGCGGCAATTATATGAGAATGCTGTAGAAGTAATAAATTTTGATTTTTTAATTATGAAAATAAATAATGTTGTCCTCCTAGATTTCGATTTTGACCCACTGTGCGCCGGCAGGCTGGTCCTGCCTCTCTTGCCTGGGCTGACTGCCGGTGCTGCGGCAGTTCTCCGCCGAGTCTGACTGAGTCAAGTTGGGATCACTAGCGCACCAGACGTAATGTAAACAAACGAACAAACTGTTCACCCAATGCGTTGGTTGTCCAAAACATCTTAATCGTGTTTCACGCATTTCTCTGCGTGTCGGTATTTGAAGATTACGTGCTTAGCATTAAAACAGTCAGAAATAATGATATGGTACCGGAGTCATGTCCATTGCCCAGTAAATCCCTTACTAGCCATGACCAAGAAGCATCCCTTACTAATTTTGGGTTTTAAATGATAATAATTATTATATTATAATAATAATAATAATAATAATAATAATAATAATAATTACTAGAAGACCCGTGCTGCTCCGCTGCATTCACTTCAACAATCCTACAGCACTTCTGTCCATATGACATTTGCATGTCTTCATGCTAGTGACCTGAACAGACATTTACGGTACCGTCGCTTTTGGGTAAATGATGAAGTAGACTTATGAGACCAAATGTGTGGGTGTCTGCCTGTCCTCTGTGTGTGTGTCCCACTATTTACCCTGCGTAAGCTTAAAAGGCGCACGGACGTCAGGCCGAGGTGAACAGCTAACTCCAAACACATAAGCTATACTCTTCTCTGAAGAATTAACTCGACACGACTCGGCAGCTTGATGCTGGCTGAAGCTAGGGTGATAGGTCGCTCGCAAGCTCGTAAACTCACTCTGAAGCTAGTAATTTAAATTTCCACTGAATGGAGATTGCTGAAAAAAATGAAAACGTAAAAACACTTACAGCGGTCGATGTGGGAGCTGTCGCGGACTTTAATGCAGAACTTTTCATGCTGAACAATTCTCAGAGAATATCGATTTTTTTTAAAAGACACTTGGACGTTAGGTTTTCCTTCAACTCAATTCACTGAAATCGTAAATGCTCGGCTTCTTTTGGTCATAAATAAATGTTTTTCTACCTAATCCTTCATCGAGAAATCCTTTACAGAATGGTGAAAACCGCATCAAAATCCATCAAGTTTCTCTCGAGATTACCCGTTACATCCAAGAATTGGGAACCTTGTTTTATACTAAGTAGATAGAGATATCCACACAATTTAAGGCTACAGCTGTACAATTTGGTGTTCTGTCTACTTATGAACAATGGTATAAATTTAAAATAAAAGATGGGTCTCTTATATTTGAATTTAGAGATGTAACTCTTGGTTAACATATAGAGGTGTGCAAATTAATTGAATTAAATAAAATAATTTTAATTAGTCGTAATTACTTTTATTCAAAATCATTTTATTGACCGACTTCTTTTGTTGTCCTACTTTGTAGTTTCCTCTCCCGTGGAATTACACCTTTTCCCATAAGGAATTGCGTCTGGAAACTTTCAGATTATTGGATTCCGAGGGATATCTGAGCTGGATCCATTTTCAATTATTCATTGACTTTAGAATTCAAGTTAGGTGATTTCAATGCATATTACATGAATCTTTCAATAGTTCAATAGTGTTCATCAGTTAAAAAAAACAAATCCCTCCGCTCTAAATTCACACGTTAAGTAGAATGAAGTAATAAAAACGAAACGTGTGGCATTTTGCATTTGCAAGGCTCCTCTGTTAGTGGAAATTCTAAAAAATCATTTTAATTTGAGTTTCTTAATTGGAAATATAATTAGGAGTCTTGGTTAAACATTTGAAGTAATTTCATCGCCTTTTAAACATACTTAGTGTATTAAACCGTGAAAAGTAAAAATGCAATTTTGGAAAACTGACATCGAATCTAATAATTTGCACATCTCTGTAAAGACAGCTATCGCCTCCACCCCTAGAGATAGAATAGTAAGTAAAGGCGATTGATGAGAAATGAAATAATAATTCACACAGAAGGAATTAATATTTATTAAGCTGTAAATTGGATTGAGTATATCTTTGTTATAGAACTGAGGGAATGAAATAACAGGATGTAGGATAGTAATCACCGATGTAGGAAAATAGTAATTTTTTTACCATTACCACGGGACAGTTATCGTATTAGGGATTCGGACGTCCTTGTATAATTGTTGTTTAATCTGTGCCCCGTTTGGTGAGGTCTGTGCTCGTCCGAAACATTCGTTTCAAAATTCTAATAGTACTTCCTTCCATTCGACATTTGCTGTTCGCTTGCCATTTGGTTCTATTTGAACTTTGACGTCATGAAAGGATTTTGCTCGTGATAGTGCGGCATACAGTAAAGTTGTCCGTGGCTAAACACCGGTTGAGGCAAATAAATGCCTACTTGATCTAGTGTTTGACCTTTAGCTTTATTGATAGTTATACAAAAAGCCAAACGTACTGGAAACTGCCTCCTTTTGAAGGAAAATGGCATAGAAGTATCTGATGGCGTAAGGTCAAGGCGACTGGCGAGGGAGTAGGACATTGTTTCCAACATTTACGCCAGTAATAATTTCCAGGTGTAAGCAATTGTCATGCATGTTCCAAACCAACAGTCTAGTACCGTTCAACAGACCTTGGGTAACATTAATATTTCTCAACAAAATCACAATTGAGCCTTCTTTTAGTCGAAGGATATGAGGTGGCAATCCACTTATGCCTATGCTGTCTAAAAATTCTATTGGGAATTGTAGAAGTTCACTCTCATCTTCAGTAATCAAATTATTCACACTGATGTAAGTTCTCGATGATCCTTGGATTAGGTCTAAAACTTTGTCATTGATTTCTTTACAATGTTCATTTTTAGGTGCTAAAATCGCTATTTTTGAAAAGCGTGAAATATTTTTCAGCGTGGGACTAATTCTGAATTCTCTCCATCGACGTGAGGGTATTCACCGTTACCAATTTGTACGAAGAAGTATGCAAAGTCACGTTGATCTGTATCCGCTCGCATATTTTTGTTGAATTAAAAAATTTTGAATAATGGCCACAAAGGAGAGAACCTTACTGACATTTGGACTGATGCTGCTTTAGATGCGTAAGGCACAACAGGCAATACCTGCCTAAAATCTCCACCTGATATGATAATTTTTCCTCCGAAAGGCACGTCTTTATTCATAATGTCCTTGAGCAACCGATTTACACACATCAACGCGTGCTTATTAGCCATAGAGGCTTCATCCCAGATGATAAGTTTTGCTGAACGAATATAAAAAGCTTCCTTGCTGTTAACTGTTATTCCTGGTACAGAACTTTCATGTAAATGTAGAGGTAACTTGAACTGGCTGTGTACAGTAGTAACATTGCTGCAATACCAGTCCATGCAACAGAAACTACATTTAACCCCAAATTTGTGCAAATGTGAATCAAGCATTGGTAAGGAAATGTTTTCCCGGTGCCCCCTGGACCGTCAATGAAATATGCATTACTCATCCTTTCATTGCTGTTTTGTACTAACCCCAAAATTTCTGTAATTATAGCCGTTTGGTTTCCGTTTGCTTGGTTTATCATCCGACTTAATTGATCCTCATTAAGTTTTCGATAATTCATTGGTAAATTTGTCTGAGGGAAATTATCAATAATTGCTGGCAATTCGAGAGAAGTAATGGGAAGAACATGGAGCTTTAATGTATTAGAAATATGTATAAGAGTGAACTGATATGCAATGTTAGATTCGTGAAACTGCAGATAATCTTCTGATAATGAATTCTTGAAAATATCCCACAACTATCTTGCATTTGAAGGGGTCTGAAAGATACATATGTAAGAAAACAGTTGTCGTAACTGAGAAGGCATCTGAAATTGTGATGCTTCTGCCAAACAACGCTGCCATTCAGAATCGCCAATCAGCAAACCTCGCTCCTTAGCTGTTTCTTTAAAAATAGAATAGACAACAGCTTTGTATGTTCGTAGATCCTGGAAGCTGGTAGCACCTATGACGTGAAGCAATAACAGCCGTAAATAATACCTCTCTGTTTCTGTAGGCGAAACATTATATTTTCTGCCTATAGTTTTTGAAACATTTTTTCTTTTTTGCCACTGGCAGTTGCTCTTATTCCAGACGTAATGTACTGGTGTTTCAGGATATATATATACGGACTTCTGGCTTGCGAATCTTGATTTAACTTGGACCACGCTTGTAATTCCGTGTTGCGCAACTGTGCTTGAAGTAAAATATCAGGAGCGTTATCATTTTTAAAATAGATATTTTGCAAGTTTGGCAAGTGAACTGGTAATCGCACGATAGAATGTGACTGTTCTTGTATGTCAAATGAAAATATCCTGATACGGCGTCTGTTGGACCAACTTATCTAGCATTTAGGAAAGAAGTAATTTCATCGTAGTTCACCGTTTCGCCTTCAGGACATATTTTACCACTGCAGCAGTCATGACCTTTATACACATACTTGTGGATTTTAACATATAATATATTTGTGGATGTATTTAACACTCCGAACACTTGAGCATATTTCAACATTAATATCAGCTTGCACGTAAAGTAAAAGAAATGGATTGTAGGGAACAATGAATCGACTGTCGACTTCAATGTCAATGCGTCGAATTGTTTTAATAATATTCCGTCCATTGTTTCTTCTCCTATACGAAGGATAACCATTGGCATTATATTTGGTCTCTTCCTGAAACTGTTTAGGGAAATCTTTCTTACATACGCCATCTTTCATAGAGACTGAAGCAGGATTCAAAGTTCCGTGAGGACCATGTACCATAATTATGACTCCTTACCAACTCGTATAGCGCGTCATCGTCGAGATCTGGTATTTCGGCTGACAGCACACTGTCAATGTCAGAAATTTCTCGAAACTTACAATCTTCCGTTAATGGTAAGAGTAAATAGATGTGCAGGAGACCTCGTTTTTGAAATTCCACTGTATATAGATACTGTATGCTTTTACCGAAAATTTCCTTAACATTAATCAATCGTAGCAATTCCTTTACTTTGCAATGGAAATCTCTCACTTCAATATCAGGTCTATTATTAGCCGTTTCCCAGAGATGAATGCTGTTAAGTATTTCTGGCTAGCCCGCATTATAGGTGAATGTAATGAATAAATCTGGCTTTCCAAACTTCCTCACTATCGCCATCGTATCCTGATAATTTTGCAACATTTTCCTTGGGCTACCTGTAAAAGAAGATGGCAAAACTACAATACGACCGACTCTGAGATTTTCATTTACTGCTCGTACATGCAAGGCGTCTGCTAAACCGGCATATGTATCAACTCGTAACTTCGTTTGTTGATGACGTATATATTTTAACCCGTCACCTTCCATACGACAGTAGTAATCCACGAATAAATATCCATTTTGCAAACTTGAGCAGCGACAACTAACTCAACATGACCTCCACGAACACCATTCATAGACATATACATTTTGTAATCATCGCTCGTATTGATAGCAGTTTCGTACATATCGCTGTTGCCAACAATAAAGGAAGAATAATTATTCCACTTGTCTGTAACATGTTTTACAATTCGCTTTCTAACCTGTGTAAATTAACTCTGATTGTTGTACTCACAATATGCCAATGACCTGAACAGACAATTACCGTCACCTTTAATCTTTATAACATTTGTAATTGAGTGTCGCCTCTCATTCATCATAATATGATTCATTGTATTGATTGAGCACACAACCTATAAGGACGAATGATGAAACGAAAAGAAGAGAGTTTGTAGCTGGTGAGACCAAAGACTATATAACAGAAAGATCGGATACACAATACAAAATGGCGGTTCCAACATTCGACTGTAGCGGCATCTTCGTGAAATTAGTTGTCTTTCGTATACAGTAATTATTGTCATTCTAACAGATGTTGACATGACAGTGTCATTAGCAAAATGACTGCTGGTTGTGCATGAGCATTTCAGTCTCAAAGTAATCCATTCTTTGAGAAGTTTTAATAAAATTATGTGCTCAGAATCCCCTTCTACTTATTGTATGGATACATGCGACATTAGCGCCCGAGTGGAACAGGTAGAAGTTAACGATATCATGTACGGATACATGCGACATTAGCGCCCGAGTGGAGCAGGTAGAAGTTAACGATATCATGACGTAATTAGGGAACTCTCTGTTAATATCAAGTTAGATTTATTATTGGGGCGGCGGTGAATATCATGATACGGTGTTAGTCGTTGTCGCCTAGCGACAATATGTCCGTCAAGTCATTCGAATATTCAATTTTCGTGAGACCTTGAAGGAAGTAATATTCACTATTATTTTAATACTCGAATGATATAATCAAATAAGGTGGGTATCAATCGACGGTGCTTGACGGGCATTACATTTTAATACAACAAACGTCGTCGTAGCGCAAATACTTCCCGAGATATTTCAGTTTTAGTAAAGGTGAAATTTTTTAAAAACTATTTTAATATTTAAGATTATTATTATTATTATTACTGTCCATGAGAGACAGAGTATATTTTCTTCAGGAAATCAGAATGTTACAACAGCTCACTCCAAGCCCACAGGCAAAGCTTGTATAAACTAAAAGCTTGCTATTATAGACATACGCACTTTAAGTGAACATATTCCTATTAGATATTTCCTAGAAGGCCAAAGCTGGGAGTTGGTCACTGCTAACATTCTTAACTTTCCAGACTGTCTCCACGATTTCTCAAGGAACACATATTTCTGTTCCTTCCTCATAATAATTCTTAGTATTGAGCTTTCCACAACAAGTCTAAGGTCAGTCCAACCAAACCCCAACGCTTATGGTTTGATTGGCTAAAACCCCCTCTTACCACTAGAGATACACGCCATTGGTGAATCTCTACATGTGACAGCTTTTCCCACTCCAGAGAAAGTTACGGTTTATATACTGAAGCAGAGCTCAATATCGCTCTCTTCATAACCATACAGCAGACCATGTGGTCACTCTTCACGACAGCTATATAGATACTGTGTACGATCTGCCTCACGGCGAGCAAGTCAGGCTTCATGTACAAGTATTGTAATTACTTAGGTGTTGGTAACCAATAAATTAACATCTTCTCAACGTCTTCTATTCTTTTGTAAGTATAACAATATACAGCGCGGTAGAACTTGAGCGGACCTAAATAGTAGATCCTCAAGCAATATTCAAATTAAGTGAGTGTCGATAAGTTGACTCTTCTCCAACTAGACAACTGGCCGGAGATCTACGAAAAACTTATCTGGGGGCCCTTGCCGGAAGTGATATATGATCTATCATATCTATATGCATATTGAATCAAGCAATCAGATACCGTTCAGAGAAACGCCTTTCGTTGCTTCACCAAGAAGCTGTATCACACCGCAAACACTCAAAATAATCAGTGAGCTGGGGTGGCCAGTAGTTAGCAGACACCGCTCAGAGAAGCACCTTTCGCTAACCAACCGACTACGCGCGCTGAAGGAGGGAAGTAGCCGACAACGCCGAAAAACGCATTATTCGACACCAACCGCCATCGCCGTTCGAGAGAGCCAACCACTCCAAAGAAGGGGCTTTTTGACTTCTCGACGACGAACCGAAGACTTGAAGGAAGGAGGTAAGCTGATATCTCTGAAAAGGGGCCTTTTCAAACAACCAACTTCTAAATTGATGTACGTGCGAGCTGATACCGTTCCAAGAGATTGACATCCCAAGCACGACATCAGGGAACCAACAACCGACTTCAAGCATTGCTGTACGTGCGTGCTGATAACGTCAGAAGAAACCAACGTTCCAAGTGACGCCCTTCACCACACGACACCAGTGGAGGAGCGCAGTACGAGGAAGATGCGGTCCGAACTGCCGATTCTTCGTAGCCTGTGAGTACAAAATAATACCTTATTTGTGATGCCCGAATATTGCAGTGAACGCATGGTCTTTAAGTTGTGTTGAGCAAAAATGTAATAATAAATTCAATTTGCCTTTCAAATAACGCGAGTCTTTGCTTAATCGAAAGATCTGTTGCCTTTCCCGTGTTATTTGAATTAATACGTAGATAATAAGTAATAATAAATTCATAGTGCCCTTCGAATAACGTGAGACTTAGCTTAATTGAAAGATGTGTTGAATTCCCCATGTTATTTGAATCAATACGTAGATTATAAGTTAATAATAACTTCATTCTGCCCTTCAAATAAAGTGAGATTTAACTTAATAGAAAGCTGTCGTTTTTCCCATTTTATTTGAATTATTAATAATAATAATAATAATAAAATAAATAATAATAAGCTTCGTTTTCAGAAAGAATAATCAAAGTGCGCTCTGACTAGCAGACATTGAAATGAAAATCCACAGCCTGCTTCCAGTCTCCGACCGAGTCAGGAATGGAATGAATGAAGCCCCCATTTAGCGGCGAGGATATGAACGTGCCGGCTGCCGAGGCCTGACACATTCCTCTGGGACAATGATTAAATGAATGACAGATGAAATGAAATGATAGTGGAGAGTGTTGCTGGAATGAAATTGTGACAGGGAAAACCGGAGTACCCGGAGAAAAACCTGTCTGCCTCCGTTTTGTCCAGCACAGATCTCACATGGAGTGACCGGGATTTGAACCACGGACCCAGCAGTGAGAGGCCGGCGTGCTGCCGCCTAAGCCACGGAGGCTTTTACTAGCAGACCTTACACTTCTTTATTAACTTTCTGAATTAAAACAGAAAACTAAACCTTTTTTTAAACAAATATCATCACATTAATCATCAAACTTATTTCAGAAGGAAATACCATTCTCATTTTATAAATATTATTATCATTAGGACCTTGTGGAGAATCTAAACGGGATATCCACATATCATTAATCATTTATGATGATAAATACCATTCTCATTTTATAAATATCATTGTCATTAGAACCTTGTAGAGATTCTAAACGGGATATCTACATATAATTAATCTTTAGAAGTAATAATAATAATAATAATAATAATAATAATAATAATAATAATAATAATAATAAGTTAATTTCTTTATCGTGAAAACTTAAACGGAGCTCTTTCACGAACATTCAAATAATAATAATTGCGCCACCCGGGCTCTGGAATGGATGATGGGCCAACTTATCTTTTATTCAGAGGTCCGCATCGCTTTCAGCAAAATCACCGCCAGATTACATGCCCCAACAGAAGAACACCTAAAGGGAGGAAGGAAGGTGGAGAAGAGGGGACGCACAGGCTCGTCTACAGACACCCTCCGGTAACTAATAGAATTGTCGCCGACGAAATGATGCCACAACAGTTGCTTAGTATTTAAAAGAATATTTAATGTTAAAATTTAAAAGAACACCTCCACCAGAAAACAGAACATGCATCAGCCAGCATTAAATTACAAAAAATAAAATAAAACCTCAGCTAGAATTCTCACTGTAGAATAAATAATAAAAAAAATATTTAAAGGTCGAAATCAATTAACAATTACCTGAGGTAAGAGAAAGAAAAGCTACAAAACAAATAAATACTTAATAAGCACCTGACATACTCCCAACTGAACCATGAGGCCCTTGGAGAATCAAAAAACACTAAATAGTGCAAAATTTTACCAAAAACAAGGTACCGAATGAATAACGTAGGAGTACAAAAGAAAACTCCAAAAAAGGAAAACCAAAGGATAATTTAAAAACAAAATAAGTTAACCAACACTACCATGACCCAAGAACGTGCACTTCAAAAAAACGCCAGAAACAAAACCCATAATGCACTTCTGTCAACAAGTTACCATGGCGACCAAGAACAGTTGATGGTACATAAGTACGTATTTATGTGAAATGCCTAATTTTACATTAAAAAAAACTTCTCCAGTGAGAAAACAGCAAGATATAACCAAACTCTAGACATCACGAGGCCAAAATGTTTTTAAAAGGCATCATATCAAAAATAAAAACCGATCGGCTAATGATCAAATTAGGCCTACTTTTCCATAGATTAGTCTGGTCAGTGTTAGAATGTAATAAAAAGAAAAATGCTTTAGCCAGACGCCAAATAATAAAATAAGAAGAAAAACAGAAGTGTTCCCCGGACTTAATTGTTCAACAAAATTTTACATTTTTAAAGGTGACTTATCAAGGCCAAAGTCAACCTTCAGAACAAAAAACTTTCAGTACACAATGCAAAATATGGAGCTCCAATAATCATCATACTAATATATAAACAAGATGTTCAGTAAAGAACATATAGCCTACTTTCTCCTAAATGCATGGGTATTGTTATAACTCTTTGTCCTTTTCAAGGAGTATGATTGAATGTTGGTTGTAGTAGCTTTTTGAAATACAACGTGCTATAGGGATATTAAACATGAATATGAGGTGCCCATTGCTAGTGCTACCTCTGTACCAAATTTCGTTCATTCGGTTCTACCGTGTTCGAATTAATAGGGGGAATCAATTTTGACATAAAGATGGCCGCCATCCGCAAACTATTAGGCTAATGACCTATTAGATTGGTCAAAGGATGCTCCCTCCATAATGGTATGTTGTTGCAAAGTTTGGTAGAGATCGGATGATTAGGTTAATCGTAATTTGATTTAAGCTCTGAACATTCGTGTGGCCGCCATTACTTTTCAGTCAAGATGGCGGCGATATAAAACATGACACTGAGGGGCCCTTTGCTAGTGCTACCTCTGTACCAAATTTCGTTCCATTCGGTTCCACCGTGTTCGAATTAATAGGCGGAATCAATTTTGACATAAAGATGGCCGCCATCCTCAAACTGTTAGGCGAATGACCTATTAGATTGGTCAAAGGATGCTCCCTCCATAACGGTATGTAGTTGCAGAATTTGGTAGAGATCGGATGATTAGGTTAATCGTAATTTGATTTAAGCTTTGAACATTCGTGTGGCCGCCATTACGTTTCAGCCTAGATGGCGGCAATATAAAACATGACACTGAGGTGCCCTTTGCTAGTGCTACCTCTGTACCAAATTTCGTTCCATTCGGTTCCACCGAGTTGGAATTAATAGGGGGAATCAATTTTGACATAAAGATGGCCGCCATCCGCAAACTATTAGGCTAATAACCTATTAGATTGGTCAAAGGATGCTCCCTCCATAGAGGTATGTTGTTGCAAAGTTTGGTAGAGATCGGATGGTTATGTTAGTCGTAATTTAACTTAAGCCTTGAACATTTGTGTGGCCGCCTTTACGTTTCTGTCAATACGGCGGCGATACAAAACATGACACTGAGGTGCCCTTTGCTAGTGCTACCTCTGAACCAAATTTCGTTCCATTCGGTTCCACCGTGTTCGAATTAATAGGGGGAATCAATTTTGACATAAAGATGGCCGCCATCCGCAAACTATTAGGCTAATAACCTATTAGATTGGTCAAAGGATGCTTCCTCCATAAAGGTAGGTTGTTGCAAAGTTTGGTAGAGATCGGATGGTTATGTTAGTCGTAATTTAACTTAAGATTTGAACATTTGTGTGGCCGCCATTACGTTTCTGTCACTATGGCGGCAATATAAAACATGACACTGAGATACCCTTTGCTAGTGCTACCTCTGTACCAAATTTCGTTCCATTCGGTTTCACCGTGTTTGATTTTCACACAAAGATGGCCGCCATCCGCAAACTATTAGGCTAATGACCTATTCGTTTGGTCAAAGGATGCTTCCTCTATAAGGGTATGTTGTTGCAAAATATGTTAGAGATCGGATGATTAGGTTAATCGTAATTTGATTTAAGCTTTGAACATTTGTGTGGCCGCCATTACGTTTCCGTCAAGATGGCGGCGATATAAAACATGACACTGAGGTGCCTTTCGTTAGTACTACCTCTGTACCAAATTTCGTTCCATTCGGTTGCACCGTGTTCGAATTAATAGGGGGAATCGTTTTTCACACAAAGATGGCCGCCATCCGCAAACTATTAGGCTGATGATCTATTAGTTTGGTCAAAGGATCCTCCCCCCGTAAAGGTATGTTGTTGCAAAATTTGGTAGAGATCAAATGATTAGGTTAGTCGTAATTTGATTTAAGCTTTGAACATTCGTGTTGCCGCCATTACGTCTCAGTCAAGATGGCGGCAATACAAAACATGACACTGAGGTGCCCTTTGCTAGTGCTACCTCTGAACCAAATTTCGTTCCATTCGGTTCCACCGTGTTCGAATTAATAGGGGGAATCAATTTTGACATAAAGATGGCCGCCATCCGCAAACTATTAGGCTAATAACCTATTAGATTGGTCAAAGGATGCTTCCTCCATAAAGGTATGTTGTTGCAAAGTTTGGTAGAGATTGGATGGTTATGTTAGTCGTAATTTAACTTAAGCTTTGAACATTTGTGTGGCCGCCATTACGTTTCCGTCACTATGGCGGCGATATAAAACATGACACTGAGATACCCTTTGCTAGTGCTACCTCTGTACCAAATTTCGTTCCATTCGGTTTCACCGTGTTTGATTTTCACACAAAGATGGCCGCCATCCGCAAACTATTAGGCTAATGACCTATTCGTTTGGTCAAAGGATGCTTCCTCTATAAGGGTATGTTGTTGCAAAATTTGGTAGAGATCGGATGATTAGGTTAATCGTAATTTGATTTAAGCTTTGAACATTTGTGTGGCCACCATTACGTTTCCGTCAAGATGGGGGCGATATAAAACATGACACTGAGGTGCCTTTTCTTAGTACTACCTCTGTACCAAATTTCGTTCCATTCGGTTGCACCGTGTTCGAATTAATAGGGGGAATCGATTTTCACACAAAGATGGCCGCCATCCGCAAACTATTAGGCTGATGATCTATTAGTTTGGTCAAAGGATCCTCCCCCCGTAAAGGTATGTTGTTGCAAAATTTGGTAGAGATCAAATGATTAGGTTAGTCGTAATTTGATTTAAGCTTTGAACATTTGTGTGGCCGCCATTACGTTTCCGTCAAGATTGCGGCGATATAAAACATGACACTGAGGTTCCTTTTGTTAGTACTACCTCTGTACCAAATTACGTTCCATTCGGTTCCACCGTGTTCGAATTAATAGGCGGAATCAATTTTGACATAAAGATGGCCGCCATCCGCAAACTATTAGGCTAATAACCTATTAGATTGGTCAAAGGATGCTCCCTCCATAGAGGTATGTTGTTGCAAAGTTTGGTAGAGATCGGATGGTTATGTTAGTCGTAATTTAACTTAAGCCTTGAACATTTGTGTGGCCGCCTTTACGTTTCTGTCAATACGGCGGCGATACAAAACATGACACTGAGGTGCCCTTTGCTAGTGCTACCTCTGAACCAAATTTCGTTCCATTCGGTTCCACCGTGTTCGAATTAATAGGGGGAATCAATTTTGACATAAAGATGGCCGCCATCCGCAAACTATTAGGCTAATAACCTATTAGATTGGTCAAAGGATGCTTCCTCCATAAAGGTATGTTGTTGCAAAGTTTGGTAGAGATCGGATGGTTATGTTAGTCGTAATTTAACTTAAGATTTGAACATTTGTGTGGCCGCCATTACGTTTCTGTCACTATGGCGGCAATATAAAACATGACACTGAGATACCCTTTGCTAGTGCTACCTCTGTACCAAATTTCGTTCCATTCGGTTTCACCGTGTTTGATTTTCACACAAAGATGGCCGCCATCCGCAAACTATTAGGCTAATGACCTATTCGTTTGATCAAAGGATGCTTCCTCTATAAGGGTATGTTGTTGCAAAATTTGGTAGAGATCGGATGATTAGGTTAATCGTAATTTGATTTAAGCTTTGAACATTTGTGTGGCCACCATTACGTTTCCGTCAAGATGGGGGCGATATAAAACATGACACTGAGGTGCCTTTTGTTAGTACTACCTCTGTACCAAATTTCGTTCCATTCGGTTGCACCGTGTTCGAATTAATAGGGGGAATCGATTTTCACACAAAGATGGCCGCCATACGCAAACTATTAGGCTGATGATCCATTAGTTTGGTCAAAGGATCCTCCCCCCGTAAAGGTATGTTGTTGCAAAATTTGGTAGAGACCAAATGATTAGGTTAGTCGTAATTTGATTTAAGCTTTGAACATTTGTGTGGCCGCCATTACGTTTCCGACAAAATGGCGGCGATATAAAACATGACACTGAGGTGCCTTTTGTTAGTACTACCTCTGTACCAAATTACGTTCCATTCGGTTGCACCGTGTTCGAATTAATAGGGGGAATCGATTTTCACACAAAGATGGCCGCCATCTGCAAACTATTACGCTGATGACCTATTGGTTTGGTCAAAGGATGTTCCCCCCATAAAGGTATGTTGTTGCAAAATTTGGTAGAGATCGGATGATTAGGTTAGTCGTAATTTGATTTAAGCTTTGAACATTTGTGGGGCCGCCATTGCGTTTCCGTCAAGATGGCGGCGATATAAAACATGACACTGAGGTGTCCTTTGCTAGTGCTACCTTTGTACCAAATTTCGTTCAATTCGCATTCACCGTGTTCGAATTGATAGGGGGGGACAGACATTCAGAGTACACACACTCACACACAGACACACACACACACAGACTCACACACACACAAACACACACACCCACACTGACTCACACACACACATACACACACACAGACAGACACACTTTTTTCGCCCTGTGTTGATCTCATAAGTCTACCTTCATTTTTTGAAAAAATCGAAAGTAGGCTAAACAAGATGTTCAGTAAAGAACACATAGCCTAATTTCTCCTAAATGCATGGGTATTGTTATAACTCTTTGTCCTTTTCAAGGAGTATGATTGAATGTTGGTTGTAGTAGCTTTTTGAAATACAACGTGCTATAGGGATATTAAACATGAATATGTGGTGCCCTTTGCTAGTGCTACCTCTGTACCAAATTTCGTTCATTCGGTTCTACCGTGTTCGAATTAATAGGGGGAATCAATTTTGACATAAAGATGGCCGTCATCCGCAAACTATTAGGCTAATGACCTATTAGATTGGTCAAAGGATGCTCCCTCCATAAAGGTATGTTGTTGCAAAGTTTGGTAGAGATCGGATGGTTATGTTAGTCCCAATTTGATTTGAGCTTTAAACATTTGTGTGGCCGCCATTACGTTTTTGTCAATATGGCGGCGATATTAATCATGACACTGAGATGCCCTTTGCTAGTGCTATCTCTGTACCAAATTTCGTTCCATTCGGTTTCACCGTGTTCGAATTAATAGGGGGAATCGATTCTGACACAAAGATGGCCGCCATCCGCAAACTATTAGGCGAATGACCTATTAGATTGGTCAAAGGATGCTCCCTCCATAAAGGTATGTAGTTGCAAAATTTGGTAGAGATCGGATGATTAGGTTAATCGTAATTTGATTTAAGCTTTGAACATTCGTGTGGCCGCCATTACTTTTCAGTCAAGATGGCGGCGATATAAAACATGACAGTGAGGTGCCCTTTGCTAGTGCTACCTCTGTACCAAATTTCGTTCCATTCGGTTCCACCGTGTTCGAATTAATAGGCGGAATCGATTTTGACATAAAGATGGCCGCCATCCTCAAACTGTTAGGCGAATGCCCTATTAGATTGGTCAAAGGATGCTCCCTCCATAAAGGTATATAGTTGCAGAATTTGGTAGAGATCGGATGATTAGGTTAATCGTAATTTTATTTAAGCTTTGAACATTCGTGTGGCCGCCATTACGTTTCAGCCAATATGGCGGCGATATAATACATGACACTGAGGTGCCCTTTGATAGTGCTACCTCCGTACCAAATTTCGTTCCATTCGGTTCCACCGTGTTCGAATTAATAGGGGGAATCAATTTTGACATAAAGATGGCCGCCATCCGCAAACTATTAAGCTAATAACCTATTAGATTGGTCAAAGGGATGCTCCCTCCATAAAGGTATGTTGTTGCAAAGTTTGGTAGAGATCGGATGGTTATGTTAGTCGTAATTTAACTTAAGCCTTGAACATTTGTGTGGCCGCCTTTACGTTTCTGTCAAAACGGCGGCGATACAAAACATGACACTGAGGTGCCCTTTGCTAGTGCTACCTCTGAACCAAATTTCGTTCCATTCGGTTCCACCGTGTTCGAATTAATAGGGGAATCAATTTTGACATAAAGATGGCCGTCATCCGCAAAACTATTAGGCTAATAACCTATTAGATTGGTCAAAGGATGCTTCCTCCATAAAGGTATGTTGTTGCAAAGTTTGGTAGAGATCGGATGGTTATGTTAGTCATAATTTAACTTAAGCTTTGAACATTTGTGTGGCCGCCATTACGTTCCTGTCACTATGGCGGCGATATAAAACATGACACTGGGATACCCTTTGCTAGTGCTACCTCTGTACCAAATTTCGTTCCATTCGGTTTCACCGTGTTTGATTTTCACACAAAGATGGCCGCCATCCACAAACTATTAGGCTAATGACCTATTCGTTTGGTCAAAGGATGCTTCCTTTAAAAGGGTATGTTTTTGCAAAATTTGGTAGAGATCGGATGATTAGGTTAATCGTGATTTGTTTTAAGCTTTGAACATTTGTGTGGCCGCCATCACGTTTCCATCAAGATGGCGGCGATATAAAACATGACACTGAGGTGCCTTTTGTTAGTACTACCTCTGTACCAAATTTCGTTCCATTCGGTTGCACCGTGTTCGAATTAATAGGGGGAATCGATTTTTACACAAAGATGGCCGCCATCCGCAAACTATTAGGCTGATGATCTATTAGTTTGGTCGAAGGATCCTCCCCCCGTAAAGGTATGTTGTTGCAAAATTTGGTAGAGATCAAATGATTAGGTTAGTCGTAATTTGATTTAAACTTAGAACATTCGTGTGGCCGCCATTACGTTTCAGTCAAGATGGCGGCGATACAAAACATGACACTGAGGTGCCCTTTGCTAGTGCTACCTCTGAACCAAATTTCGTTCCATTCGGTTCCACCGTGTTCGAATTAATAGGGGGAATCAATTTTGACATAAAGATGGCCGCCATCCGCAAACTATTAGGCTAATAACCTATTAGATTGGTCAAAGGATGCTTCCTCCATAAAGGTATGTTGTTGCAAAGTTTGGTAGAGATCGGATGGTTATGTTAGTCGTAATTTAACTTAAGCGTTGAACATTTGTGTGGCCGCCATTACGTTTCTGTCACTATGGCGGCGATATAAAACATGAAACTGAGATACCCTTTGCTAGTGCTACCTCTGTACCAAATTTCGTTCCATTCGTTTTCACCGTGTTTGATTTTCACACAAAGATGGCCGCCATCCGCAAGCTATTAGGCTAATGACCTATTCGTTCGGTCAAAGGATGCTTCCTCTATAAGGGTATGTTGTTGCAAAATTTGGAAGTGATCGGATGATTAGGTTAATCGTAATTTGATTTAAGCTTTGAACATTTGTGTGGCCGCCATTACGTTTCCGTCAAGATGGCGGCGATATAAAACATGACACTGAGGTGCCTTTTGTTAGTACTACCTCTGTACCAAATTTCGTTCCATTCGGTTGCACCGTGTTCGAATTAATAGGGGGAATCGATTTTCACACAATGATGGCCGCCATCCGCAAACTATTAGGCTGATGATCTATTAGTTTGGTCAAAGGATCCTCCCCCCGTAAAGGTATGTTGTTGCAAAATTTGGTAGAGATCGGATGATTAGGTTAGTCGTAATTTGATTTAAGCTTTGAACATTTGTGGGGCCGCCATTGCATTTCGGTCAAGATGGCGGCGATATAAAACATGACACTGAGGTGTCCTTTGCTAGTGCTACCTTTGTACCAAATTTCGTTCAATTCGCATTCACCGTGTTCGAATTGATAGGGGGGGGGACTGATATTCAGAGTACACACACTCACACACAGACACACACACACACAGACTCACACACACACATACACACACACACACACACAGACTCACACACACACATACACACACACAGACAGACACACTTTTTTCGCCCTGTGTTGATCTCATAAGTCTACTTTCATTTTTTGCCAAAATCGAAAGTAGGCTAAAAATGAGATGGTGTTTGTCTGTCTGTCTGTCTGTCTGTCTGTTACTCAATAACTCAAGAACCACTGGTCCGATTTAAATGAAATTTTGCATGGATGTAGCTGATTTACCAGGTTTACATATAGGATACTTTTGATTTCGAAATTTTGCACTATTAAAAAATGGCGACTATTTTAGTGACGTCATTAGACCCTTTGGTTTCAAAATTTCATATTTCCATTTCAAATAAAAAGAGAACGGTAGGAAATAGCAAACTTTCGAAGGCACATTCGAGCTTTGAAATTTAATTTCCTATCCGAAGGGTCCTTATCACTTTTCGTGTATCTCCAACAGTTAGCGAGTAAAAACGACATTTGTGACGTCACTACACCCTTTGGTTTCAAAATTTCATATTTCCTTTTCAAATAAAAAGAGAACGCCAAGAAATAGCAAACTTTTGATGGTAAACATGAGCTTTTACATTCAATTTTCTATCCGAAAGGTCCTTATCACTTTTCGTATATCTCCAACGGTTAGCGAGTAAAACCAGAATATGTGCAATAAAACACGGTCAACACCGGGCCGTGCAGTATATCTCTCTATATATAAAAATGAAAATTTGTGTGTTTATCTCTGAATTTCTACGGAAATTTGAGATGTTTACACGTTTCAGACTGTTTTATGATGGATGCGCGAGAAAATAATTTTTTTGTATGTCTGTTTGTTTGTTTGTCTGTGGACAAATTTGTTCCCTTATAACTCGAGAACGGCTGGGTGTATCAACGTAAAATTTGGTACAGATATCCATCAGAGGCACGACACCAATCATTGATGTAACCCTTCTCCGTACCTCTCATAAAAGGGGGCCTACCCCCTTAAAATACATGCTGAAATAGGCGTAGAAGGACGAGACAAAACTCATTTTCAGCCCCTCAATGTGAGAGACAAAACTCGGGTCCCCGAAAACCACATTTTAAGGACCGAAGACCAACCGTTTTTTAGATATTCCCAGAAAACTAATTTAATTTAATAAACTAATGAACGAATGCAAGCCAGTAACCATGCCAACGGATTCTCAGAGGTCCCATCTATTGCTGTAAGACGCAATGCAATTCCATGAATTACATTAGTGTGAAAGTTTGCAAACGTCTAGAAGGTTATCACGGAACCAAAGCCGTAAAATTCATCAATACGTTTAACGCGGGGTACTCTAGAATTTTTTCACGCGATTTACACCTGCGGGTGTGGTACGGCAGGTCTATTATATTCCTATCCCCATATTATTCATTCATTCATTCATTCATTCATTTCGTATAGGCCATCTATGGACCGCGTCATTCCAACCGTCTCCTACTGGCTTTGATGTTTGCCCTGTACGCCCGCATTCGTTCTCGGTGGACTTCCTTCCGTTCCTGGGTCCAAATCTTTCCCGTTTTCAGCTTCGGTTTTTCTTGGAAACCTTTACAAGCTTGAAGTTTCCCTTTGAGTGGGACGCACTCCTGAATGTCTGTTGGTGTAATCCCCACTTCTTTCAGATCTTTATCCAGTTCAATGAACCAGGCCCATTTTGTTTTCCTCTCCTGAAAGTAAGTTATGTTGCGGTTGGTCAGTCTCGCTGGGCTCATATGCCCAACAAATGGTAACCTTCTCTTCCGGATGACGTTGCTTATCTTCTCCACATGAGTATATAGGTTATGGTTATGCCGTTTTCTGTATTCCCCATTATCTTTGATGGAGCCCAATATCTTTCTCAAAATTTTTCTTTCTTTGGCCTCCAGTTTCTCGACCAAGCCTTTTTTGTTCATCGTGAGGCATTCAGAAGCATGCAAGACTTCCGGACGGATGACACTGCAGTAATGTTTTAGTTTTGCGTTGAAGGATATTGACCTTTTCATATAGATGTCCTTAGTTAAATGGTAGGCCATTTCCATTTTGCTCAAGCGCGATGTGAATGCTTCTTTCTCTGATAATATCCCTTCCCTGACCCGTCCTGAAAATAAAAGTACATGGCCATTGGCTGAATAAAAAATAATAAAAAATAGGAGTTATAATTTCTCCCTATATTATATTATTATTAGTATTATATTATGGCGTACAACGACGAGACAAAGCCCCTCGGTGCCAGCAACAAAACTCGGGGGCCCTAAAGGGTCCTCGAAAACTACATTATAAGGCTCTAAATCCAACAGTTTTATGTGACGTGTATTGCGTTTCGTCTACAAGACTTTCAATTGTATTTCACGTCAGGAAGTACACGTTAGGTGAATTTAGTCTGAGAGCACATTTTAACTATTTTTTTTGTCGACATACGGGTTCATCATAAGGATGATTTTATTTGATACTGTGTGGTAGATATACCCATATTTGGATATCTGGGTAATATGTTGTAGACAATAGAATTGTCTGTCTGTCTTTCTGTGTATCTTTATGTACGCCTATACCTCGTGTTCGGATGCTTGGTGCATCTTAAAATTAGGTATGGTAACCATGAGAGTCAATACACCAATCATTTATAAAACTCTTCACCGTGCTTTTCATACAGTAGAAGGGTGGATATAGAGAAAAACTTCTCAATATATGCTAAAATATGCGAAATATAAAAATTATCCTACAAGGACGACCAAAGCATATGTTGCGCTTCTCAATGTGAGACAGATAATTCGGGAATCTATAAAGGGTCTCCGAAAACTACATTTTAAGGGCCTTAAATTAACAGTGTGTGTGATATTCCCAATAAACTAACTTCGTTCTGATAAACTTGATGGATTGACAAACCGCTAACCATTGCACAGTAGCTCAATTGATAATGTCTGGTGTTAACTACGAACACCGTTCGAAGAACGGGTACTTCTGCTGGTTTAAAATAAATAAAATGCCAAAACATACCTTTAGGGGAGACACTAATTTTTTTAACACTACTTAGATATCCTTAAAGGATTTATATCACCAAAAATAAAATAAAATATGAGATGGCTGACAACTGCCGGTCGAAGAGAAGCACACTAATATCGCATTTTCATATAAAGGTCCAAGAAACTATTTACACGATTATCACAGATGATAGTTGCACACTAATACTTCATGTATCATCCAATACTGGGATAAATCCCCAAGTTAGCGGGGACGAGGGCGAAAGCCCTCGCCCCTTGACGAGAATCAGAATATGCGTCTTTCTTCACCCAGCGAACAGTCACCAGTCAGTATCCACAAGATGGAGGACTCAAACGAAGGGGGCCACCCACCATGCACCAGGATTATTTAAATTGGACCAATTAAATTTAGCCACATATTACGACAATGTGCTTAACCAAATAATATTCACACGACACCATTAAAATGTTTTGGCGGCATGATGCAAATAAAGTCTTTTGTTTCATGACGTAGAATATAATATCCTTCAAATATGTCTCGACTAGGATGAGATCAGAAGACACCACAAATTCACTCTAGCGGTGGAAGATACAAGCTCGGCTAGAGGCCAATAGATGCTGCCATCTCTAGTTCCTAAGCGGAACCAAGCCATCAGGCGGTCGTTTTAAAGGTCGGGGACACATGAATATAGGGAAGATACATATTTAAAAACGTTGGTACGGGCATTGCACGTAACAGTCTCCCTCCCTTAAGCGTGAACACCATTCACGAATATGCCTAGGCATAGGCAGTACTCCAAAACTAGTCGATTCACCAAGCATATTTCCATAAGATAATGTTCACCAGTTAACCCCTATTGATGGATAAAAACCGCATCGTTTTGGTTAGGAAGAGTGCAGGGTCAGATTATCAGTGATGGGATAATTGATCACCTCGCAAACCACTTAGTCAACAGCATCACTGTGTCCATAAGTCTTCAGAAACTCAGAACACCCGCACCTGCAGTGCTTTCAGAGTCCGAGACACGTTAGGTAAATTTTCAATAAGTCCAATGTTGTTAGCCTTAGACGAAGTAGGTGGAAGCAAAGTGCAAGATATCATGCGACGAGTGGCCAGCCATTTACAAAACAGACGTTAATCTTACTTCAAAAATAAAAGTTTACAGAAATTACTAACTCTTAATACATTTTATAAATGAGAAATAAATTTGAATTTATATGAAGAAAATCCTGACCATGCCCTAGATCCGTGCTCACAATAGTTAATTAAATAACAAGGTTACCAATTTACAGAATAGTAGTACCTTTCAAGAGTACATGAGTTAAACGACAATACATTTAGAAGGAGCAACGGTAGAGGAATGACCACTCAAATTCCCAAGGAAACAGGTATACAATATCACCATGAGTTAGGTCTCCCACCAAGTCCAACTTACATGCTAGTATCTTCTACGAGAACATCAAAATTAGTTACAATTTTACAATTTACCATTAAATGGGAATTACCCAACAGTTACAAGTAGTATCCCAGTAGAGTTTTTAAAACCCAATTCAAAATTCAAGAAGGAACAGATGCCTGAAGGCTTCAATGAAGGTTAGGGATACTCTACATTATTCAAAAATCAGTTTACAAAATTTATGGTAGCATTTCCTCATTACAAACCCTTCCACCTCGTTTTATGTGCGACAGATGCACTCTGGAAATTTTGTTGGCCTTAGGGTTTCGAATAAGAAGAGTAACGGGTGTCAAGAATGCCTCTACATAACAGGGGTCTTTGAAGCGAGGGGTCAACTTGCTAGAAACAAGATTACTGACACCCTTGGGCTCGAAATTGCGTACGTACACAACATCACCAATTTCCAAATCAGTTGGCTTGCGACAGGCATTGTGTCGCTTGGCAAGTTGGTCATGTGATACCTTAATGCACTCTCTAGCCTTGTCGAATTTCGCCCTCATATCCTCGGGCGTGAAACTGTCTGGAAGGAGATCGTGCAGGTTCCACAGATTAGACAACGGAGAATTAGCCATAAAGGAAAACATTAACGAAAAAGGGGTGGCTTGCGTGCTCTCATGCACGGCGGTGTTGAAAGCAAAATTGAGCCAATGCAAATTAGAATCCCACTTGGAATGGTCGTCGTGGTGGAAAGCAATCAGAGCAGAACGGAGATTACGATTGACTCGCTCAGCGAGAGACGGGTTAGGAAAATAGGGAGTGGTGGTTACATGCGAAATAGCATAATCAAATAAGAATTGACGGAACTGATGAGATACAAAGCACTTGGCATTATCTGACACCAGGAACTGACATGGCCCAAAAGATGAAAAGATGGAATTAAGACACTTTATGACGAACTGGTCGTAGCCTGTCTGGTGGGGAATATCCAACTAAACCGGGTGAAACCGTCAGTGCAAACAAGCGCAAATTGGTTTCCCCGACCAGATCGAGGGAACGGGCCAATATGGTCGATAAAAAGCCTCTCCATGGGTCTAGATGCCGGTTCAGATGACAACAGGCCAACCTTAGTAGAAACCGGAGGTTTGCTAATACTACATGAAGCACAATTTCTAATGAGCCTCCTGATGTCGCCATCCATACTTTGCCAAATGAAGAACTGTCTGATCTTAGCACGGGTCTTGAATACTCCTAGGTGGCCACCAATAGGAGATTCGTGATAGTAACGAAAGATTTCCGGAATGAGGACCGACGGGTGCACAATTTTAGGTAGACGGTCTTGACGAGATGAACAACACAATACACCATCCTTTAGAGAGTAGGGCTTGATCACTTCCCCAGAATTGATTCGGTCAATTAGGCTAGATAAGGAGAGATTTTCTTTCTGGAATCTCCTCACATCTTCAAAAAGCACAGGGGAATTGCTGAGAACGACATTGACATAATTTACAGCTGATACAAGGTTTACGGGTTCACATCCTTGAATATTCTCTTCGCATGTTTCCTCATACATGCGGCTTAATGAATCAGCTACCGCATTTTCTGACCCACGAATATGGTGGACCGTGAACTGGAATGACAGGATCCTAGTTGCCCATCTGGCAATCCTACCAGTTTTACGGGGTTTCCCTAACACCCAGCTCAAGGCTATGTTATCGGTCTCAAGGAGAAACTTATTTTTCCAGGGCGAACAACACTGCTAAACCCTCAAGTTCGTATATGGAATACTTCCTCTCTGAGTCCGTTAAGGTACGAGAAGCGTATGCAATGGGTTGCCTACCCAGATCAGACTCTTGCAGTAGGACACAACCAACACCACGACCAGACGCATCAGTCTGCACAATGAATTGCTTCCCAAAATCCGGAATGGCTAATACAGGGGCGTTAGAGAGCGCAAGCTTTAGATCTTCGAAGGCTGCCTGCTGAGAGGGACCCCACTCAAACTTCACAGCCTTTTTGCGTAATTGATTTAGAGGAGCAGCACGGTCGGCAAAGTTACTGATGAACTTACGGAAGAAGTTCACCATACCAATATAACGAGCAACACCCTTGGCGTTCTTGGGTGGTTTAAAATCTCGGATGGCCTGCGTACGAGACTGGTCCACAGAGATACCAGATTCGGAAACAATATGTCCCAAGAAGGAAATTTTGGGCTTGGCAAAGGAAACCTTGGACAATTTGACGGTAAGGCCAGCGTCACGCAACCGATCAAGTACAACCTTCAGATGATCAACGTGTTCCTCGAAGGACTCAGAATAGATCACCACATCGTCAAGATAGTGGTACACAAATTTGAATGTAATTTCTGAAAACACCTTGTCGAGAAGTCTGCTCAACACAGCGGCTCCAGTGGATAGGCCAAATGGGACACGGGCATACTCAAACAGGTTCCAGTCAGTGGAAAAAGCAGTAACATGCCTGGATTCCGGAGAGAGGGGAATTTGGAAGTAAGAAGAATTTAAATCGAGGATCGTGAACACCTTCGCGTTGCGAAACCAACTAAAGCATGTATGAAGGTCCGGCAAAGGGATGGATTGTAAAACAACTTTTTGATTAAGAGCCCTATAGTCGACCACAGGCCGAAAACCACCGTTAGGTTTTGGCACTAGGAATACAGGGGATGAGTAGGCAGAGATAGAGGGTTGGATTACACCTTCTTCCAACATCTTGTCGATAATCTTCCGAAGTTCAGCCATCCTGGGCGGGGCAAGGTGATACGGGCTGGAACGCACCGGCACAGAATCGGTTAGCTCAATCTTGTATTCCATCAAATGGGTTACACCCAACTTGTCAGTAAATACATCACTATACTCCTGGCATAACCTCTTAATGGCATCCTTTTGAGGACCCGTTAAATTTTCCAGATCGAGATCCTCAATAGTCACAGGTTCACTAACTGAATTGACAGCAGGAGAAGATAAAACCGGGTTAAACGATAACTTACTTTGCGGGTTAAATTTAAATCATAAGTTGCGAGCACCAAAATCATGAAGCATACCAACGTGGGACATGAAATTAGCTCCAATGATCACAGAACAAGAAAGATTTCTGGCAACAAAAAATTTAAACTTCCAAGAAAAATTTAGAATATGGATTTTGACTGTCATACTACCCAAAATATTTAAGTTTGAACAATTTGCCGAAATAAAAGATTCATTGTTAGGCTCTAACTCAGGTAGATGGCAAACACTCTTCATAGATAAAAACCAGACCTCGCTTATAAAGGATGCGACACTACCAGAATCAAGCAATGCAGAAACGGGCTCGTCATTAACACAAATTTCAATAAACGGGTATATTCCTTTAGCCACAGGAGAAATTCCAAAATCATTATTCACTCTAAAACGTTTACAATTAGATGACGAGGACACCCGCACCACAGGTTTCACATTATGTTTAGAATTAGGCTGACTTGCCACGACATTGCTCACCGACAGGTTAGGTAGGTCAGAGACATAAGCAGAATTAGCACGTGATGATTTAGTTTTCAAAGAGTTATCAAGATTTTCATTAGTAGGGCGACCGGAAACTTCACAGGGTTTTCCCAAATTTTCATACACAGAAATATCCTTAGAAGTAACATCCGAATTGGTCTCCAAAATATCCCGTCATTGGCGATACACAACCTGGTTATTCGGACACACATTCTTAACATGTCCTACGCCACCGCACGTGTGGCACTTAACATTGGGTCTAGGATGAAACATAACCTTAGGAGGGGGACGAGACATCAAGGAAGGAGGGGGACGAGACATCAAGGAAGGAGGGGGACGAGACATCAAGGAAGGAGGAGGAACATTAGCTACACGAAGGGAATCTGCATGTTTCACAGCCATAGCCTCTATAACGACCTGTTTCAGCTCGACAAATGACGAAGGCCTGGTACACATAGTCATGTATGACCTATATTGAGGCGAAAACCCATTTACAATAGACGACACCAATTGTCGTTCAGTTAAAGGGGATGCAAATACCTGGGCATATACCTTAATGTCACTGACATAGTCGCTAAGTGACTCGTCCAACCTTTGGACACGATATAAGAACTTTTGCTCAAGAGTACAAAGGGCACTCGCAGGGACAAAAAAAACCACAACACTTCCCTAATGAACATGGCTAAGGGCATGCGGAGGTGGATAGCTTCAATCAGCTTTTCGCGCAGCATACCGGATGCAACAGGATACAACAGTTGGAAAACCTGATTTTCCGACATCCCAAAAATCGAGGCATGGTTACCCAATTCGACCACTTGCTTTAAAAATAGGACCACCTGGGTAACGTCATCTAGGTTGAAACTCTTCAACTTAGTTAAGAAACTAGAAATTAACGGTAGGCGAGTACGTAGCATTTGGAAAAGAGACATTATTACCAGGGCAGCTCGCTCGCACACCCTCTACAGGAGACAAAACATTTACATTGCCAGAGAAAAAACTGGGATGCAATGGGTCGGCAGGACCCAGGAAATCATTAGGTGACCTAACATGAGAAGAATGACCGTATGCACGGTTAAGTGGTCTGGACGAGCCAGAACCAGGCAATAGAGGGGCAGGCAAACCACTACGAGTAATCGATCCCAAATCCTCAGACCTAGTAAACAGAGCTGATTCACGTTCAACCCCAGAAGAACGCTCCAAATTCACAAGGTTATCTCTTAAGTCAATTAAATCAAAAGCACTATTATTGTCGGCCATTTTGAAAAACACAGAATGCAGGCAGACAATACAGAAAGAAACAAATTTCAGGAATTACGAGGACAGTTTACACTTTCACAACAATACCATAAACTACCAATTACCAACACCATAGATTAGGTTGACACTCGAACACAGCCACAATACTATACAAAATCATGCACAATGCTGCCCAGAACTGCAGACTTCATCGCTTGCTTGGCTCGAGAACAGGAAGCTAAATTACAAAAATTGCCACAAACCACATGGCAAACAGCTTCAGACAGGGCTCCTCGATGCCTTCACTCGTAGCATATAGGCTATCAGAAAATGAACTAACCCCACATTTCCCATGCCAAGAACACATGCCAGTCACTCACCAAGCTTCATCTTCACTGGGAATGTTGCATTACAAACAGGATAAAATTCAGCATAAACACCTCACTTGGAACAGGTCACTTACATATCACCACATGGATATTCAGAGGCAAACATGAAATCAAACAAACGACAAGGATTAGCAAAACATAACATCAAGTGCACTGGCATTACACATCTCATCAGCAACCGCTCTACCAGCATCAGAAGGGTCCATAAAATGAGCCTGCGGGGCATGGTGGAGGGGATAGTTGCAGAAGCGAACACGAGTGCGATCTGCTACCAACTGCGCCACCCAGGCTGTGGAATGGATGATGGGCCAACTTACCTTATATTCAGAGGTCCGCATCGCTTTCAGCAAAATCACCGCCAGATGACATGCCCCAACAGAAGAACACCTGAAGGGAGGAAGGAAGGTGGAGAAGAGGGGACGCACAGGCTCGTCTACAGACACCCTCCGGTAACTAATAGAATTGTCGCCGACGAAATGATGCCACAACAGTTGCTTAGTATTTAAAAGAATATTTAATGTTAAAATTTAAAAGAACACCTCCACCAGAATACAGAACATGCATCAGCCAGCATTAAATTACAAAAAATAAAATAAAACCTCAGCTAGAATTCTCACTGTAGAATAAATAATTTAAAAACGTTTTAAAGGTCGGGGACACATGAATATAGGGGAGATACATATTTAAAAACGTTGGTACGGGCATTGCACGTAGCAATAATAATAAGTTATTTTAATAAAATTGTAATTATTTTATTTAAATTAATTTTCAATTAGTTCACATTGTGTAAAACCTAATCGGGGCTCTTTCACATATATATATTTATCTATAATTTTAATTAATATTTACATTCATAAATAAGTAACTAATCTTTTAAAATAATCAATTTAAATGTATTGAAATTTTAATTATTTTAATAATCTATATTAGCTGAGACAAACTCATCATTAAGATTAGAGTTAAACCTAAAAACATTCTTATTTGAAATAAGAGGTATCCAGGAACCTTACTATTCTTATTTGAAACAGGTTTCCAAACAGCTTGTCCAGCATACAATTACTCAGCATACAATTCATTTTACTTACAACATTGAAGCCACATTAAAAAATACATTGCCTAGCAGGTTCTGATATTATTAATATTTAAAAATTAATAATAATATTAATAATAAATAACTTTGAAATAAATTTTTAATTATTTTAAAGCAATTTTCATTTAAACTAACTTCCAATTATAATAATTTAAAATGGCTGAAGCAAATCTGTTATCAATATTCGAGTACGCTCAAATTCAATTATTACCTGAATTTAACGGTAGTCCATCCTGCAGTCAAGATTATTTTATTGCAAGATGCGACAGTATTCTAAACACCCATAGAAGAGCAGCCGCAACCGCCAACGCAAATGTAATTAATGCATTTTTATTCAATGTCATAAAATCTAAATTGAAAGGTGAAGCCAGTTGTATACTCGACCTAGATGCGAACAGTAACTACGAGAGGTTCAAAGAAAAACTAATTAGAAGGTTTGGGGATATAAAGGACGAGAGATTGTTAGTACAAGGAATTTCTAACTGTTTCCAAAAACGAAATGAGAGCTACACTGATTATCACGACAGATTAGACGCTCTTGTCTTGCGATGTAAAAGCCTATGCAAACTCAACTACCGAGACCAGATCCTGGAGTTAAAACTCAGGGAATTGGACGAGCTTTGCTTAAACACCTTTAAAGCAGGTATTCTAGAAACGTACCGTGCATATTTGCGCTACGCACAAATTGCAGACTTAAGTAGTGCGCTGCGACATTGTAGGATTTACGACAATGACCGCGCCCATGAAAGTTATATGGATCAGTTGAGAGGAACATCAAAATATCCTCCCAACCACACTTCCAGTCAGAAAATGTATCCACCTAAGAATAGCCAAACGAACCAACCACTAAACCAGTTTTCTCATAATCCATTTACATATCCAAAACCACATGATAATTATTTTCCGCAGATGCGACAGTTTTGAAACCCACAAAACCTGCAGTTCAGATATACAATTCCTAATCCGAACTTTAGACCTGTCCAGAGTTTAAACCCCACCAGTGCCAGACCGCAAAACCAACCTTTCAAACCCACAAATCGACCCTATCCTACTCCAAATAATATTGGTAGGAGATTTACTCCCAATAACCAGAGTTACCCAAAACCTATGTCAGGAATATCCACCACTCGAGCAAATGTAAACACGCACGAGGAAGACATAAAAGAAACGAATAGTTATTCTCCTGAGGAACAATCAGAACACCCTCAGCAGACACAAGGATTCGAACCCATGCATGAATATGAAACAGAACAGGAACATGAATACAACACTGACTATTTAACGTTTGAAACACCTGTCGAGCATTATGCACGATATAGTCAACAATCACTTGAAGTTCCTTCTCAGCTTAATTATGCACAAGAACAGGTTTATTCGCCTTACCCAACTATCTTAGCCGAAAACCTGAAAGACATAAGAAATGCCTCAAAACTGCCATTCATCACACTATTTGGATTAAAATTCTTGATAGACAGTGGAGCTTGTAATTCCATTATGAATCCGAGCGTGGCATATGAACACTTTACAGAATGTTTGTTCAAAGGACCATTCTGTATTCAGTCTGTCCATTCGGAAACGATAGGTGAGGACAATATAAAGTTTCCCATCTTTTCAGAATACGAAATTAACGTACCAATAAGGTTTCGAGTCATGAAATGGCATAATTACTTTGACGGGTTAATTGGAACAGATGATTTTGTGAAGCTAGGAGTAAAAATAGATTATAAATCTAATCTAGTCACAATAAATAATAAAGTCATACCATTTCACTTTCACTTGACAGATGAACATGTGAATCCTCAACCCGCAGTTAATAAAATTAACTCCGCGATTCCCACTAGTAGTGAGAAAGAAGAGGTGTATTTAATGAATTTTAAATACGGTGAAATGCATTACGTAGACAGAAACCACCATACCATACATCCCACAGAAGTAGAACAGGGAATTGAAAAACTGATTCTAGCTGAACCACTAGAAAGTATTGAAACACAACCACCGGAATTGAATCCCGTTACAGGAGACGATATTCAAGAATATCTCCACAAACACGTAGGACAGTTTGATTCTGACAATAAAATTGTCAAAGACAAAACTAACTATGTAGTCGACGACCTTTCATGGATTCAAATTAACATGAATGAAGAAACGATTTCTAATGTAGCCATCCCTGGAGATAAATCATATCAGCAGGAAGTAGATAATGAAACAATTCATTCCAACAAAGAAGACCCGATTTTCACTTTGAAAATGTCAGAAAGAAACCTAAATCAGAATAGAAATCAGATAATAGTTAAGTATGGAATGTTTCCTAAAGTTTTGGAAATAAAATTATTCAAGAAATTTACTCGCCATGTTATGATAGTAACAAGAGAAAATCTCGCTGAAGAGTTAAGAAAACACCTTCTTAAAGTCATACATACTTCAAACAGATTCGCCACTTATTTCGATGATGTGACACTAGAAATTCCATTCATCAGAGTATGCCAAATATTACTTACCTCAGAGTTAATAATTATTAGAGCATCAACATTTCTGGAAGATATTGAAAATTCAGAAACACAGAAACAACTGATTTTACAATATCATTCAATAAACCATAACGGAATCATTGAAACATTTGAACACCTTCGAACCAAGTACTATTGGCCACATTTAAAAGAACAAATTAGAAATGTGATAAACCAATGTCCCATTATAGCTGACTACCCATTTTTACAAGTTCATATAGATACTTCCCATTTTGAACAAACCCGTATCTTGACGATACTAGACGTATTTTCAAAATACGGCCAAGCTTATGTGTTAGCTAATGGCACAGCCATAGCGGCCTTAAACCAATTACAAGTGTACTTTTCACACCATGGTTATCCCAAGAGAATTACCCACGACCAAGGCGGTGAACTCGAGAATAGTCTAATTACAGAATATTATAAATCTGTAAACATCAAATATCATGCAACCACACCTTTGAATTCTTCCTCGAACTCCCCAGTAGAGAGATTGAATTCCACTCTCCTCGAGAAATTAAGAATCTCAAGAGACCATGATAGATTCACCCCACTACCACAACTCATTATAAATGCAATCATGAATTATAATTCATCGATTCATTCAACTACTAAACAGCCACCGTTCAACATCCTATACGGTCTTTATTACAAGGCCTTACATCACATCTTTTCTGCGTCACCGAAAATTAACGAGTATGTAGAAAGACAAGCGAATCAAATTAAGATCTTGGATGAAAAGCAATCCGATCCAAGGGATTCCACATTTACACACGCCTATAAAATAGGAGAAACAGTGTATGTTTTAGATCCCCTGACCAGGAATAAGAAGTCTAAGAATTTGTACAACGAAGGAACAGTACTCAAAATTGAGGCCAACCAAGTTCATTGTTAAATGAAAAACGGCAAAATTAATGTCCGGAATTTTAGAAATATTAAACCTAAAAGGAAAACTCTTCCTATTACAGATTCCTTTCCGGATATGGCGTCACCCTCACAGAGCCAGTAGAAACCCCAGGATTTTACGCTGATCCCCTCGGACCAGTAGTAATTGTTAACAATTATCATAAATTTATGTTTCATTTCAACCTTACCGCTTTAAAAGAAGCATATAAGAATATTGATGACACTGTCTCCAGTCTAGTAATTAAAAGCAATAATACCTTCCCATATTTAATAAATGAATTAACTGAAATAACAAAAGAAACAAGAAAAGAATTAAATAAATTAATACCAACTAATGTCAATAGAACCAAACGAGGATTAATTAACGGTTTAGGTAAAATAATAAAATTCATCTCAGGTAATCTAGATCAAGATGATTTAGACAATTTGCAAAATCAATTAAACATTCTAAAAGAAAGTCATAATAAAGAAATAAAACATATCAATAAGTTAGTATATTTTGCCAATTCAATTGCTCAAAAGTTTTACGACGAAATTGACCATGTTAGTACTAATATGAAGGAAATTCAAGGTATTTTACAGGCAGAAGACTTCAAGATCAACCTGCTGGAAGAATCTCAATACATGTTAATGTGTGGTAATACATTTAACCAAATATTACGTGTGCTTCAAGAGACAATTTCTCTTTCATTTAATGAAATGACTAACGTCAGATTATATTCAAGAAGAGACTTAACTAATTTAGTAAAGCACATTGGCAATATATCCTGTTAAAAGCATGATCCATGCAGATCAATATCACCAATTTGTAAACCTCAAATTATCAAAAACTCAAGTGATAATATTAGACGAAGAAATGATTGTAATCCTTTCCATGCCAATCACAGATGGCAGTCAGTACCAACTGTATGAAATTACCCCTGTACCTACTATTAAGGACATTATACTTGTCCTAACTGAAAGATACTATTTGCAAGGACCCACTTCTAAATGGTCCAGTATACCCTGTATCAAAAACACTCAATCATATGTGTGTATGTATTATAATATTAGGATAACAAGTTGCAACCTAACAGATACCAGTGGATGTGAATATGCTTCAATAAGCAATGAGATAAAAATATTTCAACCTATAAATAAAGAACATATTCTGTTCTTTAGTAAAACAACTGAGATAATTATGCAAACATGTATAGAAGCTCAAAGTTCTCTACAAATCTCAGGTCCACAAGTAATATATTCAAATGAATCTTGCCCTATCTCCAGCCTAGGAATAACGTTGCACCAAAAGCCTATCAACTATGTTCATAGCTTCCCAATCCTAATTATTCATGATTAACCTTTAATAAATAAAGAAATAAACCTTCTCCTTTCCCACCTTGATGTAACAAAGTTCAAACTAGATTTGAAGCCAATACCAACGAACTATATTACAAAGAAACAGTTTGTATCTATTAATGTAACGTTTGTTTTACTCATAACATTTGTGATATTGTTTGTATTTAGACAGAAATTAAGTATGTCTACCCCTTATTATTCCCGTTTTTCAACGGGGTCGGGGATGAGATGGGATGGAAGTATTTGTGGCGATGGTTTTTACGTCCGGATGCCCTTCCTGACGCCAACCTCATGAGAGGAGTTAATGAGAGATGAAATGAATGATGGTGAATGAAACTGGGCGAGGATGTGGAAGGAAGCGGCCGTGGCCTGTCAGAAGGTACCGTCCCAGCATTTGCTTGGTGTTGAAAATGGGGAAACCACGGAAAACCATTTCAAGGACAGCCGACGGTGGGGCTCGAGTCCACGCTTCTACCGAGTCAGCAAAGAGCTTGGCCCCATGACCTAATGCTGCGCTTTAGCTAGCGTAGCCACTACTGTCGGTTTAGACAGAAATTAAGTAATTTGTATTATTTTGTAAAACTTAAATGTAAGAAGAAGGTAACCATCGCTGAGGTCGGCGATTCGAATCTTAGGGGGGAAGAGTCATGTCCATTGCCAAGTAAACCCCTTACTAGCCATGACCAAGAAGCATCCCTTATTAATTTTGGGTTTTAAATGATAATAATTATTATATTATAAATAATAATAATAATAATTATTATTATTATTGTTCTTACTGTCCATGAGAGACAGAGTATATTTTCTTCAGGAAATCAGAATGTTACAACAGCTCACTCCAAGCCCACAGGCAAAGCATGTATAAACTAAAAGCTTGTTATTATAGACAGAAGCGCTTTAAGTGAACATTTTCCTATTGGATATTTCCTATAAGGCCAAAGCTGGGAGTTGGTCACTGCTAACATTCTTAACTTTCCAGACTGTCTCCACGATTTCACAAGGAACACATATTTCTGTTCCTTCCTCGTAATAATTCTTAGTATTGTGCTTTCCACAACAACTTTAAGGTCAGTCCAACCAAACCCCAACGCTTATGGTTTGATTGGCTAAAACCCCCTCTTACCACTAGAGATACACGCCATTGGTGAATCTCTACATGTGACAGCTTTTCCCTCTCCAGAGAAAGTTATAGTTTATGTACTGAAGCCGAGCTCAATATCGCTCTCTTCATAACCATACAGCAGACCATGTGGTCACTCTTCACGACAGCTATATAGATACTGTGTACGCTCTGCCTCACGGCGAGCAAGTCAGGCTTCATGTACAAGAATTGTAATTACTTAGGTGTTGGTAACCAATAAATTAACATCTTCTCAACGTCTTCTATTCTTTTGTAAGTATAACAATATACAGCGCGGTAGAACTTGAGCGGACCTAAATAGTAGATCCTCAAGCAATATTCAAATTAAGTGAGTGTCGATAAGTTGACTCTTCTCCAACTAGACAACTGGCCGGAGATCTACGAAAAACTTATCTCCGGTATCATGGAACTCAATTAATGCATTGCAATTTAGGTCTCATTATTGTTTCTTTCCTCCTTGTTTTCGTTTTGTTTCAATTTGTTTTCATATTTACAATATACTGAATTCCGCTTGACGTTCGGCGGATCAAACACAACACAGTGAAGGCAGTACGGGAGGGAGAGAATGGCAAAGTGAGCGAGAGAGACAGGCATATAGTCTTCCTGCTCCATCGCTGCAAGGCCGTACGCGCCAGTAGCACAGATTACCTACTACTACAGATAGCCGACAGCCATGCTAATTCTTGGCACCTAAGACTTCAGCGCTGCCTGGTGTATGACCGCGGTACTAGTTGAGCACGGCCGTGCGGGTAGCCTACCCCTCCCCTTCCCCTAGTTCCGCTAAATATTCTCGTCCTAACTGCTCTGCCCACTTCAATGTTCCGAAAATCACAATCTTCCCAATACTTATAGCACACGTTTTTAAGTGTGGAGATAATAATATGATCTACACGAAATAAATCACATTCAAAATAGCAATAACAGTTTTTTTAATAATACCAAAGTGGGAAATTGTGAATTCCGGAACTCTGAAATGAGCAATCACAGCATTTAGGACATGACCTCATCAATAATTTACATGTTTACATTTCTTTCAGTTGCAATTGGAGCATATTGCATTGACAAGAATTAGGCTACTATAAGGTCTGCAGCACATTATTACTCAATTTTAAAAAATGGTCCCTTCCAATTAACCACTGTAGGCCCAATTATAACCGATTAGTTCCGAGATTAAACTAGAAAGGAAAAGTACTGGGAAGGGAGAATATTCATATCTTAAAATGCTTGATGCTGTTCGCAATAACAGGAAAATTTTAAGAGAGAATACTAAGGAAATAGGTGGTGTAACCTGATCCTCATCACACTAAAATTGTTATTGTAATTAATGCCAAATTCATTAGTTTCAGAAAAATAATTGGATATCACACCTTTAAAATATATCCGGTCCACCAATTTTGAAGGGTGAAATACAGTAAGTACATGTACATAAACAAATTTCATGGCACACTAATACAGTAAATTCTATGACATGCTGTGAAGGGGAAAGGAGAAATAGGACTTTCAATGAAAAACAAGAAACACACTCAATACTGCTAGAAATCATCATGTTTTATTTAAAAAGTTTGTCAACTAAGAAAAAATAACAGGGAGAGCCAAAATCAAACTTAGCAAAAATACAGTAATCAAATCTGGTCCTTTTAAAAGTATGTGTTGAGGCATGTTCTTCTTTCTTGCCAAGGTATAACGGTAGGCTACAGCACATGATAATGGACCTATTACCTCCTTGACGCCATGGCTGACACCGATGAACCGCAAATTCCTACAACACATGCAAGTTTGTATGTTGAAACAGTTAACTTAATAAATGTGTAATGCTTGAAATGGAGAACTTGAATTTGCTGTTATGTGTATGTTATCTGTATGTGTGGGAACCCATGATAAACCACTTGCTGGGTGGCTAAGTGGAGAATCAAACCCAACATTTCCCGGTTTACCTCACTAGGCTGTGTGTACCCTGTTCTTACCCTCAGACTAGAATTAGATTTCTTGACATTCAGCAATCAAACATGGACCCCAGAAGTGTCAACCAAGAACTATACCACCTGGTTGGTCTCATTTATTTTTAAGAATAATATGTACTAAAAAGAAATTGAAATTGATCCAAGTTATTTATTTTTACTGTGCTTCGAATGGAGGTTGCGGCGTTGTGTATAGTGCAGCCATTATATCCAATGTTGCAATGAGTAAATGTTCCCCGATATTGGTATAGGACACATTACCTGTATGTACTCTGAATAAGTGAAGCAATAGAGCAATACTTAATTAAATTACGAGAACTGAAAGTACCGGTAACAATTCCATAGCCAAAATTGTGACGTGCCTTTTATTTCTTAGTTGTTTTGCAGAAAATACCGTACTAAGAGTGTAGAGTTGAAATACAACTTGAACAAGAACACGACAGCCTAGAATAAATACACACGAGACACGACAATAGAGCACTTTAGAACAGTAACGAGAGCGAACTTTCAGTGGAGATGTTGGCAACCATGTGAATACAAACAATTTATGACCAGAACGTAAAACTATGCCAGTGCTCAGAGCATGTTAAAACAATTGGGATCAGTTCAGTCGTTTGCGAACGACTTGTTTATGTTACGGTGAGTAGTCGTTGAATTCATTCGACTGTTTTCTAAAAGCAGTCAAACAAGTCGATGGTTTTAACTTTTGTCAGTCGACTGCTGATGCCCATCTCTACAAACCAATTGACAACCAGAATCAATTTGAGCGTACACACCCTCCGACTTGCTAAAATGCTATTAATATTGGATCCCAATATAAAATATTTTCTGATTTAATTTTCCTGGAAAATCTATTCTATGTTTGCATCGATCATTACCATCACGCTATGGGGAGAATTTCATAATCATTTTCTTGTAATTCATTTATCATGCTGTAGAATAAATGAATGAAATTCAATCATAAAATAAATAGAACTCTAAGCCATAATTGGTAAGCCCATGTTCAAGTTGTGTAATAATTCAAGAATGCACCCAATTCTCATTAAAAGTGTATAGACTGTGTTAAGGAGTTCAAACATAACCTAAATATTGAATGCTTAACATTTCCAATGAAATGACATACATATATACAGGGTCTTTCATATAAAGTAAGAACGGCAACCGGCGGTTTTGTCATTCGCTGCTGAAGCCGGCTTGGCCGAGCTTGTGACGCGCCACGGCCCCCTGCTGTAGTATTGAAGGCGCGCGCATAGTACAAACTTGACCTTGCAATAAGCGTGCAGGTGTTGTCAGTCGCCAGTCTGAACCACAGCTGCTAACATGTTGAGACAGTTATCATTGCAACATCGTATTTTTGTATGTAAAATTTATTTTAATTACGATTCGACTCGGCGGGTACGTGATGCATTTGTTCAGCAATTTCCGGATGAAGTGCCACCTTCACTAGCACAGATTCACGTAATTGTAAATAACTTTGACACTACTGGTTCAGTCTCAATAAAAAACACAAAATAAAAAATCAGAAAAAATACAGTGGCATGAATCACTCTCGTCAGCCAAAATGTGGCTTCCAGATACAATGCCTCTATAACCCAGGAAGGACGACACTTCCAGCAACTTTTATAAGGTAATATTTCATAGAGGATTGTACACACGCTTAGAGCAGGGGGCCACGTTTCGCCACAAGCTCGGTCAAGGCCACCACACTAGCGGATAACAAACCCGCCGCTTGGCGTTCTTACTTTATATGAAAGACCCTGTATTTGGACAACTGGACGTAGGCTACTTCATTGAAAGAATCTACGAACAAGAAACTGTATAAAACTATAGGCACCTACAGCCGTCAAGCTGTCCTCACAGTACCCGCTGGAGATTTACATCACCACTCTATCTGTACGGTACCTCGAGATAAGCCTAAATGCGCCAACTGTGAGGGAACACATAAACTCTTCCATCCCTGCCCTCATGTCTTTGCCACTAACCCCCCCCCCCACACACACACACACAGCACGCCACTGCTCTGACACAGTTGTTAGGCCTGCTACAACAACTCTCAGCCATAACCCTGTAAACTACAGCTAAACCAAACCCAGAACCCCCTAATACACTTCATTTGCAGAGCAATAAAATCCATAAAACAACTCCGCAACGAGCTTCACAAAACCTAAATTATAAACGAAAAAACTACTCCACAAACACCAAAATCAGTAAACCTCCCTCATTTCAGCCACACTACACCTTAAACAGACATAGAAAGCATAGTCATGACCCCTTCATGGAGTAGGCTATTGTCTAAACACGATCATGTCTCCTTCAACTTTACTGAAGACTTCATTAAATTCTATTAAAAATTCATAAACTCATTCCACAAATCTTAAAATCAGTATACATCCCTCATTTCAGTTACTCTATTCAATAAACAAACATAGAAGGCGTAACCATGACCCCTTCATGGAGTAGGCTATTGTCTAAATCTGACCACGCATACTACAACCTTACTCTAATTCAAAATTACAGCCAAATGATCCATCTGACTGGGAGGCTTGCCTGGGATGATGGGCCAGAAAACCGGGAGTTCAAGCATAACCTAAATGTTGAATGCTTAACATTTCCAATAACTTGGACAACTGGATTTAGGCTATTTCATTGAAAGAATCAACGAACTGTATAAAACTATAGGCACCTACAGGTATACTTAACTTATTAATTAAAGCTCTACAATAAACATACAGCACAATGAATTGTATAGCATGAAGTTATCCTGAAGAAGTCGTTTGATTAGAACGACTACTTAAATTCGAATGATTCCATTCGCTTGGAATTAGTCGTTTGCCAACGACTTGTTTCATTCCAATGATTTCCAACGATTGCTTTGGGATTAGTCGTTTACAACGACTACTTCAATTCGAATGATTCCATTCGCTTGGAATTAGTCGTTTGCCAACGACTTGTTTCATTCCAATGATTTCCAACGATTGTTTTGAGATCAGTCGTTTGCAAACGACTTGTTTATGATACGGTGAGTAGTCGTTGAATTCATTCGACTGTTTTTTAAAAGCAGTTGAATAAGTCGATTGTTTTAACTATCGACTAATTCGACTGTTTTCAGTTGACTGCTGCCCATCTCTACACACAACTAATTTTCTACACCAGCCGCTACTGAGCACGAGCTGTGACTGGCTTAGACATTAGCATCCTACGTGTTGAAAAATATTGTAAGTAACGTGTAGGAATAAAATACTACCTATAGGTATGTCAACCATTACATTGGCATATAATAAATGAATTATATTTATCTTGTATCTATCTATCCCACGATATAACATAATACAAGGTGAAGTGTCCTTTAAAACAAATTGTTTACTGTGATACTGGAAGAAACAATACAACACAGTGGTAATAGTTCTATCCTGCACCTATTTGTTAATAAAATTTCATGTGATTTCACTCAGATCTCTGTTGTAGTGGCTTATTATATGTGCACCTAGTAACTTAATTGTACATTATGCAACGAGCCTATAATGACAATAATTAAGACACGAGTTTTATAATTTTCATACGAGTGTCTTAATTACAATTATAGACGAGTTGCATACGACTGTTTATGTTCGACGATAATTATAACTATTTTATGTTCGAACATAAATATTCATAAATATCTGTCGAGATTTCACCAGTTTTATATACTGAACAGAGCGCATGGGATGCAGAGAATACCTTGTATTTGACCATGGCCTCCTGGAATACCTCACTATGACACTCGCCACGCAGTGAAATTTAAAATAGGGGGCCATGGAAGTGAGCGCAGGTGCGATGCTATCCTCACCTAATTGGTCACACAACTGTTTCTTGAGCTCTGATTGGTGGGAGAAACTGTATCATAATGAAAACTTGTACTATAATGAGCCTCATTATAGTACAGTTTTCTGACATAATATTTACATTTCGCCAGTGTCGAACATAAACATATTAACCTATCTTCTTTACACTGTTTTATGAGTTAACACCACATCAAAACTGATGAGGATTTATTTTAGTTGGACACAGAAGCTTATTTATTAATGTAATAGACATCTATTATTGATGAAACCCATAAGATTGCCTCTCTCACCTTTCAGAAAATAACTAAAATTTTAATTCTGCGATTAATGTAACTAATCCACGTGTGTTTCTATTACACAACAATTAAGGGTAACTCCAGCATATCTTCTAGATTTTTGATGTGTCTGGTGAGTGGTTTTGTTACTGCTTCTGCAGGTATCACCCTTCTGAAAGATGTCTCATCGTTTCTAATTCTATTCTTAATCCTCTGCCAGAGGAGAAATAGTTTTGCAACGCATGAATACAGTGCTGTAGCTGCTGAATTTTCTAAAAATAATTATATAATGATGGGAAGAAAAATAAATATAGCCTATTCTAAAATAACATACGCATAAAATGAAACCATTCTGATGAACTTAATATGCTTCAAATTCAGAGTACAAATGCGTTCACCATTTGGTGCTTCGTTCATTTGTATATTTGGACCAAAATGTAGACCTCTGAAATAAATGTTAATGTTGGACTTTGCTCCACAGAACAAGAGCACACAGCCACCCATAGGACCAGTGTGTGTTAAGATTTTAGAACCTGTAATGACAGTTCTACATCAGTAATGGCATTACTACATATTCGACCAACTGAATACTTGCCACTGTACCAGTAACTAACATGTGCAAGAACTGATCTTTTTTGAATACGGTACCAATAATTTGAAATTCAAGGAAGGGGAAAATATTAAAGCTTAGACACGTTGCCATGAGCCATGACATTTTTAATCTACCGCAATGTAAAATGAATTATTAACACTCCTCAAGAACTTGAGTACACACATGCAATAGGCTCATGGTACTGTATGTATCTCTGCAAGATGTAATCAAGTTGAAAACATTACGGTAACATAGAGTCTTACCTGGTCATTTCTCAGGAGAGTAGGCCAAATTGCCACATTCATCTGCTATTTCGAGAACAGCAATTTACGATTTGTTTGTTCACAGAATTTGGTAGGCCTACCTGTGGAATAAATAATAGTGAAAGTGTAATTAATATGTCAAGTAGAATATCACCTGTACACTGCGTCTAATATCAATTCAAAACTAGGCTACCGGTACGGTATATTTTTCACAGGCACTACAGAAACAAGTTTTCACTTAAACTCTTAAAATAAGCGTACTTACTTGGCGAAGCAGAAGAAGAACTGTTCACTTCTCATTACCAAGAAGACGATTTGATGAAAGAAAGATGAGAAAGAACACAACATTAGCTTATTATAAAATATTAATATACGGCCAATATTGTTCACAGCAAGCACGACATAAACAGAGCGTCCATGTTGGTCAATGCCGCCAACCCAGTAGAAATAATGTTTATTTAATGATAAGTGCCGTAATTATCGTCGGTGAGCAAGATAATTCCAAGGAAATGTCAATTAGGAATTATGTGTATATTTATTGACTAAATATAGGGATATATTTGCAATTCAATTAAAACGTGTATCATGCATATGTTGGCAAGACGATATACAGCGCTTAATCCGCTCCTTACGTCTGGCCGCGCTACTACACCGATGGTACCAAATAATCCCTATCTGGTTGACACCCCCTGGCCAGTAGGACGCTGGCGCCCGGCGTGCTGTATGAGCACCTCTGGCCTAACACTTAGTACCGCTTCCCTTGTTTCTACATTTCTCCTGAAACCAAATTGGTCTACACCTAACTCGGTTTCTATGTGTCTTTCCATCCTTTTGTAAATTATTCTAGCCAGGATCTTTGAAGCATGAGTGGTGAAGCTGATTGTCAGTACGGAGCCACTTACTGCTCCGGTCCAAGCTCCGTGAACCTGAGAGGAATGTGGATCACGGACTATGAGGAGTGATGGTGTCGAGTGATGAGGGTTCCCGGTCAGTGCGTAGTAACAGAACCAAATACATTGGTCGATGAATCACTCACTCATTCGCAACACCACAGTGATTAGAGCAACGGCCCTATGTTAAAAATATTAGAATAGACATGAATTCCAGATAACACAGCGGGCTGTTGACAGGGCCTTCTCTTCCCGCCTGCCACTTCACCTCACCCCGCAAGTTCACATAGCTTTGATCCGAACAGTCATCATCATCATCATCATCATCATCATTTCCCCTTATCCAGCTCCTGCCGGGTCGGGGTATTTATGGCACTTCTCCACTTTCCTCTTTCCTTCCACCATTCTTCTTCCACGATCTTGTCCCAGTCCAGATTTCTTTTTCTCACGCTGTTCTTCACTGAATCAATCCACCTTTTTCTAGGTCTTCCCCTTGCTCTCTTACCCTTGCACTTTGCCTCCAGCATCTGTCTTGGTATTCTATTTTCCTCCATCCTCTTTACATGTCCAAACCACCTTAGTTTATTCTTCTCAATTCTCTCATTTAGTTTTCCCATCCCAACTTCTTTCCTAACATCTTCATTCCTCACTCTGTCTTTCCTTGTCTTACCTATCATACTTCTTAGGAATTTCATTTCACTGGCTTGGATTCTACTCTCTTGCCTGCTCGTCAGGGTCCAAGTCTCAGCTGCATACGTTAATATGGGTACATAGTACATTTTATACATTACCTCCTTGCTTTTCCTTGGTACTTCCTTATCCCAAACAAGTTTTCTTACACTTTGATAGAATGCATTGCTCTGCTGTACCCTCCTGCCAATCTCCATGTCCAACCTACCAGTTTGCATCAATTCACTTCCTAGGTATTTGAACGTGTCCACAATTTCCAAACTCTGACTTCCAATTTTCACAGTGCCCTTTCCTTGTCTTTCCCCTCTTGTCATCACCATGGTCTTGCTTTTCTCTGTACTGATTTTCAGACCATACTTCTGAATATTTTCGTTCAGTGCATCTAGTTGTTTTTGCACTTCTTCGGTGTTCCTTCCCCAGACCACAATATCGTCTGCAAATAATAGTAACTTCATTTCTTCATGTCCATATGCTTCCTTTGTTTCCTTTACAATTTCATCCATTACCATTATGAATAAAAGGGGTGACAGCACACTCCCCTGTCTTAGTCCAGTCTTGTTCCTAAACCAATCTGTCTTTCCAACAGGGGTCAGAACCCTGCTAACACAGTTGTTGTACATTGCTTGCACCATTTCCAACATTTCTCTTCCCAGTCTCTTCTTAACCATGGTTTCCCATACCTTCTCTCTGGGGACACTATCATATGCCTTTTCTAGATCTATGAAAGTCATGATCAAATCCTCTCCATATTCCCAGTTCTTTTCCATCACCTGCCTCAAGCTAAAGATTGGGTCCACTGTGGATCTTCCACTCCTGAAGCCATACTGTTCCTCTTGCAACTCTCCTTCCACCTTTCTTCTCATTCTTCTTTCTAATATCCTTTCCAGTATTTTTACTATCTGTGATATGAGGGTGATCCCCCTATAGTTATCACACACTTTCTTGTCCCCTTTCTTAAACACTGGTATTATTAGCCCTTTCACCCAGTCTTCTGGTACACATTTCCGTTTCCACACACACTTTAGCAGTCGATACAGCCATTGCATACCAACAGGTCCAGCAGCCTTTATCATTTCTACACTGATCCGAACAGTAATGATTCCAAATCATTATTATTAGTATTTTCTTCTTCTTATTATTATTATAATTATTATGACATTATAATCATCATCATCATCATTAACTTTCACGTATAAGGCCTAGTGGCCTGTTATGGTCTCTTGCCAGCGTTTCTTTGGTTTTCCAGGTCTCTTCGACCACTTGGAGCATACGGAAGAATCTGTTCACGGACTTGGCTAGTACTCATTCTGTCCACATGTTCTTTCCATTCTCCCCTATGTTGTTGTATATGCTGTACAAATGGGTAATTTTTAGCCTGTTTTCAATTAAAAAAAAGGCTTATGAGATCACCCTTTGTCCGTGTGTGTGTGTGTGTGTGTGTGTGTGTGTATGTGTGTGGGGAGTGTGTGTGTGTCCCTAATAACTTCTAAACGGCTGGAGCGATTTCAATGAAACTCGGTAAGTTCATAGCACTATTCCGGACAACCCCAACCGTGCCCTTCAAATTTTGTTACATATCACCAATCCAACATGGCGGCTGTGCGAAATATTTCACCAGCATTCAATATCTCCGAAACTATTCCCGATATAACCTGGATTTTTTTACGGTGATCAAGGAAACTACTAGAAATTCACCTATGAGACTTTTGAAAAATTGGTAACTACAAAATTAACATGGCGGCCACGCGAATTTGCGACTTTTAAATAGACGTTTCTCGCGGTTTAACAAACCAAACGCAATAAAACTTGGTACAGTATATGTTTATACACATTGTAATGCACCGACATCTAACTTGGGTCAAGTGTTTACATAACCACAAGATGGCAGATGTGCGAAATATTTCACCGGCATTCTATATCTCTGAAACTATTAGCGGTATCACCCTGAAATTTTGTACGGAGATAAAGGGCACTACTTAAAGTTCTTCTATAAGACTTTCACAAACCGGTTAACTACCAAACGAACATGGCGGCCAAGCGAATTTGAAAATTTTAAATAGACCTTTCTCGCGACTTAATGTTCCAAACGCAATGAAATCAGGTACAGGAAATGTTTATACACATTGCAATGCAATGGTATCTAATTTAGTTCAATTGTTCACATAACCTCAAGATGGCGGCTCTGCGAATTTCAAAATTATTTTTTTATTTCTTGTGTCGTAATCATGCGATCGATGTGAATGTTTGAATAATGAAACTACGCAATAATTTTCCTTTAATGGTGCATCACTCTGTGGCCTATACATTTAACAATCCAACATGGCGACCATCCAAAATATTTAGACGGCTCTGAATATCTACGAATCTATTATAGCAATCAAACTGAATTTTTAATGTTCATAGGGGCTATGAACTTAAGTTCGCCTATAGGACTTTAAATAACTTGGTGATCACAAATCCAACACGGCGGCGACGCGAACTATAAATATTCACATGGACGTTTCTCGCAATTTAACCATCCGAGATCAGCGAAACTTGGTACTGTAAATCCTTATGCAAATGTTAATCCACTGGCATCTAATTTATTTCAATTGTTTCCATAACCACAAGATGGCAGCTGTGCGAAATTTTAAAATCTCCTTGTTACTTCTTGTGTCCTAATCATGCGATTGGAGTTCGAATGCTAAACGTACTCAATAATCTTCATGTAACAGAACATAACTCTAGGACCTACATATATAAAATCCAACGTGGCGACCATCCGCAATATTTAGTCGGTTCTCAATATCTGCGAATCTATTACAGCAATCAAACTGAAAATTTGTATGTAGATAGAGGCGATTAACCTAAGTAGGATATATGAAAATAGGCTGTATAGTTCTCACGGAACTACTTGTTAGTTCTTGCAGGATGTCTTCATTCCTCCGGTGATCGAATAAGGAGTAACCAGAATTTCTTCACATGAATCTTATTTCTGTTGCTATTAGTATTTTTCATCTGCCTTCCTGATGGTCTACAAGTAGGCCTCACATCCATATGCAAGAACTGGTCTAGCTAGAGTTTGATATACTATCAGTCTAGTGTGTAGTTGTACCTGTGATGTATCAAGTGTATCAAGTTAAAAATTATGAATTAGGGTAACTCCAGCATGATGGCCTTGTCTCCACAGTTTTATAATATGATTCATGTAGATAATGAAAAGGAGAGGGGAGAGAACACAGCCCTGAAGAAAGTAATACATAGTAAAGGGCCATTATGAGAGACTCGTTGCCATAGTAACCTCTGGCGCACTTAAGATAACATTTCCTCGTAACACTTATTCCAACGTTTTCATTTTTAAGAGCGTTAAAAATCCCTAAGTATGCCTAATCATGCGATTGGAGGGGAAGTAAAGCCGGCGGTCCCATGTCATAGATTTATGGCATGTTAAAGAACCTTGCACTAATTGCACCTGTGTGAAGCTAAATTGGATAGGTTAAGAATGTAAACAACGCTCTTAGGTTTCTAAGTTCGTTGCCAAGAGTCAACTGCGATGGCGTCTAGTAGCTGAGTTCTGAACTTGGCCTAGTAGCCGTTGACGGTGGCGCTTGGCGGCAAAAGTAGGAACTATTTGAAAAATTCTAATTTAAAAAACAGATAACACACACCATTACAGTCATCACAATTAACACCGGTTATCAGACAGATTCTACACACACCCAAAGTACACGGGGCTACATGACCGCTTTGTCGCAGCCCCTAAACTTAAGAACCAACCAACCAACGTTTTCATTTCATTACTTTTCCATTACTTCACAAATACATACCAAACTATCAGTTCTAACCTAGCTATTTCTATTTCTATAGTTTCACATCCACATCTCCTTCTATTCCACGCTATTTTTATCAAGACTTATATTTTTCATGTTTTTCTTACTAAACACATTTTGTAATAGATCGGGATTTTTTTTATTTTATTTTATGTGTGAACTTTTGGACGAGGAATATTTTTAGAATTTTTGATAACATTCTCTGTTATGGCAAATTTATATTAAGTTTAAGTTCTTGCACCTTTTCATGTCATAAATTACGCTGAGGAAGTTCACAATGTGACTGAAACCGGTACGATAATAATATACAATATACAGGGTGTGTCTTAATTATACCGACAAAAAGATCAGGGACGCTCTGTGTGTTATGTAAAAGACGATGCCACAATCGGATTGGCGGAGAAAATGTTTCCCTTCAAGAAAATGAGGTTACTTTGTGACTTCCGGGCACGCGATTCAAATCTACGAACTCGCCGTATTTGCTGAGCCACAGAGCAAGCCGCTGGCCACTGCTGTACTTCAGGCGAGGGAAGGGAGTGTGATGGAAGGAGACAGAGATATGCTGGTGGGAATGCGCAAGTTTCCTCGTTCGCCTCGGCTTGCACGCTGGCTCAGCAAATACGGTGAGCCCTTCAATTTGAATCGCGCGCCCGGTAGTAACAAAGTAACCTCATTTTCTCGAAGGGAAAAATTTTCTCCGCCAATCCGATTGCGGCCAGTATATTGACTTATGGTTACATAAATAATATTATAATTACATCGTCAATAAGAAATCGGGCTATCATGGCCATTTTATGTCATTTTATACTTACAAAGAAATTATAATTTAGTAACATTTAATGAATTTTATGTTGACACTAACATTATATGTTCGTTGCATTGAGATTTAAAGTGTGAAGTGGTACTCAGAGACGCTGGGAGAAATATAAGGCATGGCTTTAGTAACTTTAGGAACGTTCAATCTAACACTATGAGTTCAAACTAAGAGGGAAGTTCTAAAAGTTCTAAAAGTTTTGTAATTTCATTGCACAAGCAGTTGGTAGACCTGGTAACACAAACAATCTCCAAAAGAATCCACACCCGTGGCTGGTTCAACGACGAAAGGAGCGTCAGTGGAGGGGGAATGACGCATGCCCAGAGCGCCAACGAAGAGAGAGGAGCAGCAGACCGACGTGCCCGATATCATTCGAGTACAGCTCACGCCGGCAGACAGACGTGTACTGAAAAAATGGTCGTCAATGGAAGTGTGCTGTCATCCGGTATGAATGGGCACCTGGGACTGGTGTGTCAATCAACCATTAACGCATACAGACCGTGTATGGTGAAACGGTCATGTCTCGTCAAATGGTCGGTCGCTGGCGTTGCATGTTCAGTGAAGGACGGGAGAGTGTGGAGGATGGAGATCGAAATGGGCGTCCCTCCACATCCACGAATGAAGCAGGCTGTGCGACAATTCTTTGCATTACAGGGCACCGAATTTTACCAGAGTGGTTTCTTCAAACTGATTGTACGCTGCGAGAAGGGTCTCAATGTCGTTGGCGACTATCCGAAAAAGAGCGCAAAGTATACAGTATAGTAAAAATGCCATGAGGTATGTAAGTTTGGCAATAAAGGTTCCCTGGGGAAAAAATAGCAAAACTTATTTTCAGAACTTTCCTGATATCTCGCGACCGATAGGCGTTCTAATTTTCAGTGATAGTAACTAAAATGCTCCCGGGTTAATGCTTGTGAGATTTTCGAAGTGATATGTCATGTCCTGTGGTTCAGATTCCACGTTAAAATAAAGTCTCATGGCTCATGATCGCGAGATTAACGGTCCCGGAAAACTATAGGCGTCCTTTCTTCTTTAACTGAGTTGTTCTTATAGCATCATATTGATGTCACTACTGATCTGGAATGCATATGCCTAGAGGACGAACACTTGTTACCATGGTAACCAAACTAGGTATTTTGTCCACGCTAATTAGAGAAGGGACCCCCAACCCTCAAAAAATACCAAAAACAAAACAACCATGTTCAAATCTAGAGAATGAAATAGCATTGTTACGTTAATCATTTATGGCATGTAAAAGAACCTGGTACGGGCTGCACTCAACCTCGTGAGGACAATTCAGTAGCTGCCTGACAGTGATGATAGTTAGTTATTGTTGTTTTGAGAGACGTAACTACGAGATAATCTGCCCCTAAAACAGTGATGATGATGATGATGATAATTGTTGTTTTAAGGGGCCTAACATCTAGGTTATCGGCCCCTAATGGTCTGGGTGATAGCGAAAATGACAATGAAATGGAAACCAAAACGAAAATTAAGTGAGACTGAAAATACTTACAAAAAGGAACTCAGATTGAAACAACTCACAAAATGGAGAGCGGTAATACTAACAAAAAGGAATTTAGAACGAAAATACTCACAAAAGGAATAAATTAAAAAATACGCACAAAATGTGGGCTAGGTTTAAAATACGTACAAAATGCAATGCAGAGTCGAAATACTTACAAAATGCAATTGAAATTCAAAATACTTACAAAATGAAATTGAGATCGAAAATACGTACAAAATGCAATTGAGGTTCAAAATACTCACTAAAATGTCTGGCTCCTACATTGAAAGACTTACTAAAAAGCAATTTAGATTGACAATCTTTACAAAATACAATTGAGGTTGATAACACCCGCCAAATGCAACTTTGATCGAAAATACTTACAAATTGCAACGTAGATTAAAAAGGCCGGAAAGTGAAAGACTCCCTAGGCCTCGGATACCCTAATACCGTTGGGGTCGGAAAAGACAAGAGTTGACCAAGGGAGGTCGACAGGAAAGAAGACGGAGAGGAGCCCGGCACAAGTAAGTGGAAGCAATGCCGGACTCAGCTGGGGTCCCCTGGTCGCCAACCCACGTCCTTCTAGATGTGAGTCCCTGGGGAGGCCTGACAGTGAGGGAGTGCCCCGGTCACGAAAACCAAGATTAACGGCCGAGGGGAGTCGATGCGCTGACCACGCATAACCCCAATATCTGATGGCCAAATGGCTGGACAGCGGTCGCTTGTTAGGCCTAGGCCATTCATGGGCTGTAGTGCCAGGGGTTATTATTATTATTATTATTATTATTATTATTATTATTATTATTATTATTATTATTATTATTATTACTATTATTTATTTGCGAATTGACCACTTCGGATCAAGCTACAATTTCATTTTTTCTTTGCCTGAAGTTTCCTCTTCCTCCAGTACTCCTTCATATGGGCGCTATGCTGTTTCTTCTGCTCATCCGTCCAGGCTCTTCCCTTCTTTGTGGTTCTTGTGACGTGAAACCCTTCCAAATTTTGAATTATGTACCGAAATGTTTCCCTGTTTGACATCTGAACTTCCTGGATGTTGGAATTTTTGAGATCTTTTCGAACTTCCTTAATCCATGTCGTTGTTGTCTTCTTGTTCCACAGGTAGTCGAATAACTGTTTGGTTAGTCTAGTTTTGTCCATTCTGTACAAGTGTCCGAGAAACGATAACCTCCTCTTCTTCATGGTCTCTGAGATTCTCTCCACATTTTAATAGACTTCATTGTTGCTCCGAAGTTTCCAGCCGGTTTCAGTCTGGACTGGGCCCATGATTTTCCGTAGTATTCTTCTTTCTAGGATCTCTAGCTTCTCCAACTAATAATTCATCGAGAGGCATTCGCTGGCATACAGGCATTCTGTTTTTACTACCGTGTTGTAATGTTTTAGTTTGGCATTCCATGAGATGCATTTCTTGTTGAAGATGTTTTTAGTTAGCCCATAAGCTCTTTCAATTTTTGAGATACGATCTTCTACAGCAGCTTTCTCTAGGCCGTTCTCTTGTATGGTTTCACCGAGGTATTTGAACTTTTTCACCCTCTGAATCCGTCCAATCTCTGTTTCAAGGAATTGTGGTCCATGTTTGTCATTCATCATGAACTTGGTCTTCTCTTTCGAGATCCTAAGTCCTGTCTTGCTAGCGATCTTTTCTAAGAGGTTGATCTGTATGGCCGCTTCTTCTAGGTTCTCTGAAAGTATCGCAAAATCATCAGCGAAAGCCAAGCAATTGACTTTGATTCCTCCCGTTTTTCGTCCTAGGCAGATCGGGGCTATCTCTTGATTTTCAAGTTCGGAATTCCAAATTCTCACAATCCTCTCGAGGACACAGTTGAATAGTAATGGTGATAATCCATCACCCTGTCGCACACCTGTCTTGATTTCAAATGACTGAGACAATTCTCCCATGAACTTCACCTTAGAAGTTGTGGCTGTTAAGATTTCTCTGATAATATTGGCCAGTTTGGTTTTGACTCCAAATTCTCTAATGATCTTATCTAGGGTCCCTCTGTCCACCGAGTCGAAGGCTTTTTTGAAGTCAATGAATGAAACCACTATACTTTTGCCGTTCAGCGCTCTGTGGCGAATTATTGATTTCAAATTTAGGATTTGTTCGGCACAGGAGCGGCCTTTCCGGAACCCACCTTGGTATTCTCCAAGTTGCTTTCAGAAGTATCCTTGAGAGGATTTTGTAAGTGACTGGGAGTAGCCACACGCCTCTGTAGTTGTTAACATCTTGTTTGTTCCCTTTCTTATGGAGTGGGTGGATCAGCGCTGTTTTCCATTCGTCTGGTAGCTTTTCCGTCTCCCATATTTGTTGGAAGATATGGTGCAGGTCGTCTAGGATTTCCGGTTCTGCCCACTTCAACATTTCTGCTGATATGGAGTCTTCCCCGCTTGCCTTGTTGTTCTTGAGACTTTTCAGGGCTTCCTTTATTTCTTCTTGTTGGTGGCATATCATCTTCTGAGTTTATAGGATGAGTCTGAAATTCTAGTTTGTTGGTTGGAGGCGGGCAGTTGAGGAGTTTTTCAATGTATCAGGCTAATATATTGCAGTTTTCTTGATTGTTCAGTCCAATTTTTCCTTCTTCGTTTTTAAACTTATACTTGGAATTTGGTATCCTCTAAGCTTGTCCTTGAAGGTTTGGAAAAAATCTCTGGTGTTATTCTTAGTGAAGTCGTCCTGGAGGTTTTGTAACTTTGCATTCTCAAACGATCGTTTGGTCCTGCGGAATACCCCTGATGTTTCTTTCCTTCGGGTTCTGAATTGTTCCAAATGTTCCGTTCCATGGTGGCTTAACGCTCGGAGCATCAGTCCAGAATTTTTTTCATATAGAAGGTGTCAAATAAGTATTACGACGGTCTTGAGAGGTGCTATTGGATCACTGAAATGAAGGTGATCTGTGAAAGTGTTAGTGAAGTGAGCGTGAGTGTAGTACGATATTTATAGTCATATTTGAATTTGTAAATCGTCACTTTGAGGTTAGTCATGGCGGGAAACAAAGACAAAAGAAACGCAACTCGCTCTTCAAATGTCAGTGTACAAGGGAAGATTACAGCCAAGCGCGCAGCTAGCTCGTCAGCTGTTTCCGGTGAGGTCTCATCCCCTCAACAGGGAATTAGCAGCCAGCACTCTCCCTTAGCGACCAACGGTACTACACACATCCCCTCTGACAAAGCAGCTAATGACATCTTATCACATGATAACATCGGACACTTGGTGCAAGGTATCGTAAAGAACTTATTTCAAAACAATGACTTCCTTCAGCCCCGTGTGACAGTTCTCGCTCAAAAGGTATGCGAGGAACTAAGGGAATCACTGGCTTTCAGCAATGAGCTGATTGCAGAATTAAAACATGAACTCAAAGCTCGCGAAAATGAAATTCTTGAACTGAAGTCCCCACTTCACAACAAAATTGAGGAAACAGAACAATATTTAAGGAGGAACAATCTAAGAATCTTTGGTGTGCCTGAAGAGAGAAGTGAAAGTACAGACCAATTAGTGCTCAATGTTGCTGCAAAGCTTAACGTCCCGTTGACCGTGGATGACATTGACCGTTCGCATAGGGTTGGAGCCCCGGGGGTGGAAAGCCTAGAGCTATCCTGTGCAAGTTTGTTTCGTATGGGAAACGGTCGGCGATTTTTCGCGCAAAGAGGGCGTTGCGTGGAACCAAGGTGACAATTCGAGAGGATCTCACCTCCACCAGACACCATCTACTGAAGCAAGCGGTCTCCATCTTCACGGAGAAGCAAGTGTGGACGTCAGATGGTACGTTAATTGTACTGCGAGGTGACATCAAACACCGTGTGAGAAACGCAGCCGAGCTTAAGAAGCTCACCCCCTGCTAAGTTCCAGGTACAATGAAGATAACTAGCGTACTCATATTACTCACTCTTTTTCCTCCTTTTAGTTTTTAAAATTTTATTTTTAATTTACTTCACATATTTAAATAATTATGCAACATTTCTTTTTAGGACCATCTTTTAATATTTAATATTTCTGGAAACTCTGTGTCTGTAGTTAGTAGGCATACAGCTGAATTCCACTCCCCTCCTTCCAGACATACTTTCCGCTATCAGCCTGAAAAACACCAACTGCCTAAAAATTGCTCATATCAATGCTCAATCATTAGTTGATTCCTCTCACTATTCTGAATTTTGTCACGTCTTTGGTGGTTCGTCTTTTGACATAATTGCAGTAAGTGAGTCCTTTTGCAATACCTCAATTCCAGATGCTGCTGTCTCTCTCACTGACCGTTCGCATAGGGTTGGAGCCCCGGGGGTGGAGAGCCTAGAGCTATCCTGTGCAGATTAACCGTCGGTGGAGGTGGTGTTGCAGTTTACCTTAGGGATAACATAAAGTATAGCGTGCTAAGTCAGTCTCCTGGTGAATATAATAAGAGGCCTGAATACATTATACTTGACATCTCTCTTACCGAAACTAAAATTCTTTTTGCTTGTGTGTACCGTCCACCGAAAGCTGGCTACCTAGATATTTTTCTGAATGACATGTACAGGTTCATTCTTGATTATAAATATGTTTTTATTGTTGGGAGGGCCGATAACCTAGATGTTAGGCCCCTTAAAACAACAATTATCATCATCATCATCATTATTGTTGGGAAAGTTAATGCTCGGTTTGGTAGTGGAGCTTTTGAAACTGAACAGGTATGTGTTTTGCTCTGTTCCTGTAATGTTGAATGTTTACCATTCGATACTACATTTCACACAGCTACTTGTGACAGCTCTCTCGATATTATCTCTTCAAACTGTAATGACCTCGTTGTTGACTACGGACAAGAACCAGCTTCTGGATTCTCAGCCCATGATCTTCTGTACGCAGTGATTTCTCTATCTACCCCGAAACTTTGACCAAAATCAATCTTTGTACGTGACTTCAGTAAATTTAATTTAAATGATTTTAAAACGGATGCAGAATTACTCCCTTGGCAGAATTTCTACCAATCCACTGACATAGATGAGAAAGTGACTCTATTTAATGATTGTGTGCTTGCTTGCTTCCTCGTCGGTTTTTCCCAATTTATTGGGGTCACCGGAGCCAACCAGGCTCATTTTGGTTTTGGCCGGGGATTTAAGGCCGGATGCCCTTCCTGACGCCACGTGATTTTCCAGGTGAAAATTCCACCCCGCTGTCACCGGGATTCGAACCCCGGTCGTCCGGGTGAAAGGCGAGTAGCTAAGCCACTGCGCCATCACGCTCCCCTATTTAATGATTATGTAAATGAACTATATGATATGCATGCACCGCAAAATAAAGTGGATATAAAACATAACTCTGCTCCGTGGATCAGTAAAGAAATCAAAACGCTTTTAAAGAAACGTGATAAAGCACGTAGAACATTTATTAAATCTAAACTTACCATTGACTATGAAGAGTACAGAATTCTGCGTAATAAGACAAAGCAAACAATCAGTAACACAAAAGTGTAATATATATGTACAACCTCTTCAGTGACTGTAAAACCACCTCCGCCAGATGGCGTGCTGCAAAATCATTGGGAGTTGGTGCCAGTTCAGTCACTGATGTTGAGATGCCTGTCTCTGCATCACAATTAAATGAACATTACTCAAATGTTGCCTCAATTGGTGATGTATTAAGAGTATCAGAGACCGTCACGAAATACACATCCATCCCTCCCCCTGCCCATGAAAAATTTTTCTTTATGTATGTTTACCCACACCAGATTGTGAAAGCCCTCAAATCAATTCGTTCAAAAGCAAGAGGCCCTGATAGCATCACAATTTCTCTTATTTCTAACTGTCTTGAAGTATTTCTACCCCCAATTATCCATCTATTTAATTTCTCTCTACCAAGTGGAGTATACCCGTTTCTTTGGAAGTGTGCTAACATACGTCCAGTGCCAAAAAATAAAAACTCCACTAGCTGTAGTGACTTTAGACCAATAAATATCCTTTGTGCCCTTAGTAAAGCGCTTGAGAAAATAGTTCATGAACAAGTATGTGAATACCTAACTAAATTTAATATCTTCAATCCTTACCAATCTGGGTTTAAAAAGGGTCATAGTACCACCACTGCATTGTTAAAGGTCAGCGATGATATACGCTCAGCTATGGACAAGCATCAGCTTACAATCCTATGTCTTTTCGATTTCAGTAAGGCTTTTGACTGTGTGAACCACAATATACTTCTTGCAAAGCTGAAATCTTTTGGCTTCTCTCAGAGTGCTCTTTCCTGGTTCAAATCCTACCTTTCCATGCGTACACAGAGAGTGGTCCTCGCGGATGGCTCCTCCTCAGACTGGAAATCGGTAGAAAGTGGAGTACCTCAGTGATCTGTCTTAGGTCCACTATGCTTCTCGCTATATATAAACGATGTTTCTAATGAATTCCGAAATAGTTCTGTTCATATATACGCTGATGACCTCCAAGCCTATTTTCACCTCACGCCTAACACTGCATGTGATCGTATAAATCTGTTTAATGAAGACATTGACAGGATTTGTGAATGGGCCCAAAATCATAATCTTAACTTGAACATATCTAAAACACAACTTTTATCCATTGGATATACAAAACTTCTGAATTCAGTAGATTTTAATTCACTACCACCCATCAAGGTACTAAATAGTAATATTAAATATAGAAACACTGTCAATAATCTCGGAGTGATATTTGATAGAACACTGTCGTGGGCAGAGAATACGTCTAATGTGGTAAGGAAGGTTGTATCAACTATGCTTCTCCTGAAAAGAACTGTTTCTTACACCCCACCTAACATACGTAAGCTCTTCGTCCATACTCTCATCTTTCCAATCATTGATTATGGCTCTGCTGTATACAATGATTTACCAGAAACACAGAACATCAAATTACAAAGAGTCCAGAATGCATGTGTTCGGTACATTCTGGATGTAAGGCGAGATGAACATATCACACCTTACTACGTGCAGCTGAAATGGCTGAAACTCCACGAGCGCAGGCAGTTATCAGTTGCCATTCTGACACATAAAATATTACATACCAAGACCCCGTTATATCTCTACAATGCCTTTACACCAATGCATTCTGTTCATAATCGAGAAAATAGATACACAAAATTAACACTCCAGATTCCTATACAAGGAACCATGAAGTTCAATAAATCTTTTGTTTGCACCGCCTCACGCCTCTTCAAAACCTTCGATTTATATAAGTTCGTCAACATTGCAAGCACTGCAGCTTTCAAAAGACATCTTTCATCCCGCTTCTTGGAGCAGTATACCTCTCACATTTGATTACTGTATTATGTTAAAATACTTTTTTAAAGTTCAATTATAACACAAGGACAATAGCTGACAACCTGTCTACTTCAATAGCTCTTCTTGTACAGTATATGGTGTTTGTTTTTCGGGCTGATAGTCTGTATGTACTCTCACTCTTTTGTATATAATCTTTCCATTATCATTAGTAATATTATTATTATTGTATTGTTACTATATTTTTGTTAATATAATTGTTAGACTATGATTATTTATATTGTAATGTAGGTGAAATGTTTTATTTTTATAAGCCCTAACCTTATTTTATGTAGGGCGCTACTGTAAAGGAGCTCTTAAGCTCTAAGTGTAGCAGTGAAAAATAAAATAAAATAAAATCTTAAATCTCTTGAACATTTCCATTTTCTCCATGTGTCGGATCTCTTTTCAAGTGCTTTCTCACATTCTTCATTCCACCAGATTGTACGTTTCCTGTTTGCCAGTCCGAATGTTTTCTTAGCGGCTTCATTGATCTTTGTACAAAGATGTTGCCAGGTCTTTGTTCTAGAAGAGCGGATTTCTTCTCTGAAGTTATTTATAATATCTCCATTGATGTTCATTCGATTGGTGTTGTATTTTTTCAACTTAGGTGGATCCTTCTTTTGTTTTGGTGGCAGAAAACGTATTTTAACTTTTGAGAGATAGTGATCAGAGTCAAATTTACCATTTCTAATCACTTTAACATTCATCACCTCCCTAGTATTTGTCCTTGATATTGCTACATGGTCTAATTGGAATTCTCCTAGGTTGGGATTTGGAGATACCCATGTCTTTGCTTTTCTTGGAAGTTTCCGAAAATGAGTCGACATGAGATTCAACTGGAAGATTTTGCAGAGTCCAAGGAGCCGTTCGCCATTCTTGTTTGTCCTCCTGTGTGCTGGATAGTCTCCTACTATATCTCTGTATTTTCTTTCTGTCCCTATTTGTGCGTTGAAGTCTCCCAGAAGGATTTGTACATGGTTCAGAGGTATCCGAGCGATTTCTGTTTCTAAGAGGTCCCAGAAGTCATCGACTTTCTGTGGGTTCTTCTTGTTGTCTTCGTTGATAGGAGCATGGCAATTTATGAGAGTATAATTCCTGTTTTTGCACTTGATTGTCAATAGGGATAATCTCTCAGATTTAGATGAAAATTCTGTGACACTATCCACTGTGGTTTTGTTTATGTAGAAGGCAGTCCCAAGGAGAGGGGTGTTAGCCATTATCTTTATTGCTGGCTTTCCTTTGAATACTCTGTAGTGCTTTACATCTATGATGTGGTCATCTAGGAATCTGGTCTCTTGTACAGCCAAAATCTGGATTTGTTTGTCGTCCAGGAGCTTTTCCAATTCTTTCTGTTTTCCGACTCGCAGGAGTGAGTTGACGTTAATGGTCCCGATGAAGTATTTTCTCTTGAATTTCAATTTGGAAGGTGTTTCAAGACGCTCCGACTCATCTTGTATGCAGGTGGTGGGACTCCCCAGAATCCTAGGTCCCGATGCATTGCCTACTGCAATGGTGGATTTCTCTTTCAAGTTACCACCTGGGGTAGTGCTCTCATTTAGCGACATTTCCATTCTGCATATGAAATTGTGTTGTGTTATTCTTCTTTCTTCGTTTTGCCCACTTAGGGAGCGCGCTTGAACTTGTTGACTCGGGTTAATGGAGCTTTCCTCTTCTTCTCCTCCCAAAATCTCCTCATGAACTCACTATGCCCCTTCTTAAGTTCCTCTGTCCATTTTTTTCCAGTGGTCTTTTTAGCTTTTTCGGCGAAAGAGTGATTTGTAACTCGGGTTCCAAAAGTCTTGCGATTCATGATGCTATCTTCTGTAATGTTTATTTCCTTTAAGTCCTGTTTGATTTCTTCTAACCAACTGATTTTGACCTTCTTTGAATTAATTATATCAAGCAGTTTTTTTGCATATCTGGTGTTGTCCATTCGTCAGATGTGACCATAAAATTTCAATCGTCTCTTACGCACGGTATCAGTGAACTTATTGATTACTGTGTACAAGTCTGTGGTTTTCCTTTTAATCCATATACCATTAACATAAACGGGGCCATATATTTTCCTGAGAATTTTAAGTTCCTGGATTTCGATTTCACCAATTTGAGAGTGGCCTCCTAGAGATATAGTTTCGGAGGCGTACAATGCTTCCGGAAGAACAACTGTCTGGTAGTGCCGTAGTTTTGCATTTCGTGACATCACTCTTTTATTGTAGTGATTCCATGTTATTCGGTATGCTTTCTGAAGTTTGGTAGCTCTTTCTAAATTAGCTTTCCTGTCCAATCCAGACGGTACAATAATTTCTCCTAAATATTTGAAGGAAGGTACGTGTCTAATTATTCCATAGTTGGTCTGTAGTGGAGATCTCGGGATATTCTGGTCTCCATTTACTATGAAATGCGTCTTCTCATACGATATTTGGAGTCCTGTCTTTGATGCTAACTCATGTAACTTCTCTATGGCATACTTGGTTTCTTCACTAGTCTTGGTAAAGATAGCTAGATCATCAGCAAAAGCTAGGCATTTTACTTTTAGTTTCTGTTCCAGAGTACCAATGCTTATGCCTTTGATGTTGTTTACCCACTCCCTGATGACTTTGTCTAACACTAAGTTAAAAAGCAGTGGGGAGAGGCCGTCACCTTGTCGAACTCCGGTATGTACTTCGAAAGGCTCTGATAGTTCACCTAGGAACTTCACTTGAGATGTTGTGTCAGTGAGAGTCTGGCGGATTAAGTCCCTGGTTTTCCTGTCAACTCAGAGCTCTTCTAGGGTGTTCAGAACAGTTTGTCTGTCAATAGAATCATACGCCTTCTTAAAATCCACGATGGTGACAAATGTGTTGGTACTGCGGCGTATCCTTAATATCGTCTTTAGGCTCCAAATCTGCTCCGAACACGATCTACCTTTCCTAAAGCCTGCCTGGTATTCACCAATCAAATGATCAGTTTGTTGTTCTACTCTGTTTAAGAGTGCTTTAGATAATACCTTGTATATAATTGGTAAAAGTGATATACCTCTGTAGTTGTTGGGGTCCGCTCGGTCGCCCTTTTTATGCAACGGATGGATAATGGCATTCTTCCAGTCCTTCGGAATTATTTCGCTCTCCCATATTTCTGTTAGGAGTGTATGAATTCTCCTTATGAGGTCATCTCCTCCTATTTTCAACATCTCAGCAGTTATTCCATCGTTCCCAGGGGCTTTGTTATTTTTGAGCGATTGGATTATCTCTTTTATTTCTTGAGTTGTTGGGGGAAGTGAGTCTGGGTTTGGTACAGGTTTTACAAACTGCAGTCTTTCCACTGGAGGATCACAGTTCAGTAGAGTTTGGAAATAATCAGCCAGTATCTTGCAGTTCTCCTTACTGTTTGTTTCTAGTCGTCCATTACGTCGACGGAAACTTAGAGTTGGTGGTTTGTACCCTGACAAGTCCTCACGGAATGTCTTGTAAAAATTTCGAGTGTTGTTTTTCTGGAAATCCTGTTCTAACCCTTCGAGTCTGATTTTGTTGTAGGCACGTTTTTCGCGCCGGATTGTTTTAGAGGTCAGTTTTTGAGTTTTTAGGAAGTTCTCCCATCTTTCCACTGTCCGATGTCCATTCCACTGATGCCATGCTTTGACTCGGTCATTGACGGCTTCATCGCACGTTGTGTTCCACCATCTGTGCTTTCTTTTCCTAGGTGGTTGTCCTAATTTCATGGCTGATGACTGTAATGTTTTGCGAAGGTCTGGCCACTCCCTAGGATTTTCTTCCTGTAAATCTCGTACGAAAACCTCGGCGTTCTTCCTCAAGCAGTCCAGATCAACTCTTGGAAACCGGTTGCCTTTAGGTTTGGATCTGTTTGGTTGAAACCGAACCTTGATTTGCGTGAGGTAGTGATCCGAATCTACCACTCCCTTTCGTACCTTAACATTCTGAATCTCCAGCATATTCTTTGCGGAAATAGCCACATGATCTATCTGAAATTCCCCTAATAACGGGTTAGGTGATCTCCAGGATTTCTTTTTGTGTAATGGTCTCATAAAGTGCGTGGACATGAGTCTCAGCATGAATAATGTACAAAAGTTTTTTAGACGCTCTCCATTCTTATTAGTCCGCCGATGTGCGGGATGGAGTCCTACTATTGATCTGTATATCTTCTCTCTGCCAACCTGTGCATTGAAATCCCCTAATAAGATTTTCACGTGATGTTTGGGGATTTTACTGGTAGTTTCCTCTAGTAATTCCCAAAAGTCTTCTACATTCTGTGGATTTCACTTATTGTCTATGTTAGTGGGAGCATGGGCATTTATCAAGGCATATGCCTTGTTGCTTGATTTTACTGTAAGCACTGAAATTCTTTCGCATGGCGATGTGAAGTCAATAACTGAATCTAAGATAGTTTTCCTCACAGCAAAAGCCGTCCCAAACATTAATAAATTGCCTGTGATATTAATGGCTGGTTTACCCTTAAATATCCTGAAGTTTTCAGAGTCGAAATGGTTCTCATCTTGTAATCGTGTTTCCTGAATTGCTAGGATTTGAATATCAAATTTGTCCAGGACGTCAGTCAGTTGTTTGAGCATTCCTGTTTTCAACAGGGTATTGATGTTAATAGTACCCAAGAAGTTCTTTTTCTTGGGGCGAAGAGATTTTGAGAAGCTCCGATCCTTCTCTGAAGCATGATTTCGTTCCCGATTCCCCAGAATCCGATGATCGGGAAAGACCGGACGTGTGTCCGGGGCCTGGGGTAGTTGCGTTAGTAGTGTGTGTTCCATCATGCCTTAGATACAAGTTGAATATACAACTAGTGGTGATCTTAAGATAAGATCACGAAATTACTACTCGATTGTTGAGATCGAGAGGTGCCTCTAGGTGTTCTCTGGCTTAAGTGTGTTTGGTCCACGAGAGCTATTTTATTTCGCTCAAGTCCGCCGGCAAGCCGGTGAGGACCCCCCTATCCGCCACCTGGGACGCGCCACGTCGGAGTATCACCTCTCCGCCTGCTACGACAGCGTAGTAGGTTCGTGGTGTGTTGTGTTATTATTATTATTTATAATAACACATCTTCATCTTCTTCAAGGTGTTTCTGCCTTGTTGTTTAGATTCCTGCCCGAGATCTTTCATTCGTTGGCTCCTTCGCAATCGTTCTTATGTGTTATTATTATTATTTATTTATTTATTTTGATACAGCCATCTATGGACTACAAATACACAACCATTATTCAGGTCTTCATCTTCTTCAAGGTGTTTCTGCCTTGTTGTTTAGATTCCTGCCCGAGATCTTTCATTCGTTGGCTCCTTCGCAATCGTTCTTCCACTGAAAGAGCGAGTCTTTTTTCGGGGGGATCCTTCACACTTGCAACTTTAGATCTGTATCCTGTCCTGTCCCACACTTCGACTAATCCTATGTTTGCCCTTTTTGAGTCTTGATAGACCTCTTGAAGCCATGGGGGTTGTACCTTCCACTTCTCTTGCAGATTAAGAATTTTATTAGCCAACCTCTCGTGCCCCAATCGCTTAACATGCCCATAGAACATCAACCGGCTTTTCCTTATACTGACAGAAATCCCTTCAAACTTGTTATACAGTTCTTGGTTAGATCGCATTCTAAATTTATATTCTTCCCCAGGTAATTTTTTGGAACCTAAATTTTTTCGTAAGAATTTCCTTTCTTTTTTCTCAATTTCAGCATTTTCATGCCTGTTAAAGTTTCTGCCGCATAGACGCACTCTGGCTTAACAACTGTGTTATGGTGCCTATTCTTGGTCTGATGCGAGAGGGACTTGGATGCAAAGTCTAAATGCCATATCCATTTTCCTAGTCCATTATTATTATTATTATTATTATTATAACTATTATTATTATTATTATTATTATTACGTAAAAGAACTTACCACTGCAATTGGTGGTGTGTAGCGAAATTTGTAGGTTATATTTGGCTGGTTAGGAAACGCTCTATCAAGTTCCAACGTTCACCGCTAGTGTTAATGACAGTAGGATCTGGTAGCCAAAGTTGGAACTACTTGAAATTTAACTTGTTGGGAGCCCTCTGGCGTTCAATCTACCCAGCTTATGGCCATTGGCTCCGGTTCATATATCATCATTAATTAAATAAGAATTGCGATGATGCATCCAATATTCATACGTAAGGTACAGAAAATACTGTTCCAAAATGCGACTGCATTATGCGAATGTAATGTGAATGGTGATAAAATTGAGAGTTGCTGCAATGATCTGTGACATAAACCTAGTGCGGAATAGGGTTAATTGAATAGGACTGGTGAACCATTGTATACGCAAATGCCATGTTTGTTGAAAAAGTAGTATGCTTTTGCAAGTATTGTTCCAAAATAGTAGTCTTCATTACTATCAACACAAACTGTTGGAAGTCAACATTTCCACTATTGTGTAGTGTGACCGATATCGCATGGTTTTGAGAGCTCTGGCAACGTCGCATAGCAGGAGGAAGGATGCAAGCGGAAGTAACCTGAGGTTGATGTTTTTACGTCATGGACATAGTCGACAGCATGACTAGGCGAAGGTTCCAGAAGTGTAGAGGGCGCTGATGAGCTCCAGAAAAAGTTGAGGTGGAAAGGTCACACCGGAGAAGCGGGTCACTTTCTTTTGTGTCGCCGTACGCCGAAGTTCACTTCATTTTGCATCGCCGTCCAACGAAGTTCACTTCATTTTGCATCGCCGTCCAACGAAGTTCACTTTCTTTTGTGTCGCCGTACGCCGAAGTTCATCTTTATTTTTGTGTCGCCGCACGCTGAAGTTCCTAACAAGTGTGTAGTAGCAGTCGTACCGTGGCCACTTGGAACCAGTGTGGTATTCCGACAGTTTTTGGGACATAGCTGAAAGGCTCAGTATTATTTCTTGCGTGGACAGCTCTGTGTTAACGAATACTAAGCTGAATGTGGCGAGGTGATATTATAAGGCAGATCATAATGCATTAAGTTGTGGGACACTAGTCATTTGTACAATGAAGTGCGAGCAGACACACGTGGTGTCTCAAGCTTTTATCAGGTACGGGACTGTATGGGCCGTGCGCTATATAACTGACGCCCAGAACATATGAACGCAGCGATGTGCTTTTGTTTGACGACCAGAAAAATGAGTATCCAGGGTCAGTGAACTATGAGAGATAAACTGAGTGTAGTCCAAATATAGAGCGACATTCTAGGTCAAGGACGGACGTAATATCTTATGAGTACAGGCTTGTGTAGACGCATACGATATAACCTGTGCCGTTATAGAGTTATTTTCACGGCCATGAGTTGATATTACTTGGCATATTCGGCATGAAGATTGCAGCGATGTATTGGACGGACATAAAGGCTATCAGTACAGACCAGTGCGAGTGTTGTGTCAAGAACTTTACGAGCGAAGAGATGGCAAGCTAAGTTTAGTATGTGGAAGCTGTTACGATGACGTGGAAACGAAGGCGAGCCAGGACCATGGACACCCCGAGGGTCGCGAGCTGGATCCAGGACAAGAGGGGAGGATGTTCAATGGGAAGAACGTGGACCCAAACCCCCAGGAAACGTGTCAGCGGAACCAAGACTGAGGTGGCCGAAAGGTACTGAAAACCATGTTAATTCTTAAGTAGTGGTTAATGGGTAGTGGTTACTAAGATTTGGACAGTTGGGTAAAAATCGAAATTGAAGTTAATCAATAAGGATAAAATGCGATATAATGACATGATTAATAGGATAGTAAATTTTAAGTTTTCTTTTGAGAGATTAAGGCAGTTTTCTTTAGGGTTTAAAAATAAATATATGGATGCTTTAAAATATAATTTGAGTACAGGGATCGTTCAGCGTGTTAAGTCGCTGTGTTCTTTGAATTGGTGCAACCTGGATGACAATTTATGGTTTGAACAGGCTTAAATTACAAGGGATTCATTTACACTTAATGGGCCACTTTTTGTGCGCACATCATATTTTGCTAGACACTCACACGTCACTGAGGTTTCCCTTTACATGCTAACATGAGGAGATGCGTTTGGTAGGTGACTGATACAAGGTTGTGTAAATAATGATACTGCATTGATAAAATAGCAGGGTTGCATAATAAGAAGTTATGATGAAACTAAAGGTTCTCGCTATAGCGAGGTGAATAAAATAAATGATTATAATTAATGTTACGTGATAGGTTCAAGTATATGAAATTTTGAGGCAATTGTCAGTTGAAAAATAATACAGATAGGCAGAGGCCATCTACCTAAATGTTTATGGTGTAGTTATAAATATGTGAAGAGCATGCAGTGATTAATAAATGAAAAAAATAAATATCTGGGATCATAAACATGTTAAAATATAAAGTGATGAATGTAAAAGCCAACAACCAGTCATTTTTCTGAGTGAGGCACAGCTGAACGAAAACCAGTGAAAATAATAATGAAAGTATTTAATACATGAATAAAAGGTCTGAAAATAAATTCTTTGACGCTAGTGACATCCATATATAAAAATATTCTTTTTCCTATTTTGGTGATTACATTTAGTTAGAAGGAGATCGAATGAGGCAACAATTTTTTTTTTCTTTGAATATCTTTTCAGATTTATGCACCAGCTCATTTATGGACTATTAGCGGAGAGGTGACATAGCATTTTGAAGTAATGGTTGTAATACTAGAATGATATAGCTCTGATCTCCGTAAGTTATTTTGTATCCAAAGATTAGGACGCCCGGAGATTTTTGTCCTCATTAATTTGAATTTTGCTTCTGCGTCATTTATTTATTTGCACATCAAGAGTAATTTTGAGAAGTCTCCGAGCGGAGGTAGGCTTCTGTGTGTGATTCTATGTATTTAGTGGTGTGGTTCTGTAATAAATGGTGGATGAGTTTTATCTTAACAGCGGAGTTTTTTGTCATTCTTGTTCGTTGTCATACTTGTGTGTCCACCGGATCAATTTTGAGATTTTACTCAAGTTGTACCCATCATTATAAAGACCCCGGGATTGCTTGAATCTCGTCCCCGACACAGTTTTTTAAGGCCAAAATTGTTTCGGACATTCAAGATTTTTTTATCTTTCGTGTTGTACCGAATTCTGGGTGAGGGTTGAAGTGTGTGTCGGGCCACCCAATCCAAAGCCAGATTATCGGGCACAGTAGATAACCATCAAACCAAAGAACTCACCAAACACTGCTATTAAAATGACTGCAATCTTGTGTTGGTTACGTGATGCGTTGGCAGGTTTTGTGAGATATACAGATCTGATATTGATTTGCAATGTCAAGGCCAAATTGTAAATGGTAGCAACATTTTGGAGTAAGGCAGCGGAATCAAATTTGGCCACTGGTGGCTATGTCGCTCACTGTGCTCAGGGTGCCTCAGACCCCGACCTTAAAAGCCAGTTGATGACGTATTATGTGAGGGTCAGTAGTTTCATTCCACAACTGGTCAAGAGGCGGCTTCGGTGGCATAGTTGGTAGCATGCTGAGCTTCTATGCCCAAGATCACGGGTTAAAACCGGGCGACGGATTTTTTAAGAGCGTTAAAAATCCCACAGTATGCCTTCCTTCGGAGAGAAAGTAAAACCGGCTGTCCCATGTCATAGATTTATGGCATGTAATTGAAACTTCCAGTCGCCTCCGTAGCGTAGCGGTCAGCATGGTTAGCTGCCGCTCCGGAGGTCCTGGGTTCGATTCCCGGCTCAGCCACGAAATTTGAAAAGTGGTATGAGGACTGGAACGGGGTCTACTCAGCCTCGGGTGGTCCAAATGAGTAGAGGGGGTTCGATTCGCACCTCAGCCATCCTCGAAGTGGTTTTCCGTGGTTTCCCACTTCGTCTTCGGGCTAATGCTGGGATGGTACCTACTGTAAGGCCACGGCCGCCTCCTTCCCTCTTCCTTGCCTATCCATCCCAATCTTCCTTTTCCTTCCCATCCCTCATGAGACCCCTGTTCGCTTTGTAGGTGAGGACGCCTGGGCGAAGTGCTGATCACACCTCCCCAGTTGTATCCAATACGACCAAGTGTTTTCGGCTCTAGGACACTGCCTGGAAAGGTGGTAGTGGTGAGTTCCCTCGCTGAGTCCGTGGGAACCACCAACATGGAGGGTAAAATTGCCTAAGAAAAAAAAAACCAACCTTCCACTAATTACACTTGTGTGAAGCTAAATTATAGGTTAGATTTGACTAACGCTCTTAGGTTGCAACGTTCGTTGCAGGAGCCGACTGCGGTGGCATCTAGTAACCAGTTCAGAACTAGTTGGTCATACACGGTGGCGTTTGGTAGCAAAGGTAACAACTACTTTAAAATTGAATGTCGGCAGGCATTACTTGAATTGAAAACAGATAACACACACTACTACAGCCATCACAATTATCACCGGTTATCAGCCAGATTATATACACTCCCAAAGTACACGGAGCTACATGGCCGCATTGTTGCATCTAGTTAGTTTGTGTGGTAGGAGTGGGGTGTAGAGTGGTCCGGGGAGCGTGATGAATACTTCCCTACTGAGAACATTGACGCGCGTGACAGTAGGTTCTCACACTTAGACACAGACACGCTCAGCGTGGGAAAAGTTTTATGCTGCGGTAGTATACCGGGGGAGTGGAATGGGAAAGTGGAGAGCTAAGTGCCGGGACCAGTACATGCATAGTAAAATTATTGAAAGTGAAGTGCAATGGCACTGCTTTTGGCATTTAAAATCTTTGCCCAGCTGGTTTTCTCAGTATACTCACGAACACTCTTGAACTACATCTAAATGTAAACAAATTCGCAGTAAAGCGACCAACACAATGACCATTCCCTAGATCATTATGAAAGTACCTCAAACTTTCTAACACGAACAACCCTGACAATACGTATTGTGCCCGTTTGCCCAGGACGGTGGATTGGTAATCCATTCTCATATGCGCCAAAGTCCCGGAACAACAGTACGCATAAACCCACCCCTTATGCATCTGAACTAGACCCGAAGGAAGAGATTCTTATCTCAGGGTGTAGCGGTTATAAATTCGGAAAGTGAGAAAAGCCTCCGGTTCAGAATACATCTATTCTAAACACAAGAAGAATGTAAATCAGAACTCCAGTTTAAGATAAAATATGAAAAACATCAGGATTTATTTTACCTATTATATGAACAACATATCAAAGTTGAACATCAATCAATTTAACTAAGAATTAGATCCAGGATTATCCCTAATTCTAACCAAAATGTTCCATATCCTACTCATCAATTGGGCTCTGGGATGGGAAGCTTAATAATACAAAAATATCTAGCAAAAATAAGCTCTCCTGGAAATGAAAACATCCTACTTACAGTACATGTCCTATAACATCCCTCATAAAAGTCCTATCAAACGAAAGCAACCCTAGGTTAGCGGCGAAAGAAAGAAAATCGCTCTCTTAAATAATAAATAAATGAATGAATAAATAAATAAATAAATAAATAAATAAATAAATAAATAAATAAATAGGATATAATATCTTGGCAGAGCTTAGGTATTGTGATTAGTTTCTCCTGATCTTATTAGTCAGCGTTTTGACGGCAATACATTCAAAATATCGGACCTAAAATATCCCGTGATGCGCCCATGTGCTTGGGTAGAAGCAAATTACAGTATGATAGCGATATCAAAGTATTATATGATGGATTGTCGCAATCCATCATTGTCAAATAAAGACAGGTAATATTTTATATGGACTAATTCCATTTTATTTTATTTTATTTTATTTTATACGCTTTAATAAATGAAGTTATTTTCTACTGCCGTGAGTAATTGATTATTTTGAATTACTGCTACTCTCACTCTGGTACGATAGAGTTTATACTTCGGAAAGCAGAGGTATTTAATAAATTTTACTCGAGGGTCAGAATGAACTCGAGGTAGATACACGTGTTACCTGAGTATTTCTTGAAGACTAACACACATTGTATAACATTTGTATAAAATAAACGATTGTTGCTTATTTTCTTTTTAATTTTACATACTATCATCAATCAATCTAGCCAGTGGCTGAATTCAGAATCTTGTTATTTAAAGACAGCTTTATACTCCTAATATAGTATTTTGTTTCTATGTGGTAGCGGATGAGGTGAGACTGTTTCCATGTAAAAATCATTTTACAGATAGATGCCCTACCTGACGCCAATCTCATGAGATGAGTTGATGATAAATGAAATTAATGAAGTGGTTTTGACGTCAACCCAAAACAGACGAACTGACAAACAGACAAACCGACAAACAGACAAAAGTTCACTGTTCTAGCTCTTCAGGCTAGGAACTTAATGTTGATAACATGACTTGGAAACAAGTAGTTCCGTGAAGAACTATACAGCCTATTTTCATATATCCTACTTAGGTTAATTGCCACTATCAACATACACAATTTCAGTTTGATTGCTGTAATAGATTCGTAGATATTGAGAACCGACTAAATATTTCGGATGGTCGCCATGTTGGATTTTATATATGTAGGTCCTAGAGTTATGTACTGTTACATGCAGATTATTGTGAACGTGTAGTATTCAAACTTCAATCGCATAATTAGGACACAAGAAAAAACAAGGAGATTTAAAAATTTTTCACAGCTGCCATCTTGAGGTTATGGAAACAATTGAAATAAATTAGATGCCAGTGGATTAGCATTCGTATAAGGATTTACTGTACCAAGTTTCACTGCACGCGGATGGTTAAATTGGAGAAACGTCCATGTTATTATTTATAATTCGCGTCGCCGCCATGTTGGATTTGTGATCACCAGGTTATTTAAAGTCCTATAGGTGAACTTAAGTTCATAGCCCCTATGAGCATTAAAAAATGCGGTTTGATTGCTAAAATAGATTCGTAGATATTCAGTATCGTCTAAATATTTCGGATGGTCGCCATGTTGGATTGTCAAATGTATAGGCCATAGAGTCATGTACCATTAAAGGAAAATTATTGCTTAGGTTCATTATTCAAACTTTCACTTCGATCGCATGAATATATCACAAGAAATAAAAACTTAATTTTAAAATTCGCACTGCCGCAATCTTGAGGTTATGTAAACAATTGAACTAAATTAGATACCAGTTCATTACAATGTGTATAAATATTTCCTGTACCAGATTTCAGTGCGTTTGGAATATTAAATCGCGAGAAAGGTCTATTTAAAATTTTCAAATTCGCTTGGCCGCCATGTTCGTTTTGTAGTTAACCTGTTTTTGAAAGTCTTATAGATGGACTTCCAGTAGTGTCCTTTATCTCCGTACAAAATTTCAAGGATATACCGCCAATAGTTTCAGAGATATAGAATGCCGGTGAAATATTTCGCACATCCGCCATCTTGTGGTTATGTAAACAATTGAACCAAGTTAGATGTCGGTGCATTACAATGTATATAAACATATACTGTACCAAGTTTCATTGCGTTTGGTTGGTTAAATCGCGAGAAACGTCTATTTAAATGTCGCAACTTCGCTTGGCTGCCATGTTGGTTTTGTAGTTACCAGGTTTTCAAAGGTCACATAAGTGAACTTATAGTAGTTCCCTTTATCACCATACAAAATGTCAGGGTAATATCCGTAATAGTTTCGGAGATATTGAATGCTGGTGAAATATTTCGCACAGCCGCCATGTTGGATTGGTGAGTTGTAAAAAAATTTGAAGGGCACGGCCGGGGTCTCCCGGAATTGTGCTATGAACTTACCGAGTTTCATTGAAATCGCTCCAGCCGTTTAGATTTTATTAGGGGGGACACACACACGAATCACACACACACACGCACACACACACGGACAAAAGGTGATCTCATAAGCCTATTTTTTTCAAAATTGAAAATAGGCTAATTAAAATTTTAGGATAACAAAAGAGAAAAGAAAGATTAAACTTTTCATCAATTTAGTGAACTACATAGGACGAAGGATGTGGCTTACGCTTGGTGTCCATGTATTGTTTGAATGAAACCATAAGAGTATCGTCTGTCTTCGTCTTCTGTTGGCGAGGTTTTTAGCCTACTTTTCACATTTTGCAAAAATGAGGAAAAAGTAGACTTATGAGATCGATCCGGGAAAATGTGTGTGTGTCTGTCTGTCTGTCCGTCTGTCTGTCTGTCTGTCTGTCTGTTCTTCTGTCTGTCTGTCTAGCTGTGTGTGTGTGCCCCCCCCCCCCCCTATCAACTCCTAAACGGCTGCAGCAATCAAAACCAAATTTAGTATGAGTAAAGATGTGCACCGGAATAGCTCACGTCCATATTTGAAAATGATGTCAGTGCTACCAACTGCTGAAAAAAACGCACTAGAAATTTGAGCTCCATGTTGGATATCTTGCAAGGTATGCATGGGAGCTATTCCAAAATTGGCACACATGTAGATAATACTATTTCAGTTTAATTTCCAGGAGGCCAACCATGACAGTGTTGCCAAAATAATTTTAAGCCTTCTGATAGGTCCACATTTTAAATGCATATAACTTCTATACTATCGATTGGATTTCAACCAAATTTTGTATGTAATATCTGTACCTAATCGGTTATAGCTGAGCGTATTCTTAGGAGCCACCAGGGCTGCCAACTGTTAATAATTGCTCTCTCAATTTTTTTTATCCAATTACCAATATATCAGAACGTATGCAAGCCAACAGCTTTAAACTATGCACACGTATATTCTGACATTTTAGATTAATTTGGAGTAACTTATATACGTCAGTTCTACCAACATGATTATAAGCCTGCTGATAGTACCAATTTTTAAATACATGTTACGTCTATACTATCAGTTGAATTTCAACCAAAAGTCGTATGTGATATGTGTACCATAACAGATATGACTATAAGTATTGTTAAGAGCAATCAGGGCTGCCAACTGTTAATAAATGCTGTCTATATTCTTTTTACCCTAATATCAATATATCAGAAAGTATGCAAGCCAACAGCTCTATACTTTGCACACGTATAGCACCTGAAATTCTAGATTAATTTGGAGTAATTAATACAAGGCAGTGCTACCAACATGATTCTATGCCTGCTGATATGTCCAATTTTAAAATACATGTAACTTCTATACTAACAAATGGATTTCATCCAAAATTGGCACAACAAGATATCATAATTGACCCGTTAATAAATATTAACGTGCATTCCAGTCGTATCCGCGGGCGGCTGCTGTTGCAAACTTGATCTTCACGGTATCTATTGGTGACTGTCCGAACTAGTGAGCCGGCAACCTTCAGCGTGTCTGTCTTGTCGATGGCTCGCTCGTGTGGCTAATGTTGGCACTTAAGTTTTGAGAACTCGAGGTCTCACGATCGGCTCCGTTCGAGCCCGAACGGCGGCCATTTTGTTCTGGTTGTTGAGGTAAACAAAGGAAGTTGAAGGAATTCTTGCAAGAAGGAAAGATGTGAGAACTAAATCTCTGGTGTAAAATGGGGATTATCTGGCCTTAGGCCAGGTAAACTTCCTTTCCCCGATATAATTTCGTCTCTACGTGATTTACATTTACCGCCCACCGTTGAGAAATCTCTGTCATCGGATTAAATATGTAGACATGAAGAAAACGCAATGTATGAAGTTTGGCTACAGGAATACATCTCTTTATTAAGGTTTGTTATGTGTTAAAAGTTATTGGAACTATTTGTGACCTGAAAAGGTGAATTGGTCGTCGATACGAGTATTTTGTGTTGGTGTTATTCTACATATTTTATATGTTGCAGTCTTGAGCTGTTGAATAATTATCTTAGCGCAGTTGGCATTTTTTTTGCCGTTAGTAAGTCACTTGGTTTGTAGAACCGAGTAGGCCTAAGCATGAAGAGAAAGTTCCAATACCTTATTTTTAACTTGATGTAATACACTTATTTATATGTATTTTGGGAGGGTTGTGTTTTATCTTTTTTTCTGACGTGCCGAGCTGTGTAATGTTCAGATCTCATTTTGTTTTGAGCGAGGAATTTTCCTAACCTTAATTTTTTTCGTAACAGTTAATTTTCCTTTTCCTCGTCTCGTTAGCGTGGTCTCTTAAAGACTCTGTTTAAAATATCACCACTTATGATATGTATTTAATTTTTTTCCATGGTCCGTTGCCTGATAAAGTCATGAATGAGAACGTACGTTCTATTTGGAAAAAGGCCAAAACATATATGAAGGTGGCACACGAGAAACTACAGCAGAGGTATAATAAAGGACGTAAACCTACGTCACTTCAGATTGGGGACATGGTTTTTGTCAAGAATTTTTCTGTTAAGGAAGTTGGTTCTAGAGAATCTGGCAAGCTAGTCACAAGATTCCGTGGCCCTTGTGAAATTATAAGTTTTATCACTCCGGTGACATTACTTGTAAAGGACCCTCAGAAAAAGAAAATATTTAGGGTGCATATGTCTCATGTTAAGAGAGGTTGTGATGTTTCAAATTAATGATCATAAAGTTGTTTTTTAAATTTGTAAAAGCAAGGAATCTCAAAAATTTGATGGGGAAACCTTAGTTAAAACTTAGTTATGTATATTCTGTAGCCAAAATTTTTCCTAAATCATGTTTAAACTATGGACTTGTCGTAACTGATGTTAATCAAAAAGTGTGATGAAGAAAGAAATGGACCATTGCTGTCGGAGTACGATTTGATTTCAGATCAAATGTTGGTGATATCGTCATCCTGTTTGAAGAGCGTTGTGACTGTCGCGAATGTCCAGGGCCCGGACGTCGTGATGCTAAGCCGTGACCTCAGCACTGAGAATGACCGAGTCTCCTCCATCCTATGAAGACTCATTTCTGTATTTTATTGTATCAAAAAAAAGATTGTACTACTGCCAAGTAAGAGTTGGAATTTTACGCATGTTGGTGATTTTCAGATGCATGAAAAAACTTGGGTGTATCTAATCATGGAACGATCAGTTTGGTGTACTAGGTGTTGTGAGAACTGATGTATGTTTTCAGGTCATATTTTCTCGGTGTATCTTTTACCCCCAACCATAAACTTGTGAACAATTGTTGCCTTTTGTCCAGCATTGTGTGGGGGAGAATAATAATTCAGATTATTTCTGGCCAGCACACGCATGGTATTGTTGGCAACATGCTTTTACGCGTGCTGATAGATCCAGTGTCTAACTGCATGTAACGTCCCTTGGACTTCAACCAAATTTTGTATTCTGTACCTTAAGAGGTGGAACTAAGAATATATTCAGTCACCAGGGCTGCCAACTGTAGTGCTCTATTAGGCTACATTATACCAGGTATATTTTGAACTAATTAGATATTTCGATATTACCAACTTAATTTCATTATTCTAGATAGGTTCATATACTGTAGAATAATCATTGGCATGAAAAGTAGGCTGTATAGTTCTTCACGGAACGTCTTGTTAATTTCTTTGGAGTAATTTCATTTGTAGTTGTTGATCATTCAATGATTACGTCTACATCTTGTTGCCAACTCGTTCCAGGTTTGACACTAAATCTTATTGGTCTCTGTTTTTAATGTATTATTCCACTTTTGAATATTTTATATAGTAACCAAACGCATCCTACGTGTTGGCGGCATGGTGACACACACTAAACTGACAAGTCATGGACCGCAAGCGTTTGACCACTTTCTTTGTGGCCTAAATCTATCACAATGAGCGCTAGTGTTGACCCATATCTGGTAAAATCAGAATCAAAATATCTAATTCCGTTTTGAGAAATTCAAAAATCTGCTTCCCACAAATGGAAGATAAAGAATCAAAGAATAGCTTAGAACAATCAAACATTAATTTCACTTGAATCTGTAGAACAAGTTCCGTTTTAAAAACACGCATTTTCAGCATGTTATTTTCAAAATATCATTTAAGCCGAGATAAAATGTACAACATTTGTAATTTTGGATGAGAAACCTGCATGGCAAGAAAGAACTAATAAAATGATAAAAGCCCAAAAATTAACATGGTCTACATATAAAAGAAAATGTCTAACAATCACAACAAAACTAAAATATTACAAGACAGTGGTTCAAGCAGAGGTGACATATGGAAGCGAAACTCTTTTTAAAGTTACTCAGAAAAACAGAATCGACAAAATTTTAAAAGTAGAAAGAAGAATAGCTAGAACATGCGTAAATAAATTAATATCAGAAAGATGGGCAATGGCAGATAGTACCAAATGAAGTGGTATACAGAGAACTGGAGCCCATCACTGATACTATTCGGAATAAACGGATTTCTTTTTTGGTCACACTATGAGGACACCGGAAGCCAGATTATCTAGAAAAATTGTAGAGAAACTTTGGAATATGAAACAACAAGTATGATGGATTAACGAAATTAGAGAAGATATGAAAGAATTAGAAATAACCTTGGATGACTTGCAAAACAAAACAAAACAAAATTAAAGATACAACAAGAAGTTCTGTGACGAACTAAAGAGCCTACTTTTCTCGAAATGTAAGATTTATTCCAATGATTAATCTATATGGACCTCATTAGAATAATGACGAAATTGAGTTGGTAATATCGAAATTTCTAATTAGTTCGAAATATAACTGGCATAATGTAGCCTAATAGAGCGCTACAGTTGGCAGCCCTGGTGACTGAATATATTCTTAGTTCCATCTCTTAAGGTACAGAATACAAAATTTGGTTGAAGTCCAATGGATAGCATGGACGTTGCATGTAGTTAGACATTGTATCTATCAGCGCGCGTAAAATCATGTTGGCAACAATGTCATGCATGTGTTGTTTAGAAATAATCTGAACTATTATGATCGACAATATAGAAATAGAACTATTCAAACGAATCATTCACATTATACTTCCCACAATAACTTACATATTCAACTCCTCGAAATGACCGGTACGTACCCATCGCTATGGAAAGCGGCTATCGTCATTTCAATCCCTAAAAGCCCACAAGCCAAAAACGTGAGTGACTATCGCCCAGTCAGCATATTATTCGCCGTCTCCAAATCTCTCGAATTTATCGTGTACGAACAACTCTCCTGCTATTTTCAAGCGCACAACATCCTTGATGAGCACCAATCTGGCTTCCGGAAAAATTACAGCACTACTACGGCACTACTTAGGGTCACGGATGACATAAGAAAGGCTATGGACAGTGGGCAAGCAACAATCCTAGCACTGCTTCATTTCAGCAAAGCATTTGATTCTAGCTATTCAAAATCCATCTCTCTATGAACAGTATCCAATGGGTGGACTCATATCTACACAGGCGCCAACAGCGCGTTAAAAGTAACTCAAATCAAATGACTTCTTGGCACTCCGTGGAGACAGGAGTCCCTCAGGGATCAATTCTAGGACCACTTCTCTTATCTATCTACATAAATGATATCACTTCATCGACAACTGAATGCAAATATCACTTATACGCTGACGATGTACAACTCTATCTGCATGCTGCACCAGAAAGCCTATCGCAAACAATCAAAGCTTTCAATGAAGACTTAACTGAAATTTGTAAATGGTCCAATTCACATGGACTATGACTCAATGAGACAAAAACTCAAGCTATCATAATCTCACACGCAAAAATTCTCCGTAAAATAAACAATAATCCCACTCTACCAAACTTACGCTTGCGCGACTCCCCAATCGAATTCCGAGAATTAGTCAAAGATCTGGGCGTGATTATTGACGAACATCTCTCTTGGACGCAGCAAGTCCGCAGCGTCTGTAGATAAGTATTTTCCGCACAGAATACATTGAGAAGATTTGGGAATATTTTTTCTCGCATGTTAAAAGAACGACTCGTTTCCTCCCTAGTAATGCCTCATTTTGACTATTGCGATGTGGTATACAATGACCTGTCTGCTACTCTTAAAAACAAACTCCAACTAGCACAAAATGCCTGTGTACGCTACATATGCAATTTACGGTATTACGACCACGTCACCCCTGCGTAAGAACAACTTAGCTGGTTACGACTAAATCAACGCCGCTATCTTGATTCTTTATGTCTTTTCCAACAAATACTCTTAAGTTCCACTTCAGCTTACCTGCATTCTCAGTTTCACAGCTTCTCACACGAGCATAGTCTTGGCACACGGTCAAAAAATAATTCACCCATGCTCATACCTCTACACCGCACGGTACGCTACACTAACTCCTTCGTAGTTTCTACTGCACGACTGTGGAACAACCTGCCGTGCTCTGTCAGAGGAGCAACCCCGTCCAGCTTCAGGCAGCAATGCCAGCTGTACATATCACAAAATAAATGGAAGCTGAACTCAACACGTCAAATATTTGAACCCTCATGCTGAGTTACATACGTGTTTCTAATTTACATTTTATTTATTTTCTGTTTAGATACCTAAATGATTTCTTAAATGCGCATTGCAAAATCAATATTTAGTAATAAGTCAGCCATGATGCTTATCATCATCATCATCATCAACATCATCACATCATCATTAGTTTCTGTTTTATTAGTTTTGTATTTCCCTATTATTTTCTTACTTTAGCAATAATTAACTAATTACAATAATTTTTCCTACGCCATGCTTACCTACCATTATATGTATTGTGATTGGATCTGAAATGTATTCCTGTTAGATTTAAGTACCATTGTTAAGTCCTGCAAATAATGTAATAATGTATTAATTGTAAAATCTGGTTAGATAGAAGAGAGGGCCCTATGGCCCTAAACTAGCCAGACAAAATAAAGCTATCTATCTATCTATCTATTTTTGTGCCAATTTTGGATGAAATCCATTTATTTGTATAGAAGTTACATGTATTTTAAAATTGGACCAATCAGCAGGCTTAGAATCATGTTGGAAACACTGACGTATATTAGTTACTCAAAATTAATCTAGAATGTAAGGTACTATACGAGTGCAAAGTTTAGAGCTGTTGGCTTGAATACTTTCTGATATATTGATATTAGGGTAAAAAATAGAGACAGCATTTATTAACATTTTGTAGCCCTGGTTGCTCTTAAGAATACGCACAGTCCTATCTGTTATGGTACACATAGCACATACGAAATGTGGTCGAAATCCAAATGATAGTATAGAAGTTACATGTATTTAAAGTTGGACCTCTCCTCAGGCCTAGAATCATGTTGGTAGTACTGAGGTCCATTAGTTACTCCAAATTAATCTAGAATGTCACGTACTATTAAATACGTGTGTATAGTTTAAAGCTGTCGGCTAGCATACTTTCTGATATATTGGTATTTGGATGAAAAACATAGAGAGTGCATTTATTAACAGTTGACAGCCCTGGTGGCTCTTTAAGATTACGCTCAGTCATATCTATCTACACATAGTACATACGAAATTGGTTGAAATCCAATTGAAAGTGTAGTGTACCCTTGTGAGTAATCTCCATGGAAAATATGCTCCCACCTCCAGCTAGCGTCAGGTCCCAGGCGTGTACCGTTCCCCCATTGAGCAGTTGCATATTTTGGATCTCTATTCTAAGACTTTAATTCAGTAAGAAAATCATGGCTTCAAACAAATAAAACAATCCCCACAAACATAACACAAAATCAAAACAAAAATTACTTCCACAATCCACTAATATTAACATAATATTATCATAATAAACTGATATCATTACTCAAACCTTTACCCTTATTATTAACTTTACAATTCACTCCAGTGCGCTGATGCACATACAACTTCATAAACAAACTGTACTTTGATTCTTCCGTCATCGAGAGTGACTTCTTTAATTTCATAAAGTTATTTATTCCTTAAACCTCATCTTACTTTGACAATTATGTGTACCGTGTGTGTTTGATCTCTCTCTTCCCACCAAATGCTTTACATGCATTAGCCTATTCAGGTGTTGCACAACAATCTGCGTGCAACTCCATAATTATGCAAAGCTACCCCTACACTTCTCTCTATTTATATAGCTCCACTGCATGCCGTTGTGACTTCATCTGAAAAACTTTCGTTACCGCTGTGTCGGATGGTATCATTAAGCTACCCTTGCAAGCGTAACTTGTGGCGTAAGTAGCCAACTTCTGAACTAGGCGTCAGTGACAGTAACAAATGCAACTTCCAACCATTCGTTAGATTGCTAAAATCATGAACCATCAGGGTGATCTATAATTACCAATGTGTTCTTAAACCACATGACTTCATTACTCAATATAACAATGTATCCTTTTCATGTTACTAACAGGGTCTAGAATCTGCCCTTCATTAACCTTAAACCTTCACGGTTCGCTTGACAGCGCAGCCCCTCTACTGAGCGGCCTGTATACAATAGGGTGGAATGAGGTCCCAACAGTACCTCGACCCTCGCCTTGCCACATGGCTTACCTCCCCAAGCAGTAACACGATTTCTAAAGACAATACCGTGGTCTCAATGACACACATATCCCAATGGATTTAAACTGAATATTTATGCAAATAGGTACTGGATGAGCTTAACATTTATTCCTACCCTGAGGATAATATTAATTGGCACCAAATAGGTCCATTTCAACATGAAGGCAGGAGATTCATAAACCAATGGTCGATCTGGATAACCGGTATCTTAATAAATGGTGCGGTCAGCCCACACTCTGCCGTCATAAGATTCACTTCACAAGAGCCGAATCACTCAATAATAAATTCTCGGGTGATCAGATAGAAGTGCAGAGGTGTCCAACGTTCTCCTCTCACCTATCACAGGATTCGAACCCGGAACATTCCATATCCATCATCAGAGTTAGGGTCCAAACACTAATTACACTTTGGCACAAAGCACATATCTCAGTATGCCCCACGGCTATACTAGATTTCATACGTCGACTAGATTACCTGGTTCCATGACCTACTGTTATGATCTTCGTCCTATAATTATTAAGAGAAATCTATCCATTACTCTATAAGCTTTTACACAAGCTGCAAATTCAATTCACTAGAAAGCTCGTCCATTTCCTTGCATGATTATATTCCCATTAATACAATATATTCTGATATTAAACTCTTTTCTTCATCCCTTAATATGATCTTACTGCTTAGATCGATAAGTCTTCCAATTAGCGTAAATCTTTCTTGCTTACAACATTTTTCCTGATGTATTCATTCATACCTTTATTATTATTATTATTCTTACTGACATAAATTACCATAATTCCGACACAACTTAACCATCTTAAAATCGAACACCCGTGTTCGTTAAATTAAGTTTACATAACTGAATTGCCATTTTATTAATAGTGGTAACGATTAATCCACTTACTGAGGTATAACCACACCTCAACTCTATTAAAAGCAACACAATAATGATTAAACATGGAGGGTCTATCTCCTAATACTGATTCTTATTGGCATCTTTATAATTCTGAAATCACCTTACATGCAGTGGGCTATACTTCTACATAACCATAATTTGTGGGGTACTCACATTCTAGGCTTTATCCTGGCGGCTCCAACCACCTATATCCTTCCGGGTCGCCTGCCATTTGCAGATTTAGTGCGACATTTGCATCTTGCCTATACACATTTTATGATACATTTCTTTCACCAACCACACGGCACTTTTCATTTCTATAGTGAAGCTATTGCTTCCAAAACACATGACACTTTATAACACTTATTACACCATTAATTTAAAAGATTTTTCACATATAATTTATACATAACACACGTCATTTTTACACCTTTCCTTGGTTGAAATTCCCTGGAAAAATATCAGAATTGCAGGTATCAACGGCATCCTCCGTGCTCCTACCAACTCCTGATTGAAAGTCTGGTTGATCTGCCTCCGGAATTCACCAACCGTCTATCAATAATCCTACGGTAAACTTGCTGCTTTGCATAAATATGCTTACTTTCGTCCTGAGCGTTACTATTTGGTATTCTTAAGGCATTACCAAATGCTTCATAAAGTTTCTCCAAGCGCATTCCAGCGTAATAAGACATGTATAACCACTCGATATCTTATACACTGCGCTTAACATTGTACATAATTTTTACACAAATTATTACTTTCAATAGTTCTGCAAGTTATATCACACGGTACTTCCTATGTGAACATAAACCGTTGCTCGTACTGCTGACTTTACACATGCAGCACGACAGTCCTTAATAAAAGCCTTCTAAAGGTTTTACTGCGCGGCTTCCCAAGTTGAAGTCCGTGCCTCCTTCCTTGACTTCGGTAATACACATTTCACACAATAAAGTTCGTTGATTACCGTACTTCTTATTCCTTCATGACCATGCATGATTATCTTCTCACTTGGTGCATTACACTGCGCGGCTATATAATGATTGACACTAAATGTTCAAGTCCTTTGTGTGAGCGTCCTCTCCTGAGCCAGAGTAACATACGTTCCGCACTCGAGTCTGTTCAAAAACTGACAACAACTGACCTCTGCCAAGGGTCGACTCCCTTATATTGGTTTCACACAAAGAAATAGAGCTAGAATTCCCGCGCTATATCAACTCCTCTCCCAGCATGATTCTGGTCTCGAAACAATGCTCATAGGGTTCCTTTTTCTTCACTGATCCCAGAACTATCCGCGTGCTGAAGGATCGATCGGCCAATTAATTAATATTAATTGCTTTCTCCATGGCGTGGGGACGCTGTTTCCTTGGGAATCCCTGGCGACATACTCAAACCCAGCCGCGAACATCCATAGTCCTATGTACTTCCGCACTCCATTAAATATGCCTCAATTTCGCAGATTAAAGGCTCTAAAATTAGCCTCCTGGCTAAAGATTCACCTGTGTGCAACTCTCATGTCATTGCGTTACTCCAATCACGAGTAATCAATGATTTTCCTTGGGGTCTATTCTCAAACGGGGAAGAACTGGGTCATTATTCAACCCCCCGACCTCTTCCAGACGACATAACTAGGTCAGCGAGATTGACGGGGCTCCAAGGGTCTCCTCCCACAATTCTGGGGCTATTAGTAAAATGTCAAACTCTCTACTTCTGCGTTCTAAGTCCAGCATAGCCTACTCCATGTAGTTCAATAATGCTGTATTCCCCTCATTTTCCCTGCATTATTTCACTAAATAATGCCATTTTCCACTGATATCACACCAGTGATTAAACATATACATTCCTCCAGGGGTTTTTAACAATGAAACTCCCTCAACAGATCTCGGGTTCGTTCCCTGGTGGAACCTTTATCCTGAGATCACAGTCTCTGAGATCCACGTTCGATATGAGTCAGCATGGCCCCCTCGGGTTCAGTAGTTATATGCATTTAAAAATTGGAGCTATCAGCAGGCTTAGAATCATTTTGGCAACACTGTTATGTATGGCCTCCTGGAAATTAAACTGAAATATTATTATCTATATGTGTGCCAAATTTGGTATAGTTCCCATGCATACCTTCCAAGATATACAACATGGAACTGAAATTTTAATTGCGATTTTTCAGCAGTTGGTAGCACTGACATGATTTTCAAATACGGCATTGAGATATGCAGATATAAATCTTTACTCCTACCAAATTTTGTTTCGATTGCTGCAGCCGTTTAGAAGTTGATAGGGGGGGAGACACACACACACACAGCCAGCCAGACAGACAGAGAGACCGATGTGGGGCGGATGTGGATAACAGTCGTACGGATGCGGGGTGGATGCGGATAACAGTCTTACGGATGTGGGGCAGATGTGGATAACAGTCGTACCGATGTTGGGTGGATATGGATAACAGCCGTACGGATGCGGGGCGGATGCGGATAACAGTTGTTTGGATGCGGGGCGAATGCGGATAACAGTTGTGTGGATGCAGGACGTATGCGGATAACAGTTGTGTGGATGCGGGACGTATGCGGATAGCAGTTGTGTGGATGCAGGACGTATGCGGATAACAGTTGTGTGTATGCGGGGCGTATGCGGATAACAGTTGTGTGGATGCGGGGTGGATGCGGATAACAGTTGTTTGGATGCGGGATGGATGCGGATAACAGTTGTGTTGATGCGGGACGGATGCGGATAACAGTTGTGTGGATGCGGGACATATGTGGATAACAGTTGTGTGGTTGCGGATAACAGTTGTGTTGATGCGGGACGGATGCGGATAACAGTTGTGTGATGCGGGACATATCTGGATAACAGTTGTGTGGATGCGGATAACAGTTGTGTGGATGCGGGACGGATGCGGATAACAGTTGTGTGGATGCGGGATGGTTGCAGATAACAGTTGTGTGGATGCGGGTCGGATGCGGATAGCAGTTGTGTTGATGCGGGGCGGAAGCGGATAGCAGTTGTGCGGATGCGGGTATGACGCGGATAACAGTTTTGTGGATGCGGGTCGAATGCGGATAACAGTTTTGTGGATGCGGGTCGGATGCGGATAGCAGTTGTGTGGATGCGGGTCGGATGCGGATAGCAGTCGTGTGGATGCGGGTCAGATGCGGATAGCAGTTGTGTGGATGCGGGTCGGATGCGGATAGCAGTTGTGTGGATGCGGGTCGAATGCGGATAACAGTTGTGATGATGCGGGACGGATGCGGATAGCAGTTGTGTGGATGCGGGTCGGATGCGGATAACAGTTGTGTGGATGCGGGTCGGATGCGGATAGCAGTTGTGTGGATGCGGGACGGATGCGGAAAACAGTTGTGTGGATGCGGGTCGGATGCGGATAGCAGTCGTGTGGATGCGGGTCGGATGCGGATAGCAGTTGTGTGGATGCGGGACGGATGCGGATAGCAGTTGTGTGGATGCGGGACGGATGCGGATAACAGTTGTGTGGATGCGGGATAGATGCGGATAACGTATTGTGTATCAGCGCAGGGCTCTACCTATAGTCAGAGTGCTCCTAGTGTGATTTACAAAATATTTTCACATTCAAGTTTAAATGAGAGTACATTTGATCATTGTACACTTCATCCGGGGAAAGTACAAAGTTGTTGTTATTTGAGTCTTCAGTCTTTTGACTGGTTTGATGCAGCACTCCATGCCTCCCTATCCTGAGCTTATCGTTTCATCTCTACATAGGTACCACACCCTACATCCGAGGCAATCTGTTTAACATATTCTAACCTTGGTCTACCGCTACAGTTCTTGTCCTCGACCCTTCCTTCCATAAATAAGCTAGCTATTCCTGGGTGTCTTAGTATCTCTTCTCTTCATTAGCAGTCGCCAGAAACATCTCTCCTCTCCCACTAGCCTTAATACCTCTTCGTTTGTAACCCTATCTACCCATCTGATCTTCATCATTCTCCTGTAACACCACATTTCAAACGCTTCAATTCTCCGCTTTTCCGCTGCACCAATAGTCCAAGTTTCACTTCCATAGACCGCCACGCTCCGGACAAAGGCCTTCAATAATGACTTCCTAATACCTAAATCTATATTCGATGTCAACAGATTCCTTTTCTGTAGAAATGTTTTCCTTGCCTGAGCTAACCTACTTTTTATATCCTCTTTGCTTCGTCCATCACTGTTTATTTGGTTCCTAAGTAACAGAATTCTCCTACTTCCTTTAGTTTTTCACCTGCCAATTTGATGTCTATAGAGGTTGTTGATTTATTCAAAATGGTAACACAGAAAGCTACCTTATATAGAGAGATATTGAAAGAAACTCTGGCCCTTGGTCACCCCTGGGGAAAAGTGATTGCGTGCGGTGCCGAATGAGACATTTGTCAGAAATAACATCTCTTTATTGAGGCTGTGAAAATAGGCCGTACTCTTATCTCAGACATAACAGCCTTATCGCTTACCTGCAGCCAATTGCGTCGTGCTGTGACGTCACTTGCCTGGGCCACGTGTGTGCCCCGGATTCAGGAGCGTGCGTGTTCGACTACCGCTCACGGCAGTATTGCTTGCATGACGTATGAGCTTGTTATATCCTGCTCTATTGGGGTAATCTCCTTTCATACATTTTTGTCCTAGGAACGAGCGAACAGAGAGCTTACCAATTTACAATAGACCTTCATAAATTATGCAATTCAGCGATCAAGCGTGCTACATGTGATGTATAATATAGGTAGAGTCCTGCGCGGTTAAATAAATCGTGATCCACATCCGCCTCGCATCCGCACGGCTGTTATCCGCATCCGCCTCGCATCCGCAAGACTTTTATCCGCATCCTCCCTGCATCCGCAAGACTTTTATCCGCATCCTCCCTGCATCCGCAAGACTTTTATCCGCATCCTCCCTGCATCCGCACGAATTTTATCTGCATCCGCATGTTTGTTATCCGAATCTACTGGCATTAAAATAATATTCTCAATTAGATAAAATATTAAAGCCACACATTTAGTTTTGAGCAGAAAATCGTCCCTTAGGCTATGTATGTCATGTGCTATGTTTAAAATGAAAGTTATACAGACAGAATTGTAACCCTTTCCAGTTCGGAGTGTAAATTATGCTTAACGATATAATTTGAATGAGATTAGCGTAAATCATCTTCTTACATTTGTTATGAAAAAGAAACATAACGGAAAAATATGATATAACATAGACATCCGGGTCCTAGTTATGATATTCAACAAGTTCAGATTGTATCCAAAAAAAACTATCCGCAAATTTACTCCAAACATTATCCGTAGCTTATGCGTTATCCGCACATATATCCGCATGGTGAAAAATCTTGCAGAGCTTTACGTATAGGGACATACAGTATTCGCACCACTACAAAAGGCTTGCCACGGTGGGTGAGTGGTAGTAGTTGGTCACTGGTCGTGGCCGAGTGCGGTACGTGTGTGTGCGCTGTGTGACCGCATTGGAAGAGGTTACGGTTCCTAATACCGGTGCTTCCTTAGTTCCACGTGTGTACCGAACTTCCGTGTGTCATTCGGACAATATTTTTTTTAAGTAGTGTTCCAGATAGGACAACAAAACCAGAAACCCAGAAAACCCCGCTGAAAATCATGTCCGGATACCAGAGAAAAAACACCGTTCGCTGCCAATGGGACAGGCAGAGTTCTCGCCCCTCACCAGGAGAAATTCACCGCTGGATTGGCGATACCCTCCGGTTGACTGTCGACCAAGTAGAAGCCATCCAGTTAAATGCGCACGAAAAAACCATGTACATTAAGGTAATCACCATATCCATTTATCAGAAATTGTTAAATACTTTTGCAGATCCTATTAAATTTCAGTATGATTCTGGCGAAATGACCAATGTTAAGCTCTCCACAGCGGATTCCAATTTTACCACAGTGCGTATATTTAATGTCCCACTCGAAGTACCCCCTGAAATTTTCAAATCCGTCCTGTCGAAATATGGCACTGTGAGTGACGTCAGGAAAGAACAATGGTCTTCTGCTTATCAGTTCCCGGTGTATAATGGAATACGTGCCGTAACTATGGAAATCAAGCAGGATATCCCCTCCACTGAGGCTTTTGGTGGCCATTCTGGCTATATAACGTATAATGGACAGAAACAGTCCTGTTTAATTTGCAATGCTACCACACATCTCCGTATTAACTGCCCAAAGAAAATGATTCCCCTCGGTATAACTCCTACACAACAACGACGTGTACAATACTCGGAAGTTGTGACGCAGCAAACGTCATATGAAAACATGATCATTGATCAGTCAGCTGGGACAACACCAGGAGTGACCTCGGATACATCTGACGCAGAACTGATACCTTGCCCTGAACAGAGCTGCGAGACACAGAGTGCCCCTGTGCTCTCGGCAACCTGTATCGCAGCCTCAGAACCAACTCTGCCGTTACTACAGGCTGCCACAGAAATTTTGTCTTCACTGCCCCAGACTTCGCTGGTCCCTACCGACTCACTTAAGACTGTTGATCGGGGATCCGAGAACGTCTCTAAGAAGATTAAAACAAATGCCTCGATTGCCGTACCAGCCCCGAAGAATAAAACTGGCTCCACAAACGTATCCGCAGCTGTGAAAAAGAAACAAAATCTTCTTTCTACGTCATCTAGGGACCCACGAACGCTCTCACCCGCTGACAGCCGGCCTATGAATGGCAGTCAAAAGGAACTATCTCAACCTAATTTGACATAGTGCACCAGGATAATTCTCACCTGTGTCTTCTTTCGAGTCCACCTTCCAGTATGTCTAGCACAGCTTTTATACTTCTCGTAATGGCGCAATTTCTCACTGTGGCCACTGTGAATATCAATGTAATAGAATGCCCTCTGAAATTTCAACTGTTGGAGAGATTCCTTCGAGATGCTGACATTGACATTGCTTTCCTTCAAGAAGTTGCTATACCGTGTTTACCCATATCTGCCTTCTACAAACAATACATCAATACCGGTAATACGAATAGAGGGACCGGATTCCTCATAAGACATGATATCCCACTCGCAGGTGTGCTATGTCATCCATCAGGACGCATAATATCTGGACACATAAACAATACCACCCTGATAAATGTATATGCCCCATCCGGGTCTAATAAACGTGTGGAACGGAAAATGTTCTTTCAACAGAGTATACTGCCTCATCTGCACGACGTTAAGGAAAAACTTATTCTTGCAGGGGATTTCAATTGTATTCAACGCCCAGAGGATTCCACTAGTCCATACAGAGGTGTCAACCCGGCTCTCAGGACCCTTCTTACCTCCCTACACCTCATTGATGCTGTGGTTAGTTTAAGGGTGCCCCTGCCCCATTACACCTGTATAAGTCACAACTCCTCATCACGACTTGACCGCATCTACTTTTCACAGGAACTCATCCAGCCTAGACGATATGAAGTGATTCCTGCCAGTTTCACTAACCATCATGCTGTCGTATGTACAATCTCTTACCCCCATCCCATATTTCACATAGGAAGAGGTTATTGGAAGCTGAATTGCTCGCTGTTACTGGAGGAGGAATGCCAAGATATTTTCAGACAACACTGGATTCGATGGGTCCAACAAAAAGGCAAATTTCGCGACTGCACAGACTGGTGGGATATTTTAGTTAAACCAGGGATCCGCCGCGTCTTTAAGAACATATCTTACCAACGAGGTCGGGAAAGACGGGATACAGTTGAATTTTACTATCGAGTTCTTCGCCAGCTCCAGCAAAGATCTGATGCTGGGGAGCGTATATATGACCAGATCCGGGAAGTTAAAACCAAGCTCCTGTCTCTACAGCAACGAACGCTCGCTCATATCAACGTGGCTTTAAAAGATCGTACAGTGCTCCCGGACGAAAGTGCAAGTGTATACCATATCGCCAAAGGACAACGTGAGCGGCAACGTAAATATATCCACCGCCTCCGCACCAGTACTGGAAGTGTCGTCACCTCCCCTGACGCTATACGTAGTGAAATATCATTATTTTATCAACGGTTCTACGCTAAGGCTCCCATTGATCCACAGCAGGTGACCCTATTGCTGTCATCTTGCAGTACCAAACTATCTCCGGACAACAAAACTCTGCTCAGCGCGGATATTACGGATGAAGAGATTCACTCCGTGGTTAAACGACTCCCAAACAACCGCTCACCTGGCATTGATGGACTGCCATATGAAATGTATAAACACTTCTGGCCTCTCATTGGCAAAGAATTTTGTCATGTCCTGCGTACCATTCTCCAACGTCGTGCTCTTTGTCAATCACATCACGAGGGTACCATAGTCCTCATACCAAAAACATCCTCTCCCATGGCAGTTGGTGACTTCCGACCAGTTACTCTGCTCTGCAGTGACTATAAAGTCCTTACCAAAGTACTTGCATGCCGATTGAAGACTGTTCTACCTGATATCATTGGTGATGAACAATGTTGCAGTATTCCTGGAAGAACTCTGTTAACAAACTTAGCGATACTACGGGACCTACACCTAAAAGCCGAAATGCTCCCCACTGAGCCAATGAGTTTTCTCACCTTAGATCTTGATAAAGCTTTCGACCGCATCAGTCATGAATACTTGTACATGGTCTTGCAACACTACGAATTTCCTGAAATCCTTATTGACTACATTCGTATGATAAATTGTAATGCTACGTCTAGAGTGCTCGTCAACGGTTTTCTTTCCCCTCTGATTCCAATACAACGATCAGTTAGGCAAGGATGTCCCCTTTCTATGCTACTTTTTGTCATTGGCCTTGAACCGTTCATTCGGACTACCCAGGTGAAGCTACAGGGTTACAAACTGTCCACACATGTTTTTGGAATGTGCGCCTATGCTGATGACGTATCAATATTGATCCGCAATGAAGAAGACATCTCCCACATCGATAGCGTCCTTCAGCTCTACCATATCGCCTCTGGAGCACAATCGAACCCCCAGAAAACTGCTTTGCTTCCGCTCAATACTAACTCAGTGATTACCCCACAGCCCTGGTTCCGGATAGTAAATGAGGTGAAAATTCTTGGCATTACCTGGAAGCAATCGCTTCTGGACACAGTGCAAGTTAACTGGACTAAGGTCATTGCCAAAGTTAGGGGAGTCCTGATCCAATTTGGTCAAAGAAACCTCAATATAGTGCAACGGGTCATGGTCCTCAACGTGTTTGCGCTCTCTAAAATATGGTATGTCGCACAACTTTTCCCACTTCCCAAAATGTTTGAGAGCCAATTGGCAAAATATACAGGTTGGTTTATATGGCAAGGATTTTTGTTCCGAGTACAACGGGAACAGTTGTATCTCCCATCCCGGCAAGGCGGGCTAGGGCTAACAGCTCATGGCATGAAATGCCGTGCACTCCTCTGCAAGAACGATATCACCATTCTTTCCCAACATGACACTTTTACGAAAGCGCTATACAAAGATATTCGAAACACAGCCCGTGGTTGTGATAGAGCTTTGCCGAAGATATTTAGGGACCATCAACAGCACCTTCTGGAAACTGTTCGCCAAATGCCATCAGGGATTGTTCCAACGACGAAAAGTATCTATAACATGTTGCGGCAAGTGGTACACTCCAAACCGCGAATAGAGGCCACCACCCTCTATGTCCATTGGCCCACTGTTTGGAAAAATTTTGGGGCTATGTCCATTTCTTCTGCTGTACACTCCCAAGTTTTTATCTTCCTCAACGATCTCATCCCAACCGCTCTACGGCGATATACCATCCATCTTGAAGCTTACCCATGGTGTACTATATGTGGTCAAACTGATACGGCGATACACCGCTTCACATCATGCACGCGAGTTGCCTCCACGTGGCTGTGGTGTAAGGGAAAAGTATGTCAACTATTAAATGTGCCCTCGAATGACCTTGATGACAGGAAGTTGGTTCGTTTGTCGGTGACCGCCTTCCCCCAAATTAAACAGACTGCCATTGTGTGGATAATGGGCCAATATGTACACTTCGTGATGGACAATGATCAACATTTCTCTTTCCTGGATCTCAGGTATCACCTGCAAAAAGAGCGTTGGAAGCTTAGTGAAAGTGGACAATTATACGATAAATATGGACACTATCTGGATTTCTTGTGATGTATTAGTCTGGTATTTATCATATCTGAAAATTCTGTAATTCTGTAAAGAGCTAATAAAAAAAAAAAAAAAAAAAAAAAGTGGTTATAGTGTCGGACTACCAACCCCAAGATTGCAGGTTCGCCCCTGGCCATGGTAAGTGATTTTTGTAGGCAACAAAAATCACGACACTCATGTCATACGTTGTTGGCATGTTAAAGAACCCATTTGAATTCAGTAGGCCGTGTTCAATGGCAAAATTAATCTCGGGATTTTCCGCCAACACAAAGTTCCTCCATTCTCTACTTGAGAGCGCTGTAGTGTCAAGGAGATTAGATATCTAACCTCCTTGACTTTCATAGCGTTCAAAGGAACGACGAAATTCGACATGCAAGCTACCCTCTGGGTGTCAATTAACAAAGCTTGCACCAGGCACCCGAGGCCATACGATATTTTTATTATTATTACCACTACAAAAGTACGAAATAATGGCACAAAATGAATAATGTTTTCACTCTGTTGTCCGTCGACTGAAATCAAGAAAGAGTTTCATCGCCAGGACTCAACCACTGGAGGGAACATCGGAATCTAACCGCATCTCCAGGTGGAAGAGAAAGCTGCCGCCGGATATCCCTGTTAAGGAAGAGCTAGCCCCAGGAAATGACCTGCCTTACCCTGTTTGGAAATCACTTAATCGTCTCAGGGTGGGCGTCCCTCGTTGCAAGACCAATATGCAGAAATGGGGTATCCTTCCAGCTGATGGAGACACGTCCTGCGAGTGTGGAGCAACACAAGACCCAGCCCACCTGCTCATTTGTCCACTACTAGAACAACCCTGCACTACCCAGGACCTGATCGAGGCAAACAACAAGGCCATCGGAGTTGCTACATTCTGGAAATGATCGGACACGGAAATGAATGAATGACTCCTCAACTAAAGATTATGAAATTAATGTTTCCCTTTATTGAAAGAACGAAACTGAACACATAATAAATAAAGAAAGAAGGATCGCCCGAATGGGCATTAATTTTTACTATATTCACTAAGTGACTTTGTTCTTTTGGGACATATCGTTTATATGGTACTTGGTACACATTTGTCACCAGGGCTATGATAAGATCACGTTGAGCAAATCATATGATAAAAGCCGTGAATGGCGAGTCTCGTTATCATAAAATCTTGACTCTCTTTGGTCCACGTTATGTCCATCATGGCGTGAGTGATGTATACGTCTGGGTCGACGTCTCTTCTCTTTGCTTTTCCCCCACTCTAATAGGTCTGTAGATGGTCCTGGCAATGGTGTTTTCATCCTTAATATAGATTTCGCAAAATGCCCTCAACCCTCACATTTATTGATATTTACGCAGATGAAATACTGAAAAAGATAGAACATATGATAATTATAATAGCATATTTTGCACCAAAACGTAATTGTTTATTTTCCGAAAGACCACCTTGTGGCGTAGCGGGTACCATTTCATACAACAAGGTCGATATATGTACTGAGCGATATAGGGAGATTTTCGTCGCCACACTAACTTCTTTCTTGTGTAACATCGTTGAACCAAAAAAAAAAATCATCCTCCAAACAACTCTCACTGCAGCCTGATTATCAACATAAATACTTTTGAAAATCTTCATTTGATTTTAATGCGGTAATATGATATATCTAAGAGAGGAACTTAAGTTGTTATATTGACTAAAAGGGTTTTCAACATATTCTGTGCAAATATACCACAGCTGAGTCGTTGACAACGGATACAACGGCTACTTATCTCTACTTAGCATAAAACGATGTCCCCAATTCTTGGATGTTCCGGGTAATCTCGAGAACCACTGGATGGATTTTGATGCGGGTTTCACCATTCTGTGAAGGATTTCTCGAGGAAGGCTTCTGTAGAAAATAATTTATTTATGACTAAAGGAAGTCGAGCAGTAACGATTTCAGTGAGAAAAAAAACCGAAAGAATAATCTACCGTCCGTGCGTCATTTAAGCTTACGATGGCTAAACCGTTAAACATATATGCATATTATCAGTGTAAGAATTGTTCGGCTTGAAAATTTCTACAGAAAAGTTCACAACAGCATATATCTTTATCTTCAATAAATCGCCCACGGTAAGTGTTTATACATTCACATTTCTTCCAACAATCTCCATTCAATTGTTATCTTCCGTTACGAGCTAGCTAGCGAACGAACCTAACACCCCAGTTACAGCAAGCAGCGGGCAGCAGCAAACTGTCGAGTCGTGTCGAGTTAAGACTTCAGAGAAGAGTGGATGTGTTTGGAGTTTGCCTGGAAGTGCAACTCATCATTTCTTCATTCCACCTGTGAAATTTGTGTTTCATGCACATTGTCATTCTTAAATTACGTCTGAAAAGAATTCGTTGCACATGCTATTACCATGATAATATAATACATAGCCCAGTAATTGATTTTAGGCACTAGGTTGCAGGTTCGGGTCCTGGCGCAGTCAGCTGTCATTTGAGGGAGCCGTGTCAGTAAATTTACTGGCACGTTAAAGATCCCCCTCGGGGCAAAATTCCTGCACCCCGGCGTCTCTAAAGGCCTCAGTAGTTAAGAGGGACGTAAAACCAATAACATTATATTATCATTCAGTGATTTTAACCCATCATGCCGAGAAGAGAAACGGATATAGGTCGTAGTTCATTGAAATCGAAACAAAATACACCTTCTAGGCTTACGCGGGGTAAACCGTTAAAGATACCGGGCGAAGCCAGGGCGAGTTGCTAGTATATATATGCTCGAGTGTCACCCACTTGAGCTGGCGTACCTTCTGCGTTACGACCTTTGCAGTATGGGGACGTACGTTATCATGAAGCAGCAGCAACCCTTGTCGCAGTTTACCCAGACGTTTCACCTTAATTGCACGCCGTAATTTCTCCTGTGTTGCGCAGTACCATTCTCCCTCCCCCAGTGATGAAGACACCAGGTTCCTTGAAACCAAAAAGCAATGGACCCCGCTAATAGAAGAACAACAGTGGTATTTGACAGACATGCTGCCCCATATATTAGGTGCGTTCAAAAAGTAACGAGCCGGAGGCATAATTACAGAAACCAGTACCTGTATGTTAGAAGTATTGGCCCTGGCTGTTGAGGCACTTGTCCCACTGTGACACGAGGCGGTAAATGGCTATCTCATAAAATTCCCTGGGCTGCGATGTGAACCAGTTCCGCACGTACAGCTGGACGACGGCGTCCGAGGTGAATCGTTGGCCCCGCAGAGCCCTTTTCAGGGGATCAAACATGGCGTCATCACAGGGAGAGAGGTCTGGACTGTATGGAGGGTAGCCGAGAACCTCCCATTTGAATTTCAGCAGGAGTGCCTCGACTGTGTTGGCCGTATGAGGTCGTGCATTGTTGTGGAGCGACCACGGCAGCTATGGCGTTCACTGTCACCCGGCGGTCCTGGGCAATGAGTGCATCAACCAGCTGGACGTTGTCATAGGTAATGCAAGGGTGTGCCCCAGACCGGGCTAACGACACCAGTCCTTCCCTGAACCGCTTGTGCCACGCCTTGACGCTTGCAAGGGACATGCAGTGTTCGCCGTACACTTGTGTCATTCGGCGATGAATGTCCGTTCCCCCTACTCCTTCTGCTGTCAAAAACCGAACAACACCTCTTTGCTCTTCGGTTGACGCCTCTATGTCACTGTTTGCAATGCGACTGGCAGTTTTGGACGATTGATGCATGCTGCTGCTCGCTTTGCATCGTCACGTGACGTGCACGCGTGCCCTCTAGCGACGCGCTGTGACCTTCCACGCTCTGGTCGGAACCACACCTCGTTACACACGCCACGATTAGCCGATGTAGTCACCGGTTTGCGCATTCCAGCCTCCGGCTCGTTACTTTTTGAACGCACCTCATACATTCGTCATTTTCCGCTAGATGTCCACTGGTGATTGTCCTTCGGCAGCCAAGAAGAGAATTACAGCACTTTGGTCATGTTTGAACGCATTTGTTAATAACGTCGCCAAAGTTCCTGTTGCCTCATTTATAACGCACGCATCTCGGCAAGACATGACTGCCACATTAAACCTCCGTGTCCGTACTTATATACCCGCATCGGAGTCAAGCTACGCTGTATACATCCTGCAGCAACGCCGTCAAACGGAAACTTTTTGATCACGCCTTATAATATACGTGGAAATGATGAGCTCATTGCATCACTAGTGACTTCAACATTTTCAGAAACTTATATTAATTGAATTGGTCGGAGCGGAAGAGCATTACGTCAAAATTGGTCAATTTTTAAACAATTAGTATTCTGAAGTATTGACCCAAGGGCCTTGGAACGGCATAGGAAAGAATTAAGTCTGCCTTCTGTTTAAGCCAGAAACCACTGCAACATGTAGTACGATCAGAGGAGAAGAGCATTAAGTCAATGACTTGCTGCATTTCAGCGCCGTATTCCGTACTTGGTGTTGGCCGCACTGCAAGATTCCCGCGTGTATCAGTGCTATTGTAAATTACATTTGTACAGAGTTTAGGTGGTTGTTATGTTACAAATCTATTCGAAAATAAAATAAAATATGTGAAATATTCATTCTTTATGCTGCACTAAACTGACTACGGAGCAGAAAGGCATTAAGTCACGTTTCCAAAATTGATTTGAAAAATATGTTCATTAATTTCAAATAGATATTCCGCTAACACAAATATAACCTGAATGATAGCTTCAGAACATAGATGACTAATATAGTGTGCTGTCAATTACGTTTTATCTGTATCCTGAAAAGTAGAGAAAACTGATTTAATACCCTTCAGCTCCGGCGGATTCAATTAAGTAATCTCCAACCATGAACTTTGGACAAGGACGGGGGAAATTGAGACGGCCATATAAACCAGAAGGTGGAAATGGAAATGGATCGGACACACACTGAGAAGGGAAATAAAGCCACTGAACGAGAGACAGTAGATTGGAACCTGCAAGGTACAACGAAGAGAGGGAGACCCAAACAAACTTGGCGAAGATTAGTACACATAGAAACAATGGAAGCAGACAAGATCTGGAGCGATGTACATGATTTGTTCCACGTGGGACAACAGGAATTAAGTAAAGTAAGCCATATTAATTAAGACGAACGGGAGGAATTGGACGTTTCAAAACTATTAGAACTTATGTCAAATAACTTTTGAAGTCACAAGAAACAAGTAGTTCCGTGAAGAACTATACAGCCCATTTTCATAACTTATATCCTACTTATTGTGGTGTTTGAAGCCATATTTTCAGTGTTGCCTTAGTAAACAAGAGTTTAGTGCTTTTCAGTCGGTCAATACGAATGTACCCAAAAGAGATGGGTTATGCCCTAATCCTGAAATAAATTACATGAGATTAATAAAACACTAGGATGACCAGTTTCGATCGTCAAGCGATCATCACCAGATCCACCACACCCAGGCTACAAAATCCATGTTTGAAATACAGGTGAAAATATTCACAATATGTACAATTATTTAGTTGCAGTATTGGTACTGCAACTGTCAGTGTATGCTAAATGCAGTATATATGTTAGGTGAAATGCTAAATGGTGATAGCTATCCGTAGATTGTACTTTAGAGAGATTATATGGTTGTAAACTATGGTTAAACTATAAAATTTTAGGCTAACTACTTATCTGATTGTCTTCCGTACAACAGCTACTCGGAAGACAATCAGATAGGTAGTTAGCCTAAAATTTTATAATTTGCATATTAAGGCTTTCACGGCCCGGATTATTATATAAATAATTCATGCTTTTGGGCTAATGCCGTGTGTATTTTTAATTTAAACCATACGTTTCGGAGAAACCTTGCCTCCTTTTTCAATGGAAATAAACAATGTGGCCAAAGAAAGTATATCAATGAGATTACAAAAATATATAGATAAATTCCTCTGTTCGTCACCAGAGAGCAGCTGCCAGAAATAACTGTATGGACCATGGTGGAACGGCGGACAGAGTAGTAAGAAACAAGAAGGTAAAGGGGGCGGTGTGAAAATATAGAAACTCCTCGAAGAATGAGGAGGGGGGGGGGAGGTGGGAGGGTTAGATGGATATAAGGAAACATAGACAAAAGGGAATACTAGCTGAACGATACCTAACGTCATACAGTCAACGGCGAAAAAACAGATGGAAACTCCTCCAGTGACGAACAAAGGAGATCAAATCCAGGCTCTGAGCCCTAGAGGGAAAATGTACAATTTTAAATATGTGAAGAACAGAGAGACTGAGAGGAACTATCTCCCTAGATCCTTAATAACTGGTAGCCAAGTGTCACTTAGCTGATAACCAGTGTCTCTGTTAAAATTATTGGGATTTTTACGAATTTCAACTGCCTCCCTTATAATTCTAGACCAGTTGTGCTTAACAAGGGCAAGCGCATGAGCATCCTTGAAACATACATCGTGCCCTGAAGACAGGGCATGATCAGCTATAGCTGATTTGTCAGGTTGGTTTAGACGGATGTTCCTTTGATGCTCTTTGATGCGAGTGGCAATGGACCGTTTTGTTTGTCCAATGTAGACTTTTCCGCAAGTACATGGGACTTCATACACCCCAGGTTGTAGTATTGGGGACAATTTATCTTTGTTTAATGCTAAACGTTGACCAATTTTCGTCATAGTGCCGAAAACTGTTTTTATCTTGTGCTTGCGGAGAATCTTAGCAACGCGGTCAGTGGTGTTGTGAATATAAGGGAGGTAAGCAGTTCCTCTCACGTCGGAGCTCTGAGAAGGTTGTCTATCCCTCCTTCTGGGATGTAGGGACCTATATATAGTGGATTCATTATAGCCATTACCCTTAAACATGGTTTGTAAGGCATATAACTCTTCCTGAAGAGTTGATGCCTCACAAATACGTTCCGCTCTTTTGGCTAGAGTTGTTATAATTCCTTGTTTTTGTGCTGGGTGGTGGTGGGAGTCCGCATGTAAATAACGGTTAGTGTGAGTTGGCTTACGGTAGACGCTGTGCCCCATGGATCCATCCGCTTTCCTCCTCACAAGAACATCCAAAAAAGGTAAGCATCCACCTGACTCTAGCTTCATTGTGAAGTGTATTGAAGGATGCAGCTGATTTAGGTGGTTCAGAAAGTGGTTCAGTTTCTCAGAACCCTCCTCCCACACCACGAACGTATCATCCACATACCTCCACCAAATCACAGGTTTGAAAGACGCCGAAGATATAGCCTCCCCCTCAAAATGTTCCATGAAAAAATTTGCCACGACAGGCGAGAGTGGACTTCCCATGGCCACACCATCAGTCTGCTCGTAATATTTACCATCCCACAAGAAATAGCTGGAACACAAGCAGTGGTGGAATAATCGGGCAATGTCCTCAGGAAACAAATCCTTGATGAGTGACATGACCGAGTCCACCGGCACTCTGGTAAACAAGGACTCTACATCAAAACTCACCAAAATAGCATTTGGTTGAACGGCGATGGTTGACAATTTTTCGACGAAATGGGTTGAATCCCTAATGTAGGACTGTGTGCGCCCCAAGTGCGGCTGAAGCAACTTGCTGAGATATTGCGCAAGAGCATAAGTTGGAGAACCTATTGTGCTAACAATTGGTCGAAGAGGGACGTCTTGCTTATGGATTTTTGGAAGACCATACAATCTCGGAGGAACAGCATCTCTCGGAATAAGACATCTTCCCTCTTCTTTTGGAATAGATGACAGTGTAACCAGCTTAGCAGTGGCATTGGATACACGAGTGGTTGGATCACGAGTGCACAGTCTGTAGACAGGATCAGATAACAGAATCGAGATTTTACTTTTATATTCAACGGTATCCATCACCACTGTCGCATTTCCCTTGTCAGCATGAATAATAGAAATGGTGTCATTATTTCTTAGTTCCTTCAATGCCTTTCTTTCACCCCGAGTTAAATTGGGTGCGGGTACTTTAGAGGATCTTAATATCCTCACACTTTCTTGTCTAACTTCTTCAGCTTCATCTGGAGGTAAATTGTAGATGGCAGCCTCAACGGATGTGATCAACTCCTCTGTAGGAATTTTGGAGGGTGCGAGAGCAAAGTTGAGACCTCTGCTTAGTAAAGTTGTTTGATAGTCATCTAAAGGGGTATTAGAAAGATTGACTACAACTTTACTAGTATCAAGAACCGTACGAGGAGCTGTTTGTCTCGAGGACAATCGAAGGAACTTAGCTCTTTGTCTATCTACAGCCCGACAAAAATTATTCTCGGCCTGAATAGCGGAGATGCGTTCAAAGAACAGCCACAATTCCTCTGAGAGAATGCTACTAAGAAGCAGATGTAAGTGTAATAACTCACGGGAAACTGCGTCCAATTCAGTACGAGAGTTCTGGATCCTCTCGATAACGTGTGCCTTGCTAGCGCGCAGATAAATTCTCATAGCTTTATGAGTGTGTATAGTTTGCTTCAATTTTACACAGTTGGGAATGATGTTATGATCCCTGCATCTAAGAAAGAAGGACAACGATGAAAGGAGAGAGCTCCTTCTTCGCCTCAACTTACTAAATTTAGATGATTGTCGAACAACTTCCTCCCCATAGAGGTTTCTAATTTGCATATTAAGGCTTTCACGGCCCGGATTATTATATAAATAATTCATGCTTTTGGGCTAATGCCGTGTGTATTTTTAATTTAAACCATACGTTTCGGAGAAACCTTGCCTCCTTTTTCAATGGAAATAAACAATGTGGCCAAAGAAAGTATATCAATGAGATTACAAAAAATATAGATAAATTCCTCTGTTCGTCACCAGAGAGCAGCTGCCAGAAATAACTGTATGGACCATGGTGGAACGGCGGACAGAGTAGTAACAAGAAGGTAAAGGGGGCGGTGTGAAAATATAGAAACTCCTCGAAGAATGAGGAGGGGGGGGGAGGTGGGAGGGTTAGATGGATATAAGGAAACATAGACAAAAGGGAATACTAGCTGAACGATACCTAACGTCATACAGTCAACGGCGAAAAAACAGATGGAAACTCCTCCAGTGACGAACAAAGGAGATCAAATCCAGGCTCTGAGCCCTAGAGGGAAAATGTACAATTTTAAATATGTGAAGAACAGAGAGACTGAGAGGAACTATCTCCCTAGATCCTTAATAACTGGTAGCCAAGTGTCACTTAGCTGATAACCAGTGTCTCTGTTAAAATTATTGGGATTTTTACGAATTTCAACTGCCTCCCTTATAATTCTAGACCAGTTGTGCTTAACAAGGGCAAGCGCATGAGCATCCTTGAAACATACATCGTGCCCTGAAGACAGGGCATGATCAGCTATAGCTGATTTGTCAGGTTGGTTTAGACGGATGTTCCTTTGATGCTCTTTGATGCAAGTGGCAATGGACCGTTTTGTTTGTCCAATGTAGACTTTTCCGCAAGTACATGGGACTTCATACACCCCAGGTTGTAGTATTGGGGACAATTTATCTTTGTTTAATGCTAAACGTTGACCAATTTTCGTCATAGTGCCGAAAACTGTTTTTATCTTGTGCTTGCGGAGAATATTAGCAACGCGGTCAGTGGTGTTGTGAATATAAGGGAGGTAAGCAGTTCCTCTCACGTCGGAGCTCTGAGAAGGTTGTCTATCCCTCCTTCAGGGATGTAGGGACCTATATATAGTGGATTCATTATAGCCATTACCCTTAAACATGGTTTGTAAGGCATGTAACTCTTCCTGAAGAGTTGATGCCTCACAAATACGTTCCGCTCTTTTGGCTAGAGTTGTTATAATTCCTTGTTTTTGTGCTGGGTGGTGGTGGGAGTCCGCATGTAAATAACGGTTAGTGTGAGTTGGCTTACGGTAGACGCTGTGCCCCATGGATCCATCCGCTTTCCTCCTCACAAGAACATCCAAAAAAGGTAAGCATCCACCTGACTCTAGCTTCATTGTGAAGTGTATTGAAGGATGCAGCTGATTTAGGTGGTTCAGAAAGTGGTTCAGTTTCTCAGAACCCTCCTCCCACACCACGAACGTATCATCCACATACCTCCACCAAATCACAGGTTTGAAAGACGCCGAAGATATAGCCTCCCCCTCAAAATGTTCCATGAAAAAATTTGCCACGACAGGCGAGAGTGGACTTCCCATGGCCACACCATCAGTCTGCTCGTAATATTTACCATCCCACAAGAAATAGCTGGAACACAAGCAGTGGTGGAATAATCGGGCAATGTCCTCAGGAAACAAATCCTTGATGAGTGACATGACCGAGTCCACCGGCACTCTGGTAAACAAGGACTCTACATCAAAACTCGCCAAAATAGCATTTGGTTGAACGGCGATGGTTGACAATTTTTCGACGAAATGGGTTGAATCCCTAATGTAGGACTGTGTGCGCCCCAAGTGCGGCTGAAGCAACTTGCTGAGATATTGCGCAAGAGCATAAGTTGGAGAACCTATTGTGCTAACAATTGGTCGAAGAGGGACGTCTTGCTTATGGATTTTTGGAAGACCATACAATCTCGGAGGAACAGCATCTCTCGGAATAAGACATCTTCCCTCTTCTTTTGGAATAGATGACAGTTTAACCAGCTTAGCAGTGGCATTGGATACACGAGTGGTTGGATCACGAGTGCACAGTCTGTAGACAGGATCAGATAACAGAATCGAGATTTTACTTTTATATTCAACGGTATCCATCACCACTGTCGCATTTCCCTTGTCAGCATGAATAATAGAAATGGTGTCATTATTTCTTAGTTCCTTCAATGCCTTTCTTTCACCCCGAGTTAAATTGGGTGCGGGTACTTTAGAGGATCTTAATATCCTCACACTTTCTTGTCTAACTTCTTCAGCTTCATCTGGAGGTAAATTGTAGATGGCAGCCTCAACGGATGTGATCAACTCCTCTGTAGGAATTTTGGAGGGTGCGAGAGCAAAGTTGAGACCTCTGCTTAGTAAAGTTGTTTGATAGTCATCTAAAGGGGTATTAGAAAGATTGACTACAACTTTACTAGTATCAAGAACCGTACGAGGAGCTGTTTGTCTCGAGGACAATCGAAGGAACTTAGCTCTTTGTCTATCTACAGCCCGACAAAAATTATTCTCGGCCTGAATAGCGGAGATACGTTCAAAGAACAGCCACAATTCCTCTGAGAGAATGCTACTAAGAAGCAGATGTAAGTGTAATAACTCACGGGAAACTGCGTCCAATTCAGTACGAGAGTTCTGGATCCTCTCGATAACGTGTGCCTTGCTAGCGCGCAGATAAATTCTCATAGCTTTATGAGTGTGTATAGTTTGCTTCAATTTTACACAGTTGGGAATGATGTTATGATCCCTGCATCTAAGAAAGAAGGACAACGATGAAAGGAGAGAGCTCCTTCTTCTCCTCAACTTACTAAATTTAGATGATTGTCGAACAACTTCCTCCCCATAGAGGTTTCTAATTTGCATATTAAGGATTTCACGGCCCGGATTATTATATAAATAATTCATGCTTTTGGGCTAATGCCGTGTGTATTTTTAATTTAAACCATACGTTTCGGAGAAACCTTGCCTCCTTTTTCAATGGAAATAAACAATGTGGCCAAAGAAAGTATATCAATGAGATTACAAAAAATATAGATAAATTCCTCTGTTCGTCACCAGAGAGCAGCTGCCAGAAATAACTGTATGGACCATGGTGGAACGGCGGACAGAGTAGTAAGTAACAAGAAGGCAAAGGGGGCGGTGTGAAAATATAGAAACTCCTCGAAGAATGAGGAGGGGGGGGGGGGAGGTGGGAGGGTTAGATGGATATAAGGAAACATAGACAAAAGGGAATACTAGCTGAACGATACCTAACGTCATACAGTCAACGGCGAAAAAACAGATGGAAACTCCTCCAGTGACGAACAAAGGAGATCAAATCCAGGCTCTGAGCCCTAGAGGGAAAATGTACAATTTTAAATATGTGAAGAACAGAGAGACTGAGAGGAACTATCTCCCTAGATCCTTAATAACTGGTAGCCAAGTGTCACTTAGCTGATAACCAGTGTCTCTGTTAAAATTATTGGGATTTTTACGAATTTCAACTGCCTCCCTTATAATTCTAGACCAGTTGTGCTTAACAAGGGCAAGCGCATGAGCATCCTTGAAACATACATCGTGCCCTGAAGACAGGGCATGATCAGCTATAGCTGATTTGTCAGGTTGGTTTAGACGGATGTTCCTTTGATGCTCTTTGATGCGAGTGGCAATGGACCGTTTTGTTTGTCCAATGTAGACTTTTCCGCAAGTACATGGGACTTCATACACCCCAGGTTGTAGTATTGGACAATTTATCTTTGTTTAATGCTAAACGTTGACCAATTTTCGTCATAGTGCCGAAAACTGTTTTTATCTTGTGCTTGCGGAGAATCTTAGCAACGCGGTCAGTGGTGTTGTGAATATAAGGGAGGTAAGCAGTTCCTCTCACGTCGGAGCTCTGAGAAGGTTGTCTATCCCTCCTTCTGGGATGTAGGGACCTATATATAGTGGATTCATTATAGCCATTACCCTTAAACATGGTTTGTAAGGCATGTAACTCTTCCTGAAGAGTTGATGCCTCACAAATACGTTCCGCTCTTTTGGCTAGAGTTGTTATAATTCCTTGTTTTTGTGCTGGGTGGTGGTGGGAGTCCGCATGTAAATAACGGTTAGTGTGAGTTGGCTTACGGTAGACGCTGTGCCCCATGGATCCATCCGCTTTCCTCCTCACAAGAACATCCAAAAAAGGTAAGCATCCACCTGACTCTAGCTCCATTGTGAAGTGTATTGAAGGATGCAGCTGATTTAGGTGGTTCAGAAAGTGGTTCAGTTTCTCAGAACCCTCCTCCCACACCACGAACGTATCATCCACATACCTCCACCAAATCACAGGTTTGAAAGACGCCGAAGATATAGCCTCCCCCTCAAAATGTTCCATGAAAAAATTTGCCACGACAGGCGAGAGTGGACTTCCCATGGCCACACCATCAGTCTGCTCGTAATATTTACCTTCCCACAAGAAATAGCTGGAACACAAGCAGTGGTGGAATAATCGGGCAATGTCCTCAGGAAACAAATCCTTGATGAGTGACATGACCGAGTCCACCGGCACTCTGGTAAACAAGGACTCTACATCAAAACTCACCAAAATAGCATTTGGTTGAACGGCGATGGTTGACAATTTTTCGACGAAATGGGTTGAATCCCTAATGTAGGACTGTGTGCGCCCCAAGTGCGGCTGAAGCAACTTGTTGAGATATTGCGCAAGAGCATAAGTTGGAGAACCTATTGTGCTAACAATTGGTCGAAGAGGGACGTCTTGCTTATGGATTTTTGGAAGACCATACAATCTCGGAGGAACAGCATCTCTCGAAATAAGACATCTTCCCTCTTCTTTTGGAATAGATGACAGTTTAACCAGCTTAGCAGTGGCATTGGATACACGAGTGGTTGGATCACGAGTGCACAGTCTGTAGACAGGATCAGATAACAGAATCGAGATTTTACTTTTATATTCAACGGTATCCATCACCACTGTCGCATTTCCCTTGTCAGCATGAAGAATAGAAATGGTGTCATTATTTCTTAGTTCCTTCAATGCCTTTCTTTCACCCCGAGTTAAATTGGGTGCGGGTACTTTAGAGGATCTTAATATCCTCACACTTTCTTGTCTAACTTCTTCAGCTTCATCTGGAGGTAAATTGTAGATGGCAGCCTCAACGGATGTGATCAACTCCTCTGTAGGAATTTTGGAGGGTGCGAGAGCAAAGTTGAGACCTCTGCTTAGTAAAGTTGTTTGATAGTCATCTAAAGGGGTATTAGAAAGATTGACTACAACTTTACTAGTATCAAGAACCGTACGAGGAGCTGTTTGTCTCGAGGACAATCAAAGGAACTTAGCTCTTTGTCTATCTACAGCCCGACAAAAATTATTCTCGGCCTGAATAGCGGAGATACGTTCAAAGAACAGCCACAATTCCTCTGAGAGAATGCTACTAAGAAGCAGATGTAAGTGTAATAACTCACGGGAAACTGCGTCCAATTCAGTACGAGAGTTCTGGATCCTCTCGATAACGAGTGCCTTGCTAGCGCGCTGATAAATTCTCATAGCTTTATGAGTGTGTAGAGTTTGCTTCAATTTTACACAGTTGGGAATGATGTTATGATCCCTGCATCTAAGAAAGAAGGACAACGATGAAAAGAGAGAGCTCCTTCTTCGCCTCAACTTACTAAATTTAGATGATTGTCGAACAACTTCCTCCCCATAGAGGTTTCTAATTTGCATATTAAGGCTTTCACGGCCCGGATTATTATATAAATAATTCATGCTTTTGGGCTAATGCCGTGTGTATTTTTAATGTAAACCATACGTTTCGGAGAAACCTTGCCTCCTTTTTCAATGGAAATAAACAATGTGGCCAAAGAAAGTATATCAATGAGATTACAAAAAATATAGATAAATTCCTCTGTTCGTCACCAGAGAGCAGCTGCCAGAAATAACTGTATGGACCATGGTGGAACGGCGGACAGAGTAGTAAGTAACAAGAAGTTAAAGGGGGCGGTGTGAAAATATAGAAACTCCTCGAAGAATGAGGAGGGGGGGGGGGAGGTGGGAGGGTTAGATGGATATAAGGAAACATAGACAAAAGGGAATACTAGCTGAACGATACCTAACGTCATACAGTCAACGGCGAAAAAACAGATGGAAACTCCTCCAGTGACGAACAAAGGAGATCAAATCCAGGCTCTGAGCCCTAGAGGGAAAATGTACAATTTTAAATATGTGAAGAACAGAGAGACTGAGAGGAACTATCTCCCTAGATCCTTAATAACTGGTAGCCAAGTGTCACTTAGCTGATAACCAGTGTCTCTGTTAAAATTATTGGGATTTTTACGAATTTCAACTGCCTCCCTTATAATTCTAGACCAGTTGTGCTTAACAAGGGCAAGCGCATGAGCATCCTTGAAACATACATCGTGCCCTGAAGACAGGGCATGATCAGCTATAGCTGATTTGTCAGGTTGGTTTAGACGGATGTTCCTTTGATGCTCTTTGATGCGAGTGGCAATGGACCGTTTTGTTTGTCCAATGTAGACTTTTCCGCAAGTACATGGGACTTCATACACCCCAGGTTGTAGTATTGGGGACAATTTATCTTTGTTTAATGCTAAACGTTGACCAATTTTCGTCATAGTGCCAAAAACGGTTTTTATCTTGTGCTTGCGGAGAATCTTAGCAACGCGGTCAGTGGTGTTGTGAATATAAGGGAGGTAAGCAGTTCTTCTCACGTCGGAGCTCTGAGAAGGTTGTCTATCCCTCCTTCTGGGATGTAGGGACCTATATATAGTGGATTCATTATAGCCATTACCCTTAAACATGGTTTGTAAGGCATGTAACTCTTCCTGAAGAGTTGATGCCTCACATACGTTCCGCTCTTTTGGCTAGAGTTGTTATAATTCCTTGTTTTTGTGCTGGGTGGTGGTGGGAGTCCGCATGTAATAACGGTTAGTGTGAGTTGGCTTACGGTAGACGCTGTGCCCCATGGATCCATCCGCTTTCCTCCTCACAAGAACATCCAAAAAAGGTAAGCATCCACCTGACTCTAGCTCCATTGTGAAGTGTATTGAAGGATGCAGCTGATTTAGGTGGTTCAGAAAGTGGTTCAGTTTCTCAGAACCCTCCTCCCACACCACGAACGTATCATCCACATACCTCCACCAAATCACAGGTTTGAAAGACGCCGAAGATATAGCCTCCCCCTCAAAATGTTCCATGAAAAAATTTGCCACGACAGGCGAGAGTGGACTTCCCATGGCCACACCATCAGTCTGCTCGTAATATTTACCATCCCACAAGAAATAGCTGGAACACAAGCAGTGGTGGAATAATCGGGCAATGTCCTCAGGAAACAAATCCTTGATGAGTGACATGACCGAGTCCACCGGCACTCTGGTAAACAAGGACTCTACATCAAAACTCACCAAAATAGCATTTGGTTGAACGGCGATGGTTGACAATTTTTCGACGAAATGGGTTGAATCCCTAATGTAGGACTGTGTGCGCCCCAAGTGCGGCTGAAGCAACTTGCTGAGATATTGCGCAAGAGCATAAGTTGGAGAACCTATTGTGCTAACAATTGGTCGAAGAGGGACGTCTTGCTTATGGATTTTTGGAAGACCATACAATCTCGGAGGAACAGCATCTCTCGGAATAAGACATCTTCCCTCTTCTTTTGGAATAGATGACAGTTTAACCAGCTTAGCAGTGGCATTGGATACACGAGTGGTTGGATCACGAGTGCACAGTCTGTAGACAGGATCAGATAACAGAATCGAGATTTTACTTTTATATTCAACGGTATCCATCACCACTGTCGCATTTCCCTTGTCAGCATGAATAATAGAAATGGTGTCATTATTTCTTAGTTCCTTCAATGCCTTTCTTTCACCCCGAGTTAAATTGGGTGCGGGTACTTTAGAGGATCTTAATATCCTCACACTTTCTTGTCTAACTTCTTCAGCTTCATCTGGAGGTAAATTGTAGATGGCAGCCTCAACGGATGTGATCAACCCCTCTGTAGGAATTTTGGAGGGTACGAGAGCAAAGTTGAGACCTCTGCTTAGTAAAGTTGTTTGATAGTCATCTAAAGGGGTATTAGAAAGATTGACTACAACTTTACTAGTATCAAGAACCGTACGAGGAGCTGTTTTTCTCGAGGACAATCGAAGGAACTTAGCTCTTTGTCTATCTACAGCCCGACAAAAATTATTCTCGGCCTGAATAGCGGAGATACGTTCAGAGAACAGCCACAATTCCTCTGAGAGAATGCTACTAAGAAGCAGATGTAAGTGTAATAACTCACGGGAAACTGCGTCATCTAAATTTAGTAAGTTGAGGCGAAGAAGGAGCTCTCTCCTTTCATCGTTGTCCTTCTTTCTTAGATGCAGGGATCATAACATCATTCCCAACTGTGTAAAATTGAGGCAAACTCTACACACTCATAAAGCTATGAGAATTTATCAGCGCGCTAGCAAGGCACTCGTTATCGAGAGGATCCAGAACTCTTGTACTGAATTGGACGCAGTTTCCCGTGAGTTATTACACTTACATCTGCTTCTTAGTAGCATTCTCTCAGAGGAATTGTGGCTGTTCTTTGAACGTATCTCCGCTATTCAGGCCGAGACTAATTTTTGTCGGGCTGTAGATAGACAAAGAGCTAAGTTCCTTCGATTGTCCTCGAGACAAACAGCTCCTCGTACGGTTCTTGATACTAGTAAAGTTGTAGTCAATCTTTCTAATACCCCTTTAGATGACTATCAAACAACTTTACTAAGCAGAGGTCTCAACTTTGCTCTCGCACCCTCCAAAATTCCTACAGAGGAGTTGATCACATCCGTTGAGGCTGCCATCTACAATTTACCTCCAGATGAAGCTGAAGAAGTTAGACAAGAAAGTGTGAGGATATTAAGATCCTCTAAAGTACCCGCACCCAATTTAACTCGGGGTGAAAGAAAGGCATTGAAGGAACTAAGAAATAATGACACCATTTCTATTCTTCATGCTGACAAGGGAAATGCGACAGTGGTGATGGATACCGTTGAATATAAAAGTAAAATCTCGATTCTGTTATCTGATCCTGTCTACAGACTGTGCACTCGTGATCCAACCACTCGTGTATCCAATGCCACTGCTAAGCTGGTTAAACTGTCATCTATTCCAAAAGAAGAGGGAAGATGTCTTATTCCGAGAGATGCTGTTCCTCCGAGATTGTATGGTCTTCCAAAAATCCATAAGCAAGACGTCCCTCTTCGACCAATTGTTAGCACAATAGGTTCTCCAACTTATGCTCTTGCGCAATATCTCAGGAAGTTGCTTCAGCCGCACTTGGGGCGCACACAGTCCTACATTAGGGATTCAACCCATTTCGTCGAAAAATTGTCAACCATCGCCGTTCAACCAAATGCTATTTTGGTGAGTTTTGATGTAGAGTCCTTGTTTACCAGAGTGCCGGTGGACTCGGTCATGTCACTCATCAAGGATTTGTTTCCTGAGGACATTGCCCGATTATTCCACCACTGCTTGTGTTCCAGCTATTTCTTGTGGGATGGTAAATATTACGAGCAGACTGATGGTGTGGCCATGGGAAGTCCACTCTCGCCTGTCGTGGCAAATTTTTTCATGGAACATTTTGAGGGGGAGGCTATATCTTCGGCGTCTTTCAAACCTGTGATTTGGTGGAGGTATGTGGATGATACGTTCGTGGTGTGGGAGGAGGGTTCTGAGAAACTGAACCACTTTCTGAACCACCTAAATCAGCTGCATCCTTCAATACACTTCACAATGGAGCTAGAGTCAGGTGGATGCTTACCTTTTTTGGATGTTCTTGTGAGGAGGAAAGCGGATGGATCCATGGGGCACAGCGTCTACCGTAAGCCAACTCACACTAACCGTTATTTACATGCGGACTCCCACCACCACCCAGCACAAAAACAAGGAATTATAACAACTCTAGCCAAAAGAGCGGAACGTATTTGTGAGGCATCAACTCTTCAGGAAGAGTTACATGCCTTACAAACCATGTTTAAGGGTAATGGCTATAATGAATCCACTATATATAGGTCCCTACATCCCAGAAGGAGGGATAGACAACCTTCTCAGAGCTCCGACGTGAGAGGAACTGCTTACCTCCCTTATATTCACAACACCACTGACCGCGTTGCTAAGATTCTCCGCAAGCACAAGATAAAAACAGTTTTCGGCACTATGACGAAAATTGGTCAACGTTTAGCATTAAACAAAGATAAATTGTCCCCAATACTACAACCTGGGGTGTATGAAGTCCCATGTACTTGCGGAAAAGTCTACATTGGACAAACAAAACGGTCCATTGCCACTCGCATCAAAGAGCATCAAAGGATCATCCGTCTAAACCAACCTGACAAATCAGCTATAGCTGATCATGCCCTGTCTTCAGGGCACGATGTATGTTTCAAGGATGCTCATGCGCTTGCCCTTGTTAAGCACAACTTGTCTAGAATTATAAGGGAGGCAGTTGAAATTCGTAAAAATCCCAATAATTTTAACAGAGACACTGGTTATCAGCTAAGTGACACTTGGCTACCAGTTATTAAGGATCTAGGGAGATAGTTCCTCTCAGTCTCTCTGTTCTTCACATATTTAAAATTGTACATTTCCCCTCTAGGGCTCAGAGCCTGGATTTGATCTCCTTTGTTCGTCACTGGAGGAGTTTCCATCTGTTTTTTCGCCGTTGACTGTATGACGTTAGGTATCGTTCAGCTAGTATTCCCTTTTGTCTATGTTTCCTTATATCCATCTAACCCTCCCACCTCCCCCCCCCCCCTCCTCATTCTTCGAGGAGTTTCTATATTTTCACACCGCCCCCTTTACCTTCTTGTTACTTACTACTCTGTCCGCCGTTCCACCATGGTCCATACAGTTATTTCTGGCAGCTGCTCTCTGGTGACGAACAGAGGAATTTATCTATATTTTTTGTAATCTCATGGATATACTTTCTTTGGCCACATTGTTTATTTCCATTGAAAAAGGAGGCAAGGTTTCTCCGAAACGTATGGTTTAAATTAAAAATACACACGGCATTAGCCCAAAAGCATGAATTATTTATATAATAATCCGGGCCGTGAAAGCCTTAATATGCAAATTAGAAACCTCTATGGGGAGGAAGTTGTTCGACAATCATCTAAATTTAGTAAGTTGAGGCGAAGAAGGAGCTCTCTCCTTTCATCGTTGTCCTTCTTTCTTAGATGCAGGGATCATAACATCATTCCCAACTGTGTAAAATTGAAGCAAACTATACACACTCATAAAGCTATGAGAATTTATCAGCGCGCTAGCAAGGCACTCGTTATCGAGAGGATCCAGAACTCTCGTACTGAATTGGACGCAGTTTCCCGTGAGTTATTACACCTACATCTGCTTCTTAGTAGCATTCTCTCAGAGGAATTGTGGCTGTTCTTTGAACGTATCTCCGCTATTCAGGCCGAGAATAATTTTTGTCGGGCTGTAGATAGACAAAGAGCTAAGTTCCTTCGATTGTCCTCGAGACAAACAGCTCCTCGTACGGTTCTTGATACTAGTAAAGTTGTAGTCAATCTTTCTAATACCCCTTTAGATGACTATCAAACAACTTTACTAAGCAGAGGTCTCAACTTTGCTCTCGCACCCTCCAAAATTCCTACAGAGGAGTTGATCACATCCGTTGAGGCTGCCATCTACAATTTACCTCCAGATGAAGCTGAAGAAGTTAGACAAGAAAGTGTGAGGATATTAAGATCCTCTAAAGTAGCCGCACCCAATTTAACTCGGGGTGAAAGAAAGGCATTGAAGGAACTAAGGAATAATGACACCATTTCTATTATTCATGCTGACAAGGGAAATGCGACAGTGGTGATGGATACCGTTGAATATAAAAGTAAAATCTCGATTCTGTTATCTGATCCTGTCTACAGACTGTGCACTCGTGATCCAACCACTCGTGTATCCAATGCCACTGCTAAGCTGGTTAAACTGTCATCTATTCCAAAAGAAGAGGGAAGATGTCTTATTCCGAGAGATGCTGTTCCTCCGAGATTGTATGGTCTTCCAAAAATCCATAAGCAAGACGTCCCTCTTCGACCAATTGTTAGCACAATAGGTTCTCCAACTTATGCTCTTGCGCAATATCTCAGCAAGTTGCTTCAGCCGCACTTGGGGCGCACACAGTCCTACATTAGGGATTCAACCCATTTCGTCGAAAAATTGTCAACCATCGCCGTTCAACCAAATGCTATTTTGGTGAGTTTTGATGTAGAGTCCTTGTTTACCAGAGTGCCGGTGGACTCGGTCATGTCACTCATCAAGGATTTGTTTCCTGAGGACATTGCCCGATTATTCCACCACTGCTTGTGTTCCAGCTATTTCTTGTGGGATGGTAAATATTACGAGCAGACTGATGGTGTAGCCATGGGAAGTCCACTCTCGCCTGTCGTGGCAAATTTTTTCATGGAACATTTTGAGGGGGAGGCTATATCTTCGGCGTCTTTCAAACCTGTGATTTGGTGGAGGTATGTGGATGATACGTTCGTGGTGTGGGAGGAGGGTTCTGAGAAACTGAACCACTTTCTGAACCACCTAAATCAGCTGCATCCTTCAATACACTTCACAATGGAGCTAGAGTCAGGTGGATGCTTACCTTTTTTTGATGTTCTTGTGAGGAGGAAAGCGGATGGATCCATGGGGCACAGCGTCTACCGTAAGCCAACTCACACTAACCGTTATTTACATGCGGACTCCCACCACCACCCAGCACAAAAACAAGGAATTATAACAACTCTAGCCAAAAGAGCGGAACGTATTTGTGAGGCATCAACTCTTCAGGAAGAGTTACATGCCTTACACACCATGTTTAAGGGTAATGGCTATAATGAATCCACTATATATAGGTCCCTACATCCCAGAAGGAGGGATAGACAACCTTCTCAGAGCTCCGACGTGAGAGGAACTGCTTACCTCCCTTATATTCACAACACCACTGACCGCGTTGCTAAGATTCTCCGCAAGCACAAGATAAAAACAGTTTACGGCACTATGACGAAAATTGGTCAACGTTTAGCATTAAACAAAGATAAATTGTCCCCAATACTACAACCTGGGGTGTATGAAGTCCCATGTACTTGCGGAAAAGTCTACATTGGACAAACAAAACGGTCCATTGCCACTCGCATCAAAGAGCATCAAAGGATCATCCGTCTAAACCAACCTGACAAATCAGCTATAGCTGATCATGCCCTGTCTTCAGGGCACGATGTATGTTTCAAGGATGCTCATGCGCTTGCCCTTGTTAAGCACAACTGGTCTAGAATTATAAGGGAGGCAGTTGAAATTCGTAAAAATCCCAATAATTTTAACAGAGACACTGGTTATCAGCTAAGTGACACTTGGCTACCAGTTATTAAGGATCTAGGGAGATAGTTCCTCTCAGTCTCTCTGTTCTTCACATATTTAAAATTGTACATTTTCCCTCTAGGGCTCAGAGCCTGGATTTGATCTCCTTTGTTCGTCACTGGAGGAGTTTCCATCTGTTTTTTCGCCGTTGACTGTATGACGTTAGGTATCGTTCAGCTAGTATTCCCTTTTGTCTATGTTTCCTTATATCCATCTAACCCTCCCACCTCCCCCCCCCCCTCCTCATTCTTCGAGGAGTTTCTATATTTTCACACCGCCCCCTTTACCTTCTTGTTACTTACTACTCTGTCCGCCGTTCCACCATGGTCCATACAGTTATTTCTGGCAGCTGCTCTCTGGTGACGAACAGAGGAATTTATCTATATTTTTTGTAATCTCATTGATATACTTTCTTTGGCCACATTGTTTATTTCCATTGAAAAAGGAGGCAAGGTTTCTCCGAAACGTATGGTTTAAATTAAAAATACACACGGCATTAGCCCAAAAGCATGAATTATTTATATAAAATTTTATAGTTTAACCATAGTTTACAACCATATAATCTCTCTAAAGTACAATCTACGGATAGCTATCACCATTTAGCATTTCACCTAACATATAGGCTATACTGTATTTAGCATACACTGACAGTTGCAGTACCAATACTGCAACTAAATAATTGTACATAGCCTATTGTGAATATTTTCACCTGTATTTCAAACATGGATTTTGTAGCCTGGGTGTGGTGGATCTGGTGATGATCGCTTGACGATCGAAACTGGTCATCCTTGTGTTTTATTAATCTCATGTAATTTATTTCAGGATTAGGGCATAACCCATCTCTTTTGGGTACATTCATGTTGACCGACTGAAAAGCACTAAACTCTTGTTATCCTACTTATATTAATTGCCTCTATCTACATACAAAACTTCAGTTTGATTGCTGTAATAGATTCGGAGATATTCAGAACCGACTTAATATTCCGGATGGTCGCCATGTTGGATTTTATATATGTAGGTAGTAGAGTTATGTACTGTTACATGAAGATTATTGTGTACGTGTAGCATTCAAACTTCAGTCGCATGATTAGGACACAAGTAACAAGGAGATTTTATATTTTCGCACAGCTGCCATCTTGTGGTTATGGAAACAATTGAAATAAATTAGATGCCAGTGGATTAACATTCGTATAAGGCTTTACTGTACCAAGTTTCACTCCACTCGGATGGTTAATGAGCGAGAAACGTCCATGTGAATATGTATAATTCGCGTCACCGCCATGTTGGATTTGTGATCACCAGGTTATTTAAAGTCCTATAGGTGAACATATTTTCATAGCCCCTATGTACATAAAAAAAGATCAGTTTGATTGCTATACAGTAATAGATTCGTAGATATTGAGAGCCGTCTAAATATTTCGGATGGTCGCCATGTTGGATTGTTAAATGTATAGGCCACAGAGTCATGTACCATTAAAGGAAAATTGTTGCGTAGGTTCATTATTCAAACTTTCACATCGATCGCATGATTACGACACAAGAAATAAAAACTTAATTTTAAAAATCGGAAAGCCGCCTTCTTGAGGTTATGTAAACAGTTGATTTAAATTAGATACCAGTGTATTACAATGTGTAAAACATTTCCTGTACCAGATTTAATTGCGATTGGAACGTTAAATCGCGAGGAAGTTCTATTTAAAATTTTCAAATTCGCTTGGCTGCCATGTTAGTTTTGTAGTTAACCGGTTTTTGAATGTCCTATAGATGAACTTCCAGTAGTGTTCTTTATCTCCGTACAAAATTTCAGGGCGATACCGCCAATAGTTTCAGAGATATAGAATGCCGATGAAATATTTCGCACATCCGCCATCTTGTGGTTATGTAAACAATTGTACCAAGTTAGATGTCGGTGCATTACAATGTGTATAAACATAAACTGTAACAAGTTTTATTGCGTTTGTTTGGTTAAATCGAGAGAAACGTCTATTTAAAAGTCGCGAATTCACGTGGCTGCCATAATGGTTTTGTAGTTACCAGTTTTTCAATAAACATAGGTGAACTTCTAGTAGTTTCCTTTATCACCGTAAAAAATCCAGGGTGATATCGGAAATAGTTTCGGAGAAATTGAATGCTGGTGAAATATTTCGCACAGCCGCCATGTAGGATTGGTGAGACGTAACAACATTTGAAGGACACGGTCGGGGTCGTCCGGAATATTGCTATGAACTTACCGAGTTTCATTGAAATCGCTCCAGCCGTTTAGAAGTTATTAGGGGGGACACACACTCATCACACGCACACACACACGGACAAAGGTGATCTCATAAGCCTATTTTTTCAAAATTGAAAATAGGCTAATAAGGAGATTTTAAAATTTCGCACAGCTGCCAATTTGTGGTTATGGAAACAATTGAAATAAATTAGATGCCAGTGGATTAACATTCGTATAAGGATTTACTGTACCGAGTTACACTGCACTCGGATGGTTAAATTGCGAGAAACGTCCATGTGAATATTTATACTTCGCGTCGCCGCCATGTTGGATTTGTGATCACCAGGTTATTTAAAGTCCTATAGGTGAACTTATGTTCATAGCCCCTATGAACATAAAACATTCAGTTTGATTGCTGTAATAGATTCGTAGATATTGAGATCCGTCTAAATATTTCGCATGGTCGCCATGTTGGATTGTTACATGTATAGGCCATAGAGTCATGTACCATTAAAGGAAAATTATTGCGTAGGTTCATTATTCAAACTTTCACTTCAATCGCTTGATTACGACACAAGAAATAAAAACTTAATTTTGAAATTCGCACAGCCGCCATCTTAAGGTTATGTAAACATTTGAACTAAATTCGATACCAGTGCATTACAATGTGTTTTGTTGTACCAAGTTTCATTGCGTTTGGATTATTAAATCGCGAGAAAATCTATTTAAAACTTTCAAATTCGCTTGGCCGCCATGTTCGTTTTGTAGTTAACCGGTTTTTGAAAGTCTCATAAATGAACTTCCAGCAGTACCCTTTGTCACCGAACAAAATTTCAGGGTGATACCGGTAACTGTTTCAGAGATATAGAATGCCGGTGAAATATTTCGCTCAGCCGCCATTTTGAGCTTATGTAAACAATTGAACGAAGTTAGATGTCGGTGCATTACAATGTGTATAAACATATACAGTACCAAGTTTCAATGCGTTTGGTTGGTTAAATCGAGAGAAACGTCTATTTAAAAGTCGCAAATTCGCGTGGTCGCCATGTTGGTTTTGTAGTTACCAGCTTTTCAAAAGTCACATAGGTGAAATTCTAGTAGTTTTCTTTATCACCGTAAAAATTCCAGGGTGATATCTGGAATAGTTTCGGAGATATTGAATGCTGGTGAAATATTTCGCACAGCCGCCATATTGGTTTGGTGATACGTAACAAAATTTGAAGGGCACGGTCGGGGTCGTCCGGAATAGTGCTATGTACTTATCGAGTTTCATTGAAATTGCTCCAGCCCTTTAGAAGTTATTAGGGGGCACACACACACACACTCCTCACAAACACACACACACACACGGACAAAAGGTGATCTCATAAGCCTATATTTTCAAAATTGATAGGCTAAAAAGTTGTTCCGTGAAGAACTAAACAGCCTATTTTCATGTATCCTACTTATGTTAATTGCCTCTATCAACATACAATATAGATTCGTAGATATTGAGAACCGTCTAAATATTTCGAATGGTCGCCATGTAGGATTCATATATAATAGGCCATAGTGTTATGTACTATTAGATGAATATTATTGCGTAGGCTCATTATTCAAACTTTCACTTCGATCGCATGATTAGGACTCAAGAAATAAAAAATATATTTTATAATTGCGCACAGCCACCATCTTGAGATTAAGGAAACAATTGAACTAAATTAGATGTCAGTGCATTACAATGCGTACAAACATTTGCTGTACTGAAATCTCTGCGCTCGGATGGTTAAATCGCGAATAAGGTCTATTTAAATGTATCAACTTCGCTTGGCTGCTATATTAGTTTTGTACTTAACAGGATTTTGAATGTTACATAGGTGAAATTCCAGCAGTGCCCTTTATCACCGTACAAAAGTTGAGGGTGCTATCTTTTACTTTTGCGGAGATATAGAATCCCGGTGAAATATTTCGCACTGCCGCCATGTTGAATTGGCGAGACGTGATAAAATTTTATGGGCACGGTCAGGGTTGGACGAAATAGTAGGCCTACCATAACCTTACCGAATTTCATTGAATTCGCTCTAGCGGTTTATATTTTATTAGGGACACACACACATACGCACACACACACACAGACAAAAGGCGATCTCTAATAATAATAATAATAATAATAATAATAATAATAATAATAATAATAATGTTATTGGTTTTATGTCCCTTTTAACTACACTGGCTTTTAGAGACGCCGGGGTGCCGGAATTTTGCCCCGAAGGGGATCTTTAACGTGCCAGTAAATGTACTGACACGGCTCCCTCGCATTTGCGCACCCTCAAATGCCAGCTGACTGCGCCAGGTTTCGAACCTGCAACCTTGGGCTCAGCAAGCGCGAACGTTACCCCTGAGCCAAGCAGCCAGACTGCGATCTCTAAAAACGTTAATTAATGTTACTCCATTTTTATTTTTCCAACTGTCTTCTTAGATCCGCTAGATTAAATGAACTACCACTGGAGTTCTCATCACTGCATCGAAGTTCAGTTATCACTAGAGACAGGAATTTGCCTATTTGCCTATTTTATTCCTGTGTTTAGAAAAGTAGGCTTTCGAGATATAAATCCGTTTTAGATTCTTTTAGGCTAGATTTAGTTGGTTTTATTGTGCCTATAAATGCCTATTTCAAGGGTTTGTGCCTATTTGTAGTATAATTGCCTATTTGATGCCTTTTGACTGTATTTTAAAGTGCATTATATTGCAGCTGGAGTGCTCGACAGAATTATATTCTCATTTCTCAATATGTGTTTACCCCACGAACAAAAAAAAAAAAACACACGAACAAGAATGGGAATTCTCGGAAGTCACCAGAAATACCGCCTGGGATCTCGATATTAAGCCTCCAAACTTAACAACCCTTCGTTTTGTATTTTGCTTTTCTTTATATTGAAAATTTACCCGTTAGGCCTAGTATGTGTGTGAATTAATATCATAAACTTTATGCTGATTGAATAACAAAAGAACTAACTTAGTGTCATGTTTTCGCGTTTTTTCAATCTCGATATTAAGATTCCAAAGTTAAAAACCCTTCGTTTCAGGTATTGTCCCCTTCAAAAGCCATGTTAGGTTGGCGCTGAAACCTAACGGTGAATTGATATACAGTATATCCTGTACGCGTCTGAGTGTTGAATGGGCAGTTTAAAGCAGCCAGGACGGATGCGATCCATCTGGCAGTTAAAGTGCCGCGGCGATCACAGTGGGTTGGTGCTGTAACTTATTTTGTGTTGAATGGACAGGCAGTTTAAAGCAGCTTGGAGGGATGCGATCTAACTGGCAATGGGTGTAGCATGGCCTCTTACCGAGAAAGATGGAAACTTGGTGGTTCTGTCTTGAGCTACTGTTGCCATGCAGCCAGGAGGGATGCGATCCAGCTGGCAGTGAAAATGCCGCGGCGATCACAGTGCGTTGGTGCTGTAACCTATCTTGTGTTGAATAGACAGGCAGTTTAAAGCAGCCAAGAGGGATGCGATCCAGCTGGGAGTGAAAATGCAGCGGCGATCAGTGCGTTGGTGCTGTAACCTATCTTGTGTTGAATGGACATGCAGTTTAAATCAGCTTGGAGGGATGCGATCTAGCTGGCAGTGGGTCTGTAGCATGGCCTGTTGCCAAGATAGATGGAAACTTGGTGGTCCCGTCTCGAGCTACTGTTGCTATGGAGATGGTCAGCCTTGCTATTACTTCATCAGTTTATTTTCTGCTTTTATTAGCCTTTGCTTGAGTGCAAAGGGGCCGAAAGCAGAAGAATGAGAAAGACTATCGAAAATTCATGTAGCCAGCCGTTCCTTCTGGGTCCTAAACTATGTGTATGCAAAATTTGGTTGAGATTGGTGGAACGGTGTAGATTTGTATAAGGAACAAATCCACCCACCAGCCCACCCACCCACATACATACATAAATACATACATACAAACTTTCACTTTTATATATAAGATAAGTATGTTATTAAATTATAGGTTGCTTATTGTTAATTCTTTTTGTAGTAATTAAATATGTTTTTAAATTACAAGAAATTTTTTCAAGCCTATTATGTTGCCTATTTTACACGTTAGTGCCTATTTACATGCCTATTTTGGCTATTTTATGAGCCTATATACCTGCCTATTTTAACTGTTTTTAGTGCCTATAATTCTCGTCTCTAGTTATCACAATCGACTGCCAGAGACAGCGTGGGAGACCAAAAATACGGTGGCTTGACACTATAAACGCAGATCTACGATCAAGAAACTTGAACCCACAGGAAGCATTATATAGCGAGAAACAGCGGACCCCGTTCCAACGGGAAGACGTTAGGAAGAACAAGAAAAAGAAGGAGAAAAGGAAGGAGAAGAAGAAGAAGAAGAAGAAGAAGAAGAAGAGGAGGAGAAGAAGATCATAGTGTAATTTTCTTAAGGTTGGAAATACGTGTGGTGCAGTGTTAAATCATAAACATAATTAGTATTATGGTGACTTAATTACATTGATCTCATTCATCGACTTCTTAGCAATATTTTACTCCGAATTTAGTGACTTGATATGATGAATATTGGCAACACCGTCCTTTGTGTGAAGAACAACCCTATAACTTCAAATTTGTATAACGCTGAGAAGATTCACTGATATGGTTCGAAGATACACAGAATGCTAACATAAAATGCTTAGCTACTGTAGTTTCTACATGGAATTATTACTCACTTTAGAAGTTAATATGCAATGAATAAAAGCAGCTAATTTACCTTTAATGAAATATACCGCGAGACAATAACTCAGCCTTATCTGAGGCGCTGTGAAGGCTAAGTGGTTCATTTCTATGCGCACTACGTAGATTATCTGGCTGCAAGTTACATTACGCTACGCTGCACAACTTTATGGACTTTTCCCATGACGTAAATAAAGCTTTTACACTTCACAAATGCATGCAGATAATACGCACAATTAATGACTCACACTGTCACTTATACCGCGCTGGATTTTAGTGAACAAAACCACATCAGTTTACATAATAATTCATGTGTGAGGTAATAGTACATTATGCAACGAGCCTATAATGGCAATAATTAAGACACGAGTATGTTTATAATTTCCATACAGGTGTATTAATTACCATTATAGGCGAGTTGCATACGATTGTTTACGTTTGACGATAATTATAACTAGGACTCGGATTCGAGCATATTTGCATATTTTTTTCCTCAATAGTACACATTGAAAGAAGCCTTTCGGTGGTATTTTCACTTCTCTGGGACCAACAGAATTGAAATTCATCGAGCATATAAATGCATAAAACCGTGGTTTTCAGAATAGAAGCATATAGATGCATATTCTTGTGGTTTTCGTCTAAATAGTTTGTTTTCCTTCGAATTCCTCATCCCCCCTTCCCCGAATTCGGGCCCTGACCATCCTTAAGGTTCGAAAACAGAAATAATTATTGAAAAGCCTATCTGGTGCGAATAATAAAACCACAGGTTTTTAACCTTTAGTGAGGTCATTCTCGTCATTGAAACTTTTATTGACTGATTTAAGAAAATCATTCAAAACTGAAAACATAGAAAAATTCTAGTTGTACAGACCAATGCAGATCTACTTCATTGACTCGCCTAATTTTGAACATTTTGAAAGTGAACTTTTAAACTGTAACTTTTATAAGAAAACTTCTCTTATATATACTTGTAAAACTTGAATGCGAGTATATCGCAGTGTATCATACACACAGTTAGAAAATAAAGCCCTTAAATAAAGATATGTTACTGTATTTTCCTTTCACTTTCCTTTCTATAGTTTTTAACGATGTTTTTTCGATCATATTCTGCATATTGAACCGCATATAATTTATTTTCGAGCATATCTATCGAGCATATAATGGTTTCTTCGAGCATATCGATTAGAGCCCTAATTATAACATTATTTTATATTCGGACAGAAATATCCATAAATATCTGTAGAGATTAAGGGTGGAATTCAGAGACATTTCTTGAGGACACCTTGAGGAGACCTTGACTAAGGAGGCCTTGAGGCTTCCTCCAATCTGAAGGTCTCCTTGAGATTGATTTTGCCGTCAGAGTCATTTCCTTAAGGTATCCTTACTCAAGGGATCCTCAAGGCTTCCTCAAGGCTTCCTCGAAAGTAAGATTCACGGGTACCAATCACATACGAAAAGTTTCACTAGTGTTATTCGAATAAGAATTAAAGCTGACGTGTCTTACAATATAATCTGATGTTGCATTATATTAACGTTGATTTGTTAAACATTATAATTGATTGTCAGCTAGTCACGTATGATAGGCTACATGTGTGATTAGCGCGTACTTATTTCAATATTAGTTTTTGAGACTTTTGGCAACGGTCAGTGTAGCATTTGTTTCCAGGGAAGCTATGAAGCAATCTTCGCGCACCGGTATTTCAAACGCAAATATGTCCACATGGAGTATAGAGTTGTGTGTAGAGGATAAACATTTTGTTGTGCAAATCATCCTCCAGTACAAGGTAAGTAGACTATAAGGTAGGACACTCCGGTGCCTCTCGCTCCCATTGGCTGATAATCTGTGACGCAGCTCGGATGTAGCAGGCGCATGCCAGCTGATATTTACAATGCATTCTTACGGGAAACACAGTCATATTTCGCTTCTCTTTTCCGCTCGTGGTATTCAATCACAATAATGGCAATATGCGCATTATAAAGAGAAAGGTATAAACAATATATTGCAGTGGTTTATAATGCGAAATATACTTCATAAACACACACAAAAAATATTTTAGATTAACTACGCTACCGCACCTAAGTATCAGCTGAGCTTAAAAGAAGCCTCACAAAACACAATAAAAGACGTGCAAAGGATGGAAATACAAAATTTAGCAATAGCGATAGGCTACATAATCATGCTTTAGCGATCCTGCGGTGTAGCCAAGCGCGTTATATTGCTCACTACGACCGCGATGGGAAGCTGTAGTAAGTCAGGAGTTCAGAGGATCAAATCCCGGCGCTGACAGCGGCTTTCCACACTCTCTCCAGGCAAATGCCGAGATAGTAGCCTACCTTGTTTCAAGTTCCGGAGCACTTACCCCATTTCCGTCCCTAATAATTACGGTCACACACACATTACAACAGTCACCTTAAAAGCACGGATTACAAATTGAAGACAAGTACACGGAGCTGATGATCAAGATGTCCCAGTCCCAACAACATTCATTATTAATGTAACATTGGTATGAAAATGATCAGTTTATAAACACTTACCTTTTATGCGACTTTAGTTTTAGATGACGAAACGACCCAGAGTTTGTTCTTTATTGCTGCATATTTCTCCAGTAATTTGATCTTGATATGCCTATTCAGGTGACGGATTCTGATAAAAGTCCTTGTCCTCTCGTATAAACGAATTATCTTCTCATACACTTCCGGAGATTTTGATTTTATTAAGGTGGTCAGGTAGGTCATTACATTTTTCTTTTTGATATAGTTCGTCCATGAAAAGAACCGAACAAAACTTCAAATTCAATCATTCTATGGAGCCACTCATGTGTTGGACGAGTAAGTCCCCTTTGAAATGATTGGTATCCAATCATCCTGCTCTCGTCTGTTACACACAAATGTTCCCCCTTCACACTTAAACTCTCATCAATGAACCTACTCTTGAATGCCACATAACCGGCAAAGTACTTAAGTGCATCTAGCGAAACTTCATCTTCACTGGAGAAGTATTACCGATGCAACTGGTAGCAAGTTTTAATTTTCAGCTTCTGCCGAGCACGTTAGATGATTCAATACCAAGATAAGTAGACTATAACTCAGATGCTCACAATATTACTAAGACATTTTTATCGGTCTAGCAATAAAGCGGGGACCGGCAAAATGCGCATGTAGCCGGGTGACTAACAGCCGAGAGATTACATTAATGCAGCTGCTATATTGCTAGATAATATAATTAATGTTATTGGTTGAACGTCCCTTTTAACTGCTGCTTTTAGAGACGCCGGGGTGCCGGAATTTTGCCTCTAAGGGGATCATTATCGTGCCAGTAAATCTGTTAACACGGCTCCCTCGCATTTGCTTACCCTCAAATGCCAGCCGACTGCACCAGGATTCGATCCAGCAACCTTGGGCATAGCAGGCGAGAACGTTACCGCTGAGCCACGCAGCCAGCCTATATATTACTACACCGATAAGAAAGACCCTATAGTTTCGTAAACGTGAGAGTACTTTTGTAACTGTACCACAACTTCCTGCGAGGGTGTGCTTGATCCTAGAAAAGATTAAGAACTGAGAACTACGATATTTAACCTATTTAAAAGATGTGCATTTGTATGATCTATGCATATTATGAGAGTCTAGAATACTCTCACGTTTCAAGTTATTTGCACGATACAATGCCAAAGAATTTAAGTGTCCAATGCAATTAGCTTATTGATTATTTAGCATTTTATTATATTCATTATTTAAAACTACAGTACTTTTCAAGAAGTAGTAAATCAGTAGGGTGCAGCCCAAAATATTCATTTGAGGAGTTTGGACATCGTGCCCATTTAGCCCCGTGCACTTGGGTGTGTGTTAAATTTGTCTGGTAACCTGTGTTATTGTGGTGTCTTTGTGTAGTTGTAAATCAGATGAGGATTGAGAAGAAGGCAGCCGTGGCCTAAGTTAGGAACCAACCCGGCAGTGGCAACCCATGGAAAACCACGTCCAGGCTGGCTGAGGTGGGAATTGAACCCACATCTTCTCAGATTTGCCTCACGAGGCTGAGTGTACCCGGACAGCCACGAATACTAACCGCTACACTACGTGGTGGTCACACAGTAGTCTGACTTGGGACTCCGATAACCGTTTAGCACTTGGTTCAATGTTGTTTACCTCACTGATTAATTTTCAACATTACCACTATGGAGTTCTGTTTATTAGTTTCACGTAAACGTGAATCTTGGGATTATGAACCACAGGACCTCCTTTTTTACGTGGAATCCGAACCACAGGACATGGCATTTCACTTCGAAAATCTCACATGCATTGACCGGGTTATTTTATCAGTCTCCTGACAGGAGGGTAGCAAGTTTAATGGTACAGACTGTAGTGATACGCCCTTTATAGGGTATTAGTTGACTGCAGAACAGTGGCGGCCGGTGGTATGTAAAGCTGGGTGTTGCACCAACATTTCTGATGTCGCAATTTTATATGGGAAGTTTACACATGTAACAAAAATCAATTAACGGTAGATAAACTACATTTCTATAAAAACTGAAATACATGGGTTTTCCAAAATAACTGTACGTTCGACAAATAGACAAATTTTAATGGCTCTTTTGGGCTTCTTCCTATAGGAATTCATAAAAAATCATATGTATGTATTTACGCCCTATGCCTGAGTTAATTGGAAGAATTTAAAACACAGCAGGTTGTCTAAGGTTGGGTCTCTATCTCAAGGATAATAAACATTCTCAACATAAAAACATGGCAACCGAAAAGTTTGTACGTTACAAAAAATGATATTACTAACAAAGACGGGCACATATTCTGCATAAGGATAGGTTGTTTTTTTTACTATAGCTTGAACCCCATCAGAGGAATCAGCCATGAAGTGCGCTCTGTCATACGTCTGTGCAATTCATTTTTGCGGAGTTTCATTCAATTTCTGCTTCTTTAATTAATCCAGTAAACACGCTGCTAATGTGTGTGCATCATGTTTTGTTTGCCTCTTACTACGTAACTTATCGGTACACAACAGCCATCTGAAATATGTTTGAAATATCACTAGTTTCATCTGCTATAATGGCTAAAATTTCCGATTCCCTTATTTGCTTTGATACTTCTTCTTGGCAAACCACCAACATAATCTGTAAAATTTAATTTTGAATTGTTTTGGACATTCCTTTGAAAACAGTTGCCCTTACCAAAATGACCTTTAACACAGCATCCAACTCAACGCTAAAATTAATTAGTTCTCTCAAAACACCTGGATTTGTTGATGTTACACCTTCATCATGATCACGCAAGGCCAGTTCGAAAGAACCACAGAAATGAATACAGTTTATTACAATATTTAACACATACCTATTGTGCCTAACTTCTTAGTTATATTCCGCAATTTACCTTCTATAGACACTGTCCAATTGTGCAGCTTCGTTAACAGTTCCAAAAGTGTCATTTTCAAACAGCTGAAAATTGGTTGGTTCCTCAGTTTAGGAGCTGCGACAACGCGGTCATATCCTGTACTTTGGGTGTGTGGAGAATCTGTCTGATAACCGGTGTTAATTGTGATGGCTGTATTAGTGAGTGTCATCTGTTTTTAATTCAAGTGAGGACTGCAGACATTGAATTTCAAGCAGTTCCTACTTTTGGCGCCAAAGGCCACCGTAAACGACTACTAGTTCAGAACTTGGTTACTACACGCCATCGCAGTCGGCTCCTGGCGACGACCGTTGGAACCTAAGAGCGTTGTTCAAATTTTTAACGTATAATTTAGCTTCACACAGGTGTAATTAGTGGAAGATTCTTTAACATGCCATAAATCTATGACATGGGACCGCCGGCTTTACTTCCCCTCCGAAGGAATGCATACTGAGGGATTTTTAACGCTCTTAAAAATCCGACGACTTCGGCCGGGTTTGAACCCGCGATCTTGGACATAGAGGCTCAGCATGCTACCAACTACGGCACCAAAGCCACACAGCTGAAGATTCATGTTTCTTTATTTTGGGGATTAATTTCCGTAACTCCTATTTTGGTCCACGCGGATTCTCCACCAACAAACATGGAAAACAGAATAAAGCGTTTTTAATATCGCATTCACATAACCAATTATTATTGCCTTAAATATATCCTTTAAACGCCCTCGTAGCCTATACATATATTTTGGACAATACTTATCTGGTAATGGTCTACCGAGTGTTTTTACTGTGAGTTTATCGTCATCAGGGAGCTGGGAAAGCTGTCTAACTAGTAAATTACTTGCTCTATTAATTTTCACTTACACTCCACAATACAATTAATGTTTCAAACTAAACATTCCGTTTAAATAAAATACTAACTTACAAGATGCACAGATGATACATCTGGGTGCTATATCGGAAAGTGGCGCGAAAGGCAAACTAACAAAACACTGAATTTTGCTAGCCTGAAATTTCGTAGTGAATGCATAGTAGTGAATCAACCAAACAATAATAATACTAATAATAATGCACGGTTATGTAACTGCCTGGAACCAAAATACTCATTCAACTAAATACAGAACTAATCGCAACCCAAATCCCGCAAGAACAAGAGTGGTAAAAGCAAACATAAACCGCTACAGTACACCAACAATACGTCGCAAAATAGTTCAGCCGATTATCTACTGTACTTATAGCAATGGTGGCGTTCTTAGGCTCGCTTCACAGAACAATTGACAAAAATATTAAATGAAGTTATGATGAGATCACATCTAAAAATAATTGGGTGTGAACCAACTAATGTCTCCATATGAAATTCCGATATTTGTATTGTTGTGGGTGGTGTAGCATTCCCTAGTGGTGTGGGAAAGAAACTACCCTTCAGGGGCAGATGACCTCGTAGTTCCGCCCCTTAAAACAACAGTAACTAACTAACTAAACTACCCTTCGCGGGGTAAGAGAAATCGAGGGTGTTGTGATTTCCAAAGAGTGGTGTAGTCTAACGGCGCCATTTGGAACTGAGTGTTGCCAGGGGGCTGGCAGCTCGTCTGCAACTCCCTACTACCCATGCTGGCCAGCAAGCATGTACAAGCTTGGCCTCGTCCCTGCCGGCCGCGCTGTCTACTTGGGAGTCGCAACAAGAGAGCTAACCCCCTGGAGTTTGATTTGAAGGCGGCAGCTTTTATAGGTACAGTGTGAAGCATTACTATAAATAATAACAAAATATCGATGATTTAAACACATTTTTGAGTGCATTAGATCTATAAAACTAAAACATTAAAGGAAAAAAAAGACGAATTGTAGTTGTAAAATTATTGGGAGTTGTGCAACGCTGCAACAATATCACCAGCCGCCCTTGCTGCAGAAGGGCATGCGAGGACTACCACATGCATATTTCTCTTAAAAAGCGTCCCTTTTTGTTGCTAGAGACAGCTGAGAACTGTTTGTTATACATGGTCGCCACGACAGTACCCAACCGATGACGTCACGGAGCAGCCTATGCTCTGGCAAGCCGAAGCGCGGAGCCCGGAGTGGCTCCCCCTGCCTCCAGTATAAAAATATACTTGAAAATAAGAAGACGGACGAAGTTACCGTGGAAAAAAGAAGAGAACATGTCAAAATATAACGGAGGCGTTCAATTGCGTGCCTGAGCACAAGGTAAGATTTCCTCAATTTTCGTATTATTTCTGTAGTAAGACGCACCTGTTGATTATTTTGAAGCACCAATACGTCCAATAGGCCTACTGACTAAAAGAAACATAGATGAAACAGTAGCAAAAACGTAAAGTAGTAGCCTACTTTTAAGGTTATCGTAGGCTACCATAACCTATTACGGCCTACACGCAATAAGCAACCAAAATCCGGATGTGTGCACAAAGTTTTAAATCGTATAACGAAATGCACACAGACTTTGAAAGTACGTTACTTTTTATTAAAATTTTGTTTCATTGTATGATATTCTCCATTCAAGAACGTGGTATCTTCTCAGCTTGAAAGCTGCGGTAGTTCAAAGACATGCCAGGCAAGTTCCCACTTTTTGCAGCATACTCTTAATTTTAAAAGATGCAGCATGAAAACCTCAAGTTCCCAGAGTACAACTAACATAGCATGTGAATAAACCATTTTAGTGCCACAGGTGACGGTTATTGTCAAGCTTTGTGCAAATGTTCTTGTACTGTGACCTATAGGCCTATTTACTCCAGGAAAGGCCTTACGATAATTACTAAACTTGTTGGTGGTTCTTTAATGAGGCTGCAGATGCAGTTTGCAAAGCTCATAAGGAGAGAGATAATGAATTGTACTTTTTTTTTTCAGGAGAAGCATTTAAAGATTTTGAGTCCTTGTGAAAAATAGTAAATGTTACTTATGAAAAAAATTACATCAGTGATTCATATGGTGCCACATGGCATAAATGAGGTCACAGTTGTATGGGTGAAGACTTTGGTATTGACATCCAAACAGACCCTCTCGAAATACTGTGATAGACAACATGCTGGATTTGTTTATATGGGTCTGATGTCGTCATGTACTGTACCGGTAGATCAGGTGTTTTACATGTTTAGGCCTATGGAATAAAATTTTTTTTAGAATGTTTAAATAATGTTGATTGGTTAGGTCTGGTGGATACTAAAACCATAACATGATAGTTAAGCTTACTATTACCCCCATACATTTGAAATTGGTGCTAAAACAACTATTATCCAAAAATTACTGATAAGTGACAGGTTAGGTGAGGACTGAAGATCCACTGAAAATTACTGTCACAGTGACTCCTATGTTCCTCCCTGCCTATATCATAATGGTGCCAGCATATTGTTCGATGTTCCATTGGATATTGTCAGTCTTGTTAGGTGTGTAATAAGTGTACCGAGATAGGAATGCTGGCATATCGAGAGCCTCCCAATTGTATAACATGGTATTCTATGAACTATTTATGGCATAGAAGGACAGTGGCAGTAAAGAACAACTTAATTGCCACTATGGGCTAGCCAACACAGGAGTACATTTCAGAGGAAATTATTGGGGATCACTGTGGAGAAAATGTTTCCTTCTCGGTTAGATTGCAGATTGTACTGCATAAGTGTAGGCTACATATGATGGTAGGCACACTGTCACACATCGGAAAACCAAGGGTGCTTACTCCTAAAATTTGCTAGATGCACATAATATTGTGATGAGACTGTACAAATTGCAGCAGACTTTATAGCTTCTAAGCTCATGAACTGCACAAAAAAAATATTTACATAACTATAACATTCAAAGAATAACAACGATACCATAGTTATTTATTATAATGAACATTAAAGGAGAGGGAACTATTGTAAATAAAGTTGTAATGGACTTCTAATTCTGATTAAAAATAGAACCATGCCAGTTTCTTGTAATGACATTACTGCTTTTTGAAAGCAGTGCCATAAACATGACTCTGTGGGCTACGGTACTTTTACTAGTGTAATGTTAATGGCTATAATTTATCCTTTCTTTCTGATATTTTTAATTGGTGTTTTTTTTTTTAGTGTTACCTTAACATAATGAATTTTCTTTTCAGAAAATGGTTGAACAAATAAACAAAAAATTGGGACAACGAGAAAAGCAATTGTGTGACGAAAAAAGATTGCTCTATAACATGACCCAGCTCTCTTGGGGCAGGTGGATATCGAAATACTGTTTGCCCTGGACAGTGATATGTTCACACAAGATAGGCAGGTTGAAGGGGCAGCATCATATATAAGGAGAGCCTATCAACGAGCTGGTCGTAGAAACAGATAAGGCTGGCACCAGTATATCAAATCATGAAAGCCCAACAGGTTTGTCAAAGAGATAGTTTTAAGATTGTTTGCAGAACAATGTTCTCCTACCCGATATTATTCCCATTTCTATGGTGTCTGGGATTTGTAAAACAAAGGGCCATGTAGGTTATACATTATGTGAACAGAGGTATCTGGACACTCACATGTGAATGCAGGTGAAGTTTGGACCAACCATCGCTACTAGCCATGGCTGTCAAAATGCTACTTTTCATGTGTACGGTAACTTTCACCTGCAATCAAGGCTCAGAGGGAGGGTGTATCAGGGGGAAGTGTGTCCGGACAAGAGCCGGGGGATAGTAAATGCAGTGCTACAATGCGTCCAGTGCTCAGTGACTTCTCCAGGGTACATTTTTGCCATGAAATAAAGAATTTTCTTTTATGTTTTCAACCTTGACTTTGTACTATGACTGAGTTTTGGTCAGCAATCTCAATAATATCATTTTTTTAATTTTTTGATATAATTACACCTCTGTGTACTATTTGGGGACCAGTCCCCAGTAGTAGCCCATGAATGACATTAATCTAGTGGAGAATGTGACATGAATTATGAAGATAGTTTTGTAGCCATGGAAATATTTGCGGCACATGTTTTATGGGCAGATGTGTTACACTACAATTTTGTCAGATGGTGACTCTAGAAAACTTTCTTTCAATCACCTTGTACATGAAAACTTGTGGTGCAATAGCACCTAGTGTAGTGTTATACAGTGTAGGTATTACTACTAGTGGAGTGACACAGTGTGGTGCAATAGCACCTAGTGTGGTGTTATACAGTGTTGGTATTGCTACTAGTGGAGTGACACAGTGTGGTGCAATAGCACCTAGTGTGGTGTTATACAGTGTTGGTATTGCTACTAGTGGAGTGACACAGTGTGGTGCAATAGCACCTAGTGTAGTGTTATACAGTGTTGGTATTGCTACCAGGTGAGTGTTACAGTGTGGTGCAATAGCACCTAGTGTGGTGTTATACAGTGTTGGTATTGCTACTAGTGGAGTGACACAGTGTGGTGCAATAGCACCTAGTGTGGTGTTATACAGTGTAGGTATTACTACTTGTGGAGTGTTAGAGTGTGGTGCAATAGCACATAGTGTAGTGTTATGCAGTGTTACAGTATATATATATAGTATGATCAAGTAGGGAGTGATAGAGGAGTAACACCTCTTTAAAAAAACCTTGGTCCAGCTGGCCCGGCTGGTAGTACCTTGTTAGGGTCCCTTGCCAGGGTTACGGTGAAGTCCTCAACGGTACCTGCAGTGAAAGAGGTGAACTCTGGCACAGTGTGGTTGGCGGAAGGGGCAGCTTATTGCTCAGGTTTAATAGGGCAAACTATTGTCCATAGTTATGATGGGCAGGTTTTGGCCCAACGGCAAAATGAGCGGATGAGGAGCCAATCACTCTCATGGCTCCCAACGGTCATAGAGGCGGAAGAGGCCACGCCAGACGGACTGGCTGTAAAGGCGCACCTCAGTAGTACTTGAGTATGCGGCAGTTCGTTGCAGTCTCTGTGTTCGGTCCTGCATGTCTCATTCTTTGTGAGCCGCAGGATAAGGCTCAGAGATCATAGAGTGTGGGTCTCGTCCTGGCAAGCTGAGATCCACCCTAAACAAATTCACGCCAGTGGCACTTCTTCCGAACGTCACTTTTCAAAGTCCAACGGCGATGGGATATGGACGGTGGGGGCAGGTTATGGGTGTAACTGGAAGCCCCTAGTTCGGACCTGCACGTTGGCAGCAGATGTGTGATGGTCGTCTTCCGGAGACTCTGTGACTACTCAGGAATTCGGTCCTGCATCTGTGTTTGGGCAGGCCTATTTAGGATCACCGCTGCCCACCCCACATGGGGAAGGCCCTAGAAAAGGTGGGCTAAACATCGGAAGTCACAATCTTGGTCCGGCTGGGCAACCGCACTCAGCAGGTCACCCCTCATGCGGTCGAAACTCAAAAACAGTAAAGAATCACAATTTGATTATTGGATCATGGAACATCAGAACCTTGCTTGATTTTGACAATAACATTAGACCTGAGAGAAGGTCAGCTCTCGTAACCCATGAGTTATCAAGACTCAACGTTGACATTGCTGCTCTCAGTTGAGCCATGTTTAACATCTCTCATTTCTTTATTTTCTTTGGCGGCCGTCCCGGTAGACTCAGACGCCATGTGAGATGCTTTCTGTCCGGACGTGCCTTGAGGCTCTCCGCCTTATTATTTAAAATGTAATGTTTTTCCTTTTTATTTAACATTGTTATTATGCCGAAGCCTTCCATTCACTCATGTAAGTAACACAACTAACCTTGTTTCCAATATGCTCATTTCCTATATTTAACCTTTCTTTTTGATCTTCGTCGTGTGCTTGGATTTGCTGTGGAACCAATCGCAATGGCGGTCTCCTGTTTTATTTTGTTTGAGTCTTCGTTTAACCTTTTATTTGTGCCGTGAAATATATCTGCGAGTGATTTTGTGAGTGTATGTTTTTCTTGCTGCCAGGTGCATTGATGCTGTTTTGATTGGGCATATCTTCGAATGGGTCTCCCGTGGTTTGTGGACGTTGGCGTTTCGACCATTCTCCCAACACGAGGCATGACACCATATATTTTAGCCCTTATGTTTTCCCTTCATTCCATGCTTCGGGCAACTGGATCACGGCGGTAACTTTAAGTAGGCCTTACCGTATTCAGCTCGAACTCGGAACGTAAGTTGGGGACCATATAGGTTTAGCATATTTTGCTAGACTACCTACAAGCACGAGTTGCTTTGTGTTTTATTACTGCATCGACGGCTGGCATTTTGTGTGTTTGATTGCGTGTATGTGTCATGATATATTTCACGGACACCTGACGTCATTTGTTTCTTCTTATAGTATCTTTGGTTTTGCATTTCTTTTCTCTGGAGACTGCCAGCTCGATCGCATCCCCATTGCTCGCCACAGCCTTTGCGACACGCACACAGCCTCTTGTTTTATCTTTGCTATGCTTGTTATTTGTGGTCGTCATGACAACCATCCATCTCTAGGCTGAGAAGTGATTGTTGTTGACTAGCGACCGGCTCGATTGCCTTTTGGTCAATTACCTCCTCTCTTTTTACATCATTTTTATTGGAAGTGGCACAGGTATTTATTTTATTTGTTTCCGTTATTTATTATTGTAAGTTATTTATTGTTTATAATCATCCTTCCCGTTTGAAAGTGACTGTATTTGACCCCTAGGGTACTCTTTTCTTTGAGTGTGTTATTCTGGCCGGTTTTTTGTGTGTGTTCGATTTCACTATAATTAAATTTCCATTTCTTTATCCATGTGTCTTATTTAGTAGTGTTTGACGATCGGGCTGCTCTCTCTCTCTCTTCAACCCTAGGCCTAACTTATTCTAGCTGTCTAGCACCAGGAGGGTATTCCTACCACTCGTCGTGGGACCACCTTCACGGAGTCTGGAGTCGCTCAGCACATCTGGCCTGCAAGTACGGGCCCAGCACAGGTCAGAAATTAACATCCATTTCCACTGCGTACTCCTTTCTTTTCTAGTTGGTTCCAGTGATGCAGCTAGGAGGCACGCCAAGAATATGTTTATTTTAAGAGGGCGGTGCAGATGGTAGCAGAGCGTGGTTAAGTCTCCTGGTCGCTAAGCCATATCCATTGGATTTTAATATTTCGCTGCATATTTTTCAATGTTGTTTTTATTCTGTTTCATGTTCCTTATTGCATACTATGCAAACAAATATTAAGAGCAGTCGTTTGGTAGAGGTAGTAGTCAGCAGCTCGCGTATAGTGTCCATCCTCTCGCCACCCGTAGTGGCCTACCGGGAGCGCGTCGGAGCATGCCACCGAAAGTTTCACCGCAGAAGATGACCTAACTAGGGGACCAAAATAATCTATAAACAGGCGCTCATTAGGATATGACATCGTGTCAGCGTGGTGAAGTCCAATGCGAGAATTCTTTGCTGGCTTAGAACGTTGACACGTAACGCATTTTCGGACGAAAGCAAAAGCATCCGCTTTCAAATGAGGCCAGAAGAATTCCTGAGAGATTTTATGGAAAGTCTTCGTCATACCTAAATGTAATCCAAAACAGGATTCATGGAAATACGCCAAGAGCATACTTCGGATATTCTCTGGCACGAAAATCCTACATTTCGAAGATCGAGGAGCGGTATGCACTATAACATCATTGCGCAATGAAAACTCAGATACACCAGGATCTTTCCCGAGAATTTTTTCACGCAATGTGACACAAAATGGGTCATCTGCTTGGTACGTACGGATGTCAGTAAAAGACCATGGAATGTGTTGGAGAAGATTCACTGGCTCGGGGATCTCAACAATGGGAGGAGGTTCCTCAAACATGCGTGACAAACAATCCGCTACAACATTTTCACTGCCTCTGACGTGAATGATGTCAAAGCTGAAAGAGGATAGACGAAGAATCCAACGATTTATACGTCCCAATTTTTTGACATGCGAGCGCATCCAGGACAGAGCTTCATTGTCGGTATACACTATGAAATGCCGATGTTCTAGAAAAGATCTGAAACGTTCACAGCCGAATACGACAGCCAGACTTTCTTTCTCGAAAGTGGAATACCGGCGTTCGCAATCATTAAGCATCCGACTGGCAAAAGCGATGGGTGCCAAATTACCATTCACCTGCTGACTAAGCACACAAGAAACTGCGACATCACTCGCATCACAATGTAACATAAAATCTTTCCCAAAATCCGGAGTTCGAAGGACGGGAGCAGAAGAAAGACATTCTTTCAATTTCTCAAAGGCGAGGCACTGGTCGGGGCCCCACACGAATCGTACATTCTTCTTCTTCAAATAATTCAGGGGCGCTGAAATGTCCGAAAAGCCCTTAATGAACCTACTGTAAAAGCCTGCCATTCCCAAAAAACGTCGGACTGCTTTCACATTCGTGGGAGTAGGGAACTCTTGGATACATTGCACACGCTCAGGGTTCACTTCTATGCCCACATCCGAAAGAATGTGACCTAAAAATTTGATTTGCTTCGAAGCCAAAGAGATTTTGTCCGGGTTAACAGTGAGTCCGGCTCTGCGAAGACGACATAGGACTTCACGTAAATGGATCAGGTGATCCTCAAAAGACTGACTGTAAATCACGAGGTCATCTAGATAGTTAAACACAGATGAATACTTTAAATCTCCAAATAACTCGTCCAAAACCCTACTCAATACTTGTCCGCCGATAGAAATGCCCATGGGTAACTTATTGAACTCAAAAAGGCCGAACGGAGTGGAGAACGCAGTTACCTTACGGCTCTCGGGATCGAGAGGAATTTGATAATATGCACAATTCAAATCTAGGACGGAATAGTACTTCGCCCCGTGAAAATGCTGAAAAGCGCTCTCCAGAGTTGGAAGGGGAAAGTTGTCGAACACCACCTTAGAATTGAGTCGACGATAATCAACTACTAAACGAAAAGTACCCTCTTTCTTAGGCACCAGGAATGCTGGACTACCATAAGAAGACTTAGAAGGACTCACAACACCGCGTGCCTTAAGATCATCAATATATTCTCTCATGGCAATGAGTTTGGGTGGAGAGCACGAAAATGGCGCCGACCTAACTGGAACCTCATCAGTTAAATCAATATGACACTCGTAGCCGATAGCGGAACCCAGTTCCGACGTGAGAACATCTGGAAATTCATTCACCAAATCAGATAAAGCGTCACGTTGACTCGTGAATAAAGTAGGAGGGATTAGAACAGCAGAGATACCAGAAAAATTACAAGGAACACTCGCTTCACAAGTATTAAAATGAAACCGCTCCTTGGATTTAAACAAAAAACTGAAGGAATGATCCGAAAAATCAAGCCTCAACCCTGCTTTGTGCATAAAATCAGAACCTAAGATCATAGGCGTAGATAAGTCATCCACCACATGGAAGTTCCAATCCCAAGAATAACCACATATCTTAATATGACATGTTACAACGCTAGAAACAGAAATAGATGACTTCACCGCAGAATAAAATTTCAAACCCCCATCTTGGACACTATATTGGCTACGCCTCCCTTGCGATGGCCTTTCACCTCAGTCAATGGATTAGTGTCTTTCCCACAGACACATTCAAACGATAGCAGATCATCGTCAGACTGGATGAGCTCCTTCTTCACGTTACAACCTGGGAGAGAATACATGGCTAAACTACAGAAGTACTGCTAGCTACAATTCAAAACAATAACTACAAATGTCTTGCCTCCGTCCTGCGCCTGAAATGAGTACGAAACAAGAAGTAGGGTTGTTTAGTACATTACCAATGCTGGGGTTCGTTGATAGGGTCCAACTAATTGCACTCTCCTTACAGTTTGTTATTTTTATGGTCCATACTCCTTGGAAGTTCGCATTGACTCTTAATATTTGTTTGCATAGTATGCAATAAGGAACATGAAACAGAATAAAAACAACATTGAAAAATATGCAGCGAAATATTAAAATCCAATGGATATGGCTTAGCGACCAGGAGACTTAACCACGCTCTGCTACCATCTGCACCGCCCTCTTAAAATAAACATATTCTTGGCGTGCCTCCTAGCTGCATCACTGGAACCAACTAGAAAAGAAAGGAGTACGCAGTGGAAATGGATGTTAATTTCTGACCTGTGCTGGGCCCGTACTTGCAGGCCAGATGTGCTGAGCGACTCCAGACTCCGTGAAGGTGGTCCCACGACGAGTGGTAGGAATACCCTCCTGGTGCTAGACAGCTAGAATAAGTTAGGCCTAGGGTTGAAGAGAGAGAGAGAGCAGCCCGATCGTCAAACACTACTAAATAAGACACATGGATAAAGAAATGGAAATTTAATTATAGTGAAATCGAACACACACAAAAAACCGGCCAGAATAACACACTCAAAGAAAAGAGTACCCTAGGGGTCAAATACAGTCACTTTCAAACGGGAAGGATGATTATAAACAATAAATAACTTACAATAATAAATAACGGAAACAAATAAAATAAATACCTGTGCCACTTCCAATAAAAATGATGTAAAAAGAGAGGAGGTAATTGACCAAAAGGCAATCGAGCCGGTCGCTAGTCAACAACAATCACTTCTCAGCCTAGAGATGGATGGTTGTCATGACGACCACAAATAACAAGCATAGCAAAGATAAAACAAGAGGCTGTGTGCGTGTCGCAAAGGCTGTGGCGAGCAATGGGGATGCGATCGAGCTGGCAGTCTCCAGAGAAAAGAAATGCAAAACCAAAGATACTATAAGAAGAAACAAATGACGTCAGGTGTCCGTGAAATATATCATGACACATACACGCAATCAAACACACAAAATGCCAGCCGTCGATGCAGTAATAAAACACAAAGCAACTCGTGCTTGTAGGTAGTCTAGCAAAATATGCTAAACCTATATGGTCCCCAACTTACGTTCCGAGTTCGAGCTGAATACGGTAAGGCCTACTTAAAGTTACCGCCGTGATCCAGTTGTCCGAAGCATGGAATGAAGGGAAAACATAAGGGCTAAAATATATGGTGTCATGCCTCGTGTTGGGAGAATGGTCGAAACGCCAACGTCCACAAACCACGGGAGACCCATTCGAAGATATGCCCAATCAAAACAGCATCAATGCACCTGGCAGCAAGAAAAACATACACTCACAAAATCACTCGCAGATATATTTCACGGCACAAATAAAAGGTTAAACGAAGACTCAAACAAAATAAAACAGGAGACCGCCATTACGATTGGTTCCACAGCAAATCCAAGCACACGACGAAGATCAAAAAGAAAGGTTAAATATAGGAAATGAGCATATTGGAAACAAGGTTAGTTGTGTTACTTACATGAGTGAATGGAAGGCTTCGGCATAATAACAATGTTAAATAAAAAGGAAAAACATTACATTTTAAATAATAAGGTGGAGAGCCTCAAGGCACGTCCGGACAGAAAGCATCTCACATGGCGTCTGAGTCTACCGGGACGGCCGCCAAAGAAAATAAAGAAATGAGAGATGTTAAACATGGCTCAGGATCCACACCACCCCCCAAAAGAAAAATTATTTATAATAATAAAAGATTTTTCTTTTTACATCACTAAGCACCACCGCTTTGAAATCAATCATGTCCCAAGTGTTCCAAAATACACAACATCCTTATCACACAGGTGGTTTGTCAACAACTATAACAGTACACAAAATATGAGGGGGGAGGGTGATCGATATAACAATCACTTAAGCAATTGAGCCATATCAGAAAGAATACAGTTATAAAATGAAGTAATATATAAAAATAATCAGATCGCTTCGGCGATCGCAATATCAGGACAGAACTCCTTCGGGGTCCCCAAAGGCGCGCGTTCCTTTGACGATCCCTGGGCTTGTCATAATGGTATTACGGTTCGCCTGAGCGTTACAATGACAAGAAAAGTAGATAGAGACACGGACGAAAATCATAAACAAAAGACTTTCGCCCTTTGACGCCGAAGTCTGCCATTCTCCTTATACCCATCATGAAAGTGACGTATTAAAATAACAAAGAAGCGATATAATGTGTCCATTATTTATAGAATATAAATTCTCTACTGGCCGAATTCGCAAAAATACATATTTTTACAATAAATATTAAGTTACACAGAGTATGTAGGCTTCTTCTTGTATTATTTTCTTTCTTGAGCTCGTAAATTTGTACTTGACTCTGCCTCGGTCAAAATTGGTTCAATAATAGGCAGGTCAAGGAGACGCCATATGAATACTAGCTTCCTTGGATAACATAAGCAAATTATGATTGGCTAACCTACGCAGAAAAAGGACAACATTAATCACAGCAAATAAGAAGGTTACACAATAAATGGTTTCAATTGAGATATGTGAGCTCTGGATACGTCGGTGGGATTCTCCTTGGAGATCAATTCAACAGTGACAGGTGTTAAAAATCTAGTGATAGTTTTGGGCGTGCTCCAGCGAAGCATTAGCTTAGCTGACTCCTTATTCTTGGCCGAACTCTGTGGGTGCAGGCGCACTAGCACGTCGTCATTCACCTGAAAACAAACAGGTTGCCTACCCTTGTTATAGCGAGACGCCACGCGATCTCGTGCCCTTTTCAGATGCCGTACAGCAACTTCCCATTTTTCTTTGACTGAGGTACGGCGGGATGGCGCAGCCAGATAATCTATTTTCCACTGAAGCTGAAGTGGATCAACAATACGCCTCCCTAAAAACAATTCCGAAGGGGTAGAATTCGTCGATTCATGAAGAGCAGTGTTAAATCCTAAGGAGAAAAACTGAAGATTTGCGTCCCAACGTGACTGATCTGCGTTGTGGAACGCACTCAAGCAAGCCTTCAAGTTACGATGAAACCTTTCAACGTGATTTGGCTGAGGGTGGTAGGGTGCCAAAAAGACATGATCAATTCCCCAAGAAAAACACATTGATCTAAAAGACTTGGACCGGAAAACGCTCGCGTTATCGGACACTAAAAACTTTGGAGGACCAAAAACACCAAAAATATGATTGGTCAAAAGCCTAACAGTGGTACGTGTCGTGATTTCCCTGACAGGAAATAACCATACAAATTTTGAAAATCCATCAACGACAGTAAGTATAGCTTGATGACCAGAAGATGACCTAACTAGGGGACCAAAATAATCTATAAACAGGCGCTCATTAGGATATGACATCGTGTCAGCGTGGTGAAGTCCAATGCGAGAATTCTTTGCTGGCTTAGAACGTTGACACGTAACGCATTTTCGGACGAAAGCAAAAGCATCCGCTTTCAAATGAGGCCAGAAGAATTCCTGAGAGATTTTATGGAAAGTCTTCGTCATACCTAAATGTAATCCAAAACAGGATTCATGGAAATACGCCAAGAGCATACTTCGGATATTCTCTGGCACGAAAATCCTACATTTCGAAGATCGAGGAGCGGTATGCACTATAACATCATTGCGCAATGAAAACTCAGATACACCAGGATCTTTCCCGAGAATTTTTTCACGCAATGTGACACAAAATGGGTCATCTGCTTGGTACGTACGGATGTCAGTAAAAGACCATGGAATGTGTTGGAGAAGATTCACTGGCTCGGGGATCTCAACAATGGGAGGAGGTTCCTCAAACATGCGTGACAAACAATCCGCTACAACATTTTCACTGCCTCTGACGTGAATGATGTCAAAGCTGAAAGAGGATAGACGAAGAATCCAACGATTTATACGTCCCAATTTTTTGACATGCGAGCGCATCCAGGACAGAGCTTCATTGTCGGTATACACTATGAAATGCCGATGTTCTAGAAAAGATCTGAAACGTTCACAGCCGAATACGACAGCCAGACTTTCTTTCTCGAAAGTGGAATACCGGCGTTCGCAATCATTAAGCATCCGACTGGCAAAAGCGATGGGTGCCAAATTACCATTCACCTGCTGACTAAGCACACAAGAAACTGCGACATCACTCGCATCACAATGTAACATAAAATCTTTCCCAAAATCCGGAGTTCGAAGGACGGGAGCAGAAGAAAGACATTCTTTCAATTTCTCAAAGGCGAGGCACTGGTCGGGGCCCCACACGAATCGTACATTCTTCTTCTTCAAATAATTCAGGGGCGCTGAAATGTCCGAAAAGCCCTTAATGAACCTACTGTAAAAGCCTGCCATTCCCAAAAAACGTCGGACTGCTTTCACATTCGTGGGAGTAGGGAACTCTTGGATACATTGCACACGCTCAGGGTTCACTTCTATGCCCACATCCGAAAGAATGTGACCTAAAAATTTGATTTGCTTCGAAGCCAAAGAGATTTTGTCCGGGTTAACAGTGAGTCCGGCTCTGCGAAGACGACATAGGACTTCACGTAAATGGATCAGGTGATCCTCAAAAGACTGACTGTAAATCACGAGGTCATCTAGATAGTTAAACACAGATGAATACTTTAAATCTCCAAATAACTCGTCCAAAACCCTACTCAATACTTGTCCGCCGATAGAAATGCCCATGGGTAACTTATTGAACTCAAAAAGGCCGAACGGAGTGGAGAACGCAGTTACCTTACGGCTCTCGGGATCGAGAGGAATTTGATAATATGCACAATTCAAATCTAGGACGGAATAGTACTTCGCCCCGTGAAAATGCTGAAAAGCGCTCTCCAGAGTTGGAAGGGGAAAGTTGTCGAACACCACCTTAGAATTGAGTCGACGATAATCAACTACTAAACGAAAAGTACCCTCTTTCTTAGGCACCAGGAATGCTGGACTACCATAAGAAGACTTAGAAGGACTCACAACACCGCGTGCCTTAAGATCATCAATATATTCTCTCATGGCAATGAGTTTGGGTGGAGAGCACGAAAATGGCGCCGACCTAACTGGAACCTCATCAGTTAAATCAATATGACACTCGTAGCCGATAGCGGAACCCAGTTCCGACGTGAGAACATCTGGAAATTCATTCACCAAATCAGATAAAGCGTCACGTTGACTCGTGAATAAAGTAGGAGGGATTAGAACAGCAGAGATACCAGAAAAATTACAAGGAACACTCGCTTCACAAGTATTAAAATGAAACCGCTCCTTGGATTTAAACAAAAAACTGAAGGAATGATCCGAAAAATCAAGCCTCAACCCTGCTTTGTGCATAAAATCAGAACCTAAGATCATAGGCGTAGATAAGTCATCCACCACATGGAAGTTCCAATCCCAAGAATAACCACATATCTTAATATGACATGTTACAACGCTAGAAACAGAAATAGATGACTTCACCGCAGAATAAAATTTCAAACCCCCATCTTGGACACTATATTGGCTACGCCTCCCTTGCGATGGCCTTTCACCTCAGTCAATGGATTAGTGTCTTTCCCACAGACACATTCAAACGATAGCAGATCATCGTCAGACTGGATGAGCTCCTTCTTCACGTTACAACCTGGGAGAGAATACATGGCTAAACTACAGAAGTACTGCTAGCTACAATTCAAAACAATAACTACAAATGTCTTGCCTCCGTCCTGCGCCTGAAATGAGTACGAAACAAGAAGTAGGGTTGTTTAGTACATTACCAATGCTGGGGTTCGTTGATAGGGTCCAACTAATTGCACTCTCCTTACAGTTTGTTATTTTTATGGTCCATACTCCTTGGAAGTTCGCATTGACTCTTAATATTTGTTTGCATAGTATGCAATAAGGAACATGAAACAGAATAAAAACAACATTGAAAAATATGCAGCGAAATATTAAAATCCAATGGATATGGCTTAGCGACCAGGAGACTTAACCACGCTCTGCTACCATCTGCACCGCCCTCTTAAAATAAACATATTCTTGGCGTGCCTCCTAGCTGCATCACTGGAACCAACTAGAAAAGAAAGGAGTACGCAGTGGAAATGGATGTTAATTTCTGACCTGTGCTGGGCCCGTACTTGCAGGCCAGATGTGCTGAGCGACTCCAGACTCCGTGAAGGTGGTCCCACGACGAGTGGTAGGAATACCCTCCTGGTGCTAGACAGCTAGAATAAGTTAGGCCTAGGGTTGAAGAGAGAGAGAGAGCAGCCCGATCGTCAAACACTACTAAATAAGACACATGGATAAAGAAATGGAAATTTAATTATAGTGAAATCGAACACACACAAAAAACCGGCCAGAATAACACACTCAAAGAAAAGAGTACCCTAGGGGTCAAATACAGTCACTTTCAAACGGGAAGGATGATTATAAACAATAAATAACTTACAATAATAAATAACGGAAACAAATAAAATAAATACCTGTGCCACTTCCAATAAAAATGATGTAAAAAGAGAGGAGGTAATTGACCAAAAGGCAATCGAGCCGGTCGCTAGTCAACAACAATCACTTCTCAGCCTAGAGATGGATGGTTGTCATGACGACCACAAATAACAAGCATAGCAAAGATAAAACAAGAGGCTGTGTGCGTGTCGCAAAGGCTGTGGCGAGCAATGGGGATGCGATCGAGCTGGCAGTCTCCAGAGAAAAGAAATGCAAAACCAAAGATACTATAAGAAGAAACAAATGACGTCAGGTGTCCGTGAAATATATCATGACACATACACGCAATCAAACACACAAAATGCCAGCCGTCGATGCAGTAATAAAACACAAAGCAACTCGTGCTTGTAGGTAGTCTAGCAAAATATGCTAAACCTATATGGTCCCCAACTTACGTTCCGAGTTCGAGCTGAATACGGTAAGGCCTACTTAAAGTTACCGCCGTGATCCAGTTGCCCGAAGCATGGAATGAAGGGAAAACATAAGGGCTAAAATATATGGTGTCATGCCTCGTGTTGGGAGAATGGTCGAAACGCCAACGTCCACAAACCACGGGAGACCCATTCGAAGATATGCCCAATCAAAACAGCATCAATGCACCTGGCAGCAAGAAAAACATACACTCACAAAATCACTCGCAGATATATTTCACGGCACAAATAAAAGGTTAAACGAAGACTCAAACAAAATAAAACAGGAGACCGCCATTACGATTGGTTCCACAGCAAATCCAAGCACACGACGAAGATCAAAAAGAAAGGTTAAATATAGGAAATGAGCATATTGGAAACAAGGTTAGTTGTGTTACTTACATGAGTGAATGGAAGGCTTCGGCATAATAACAATGTTAAATAAAAAGGAAAAACATTACATTTTAAATAATAAGGCGGAGAGCCTCAAGGCACGTCCGGACAGAAAGCATCTCACATGGCGTCTGAGTCTACCGGGACGGCCGCCAAAGAAAATAAAGAAATGAGAGATGTTAAACATGGCTCACAGTGAAACTAGGCTGTCTGCTGAAGGCAAGATTACTGAATCTGGAACAGGATATACCATCTTCTGGAAAGGAAAGGATGAGGGTGAATGTCGTATTCATGGTGTGGGCTTCGCTGTGAAGACCAAACTGGTAAATTATCACCAACTTACGCCCATTGCAATCAGCGAAAGGCTCATGACTCTCCGCATACCACTCTCAGGAGGTTCCTTTATGACACTCATCTCTGCCTATGCTCCTACCTTAGATTCTGACGATGAAGTAAAGGCTCAGTTCTATAATCAGCTAAGTGAAATCATCTCCAAGGTACCATCTGCAGATAAACTCTTGCTCCTCGGTGACTTCAATGCCAGAGTTGGGAAAGATCACAGGCTATGGAATAATGTGATGGGCAAACAGGGACTTGGAAAATGTAATCCCAATGGACTGTTGCTTCTTGGTCTTTGTGCAGAACACGAACTTTTCATTACCAACACGCAGTTCCGGCTACCTGACCGCTTCAAAACTACGTGGATGCATCCTCGTTCCAAACATTGGCACATTCTTGATTATATCATTACCCGGCAATGTGATAAGAAGGACACTCTTATTACCAGAACAGCAAGGAATATAGACGATTGTTGGACAGATCATAAACTTCTTATATGTAAGCTCAGGATATCCATCAGACCTAAACCACCTAGGAACATCAAAAATTTGCCAAGAAAGAAGTTTAATACATCCAAACTTCAGGATGAATCCATGTACAAACATTTTGGAAACAGGATCGTCACCCAGTTATCAGAAAACCCAGTAACAAATGATATTCAGCAAGAATGGGCCACATTACAGAAGATTATCACACAGTCAGCTGAGGAAACCATTGGTTTTATAGTGCGGAAAAGACAAGACTGGTTTGATGACAACAATGAGGAAATTCTGTCTCTCATCAATGCCAAAAGGAATGCCTATCTTGCCCATCTTCAAGACCCAACTTCCAACACAAAGAGAGATAAACTACTGGAACTCAAGGGTAAATGCCAGACGCAGATAAGGCAGATTAAAAATACTTGGTGGCAACAGAAGGCTCAGGAACTGCAGAGACTATCGGATGCTCGAGACTTGAGGAACTTCTATGCCGTACTCAAGGAAATATATGGACCATCTCGCTCATCATCAGGTACACTGAAAAGCGCTGATAATTCTACTACCTTTACTGATAGTCAAGAAATCTTGGAACGCTGGAAGGAGCACTTCTCCAATCTCCTAAATCGTCCATCAGAAGCTGCTGAAGACTTCCTCTGTGATGTGCCGCAACAACCTGAACAACTGTGGTTGGCAGTACCTCCTACTTATCATGAATTCAGTGCAGCTCTCACCCAATTGAAACCCAGAAAAGCACCTGGCCCAGATAACATCCCTCTGGAACTAATTCAAGCCGGAGGTCATTCCCTCAAAACAAGAATTTTCATCCTTATCCTCAGAATATGGGAATCAAGAAAGGTACCTGGAGACCTAAAGAATGCCACTATCGTCACTATCTTTAAAAAGGGTGATCGCAGTGTTTGTGGCAACTACCGTGGTATATCACTGCTATCAATTGTGGGGAAGATTCTTGCAAGAATTCTACTTAACCGCCTCAAGGTTATCTCTGAGAGGATCCTCCCAGAGGCACAATGCGGATTTAGAACTTCCAGAAGCACAATTTGATTTTCTGTGTGAGACAGCTACAAGAAAAATGTAGAGAACAACAGAATCCACTCTTCTTAGTCTTTTATGACTTGGAAAAGGCATTTGATTCGGTTCCAAGACCTGCCATGTGGGCAGTGCTGAAGCGGTTTGGTTGCCCTCAGCGTTTTGTAGATCTAATCAAGGCTCTCCATGATGGCATGACAGGTCAGGTTTGCCATCAGAATAAGATGTCCGATGAATTTCCTATTACCCATGGATTGAAACAAGGATGTGTACTGGCTCCAACGCTTTTCGCGCTGTACTTGGCTGCATTGCTTTATGATTCACCCACAAACATCCCAGGTGTGGAGGTCAAGTATCGTTTTGATGGAGGGCTTCTCAACCTAACTCGTCTCCGCTCCTTGAGGAAAACTCAGGTTACTAAGGTTACTAACATGTTGTATGCAGATGATGCTGCGTCACCAACTCTCACACCAGAAGAGCTGCAAGAGTCAGTTAACTGTTACAAAAGTGCATGTGATCGCTTTGGTCTTACCATAAATGTCAATAAGACTAAAGTCTTGGCACAACCTTCACCAGGCACACCTCTTCCTCAGTTCAATATCTCCATTTCAAATTTGCCATTAGAACAGGTTGACCACTTCTCGTACCTGGGCAGTACCATTTCTGTGAGCTGTACCTGTGAGCAGGATGTGGATAAGAGAATTGGCGCAGCCCATGCAGCATATGGACGATTAGCGCACCGGGTCTTCATGAATAAAGATCTATCCATGAGTACAAAGCTTATGGTGTACAAAGCGGTAGTCATTTCTACATTGTTGTATGGCTGTGAAACGTGGACCCTTTACCGACGTGATCTTAGGAAGCTTGAGCGTTTCCACCTACAAAAACTTCGATCAATCTTGAGGATTAAATGGGAAGACCGCATTACCAATATTGCTGTTCTGGAAAAGGCTCAAATCAACAGCATAGAATCATCCATAATAGGTCACCAATTTAGATGGATTGGTCATGTCCATCGGATGGATGATGTGAGATTACCTCGTCAAATGCTATATGGTGAGTTATGCTATGGCACCAGACCTCATGGTGGTCCTAAGAGGCGCTACAAGGACCAATTTAAGCAGACCCTGAAATTGACAGGTCTTGATTCACAAACCTGGGACATGCTGGCTGAAAACCGCTCAACTTGGCGCCGTACCATCTCGGATACTGTAAAGACGTTTGAAAGGGATCGACGCATACATGAAAAGGCCAAGCGTCAAGCTAGGAAACTTCGAGCAGCCCAACCACGTCCTCCTCCAGCAATACTATGCGACTTGTGTGGTCGCTTGTTCCATGCCAGGATTGGACTCTTTAGTCACCGTAAACACATCCACAAACTGGACTGAAGGAAGAAGATTTATACTCGGATTCGAGTTAAAGCCGATGATGATGACATGAAAACTTGTACCGTACCTCAGTTTCCCATTTTTTGAAACAAAATTTGCAACTTGCCTATCAGATTTGCAGCTTTAATGTTGCAAATTTTTATACTCATTCTATATGAATGCTTCCATAAGTTCAGTGAATAGTTTTACTGTAGCATTCTGAGTTTTTCTATTAAATATATTTTAATTTTATAACAATAGGCTACAATTAATGGGATTACAAACATTGTAAATTGTGTTAATTTATATCTCAACAAATATTCATTTGAACTTAAAATCAACCACAAGGTTTACTTTTATACTAATGATCTATGTGTGAAAGTCATGAAAATAAGCTACCTCCATTAGTTGGGCACAAGGATCATTTTCAATTTTTTTATAAATTTCATTTAAAAATTATTATATCTCCTAAACTTTTGGAGGTAGAAAAGCATAATTCAGTAGTATAGTGTTTATTAGTATTGGGGGGCTGTGTGTAAAATTAGAACAATATCCAATAATAATTACAGAAAATTGAAAGCTGACGACCAGAAGACTATGCATGTCTTTTATAAAAGTGCATTTATCTCACTTTCCCATTTTTAGACAACATTTGCTCTTTGCGTATCGGATTTGCAGCTACAATGTTGCAATTTTTTATACACATTATATATACACACATCAAAAAAAGTTTTGCATCACCTCGGTTCCCAGATCTCCGGCATATAGACGTTGACTGTGTATATTGTATCCAAGATACAGTCCCTTTGACTGTTCATAGATGTCACTAAAACTGCTCAAAGATGTAAACAACCATGCATGAGCAGGGCCTATTAGACGGAGGGGGTACGACAGCCGATCAGTTCCAGTCATTCCACCAGGACGAAGGTACGCTGCTCATGTTGTCTGTAGTTCTACCATGCCTAGAAGGTCAATACCGCAGTTCGATCGCGTCCGCATTGTTACTTTGTGTCAAGAAGGGCTCTCAACAAGGGAAGTTTCCAGGCGTCTCAGAGTGAACCAAAGCGATGTTGTTCGGACATGGAGGAGGTACAGAGATACAGGAACTGTCGATGACAGGCCTCGCTCAGGCCGCCCAAGGGCTACTACTGTAGTGGATGACCGCTACTTACGGATTGCCGCTCGGAGGAACCCTGACAGCAATGCCACCATGTTGAATAATGCGTTTCGTTCAGCCACAGGACGTCGTGTTTCAACTCAAACTGTGCGCAATAGGCTGCATGATGCGCAACTTCACTCCCGACGTCCATGGCGAGGTCCAGCTTTGCAACCCCGACACCATGCAGCGCGGTACAGATGGGCCCAACAACATGCTGAATGGACCCCACGGAATTGGCATCACGTTCTCTTCACCGATGAGTGTCGCATATGCCTTCAACCAGACAATCGTCGGAGACGTGTTTGGAGGCACCCTGGTCAGGCTGAACGTCTTAGACACACTGTCCAGCGAGTGCAGCAAGGTGGTGGTTCCCTGATGTTTTGGGGTGGCATTATGTGGGGCCGACGTACGCCACTGGTGGTCATGGAAGGCTCCGAAACGGCTTTACGGTACCTGAATGACATCCTCCGACCCATAGTGCAACCATATCGGCAGAATATTGGAGAGGCATTTGTCTTCATGGACGACAATTCTCGACCTCATCGTGCACATCTTGTGAATGCGTTCCTTCAAGATAACGACATCGCTCGACTACAGTGGCCAGCATGTTCGCCAGACATGAACCCTATCGAACATGCCTGAGATATGTTGAAAAGGGCTGTTTATGGACGTCTTGACCCACCAACCACTCTGAGAGATTTACGCCGAATTGTCGTTGAGGAGTGGGACAATTTGGACCAACAGTGTCTTGATGAACTTGTGGATAGTATGCCACGGCGAATACAGGCATGCATCAATGCAAGAGGACGTGCTACTGGGTATTAGAGGTAGTGGTGTGTACTGCAATCTGGACCACAAATGCTGAAAGTCGAGCTGTATGCTGGTACAACATGCAATGTGTGGGTCTCATGAGCAATAAAACGAGCTGAAATGTTGTTTGTGTTGATCTCTATTCCCTTTGTATTTAACGGTTCCGGAACTCTTGGAACCGAGGTGATGCAAAACTTTTTTTGATGTGTGTATATATATATATGCATCCATAAGATCAGGGTTTAGTTTTACTGGAGTATTCTTAGTTTTGCCAGTAAATATTTTTTAATTTTATAATAATAGGTAATTAAAGGGATAACAAATATAGTAAATTGTGATAATTTATATCTCGACAAATATTAATTTGAACTTAAAATCAACCACAAGATTTGCTTTTATACTAATGATCTATGTGCGAAAGTCATGAAAATGAGCTACATCTATTAGTTTAACGCAAGGACCATTTTCAAAATGTGCATAATTTGGATACTAGGGAGTCGAGACATTTACCAGGGTATGACCTCCTTAACATGCTCATGGCTAGTGAGCCTGTGAATTGGCAACTCTGAGGAGATACTAAGCTTGATCTGTTTCCCAGTGGCTTTGGGATGGATTTTCTGCATATTCCCTTTCCTTCCAAAGTCCATCCATCATCGTTCTTGAAGTGTTGAGGGCATTTCCTTTTCTATTTTCCCTCTTTCTTTATTATTTTCCATTTTTTTCTTGTAGTATGTAAATTATTTGTAAGTACAGGGTGATTCATATTAAACACATGATTTTCATTTCATGTTTATTTTATTTGGTTGGTTCCTTAGTTTTGGGGCTGCGACAACGTGGTCATGTAGCCCCGTGTACTTTGGGTGTGTGTAGAATCTGTCTGATAACCGGTGTTAATTGTGATGGCTGTATTAGTGTGTGTTATCTGTGATTCAGGTAGAAGGACTGCACACGATTAATTTTATCAAGTAGTTTCTACTTTTGCTACCAAATGCTACCATCCACGACACCTAGCTACGGACGTGGCTACTAAATGCCATTGCAGTCACCATCTGGCGGCGAATGTTGGAACTAATAAAGTGTTATCAACCTAACCTACACGTTTTAGCTTCCACAAGTGTAGTTAGTAAAGCCATCTCCGTGCAGGCCATGGAAGCCCTGGGAGTAGGCTTCCACTCTTTGTGACATCGGTACTATATGGGATGGAGTTGTCAGCTCCATGCCTGGCCGTCTTTGCTCCCAGGAATTAATCTGGTACTCATTTCTGGTGTTGGCTGAGTGAACCCCAGAGCTATTTGCGTTTCCGAAAGTGGTAGTTTTGTTTCTAAAATCCACTACCTGGGTGGGGATCGAACCCACTCCCTTTCAGTTAGAAGCTCAGTGCCTCTACCGACTGCACCACACATCCCCCTCCAGTGTAGTTAGTGGAAGGTTCTTTTTCATGCCATAAATCTATGACATGGGACCGCAGGCTTTTCTTACCCTCCGAAGGAAGGCATACTGAGGGATCATGTTTATTTTGACATGAAGGTTGACAGTAACGTGCTTTAGCCTCTTAAATGTCCGAAATATCTGGCAGTTGACTGTGCCGTTGAAGGTTGTCGGTACCGGGGATAGGTAAATGAAACATTTCGGTGTATTCCTATGCAAATAAAATCGTTTTACATGAATCACCCTGTAGTTGGTAGTGGTAAGGGAAGTTACCATCCTCACCATTAGGGGCTGATGAGGTGAAATGTGTTGGCTTGGATTCCACATAACAAGGACGTTACGTGGCTTATGATCACAAAATTAGTGGACTCGTAAAACAACAAGCTTCCATTCTTCCTGATAGGCCACTGCCACTCCCTGTCCAGTGAAATCGATTTGAGTTCTACCTGTAAATTAAGCAATTATAATTTTACCTTTCATGGCTTAATTACACACAGAGCAGTCTGTGTTGTGCAACTTTTGCATAATATTATCTGATTTGTATTTTAGAGCACTGAGAAATTTCAAAAAAATCTATTAAATGAACTTCTTGAAAGTATTCTTATAAATTGTACTTACCAGAAACTTAAATAGAGTGCAACCTTTAAATAACTTTTGTAAAGGGCGGTGGAGAAGTCAAACTCTTTCAACAGTAAGGACTCTCATCACACCACATTCCTATGAAGATTTCACCACATTTCCATGAAATTAATTATACTTATATCACAGTAAAATGTTTTCCTTATAACAATGCCCATTTAATATAATTTTAGTTTACATGAACTATCAAAGGAATTCCAAACCTTGTTCATAATATAAGTTACATGTAGGTTTTATGTGTTTCAGAGCAATTTCCAATGAAGAAAAGTTGAGAGCCTCGTGCAGTGGCTCTGAAGAAAAAACTAGCATACAAGAAAGGTGTCTTCAGATACAAACCCTGTTGGCGCAAGACAAAAAAAAATTACATTTTAAGCAAGTAAGGGAAATTAATATCAAGTTCAAGGAGCAGGAATTAATTCTGAAATAGCAGACTTCCTGTCCCAAATGAAATGAATTTATTAATTGTACCAGTATATAGTATGTAAATAAATACCTATGAAAATGAACCCTTGCATTATGTCTTCATAATAAAAAGTAAACTATAGAACATTGCAAACAGCTGCTGAAATTGTGGCCTACTGTTGATGTACCGGTAGCTTAGCCGGTATAATTCCAAAAAGAAAAAAAAATGCTATTGTTGCTGTTTCCTGCATTGTGATCGGTCAAGGCAGATCTCTCTAATCTTTTTTTTTTTTTTTTCCAAAAATTGTGAGTTGGTATGTAGTGCAAGTTGTGCCAAAAGTCTAACTTGCCACACCTAAGTGAAACCTCACGACAGAGCTTTGAAGCCATTTCTTCAGTGTTGCCTTATTGATATTACAACTTTTCAGTTGGTTAGCACAATGTAACCGCAATCATTCCATATGTTGAAAAGCCTCCACATATCCCATTAATTGGGATAACATTGTGTTGACCAACTGAAAAGTTGCAATATCAATCTCCACAATAGACAAGACGAAAAACAAATATTTGTTGGAGTTTGAGTATAGGTTTCATATGGTATCGCTGTATAAGTATGGTCCAAGTTACACACTACAGTTACCCCTTGCTGCTGTAATAATAAGGAATTCAGGTACGTATGCCATTTATAACCATATTACTAGTGAGTACCTGATGAGGCACTCTTGTGGACAAGTTTCTATTAGATAACATTCAAAGGAAATTCATCTGCCTAGTCAATACTCATGTTTATTTCATTTTCAACAGTACATGTTTCAGAATATTTTATGGAAATGCTTGAACAAAGTTTGCTTCATCAAGAGTTTTGTATTTATTTATTTACACGGTTTATGCCCACATTGGAGCACCAAAATCAAACCTTACATACAAAGTCTTCCATTATTTCAAGTAATAAGTTCAGTTCTTAATTCTTGATAATTTTTTCCTTTCCCAACACTTCTTCATTCTGGAAGATCTTGCAGCTCGTTCTTCTGCTGATATAACATATTTCTTACGCTGTGAAATTTTGAATGTAAGAGTTTTGTATGTTTAATCATAAAATTCCTAATAGGTTTCAGTTCTCTTAAGCATCTAATATCAGTAGGCTCCCCAGAATCCAAAGGCCTATGTGCACGTTGATTCCCCTTCTGCTTTCTTCATGTTCAAGCATAAATGCTTTATTCCGGCGAACAGTTGCCACCTGGCGTAGCGACGTCTTTATGACGACATGCAATAATGCTTGATTGTTTAGAATGGTTTGGGACGCTTCTTCCCGGAAATAGAACTGAGGTTGTAAGCCCCAGAGCTTGATGACAGTTTGTCCGCTTTATCCACCGTTGGGACATGGAGTCCTCTTCCGCTTTCAAAACCTTTGACCATCTTCACCTGTAACCCAGGCAAGGGACCCTTACAAGGTACTACCAGCTGGGCCAGCTGGACCAAGGTTTTTTAAAGAGGTGTTACTCCTCTAATACTCACCCTTTGTCCTGGCTTGTGACAGGCAGAATCTGGCTTGCCAGATATTGGCCCCAGGATGGCAAGTTTCCCACAACCTTTATGTAAATAACTATGGCATGTGAGTAGATAGTTCAATATTCTAATCTTAGCCAATGAAATGCCTCTCTATAAATGGTTGCCTCACTTCCATATGGCACATGTTGTTCGGTGTTCCCAGCGAACTATGCAGTAACAAATTACCAAGAATAACTATAAAGCTTCAGCTGTTATGTAAATAACTTTAGCATGTGAGTCTTAGCCAACGAAATGCCTCACTTCCATATGGTGCATGTTGTTCCCAGTGAATTATGCAGTCTCAAATTGCCAAAAATAACTATTAGATTGTTTGGAAGACCAAAGAAGAGATGGATGGACCAAATCCCACTAGACATGTGACATTGAACTGGATGTGGCAGAAGTAATGGAGCAGGAGGAGTGGAATAATAGACAGGAGTGGTAGAGGCTAGCTTACAACACCCGGGTTACAGGGGTTGGACACGGATGATGATGACGAACTATAAAGCTTTAACTTTTATGTAAATAACTTTGGCATGTGAGTGGCTAGTTCAATATTCTATTCCTAGCCAATGAAATGCCTCTCTATAAATGGTTGCCTCGCTTCCATATGGCATATGTTGAATCGTGAGCGGATTCAGGCCATCGAATAACGATGTCACAGATTTCAAGATCTGGACCTGCAACACACTAAACATTGAAAGAGAAATATCCTTTGCTATTCCTATACACCTCTGCCGTTGGTCCACCAGGGTTTTTGATGGGCATGTTGGTACAGTCGATGCACCCACTGACATTAGGGAAATTAGCCATTTGAAAAAAATTCCTTCGCCTCCTAGCAAATTCTTCCTGTGAGTTCGGGAATCTTACGTATGTTGGAAGTTTTTGTGCCAAATGCTCGGATGTATGTAAGACAGTCCTGCATGCAGTGGACTGGCTTACTCCCCGAAGATCACCACATACAGTCTGAAAAAAAGTTAGTGTTGTTTTAAGAAAATAGATGAGACAGCCTAGTTACAGAATGTTAAAATTGTTTTTGTATGATTCAGAATTAACGACACTATTTCATTTTGGTGAGGCAAAGCCTACACATGGTCAATAAAATTTCATTTTGTTGTCAATCAGAAAGCTGTTATATTTTTCTGATGAGGAAGGTAAATCCACATTCATTTTCTCAGATATATGTATTATCAACTGGAAGATTTATGCAACTAGTCTGTAACATAGGCTACTTTTTCTTGTGGAACACTGAAGTCATCTGCCCCAGAGGGATATCCTATTGATGTAGGGGGATTACTAACTACAGGGCATGCTTTAACATCCGTTATTGATGCATTGACCTACGTTATATGGCCTTTGGATTAGCCTACTACATCTGTTATGTTTTTTATGTGCAGATCAATTGGAACAGCCAGTTCTTGGCCACCTTCTGTTCTTGGGGTATGTACATGATCAGAATCCAGTTCCTAAGGCTAATTCTCGCCTGCAGGTTGGAACAAGGTACTCTCGCCTTGTAAGGAAAAACTGAAAGGAGGTGGGTTCGATCCCTATGTAAGCCATCATGGAAGTGGTTTTCCACGATTCTCCAATTCAATTCCACAGAAATACCAGGATGGCTCTTATAAGCCACCCTCTTAACCTTAGCATCAATTTATTACAGACACAAAATAACCCATGAGAACCGGGTGAGTTAGCCGAGGTCGTTACGGCATGACTGCTGGCAGTCGCTCACATCCGGGAGGCGAGGTGGTTCGAATCGCCCCGCCGGCAACCTTGAAGATGGTCTTCTGTGTTTTCCCATCTTCCTTCCAGGCAAATGCCGGGGTTGGTCCCTAACTATAGGCCACAGCCGCTACCTTCCAACTCCTCGTCCTTACATTCCAACTCCCCCCCCTAACGGTACTTGTAGCTCACCCATTGGGTGTCCGTCTCGAAGCAGCTACAAAACTGGCGAGCCGAACATGTCCTCGGACACTCCCGGCACTAAAACGGTATCGTCTCCGAAAATATTTCCAATGGGTTTTCAAAATCTCTTACATATCGTCTTGGCACGTCATCTTCTTCAAATACCGCTTCAATATAATAAAGAAATTTATCGTCCGCCAAGCCTACGTCCATTTTTCTTGTGATAAGGATTCCTTAAGGTAGCTTGTCCCCTACCTTAGCACACGACAAGTCGTGCGCAGACGCGAAGGAGTCCTTGAGCCCAAGGCTTCCTCAAGAAATGTCTCTGAATAGTATTTCTGCTCAAGGAAGCCTTGAGGTCTCCTTAAGAAATGCTTGAGGTCTCCTTAAGGAACCCTCAAGGGAGCCTTCAAATGGCTTCCTCAAGGAAGCCTCAAGGAAGCTCTCTGAATGCAAATGGCTTCCTTAAGGCTTCCTCAAGCCCAAGGTCTCCTCAAGGTGTCCTCAAGAAATGTCTCTGAATTCCACCCTCAGTCACCTGAGATTAGTTTAGTGAACAGAGTGCATGCGCTGTGTTCCCTGTAAGGATCAAAGACCTTCTCAATGTCATGTTTCCAAGGCTTTGAAACATTGTTTATTGTACATAAGGGATATCTTGAACTAGCGCCAAAAGATAGCGCAAAGGTACTAAGTGGGATCATTTTGTTACTTACTTCAAATAACACCAGATAGGCTGTTACAAACGCTTTAAAATTAGAATGTATCGTATTAACAACTTAATATCCTTCAAATTCGATACGTATAGAATGTTAACGGAATGAAAATCAATGGAGTCCCACATAGAACAGTCATGACATCTGGCGGTGAAGTTTCGCTTAAGAAATCCATTTAACGAAAAGAGAGCTGTATTATAATTTCCGTGGAACTAAAGTCATACGCACGCTTTCTCCATGACATTCTGGCGTGTTTATGTTAACAACGGCATTCACTAAAATTGTCGGCGAAATCTTACGAATGTGTAGAAATTGGAGTTGCGGATATTAAGGTACAGTGCTATTTCTTTTGCAATATTGCCCAGTTCGTTTATGCATTGTAACTACAATGGTTGATCCAATATAGGCTACATTGTCAACTTTCAAATCATGTCTGACATGTAGGATTTTGAGTGCATATGAGAGCTATCCTTACCTAATTGGTCAATGAATGAAAATATTGAGCTCTGATTGGTTGGAAAACTGTGTTATAATGAAAAGTAGTACTTTAATGACCCCCATCATGAAACAATTTTCTGACATATAATATTTACATATCGACATCGTCGAACATAAAGATTTTAAGTTTAACGAGCTATTCATGTTTGTCCCTGTATGACGATGTTTGCAACTGGAACTCTTGTTGTTGTTGATTATTTTCAGTGTCTTTGAGGCATTGTGTTCATGTAACTCCGTGTACTTGGGTGTGGAATTTGTGTGATAGCCTGTGTTATTGTGGTGACTGTACTGGCGTGTGTATTTGTGAATTCGGGTAGGATTGGAAAGGAGGCAGCCGTGGCCTTAAGTTAGAAACCATCCCGCCAATTGCCTGGAGTAGCAGTGGGAAAACACGGAAAACCACTTCAAGGATGTCCGAGCTGGGAATCGAACCCTCCTCGTCTCAGTTTTGCCTCACTATGTTGAGTGTACACCGTTCCAACCCTCACACCAGAATTAAATTACTTGACAAAGCCGGGAATTGAACTCAAGAATACTCACAAACCACGAGGTGGTCGAGACCTGAACTCAAGTGACAGCCTGTGCTATGTCGTTGATAATTTGTTTTAGAGGCATGAGACATCTAGGTCATCATCCCCGTATACTTAGGTGTATGTTGAATTTATCTGATAAACTATGTTTATGGAATTACAAGGGTCGGTAATGGGGTAGTTATCCCGGGACTTGAAGTAAGGCGCGAACCCAGTATTTTCTTGGATAGGGTGTTGAAAAGACCGGAAAATCACACACAGGATAGGAGCTGTTGGCCTAATGTTGTTGATGATTCAGTTTGGGTCTTTGTGACATCGTGGTCATGTAGCCGCGTGTACTTTGGTGGGTGTGGAATTTGTCTGATAACCTGTATTATTGTGATGGCTGTATTAGTATTTGTAATTCAGGTGAAGGAGATGGCCGTGGCCTTCAGTTAGGAACCAACTCGGCATTTGTCTGGAGTAGAAGTAGAAAACAACAAGATGGCTGAGGTGGGAATCGAACCTACAGTACCTCTTGTCAGTTTTGCCTCACGAGGCAGAGTGTGCCCTGTCCAGCCCTAAGACCAGAGTAAAATCTCCTGGCAGAGTCTAGAATCGAACCCGAACCTCCGGGGTGACAGCCAAGCGTCAGTCTAATGATTTGAACCACTGATCTCCGCACGTGATGCATCTTCCCATCGTGGTGACCGATTTAACGTTCATAGCCACACAAATTTGCCAATTTGAGCAACAAATTGCTCATTTTTGTGATTTACACATATATATGGGCAACAAGTCCATTTGAAAGCAGCACGGAGGTCCGGGTTGAATTCCCGACTTTGCCAAGAAACTTAATTATGGTCTTCGGGTTTGAACGGAAAACTCATTGCCTAGTGAAGCAGAACTAAGAAGAGGTGGGTGTGATTCCTACCTCAGACATTTCCAAAGTTGTTTTCCATGGTTTGACCACGTCTATTCCAGGGGAATGCTGAGACGGTAGCTAAATTAAGGCCACGGCCGTCTCCTACTAAATCCCTGCCCCAATTACTAATACACACACAACTACAACCAACACCATGGCAGAGGTTATCATACCGATTCAACACACACACCCAAGTACATGGGGCTACCCAATTACCCATCACACTGATGAACTGATGGTACTTGACGCTTCCACGAGCGCTTCCCGTACTAATTTCTTTACTCCTTCATTTTAATACTCTATCACTTGTTTCCCAATTACTCTTATTTCCATTCTTTTTCCAAGCCGGCTTCGGTGGCGTAGTTGGTAGCATGCTGAGCTTCTATGCCCAAGGTCGCTGATTCAAACCCGGCCGAAGTCGTCGGATTTTTAAGAGCGTTAAAAATCCTTCGGAGGGGAAGAAAAGCCAGCGGGCTCATGTTATATATTTATGGCATGAAAAATAACCTTCCTTTAACTACACTTGTGTGAAGTCAAAATTTATAGGTTAGAATTGATAACGCTCTATTAGTTTCATGGTTCGCCGCCAGGTGCTGACTGCGATGCCATCTAGGTGTCATGGATGGTAGCATTTGGTAGCAAAAGTAGGAACTACTTGAAATTGATCGTCTGCAGTCCTTCCCCCAAATCACAGATAACACACACTAATACAGCCAACACAATTATTATCACCAGTTTTCAGACAGATTCTAAACACACACAAAATACACGGGGCTACATGACCGCGTTGTCGCAGCCCCTAAACTGAGGAACCAACCCACTTTTTCCAATTTAATAACACTTTATTACTTTGATTGGTATTGCAAGGCATGCCAGGTACAGCTAGTACGGTTTAGTTTAATATCGTATGGCCTCGGGTGCCTGGTGCAAGCTTTGTTAATTGACACCCGGAGGGTAGCTTGCATGTCGAATTTCGTCGTTCCTTTGAACGCTATGAAAGTCAAGGAGGCTAGTTATCTAAACTCCTTGACACTACAGCGCTGTCAAGTAGAGAATGGTGGAACTTTGTGTTGGCGGAAAATCCCGAGAATAATTTTGCCATTGAATACGGCCTACTGAATTCAAATGGGTTCTTTAACATGCCAACAACGTATGACATGAGTGTCGTGATTTTTGTCGCCTTTCAAAAAAATCACTTACCATGGCCAGGAGCGAACCTGCAATCTTGGGGTTAGTAGTCCGACACTATAACAACTCACCCACCGTGGCAAGCTAGCTAGTACCGTAATAATACGAGATATTTCATCATATTTCTCACATATTCAATCATTGGTAATATCAAACTCCACCGGCCTATCGTAGCTGGGATTATGTTTGTTCAGAGGCACAAGGCCAACACGCAGAAGAGCAGAGTACTTATCCCTTAAAAGCATTGCAAACGAACGATGTAACTATTAACACTTTATTGTTATTACGTGTCATTAGGAATTAGTGTGAAATGCGATTGCCGTGCCGCAGTAAAAGCTCCAAGGACATTTGTACGGGTTTCTCTCGACTGAAGTCACCATGCAATATCAGGTGGACATAAAACTATACTGTTGGAGAAAAATCATCAACTTCCAGTATTTACGGGCTGTCAACAATGGACAAAGTGTACAAGAAACAAAAATAAACTCTAGATCAAAGTTGTAATTTATAGTGATAAGCGTTATCATTCTGATCGAGTTAGAGAAAGATGTTCATAAGTTGTAAATTTGAGATCTCACTATTTCCACTAAACCTCGTAGTACCAATATGATGAAGTCTGAAATTCTGTCCCTTGGTAAACCGAACCGTTTCCAGAACTTGACGAAAAAGGGCGGCATAGTACCACGGTGTCCGAGAATTAGCCCTATAACTTCTTTCTAATCAAGGTGAAATTTTTATGCAGATAGGTTATATTGGATTGTTCACCTGTTCAGGTTGGGCTAGATGGTGTTCGAATCTGATTTTCGGGTATTTTATGAAGTCTTACTTGTTCTTGTGGACAATTATGTATTTCCGCCTGGAACTGCCATTTAACGCTATGCTGTGAACCTATTCATGTACGTTGAAGCCTCTATATAGATAGATAGATAGATAGATATATTTATTTTGTCTGGCGAGATTACGGCTATTGGGCCCTCTCTTCCATCTAACCAGATTATACAATTGATACATACTGAACAATACAAATACTATTTAAATCTAACAATAATACATTGTTGATACAATATAAAATACATATAAAAACATGTTAGCTTGGTACAGGGAGAACATTGTTGTGTTGCTAATTTATTGCTAGGGTGAATAAGTAAGATACTTACAGAAGAAAAGTCCAGTCAATAGACGAATTTCACCCTACATCAGATGCGGGATCGTTTTTTATTTTTGGATGTTGTTTAGGACCATTAGGTAGTTATTAATCCAAGTTTTCGTCATCCCCACCCCCCTGCTTCGTCCGCCATCTTGAAGAAACTGTCAGAAATCGGCACTTTTTTCAGTTTTTGGCCTCTAGCTCATTCCCAGTTCATTTGTTTGAAGATATGTCTAAATAAGAAAATGTAGATTACTAAATTTCCAACAACTTTGATATGAAAGGGTTTTTTGTCGGACGAAGCATATTCGAGATACGAGAAGGCGAAAAGGGAGAAAATTGGCGATTCGGCAAATTTTTCACTTTCACTCCACTTTCCATCGCAAAAACAGGGGGAAGACTTGATCTCAGCAAAAAGTTTATTGAATGAAAGTTGTAGAGAATTTAATTTCCTTTGAATATCATTTATCAAAAATAATTACGAGCAATGGGTAGGAGTGGGGATAAATTTAAGAAAACTAGAGGAAATGTGTTTTTTGTGATTCAGCCCTGGAGCGCCGTGTTGGTGAAATTTTTTCGTTTTCATTATATTCCAACCATTTTATGAACACAGCAGTGCATCTAAATAATATTTAAACCATTTTTTGGATAAATATGAATAGATGGGACAGAACAAATTCGTTACACATTCATTTAAAAAAGAGACAGTCAGTCTGAAAGACTGGACTTTATATCATTTTAAATGCTACAAATGCTGAAAAATGCTACAAAGACTCTTGACATGTTAGATGATCAAGAAACAATCAGAACGCTAGAAAGTTACAAGTCATGAGGGAGCTGGAGCGCGCGGTGAAAGGAGGGAGCTGGCTGGATGTCGTCACGCTCGCCGTGTCGTTGCCGTCTCGAAACTCCAGAGCTCAAATTAATTGTTAGGGAATAATGAACACACTAAAATAAAAACTTTAAAATAGATGGGGTGTTGCTACAGTAACCGGAGAAGTTTTGCAAGGAGAGGAGGTCGGGAGGGCTGACTCTTCGGCAGGGTCTTCGTCGAATTGTATGGACGGGTCGTCGATGTTTTCCTCTTCCTCGTCAGCGGCTATCAAGGGACGGTTGTCGCAGGACTTTCCGCCGCAGCAGAATATGCAGGAAGTGGAGTAATGCAAACCGTTTTTTCTGCATCCACATGCTGCGGAACAGCCAGTGACACACCTGCATGATACCATCTTCAACAGGGTACGAGGAGCAGCATCTCTGGTGGTTGTTGTCGGAATCAAGCCCCTGCTTCCTCTTGTCCAGCCAAAGATGTTCGGGTCTTTCTTCCTGCTCATCCAGGACATCACTTGGTGGTATACTCTCAAGGAGTGGCATCTTGCTGCATCGGAGGATTGGGGCAGCTTTTCCAGGTTCTAGTTTGTCGTGGTGGCAACACATTTTGTGTGTCGGAGGTCAGAAAGTGATTGGTCGATTTCCCCACCATAGAGGACGACCAATATTTGCTCTCCTGCTTTGGAGGTGTCCTCTAATGTGGCTTCTGGGTCCATGAAGACATCACTTATCTCCAACAATAATGGATTCCTCCGGAACAGGGAACAAAATTTGGTTTTACCGAACCCATAAATGTTTGACGTTGTGTCACACCCGCTGATGGCGTGGATGAGCAGCAGGTTCTCGGCGAAGTCATACATAAATGATGAGGGGGAGTACATGACTTCAGGTGAATTGCCTCTTCCTGTTTTTTTAAGGTACACGTTCATCGTATTTGCTGTCCTAGTGAGGATGACTAATAAATCGATGTCTTCCCCCACAATAATTACAGCGTCGTACGAAGGAGCCATCGATGTTGCAGTGGTCACAATGAGCACGTCAGCATCCTCCTCAGCTTGCTTGTTCATGACGTTGGACGCTTCAAGTGTTGTTCTGAGGAGGGCAACAAATCGTTTTTTATTGCTCTCATTGGACAGAAATTTGTCTTGAGGAGTTGGGTTAACTGTGGCTTCATCAAACATCACATCTTCTGAGGCGTTCAGCTTGCGCCATCTTGCTCTTCCAGCATTCTTGGTACCCATCAGAATATTGGCTGGGTACCCGTCGAAGATGACCATCACCACTGTCCCATAATGCTGATGGGTGTACTTGATATAATCGGCACAAATTTGCCCAAAAGTCGAGTTTCGATTCCACACAACTTTGTGGAGCAGATGCCCACCATCGATGACAGTGGGGTGATTTGAGGGGAGCTCGAAATCTATGGGCAGGGGTGTGAACGCTGCATATAAAGCAGACTTTGTGCCCTTGCGCATGCCATCCTCGTTGAACAACGACATAGGGTACGGTGCAAGCTCATAAGAGAGGTATTCCTCAAGGTCGTCCTGGGTTGTTTTAGCTATGCACATCCTGTGATAGAGCAATCTTCTTCTCCCCAACTTTCAAGATGTTCTTGTCGGCTGCTAAAGATATCACATTGTCCTTCTTTTTGAAGGACACTTCACCGAAGGTTGTTCCCACAATTCTTAAGAGTCCAGCCATACCGACTTGCTGGGCCTTGTAGCAATTCACCTGCTCACTTCCAACTACACCAGAGCTGATGCTCACAATTTCCTCTGCTTCAGAGAAAGTGGGGTGTTTTGAAAACCATTCGAGCAGCCGTTGTACAACTAAGTCATACATGTGACAGCAAATATGCTTTACAATTAAGTGAGAGAAACTGTTTTTGTCAATTATCTCAATTCTTACAAAAATGACTTCTAACAATGACCGATTCAATTATATATGCGAGTGTGAGAGAGTGTGAGTGTAAGTGAGTGGCTGAATTTATACCAAAAATGGTTAAAATATTATTTAGATGCATTGCTGTGTTCAAATAATGGTTGTAATATAATGAAAACGAAGAACTTTCACCAACACGTCGCTCCAGGGTTGAATCACAAAAACCGCATTTCCTCTAGTTTTCTTAAATTTACCACCACTCCTACCCATTGCTCATAATTATTTCTTGATACATGAGTTTCGAAGGAAATTAAATTCTCTACAACTTTCATTGAATAAACGTTTTGCTGAGATCAAGTCTTCCCCCTGTTTTTGCGATGGAAAGTGGAGCGAAAGTGAAAAATTTGCCGAATCGCCAATTTTCTCCCTTTTTCGCCTACTCGTATCTCGAATATGCTTGGTCCTACAAAAAAAACTTTCATATCAAAGTTGTTGGAAAATTAGAAATCTACCTTTTCTTATTTAGACATATCTTCAAACAAATGAACTGGGAATGAGCTAGAGGCCAAAAACTGAAAAAAAAGTGCCGATTTCTGACAGTTTTTTCAAGATGGCGGACGAAGCAAGGGGGTGGGGATGACGGAAACTTGGATTAATAACTACCTAATGGTCCTAAACAACATCCAAAAATAAAAAACGATCCCGCATCTGATGTAAGGTGAACCCCCTTTTTGTGCCTCTATTGACTGGACTATAAGTTTAATATTAGAGTAAGAAAAAGAAAATAATACTGATAAAATATTGACTAATAATAATAATAATAATACCGTATGGCCTCGGAGCCGGATGCAAGCTTTGTTATTTGACACCCAAAGGGTAGCTTGCATGTCGAATTTCGTTGTTCCTTGAAGCACTATGAAACACTATAACCTCCTTGAACACTATAACGCTTTCTAGTAGAGAAATTAGGAACTTTGTGTTGGCGGAAACTCCCGAGATTAAGTTTGCCATTATGAACCCGGCCTACTGAATTCAAATGGGTTCTTTGACATGCCAACATCGTATGACATGGTGTCGTAATCATTTTAGCCGCCTTTCAAAAATCACTTACCACGGCTAGGAGCGAACCTGCAAACTTGGGGTTAGTAGACCGACACGTTAACCATTCACCCACCGTGGCAAGCGATGATGATGACGATTATGATTATTATTATCCATTACTAACTTATGTGCAAGATTAATTATGCAGTGCATTTTAAATGGATGAGGAAGATTATTTATATGTCTAAATAGAGAGTAAATAGGAAAGTGTGAATTGGAAAGATTGAATATATGTACTGTAATACGACATAAGAATATAAGAACAAGCGTTGAGTTCAACTTTCATTTATTTAGTGACTATTGACTGCTGGCAACGCTGCTTGAAACTGGACGGGGTTGCTCCTCTGACAGAGCGAGGCAGTTTGTTCCACAGTCGTGCAGTAGCAACAACGAAGGAGTTGGTATAGCGTACAGTGCGGTGTATGGGTATGAGCATGAGATAGTCGTTTTTGACCGTGTTCCAAGACTATGCTCGTATGAGAATAGAAGGACCTGATTTTATGGTGGCGGGAGTTCCTCATTTCATCACCGAATGTATAAGCTCGAAGGACGTGAGCCAGGGTTCGTTTCTACTTGCGACATTGCCGGCAAAGTTTACCGGCCAAAGATCTGCCCGGAACAGTTCTGACTGCAGCAACATTAGTTGTCATTATTAGGGCTCGGATTTTTAGGTGCTAAAAATCGGGAAAATGTTTATTTTTTATGTATTAAAAATACCTGAAATATGTGACAAAAAAGTAAAAATATTTAATTATAATTTAGTTTATCAATGTGAGTATAAACACTATGCAGTACCCATGAACTTAATTTATTATATGCCTCACTGACATCTGACGAATTACAATACACAACGAAATACATCTTCAGGTTTTCCATCACAAATGACCGACGATTATCGCGAAACACTTATTCTGAAGGCGCGAAACTGTGGCAATATGTTTCTTGCCCTTGGGCGGCTTCGGTGGCGTAGTTGGTAGCATGCTGAGCTTCTATGCCCAAGATAGCGGGTTCAAACCCGGCCGAAGCCGTCGGATTTTTTAAGAGCGTTAAAAATCCCTCAGTATGCCTTCCTTCGGAGGGGAAGTAAAGCCGGCGGTCCCATGTCATAGATTTATGGCATGTTAAAGATCTTTCCACTAATTACACCTGTGTGAAACTAAATTGGATAGGTTAAGAATGTAAACAACGCTCTTAGGTTGCTACGTTCGTTGCCAAGAGCCGACTGCGGTGGCGTATAGTAGCTAGTTCTGAACTAGGCCTAGTAGTCGTTGACGGTGGCGTTTGGCGGCAAAAGTAGGAACTATTTGAAAATTCAAAGTTGCAGTCTCTACTTGAATTAAAAAACAGATACACACACTAATACAGTCATCACAATTAACACCGGTTATCAGACAGATTCTACACACACCCAAAGTACACGGGGCTACATGACCGCGTTGTCGCAGCCCCTAAACTAAGGAACCAACCAACCATTTCTTGCCCTTGAGGTGTTGTGTAACTTGAGATCGCTGTTCAGTCTTTATTGCTTTCCCACATCGTTGGCAGAACAGAACGCCCTCATCAGAAGTAAAATTATATTTAAATTCTGCAACAGACGATAACTTGTAGTTGTTTTTATTTTAGGCATCGTAGAACTGCCTTACAATTCACAATGCCAGAAATGAACTGCATGTGAGTGACACTGGTTCCAGATAGCTCGAGGGATGGGGAGGTCTAGCACGTGGTGCAATATGGCTATGGACAAGGAAATCCCCGACTTCCACAGTGAGTGGCACGGGGCGACAAGTTAAGAATACCACAGTTGCAAGCTGACATACGCTCTGCATGAAGATTAGATAGCTCACAGGTTCTTCCCCGTTGAAGTAACACAGAACTAAAATGCAATAAACTGAAAGATCTAGCATACTGATTTAAAAAATGTAAATATTATGTCTTTTTATGTGCTAATTAGTGAAAAGCAGGAATTTATTTATTTATAGAAAAAATGTTTAAATATGTATTTATATAAAAAATATTTATTTACCTAAAAATTCTAGCCCTAGTCATTATATTTATTTATTTCTTTCTTTCTTTCTTTCTTTATTAATTTATTAATTAGTTAGTTATTGTTGTTTTAAGGGGCGGAACTACGATGTCATCTGCCCCTCTTAACGCAGATTAAAGTATACAAATTTGGAATTGAATTTAAAATTTAGAGGGGGATACCAACATTTGAAAGGACCGAAAAATAATAAAACAAAAATTAAATAAAACTGATAATTATAATATAAAATGAAATTACGGAAAAACAAAAATTCGTCATTCAAAATAGAACAAGTCTTTGAGCCAATTAACACTGGCCCGTCATGGGCTGTATAGTGCCAGGGTTTGTTGACAGTGGAAAATTTAGATTGCTCTCCCTAACCCACTCTCACTTATAAAGCGGATAACGAGGTCAGCAGCCACCGTTTCATCAGCTAATATAAAAATGTGGGACGCTTAACGATTTTGCGTGGCATCCTTGTTTATTGATGGTACACAGCAGGGCTCAGTGTGCGCCCCAATAACAGTGCATCTACAAAGTAAAATACAGTGCCAAGTATTTCTACTTTATTAAGTATTAATACAGTACATAAGTATAAATGTTCTAGGAAGATCAGACAGATGTCTAAATGCATAGTAGTAAAATGCTAGATCTAAGTCTCTAAATAGCATAAAACGAAGTATTTATACATTATCCATATATTTAAAAAACTAAGGTGATTTTTGTACCCACGAGATTGAGAGAACGACAGAACCGATTTACTTCGTAGAGCACTCTGACGAAAGCTCTTGGCCTGTAGATTTGCAAAGTGTCTTTAAAATAAACAAATATGTTACGGTATATTTTTAAATTAATAAAGAAAAATGCCGTTAACGCATGCGCACAATGCGCTCATGACAGAAATGGCGGCGAGAAGTCCATTAAAATGTTTTTTTTTTTAGTCGTTTACCCTCCATGTTGGTGGAACCCACGGACTCAGCGAGGGAACTCACCACTACCGCCTCTAAGGACAGTGTCCTAGAGCGGGGAACATCGAATCGGAAGGGATACAACTGGTGAGGTGGGATTGGCACCTCGCCCAGGCGGCCTCATCTGCAAAGCGAACAGGGGCCTCATGAGGGAAGGTCAGGGATGGATAGGCAAGGAAGAGGGAAGGAGGCGGCCGTGGCCTTGATGAAGGTACCATCCCGGCATTTGCCCGAAGACAAAGTGGGAAACCACGGAAAGCCACTTCGAGGATGGCTGAGGGGGAATCGAACCCCCTCTACTCATTTGGGCCACCCGAGGCTGAGTAGACCCCGTTCCAGTCCTCGTACCACTTTCCAAATTTCGTGGCAGAGCCGGGAATCGAACCCAGGACCTCCGGGGCGGCAGCTAACCATGCTGACCGCTACGCTACGGAGGTGACCCATTAAAATGTAATTTACTTAATAACTGTACGCGCCCATGTATAAAGCTTCCGTGTATTTGAAAACGGACATTAACCAAGTCCTGACAATAAAATATAGTAAGAGTATGAACCTACTGTATACGAATGTGCAACATTGATTTTTTGGTAATGAAATGGGCTTTCTCCAGGCAGCGGACTATGGAGATTCTGAATTATTGCGCCGCAGACCAAATATGAGTGCGCGAATAGCCATGTGATTAAGGCGACTGACTGTGGATCGTAGGAGCCCAGGTTCGATCCACCTCTCGGCAGTTTTTTTACCACTGAAATATTGTTTTTTTCAATGAGTATTATTAACGTTTTACAATTTGTAAGTGAGTTATGTAGGATTTGACTGGAATTACAGTATTTCTTGCATAAAGCAGGCAAGAAATCTACATCGAGATTAAGAAAACGTCTTAACCGATTGATTTCGTAATGCATTCTAACGAGAGCTCTTGGCATGTAGATTTGCAGAGTGTCTTTAAAAGGAAAATATATTTTAGGGTATATTTTTAAATTATTCAAAACGAATTACAGCTCTCACGCTTGCGCACAAAGACTCTTTTCAACGAGGGAAATGGCGCTTCCCCTCCTGTCTTACTGAGATCTTTGCTTATGAAAATTAAAAAGGGTCCCCAGTATTGTTTATGATGTTTTTAGAATACACATTAAAATATAATTATAAAATAAGCAAAGTGTTGAAGAACCTAGACTGACAGTTGAGTGTGTATGCTGTTTACCTTGCTTAATATTGAACGCAAACTACGTTGTCTGGGTAGGCGCAGGGCTAGTGGTACGGTCCGAAATTTTGCATCACCGAGATGGTTAGAATCCCACCTCGGATATGTTTTTCTTTATTTCCGTTTTCTTCGTTCATATAATTGGTATTACATTGTCGAAACATATTTTACTTTTAACATTCCCGTAAAATAACGAATTCGCCGTGCTTTATGTTGCCATCTATATATTTAAACCACAAGGCGTTTTCTTTTGTAAATCGCCAACAACTCCCCACTGGACCGATTTTTATGAAATGTGATTTTGATGAAATGTACCTCTATGTATATGTGCCATCACTATTGTTTCCTTTAATTCAACAATTATTAGTATTTTATTTCATGAAATTAACTTGCTCATAATGCTATTCGCCCATATACGACATTTATGCATTCGTCTACAATCCGCCAGCGACTACTACTGGGCCGATTTTCATGCTGTTTGCTTTAAATTAAAGATACATATTTCTACATTCCCCATCAATACGTTTTATTTCCGTTTTACCATTGCATTATAGCATGTGATCAAAAGAGCTAACTGTTGTCTCCAATCAACGAGCTTAAACATTACTATAGAGAGGCAGGAGCGCCGCAAGACTGAAGCTACTTGAAACTGTGTCCGCCATTTTCTCTGCAGTAAAGAGAAAGTGGGAGGAACTATGCCATATGTTGAAGTATCAGAGCAGGGCATGTTGGAACATTAATAAGAAACATATTTACGACAAATTATGAAGTCCAATCACTTCTTAAACATTCAGAATAGTTTCAAGTTACAACAATAGTGCTGTAGGCTATTTACACTGCACAATTGTAAATACTGTCCCTTAAATAGAATCAGCTTTGTTAAAACTTGTCTCACTTGCTGTCCTCTGATTCGAGAGGACTTTTCTCTGAGTGCATGATATACTCTGCAAGTGAAGTAATACTTCAATATTGAACCCTTGGGCCATCGGGTCCATGACGGTCGAACCAATGTCCTTAAGGAAGAAATGAAAGAAACGTATAGTTTCTTAAAGGAACGGAGAGAGATTTTAAGCCAGGAATATAGCTTAACATTGTGCAAGCGACTAGGGACAGATGCTCCTTAGATGAGATCACCCCACTCGACATGCCAGAGAGGGCTGGTCACGAGTATTAATAACTGAGTGGAATCTTCCACCGTGATAGAAAGAGAAGCCTGAATCGGAATTCAAGCTGACGTGGCTGGAAATTGACAACGTCGCATATGCACCAGAAGAGGAATAATTAAAATTAACACGTTTACGAGCATAATAATGAGTAAACAAGCACAGCACAGTGAATCATTTTGAATGAGAGATTTTTCAGTATAAAGAAACCATGTAATAATTGTGCAGAAATAAACTGCCGACGTAAGACGACGTCATCGGTGAATTACCTAAGCCTCTGTGGAGGGGAGAGAACAAAAAGAATGCAACTCCCACACAATTGAGGACGAGAAATTAATTAATATCTCCAAATTGCACGATCGATTCTTAGGTGCAATAAGATTATTTGACATTGAGAAGACGAGCTTTCGGAAGGTATAATTTTTATATTTGTGGCACCATTATTTTATAAGTTGACCACAGAAAAGGCTAGAGTCTTATTTTTTTGTAGTAAAACAGTATAAAGCTTCGGGCGTTTCCAAGCCAATCATGCAGTTCACGACAGACTCCTTGAGGGGAGGTGCTGTATCACATCACTGTGTCACGATCATCATTGAATGCAGTTACAACGAGCACTCCGTGAACGGAGGTGCTGCATCAAAGTCTTCAAACGTATGAACCTCAGGGGAGGTCATACTGCGCAACAAGTATAAGCACCGAATGCAGTATTCGAACGGCCCGAGGGGTATCGCCACGCATCACGCATCACGAATCCGTCCAGGAGGACGTGAAGTTATATCAGCACATGCAGTTATTCTGAGAGCCCGTGAGGGGATGTAACTCTGCGTTACATCGATAACAGCTACCAGTACTCCTTGAGGGGAGAAACGCTGTTTAACACCGCCGAAGCAAGATCCGATAGCCACAGGCGTCACAGTAGTAACGACTTGCTTGCCTCCATAAGGAGCATTCAAGGCGAGATTTTAAAGTATCGCCGTAGTGAAATCTTAGGAAAATCCTAATTATAGGATTTAGGCCCGACTGTATACAAGTTAAAGTGAAAATTCGCAAGATATAGTCAGTGCAGGCTGCGAACGTCGGACTTAAAGGCGATAGGTCGTTATATGTTCGAACGAACAGATCATAACGTACGGAAGTATCGTACCAGACAGATAAACTGTTAGTCAAATTGAAGAAACCTAAAAGAGAAGAACAGAATAGGTTCGAACGTAAGAGTGTTAAAAACAGTTCCAATAAATAGAATAGGAGACTATAAACATTAGCTCCAGATATCAGGCGAACAATTCTAATAGTACTAGAATCAAGAAGTGCTAGCTGCTAGAAACTAAATCTATAGGTCTTAGAGGAGACCTTGATCCATATAGACTCTCGTTAGGATCAATAGACAGATCGACAGAGAAGCCGTTCAAGCTAGATAATAGCCAGTTATCCAGGATAGGAATAGCAGAATTGAACTCCAGGGAACAGTAGATGTTTCAGGACTTTCGCATTTCTTCAGAATAGGAAGCCGACATCAGATAAATCTCACCCTTGGAGACGGGAATTAAAGAAGATCACGTGTGATAGGCTCAGAAGTACGGCCTAGTGATCGAGTAATTGTGAAGTGTAAAATAATCAAGATTGTGTGTTAGATAATATTTTTAGTGTTATTATGTGTTCAAAAGGGACACACTAGTATATAAAAATGTCGTCAATATTAAGTGTTCTAGATATAGGTCAAAAAGTGTTTCTACGTAAGATGAATACCTTCAATATGGTGTAAAAAGTTCAAAGTGGGCCCCAAAAATGAAACACCACACCAGATTTAAGATCATGGGATGATCTGAAAATATGTAAGTACAAAATTCATTTTTATTTTGGTGTCAGAAATTGATTGTGTGCAACTCACCGGAGTTTTGAGTGAAAGGGATGTGTTTTAATGAATAAATACTGAATAATCAAGAATACGGTCTGAACAATAATAAAATAAATAGAGAAATTATGAATAATTATGTAAAGAATAAATCCCGTAGAGGTAATAGGTGAATAAAGGGTTAAAGTATTTAACAAATGTCATAAGAGCAAGCGAAATATCAGTTAAATATCATGAAAGACATTGAAATAAAGTAAAGTTGAGATATGAAAGAAATAGCTTTTGAGCTTATATAAAGAATAAAGAATAATAATAATAATTAAATATGGAAATGTTAAATAAAAATCAAATAAATTGATATGAACATAAGAACGTTAAGCCTTAACGTATGTGTAAGAAATGAGGTTCAATGGAATATTTTAAAACAGGGAACGATTTATCGACCATGGAAAGATTAATATGTGAATTAAAATAATATTGAATTGTTACTAAAGAGATTTTATCAGTTCTTGGGAAGACATTTTCGGCTTAAAATAATGCATTGCGCATAATGAGCGCAAATATAATATTAAAGTGTCACGCTCGGAACGCGTAGTAGTTAAATACTTGGTACATTACTTATGGAGGGTAGTTGATTGCAGTGAATGATAATTGTATAAGTCCTCTATTTGTGACATTAGTATCACGAGGCATTGTGTATGTATTTAAAAAGGGAGCTAATATATGGTATTATTGAGCGTATGTCATATGGGCCACGGCCGACTCTAAATCGCATTTTGTATAAGCCCTCTGTATGGGATTAGTTCCCGAGGCACCTGAAGAGATTCGAATGCAGGATCTTCTTATGATAAAAGCCCCTGAAATTCTCCGTCGTCGTATGTGTATTTAATCTTCCCAATCAATGAGGACCCTCTCATAATTAATAAATGCCAAGGATATGAAAATGGTCTGTGAACCAAAGAATAGTTGTTTGAATGTTACGGTACAATAAAGCCTGGTCTCCTCAGAACTGGATAGAATGGAAAGGTTTGTTTTGAAAGCCTTGAAAATAAGCTACTAAAATGTTGGGTCAGACGGGAAATCTCCACCACCCTAACAGGTCATAAATCGCACCCCAGTAGTAGAGACTAGCTCTTTTAAAGCGAGATGGAACAGAGACCGTCTCGTAAGCTGTTGTAAAGAGAGACGAATACACCAGGAGTGTTTAGAGTTGTAAACGACCCGGGCATTGAACCGAGGCCCTTAAAGATGGATATTTCGTTTGCCGGTTCAGATCGTAGTTTCTTATATGATAATGGTCTATTAAGACATAAGAGATAAATAACAATCCCTATTGTAATAATGTATGGACGTGGGATTCCACGAGTTGATTGAAGGCAACTGAGTTCGGGAGTAACTATAGTTTTTTGACTGTGTCAAGTACCTTCACGCTCTGGAGTACACAATTGATTTTCTGATTACCTTAATATGTTTGTGAAATAAAGAGAGATGATAACAACTGAATGTGTGGACATGCCCAAAAATATTGAGTTAGATAATTAACCTATATTTTTAAATATAATTATATATTTGTTTTAAAGAATAAGAAAATATAAAAGACAGTGTTTGAGGTGTACAAGAATGACACCATAATAATGTAAATGCATGGAGCCAAAGAGCTCGGAGTTATGTAAACTTAATGTTAGTGCTTTATGGAAGTGAGACTAAGTAAGAATTGTTGGTTTATGTGGAAACCACAGGTTTTGAATTCAATATTTGTTTATTTTATTTTGTGATCCCTTGTTCATTTGGAACAAGCAGTTGATATTTTGGTCAAGAATTAAAGTGTTAAAATGTTTGTAGCGCCATTAATTTTATTAATTAAATATGTTTAAATAGGAGTTGATTTTGTTGTTATTTTTGCAAGTGTATCCTCTAATTAATCCAAAATATGTGAGTCACAGAGTGGGGGAACTTACCACTGCCCCGAAATCCCGAATTGAGCTACGCTGGTATACTGTGATTGGCATATTTCATGCTAAATGGGCACAGGGGGATATATAAATACTGTGCTGGATTAATAACTAGAGGAACACTTAAGTCGGTCATATCATGTAAAATTAAAGTAATGATAGGAAAAGCTACAACGTAAAATATTAACTGACCGCATGGGTCCCTGGAAACTCATACCGAGCAGCCCTGAATATATGAATATATATATATTAAACCCCCTAGCAAAACTAAACATGGCGCCCAGTACGCAGGGCTGAGTTTTCCTAGGGAAAACCCGAGTTTTCTCGAAAAATCAAAATTTTCATTTTTGAAAAAAAAAATGGTTTTTCGAAATTTTGAATTTTAAACACTTCCATAAAGGTTTATGAAATTGAATAAAAGTAGTAAAAGGGTACGTTGTAAGTGAATACCCGTACCAAAGGAATATTTTAAAAGAAATTGGGACACACGAATTCAGAGTATCATCTCTCAAACATGTACTAGTGTGGTGGCATTAGAGGCCCACTGTATTTTAATATGATGTTGTTAAGTGAAGAGAGGCGGAGGCTCTCTGAGAATGTAAGGGCCGAGAGCCCAGGGAAAGGTAAAACTACAGGTGAGAAAGAGTACCCAACCAAAGAAATGATAAATGTTTCTGTAGAAAGCATGCGTGCACCTGGAGACATAGTTACACGAAGAGATGGTAACATGTCTGCAGACAAAAGGGTAATAAATGTTGAGCCTATAGAGCTCGGAAAGGAAAAGGAAAGTTGTAAACCAATTCCAAGGGAAAATGTAATTGATAATGATAAGAATAAGGATAATACAAAATCTCACATAGTAATGTCGGTCCAGGTAGGCTCAGAAAACGAAGGGGAAAAGAGCGATAGTACTGACGTTCAGGATCAGGAAAAGGTAGAAATGGCGGAATGGAAGGAAGTAGAAACATTCTTGGATAAAATTGATGAAATACGAGATGAACATTATCAGATGAGGAGTGAACTTTGGAAATTTAGAGATGTAGACTCAAAGGAGAAAGAGAAAATTAAGGAGCAAAGGGAAGGTATCTCCGAGGAAATAAAGAAGATATCTGAGCTCCGTGAAAGGGCCTGTAAAAATTGGTATAAGATATCTAAACAGGAATTAGAGGAATTGTGCAAAGAAATTCCTAATGTTAAATGGTCCTTAAGAGAAACGAAGAGGGAATTTGCGAAACGTATGGAGAAGGAAGGAAAAATAAAATTAGCTCCGTGGGAACAGATAGTTACATTTGTTGATGAAGTAAGTGAAATAGGGGAGAAATTATGGAAAATGAGAGATGCATGGGAGGAGATATGGTGGAAGATCCCTTGCAAAGAGCGCGACCGAAAAAAGTATGTTGAGGAACAGAAAGATTATATGGCAGAGGAAAAGAGTAAGATGTACTGGTTCGGTTTGGGTATGTATGATGAACGAGGGATAATCAGCGTTCAAGAGTTAGCTGAAGTAAGACAGGTCAAAATTCCAGAATATCAAGAAATATTAGAGGCTGCTCAGAAAAGATATGAGGAATACATGTTGGAGAAAAATCGTCAGGCAAATGAAATAGTTGCCCAAGCTGAAGGTGAAGAAGAAAAGGAAATCACGGTACCAGAACAGCCCAAAGTTGAGATTAAAGAAGAAAAACCAGAAATAGAGAGCATCATGACTCCCGTGGAAATGGAAGAAAACTTGGAGATCCTTCCAGAGAAACCAATGGAAATCCAGGAAGAAATCGTAACTCCAGAACAGGAGGATAGCCAAAATGAAAATGAGCTCCAAATTGAAGAGACTCATTTTTATGAAAAGGTCGAGCTGGAAAAACAAGAAGTAATCTCGGAACAGGAGATACTAAAGGAATTGATAGTTGAAGAAACGGAAATGATAATTCCAGAAGAAGTAGAGAAATTAAAGGAAATAAATATAGAAAATATCAATGAAGCACCGATGGAAACAGAGGTTCAAGATTTCACAGAAAGGGAAAAGGAAAACTTCGAAGAAATGCAGGACCAGGAAAATAAAAGGGCATTAAAGGAAGAAGAGGAAAAATTGAAAGCCCAGATCCTCGAATTAATGATTAAATGTGTTGATTGCCAAAGAAAGACTAGAGAAATGGAGGAAGGTGCTAATAAGAGCCAAGAGACCCTAAAAGAAAAAGATGAGATTGTTGGGAGCAATGAAAAAATGAGAGGAGACGTCTCTGAAGAAGAGCCAAAAGGAGGAAAACCGCCATTGATAATTGGTGTACCAGGAAATGAATACCCCATGGAAACAAGGAAAGGAGGTGAAATAACCAACGATGTCTTGGAGAAAGAGGATGCCCAGGCATATGTCAGCTGGAAACTCCGTAGGAAGAAAAGGAATGAAAGAAAGGAAAAATGGAAGAAGGGAGATAAAAGAAGAGCACGTTTATGGACAAGGATGAAGGGAAGACGGAGATGGTTTATAAAGCAAAAGAGATACAGAGTGTGGAAAAAAAGGAATAAAACTTATATAGAAATAAGGAAACGAGAGAATATGGAATGTAAGGAAAGAAGAGTAAGGGATGAAGAGAGTCAGGAAGATGCTGAGGTCATAAAGAAAATAGAGCATTATATTAGAGCTATAGAAAGATGTGAAGGGAATGAAGAAAGAACGATGCATTGTTTAAAACAATTGTATAACTTACCAATAAACGTTCAACATCTGGAGAAGACTGGAATTGGCAAGGTTGTAAATGGTATGAGAAAAAGAAACGGTTTGGTAGGAGATGTATCCCGAGCCTTGATAAAACTTTGGAAGGAAATGGTAATGGAAGACCAAAGTGATGAAGAAGAAGGCGAAAGTGAAGAAACGGAAAGAAATACTATGGAAATAGAAGAGAATGAAATTGACGAAGAATTCGAAGGTGAAGAGAAAGAAGTCGATGAAATAGAAATCGATGAGAATGAGAGTGAAGAAGAAGAAGAAGAACAAGAAATGATAGGATACGAAAGTATGGAATTGACAAACTCCATCATCTACTATCAGAAAGCCATTGAAAGGTGTATGGGAAATGAAAATGTTTTGTTGCATTGTTTAAGCATATTAAAACATTTACCCATAACTGTTCGCCAGTTGATAGAAACGAAGGTGGTAGAAACGGTAGAAAGTATTCACGAACAAGGAGGGGACGTGAATATACGAGCGCAAGAATTGCTGATAAAATGGGAAAATGAAATGATAGAAGATTTAAGAGCAGGAGGGGAAGAAGTTATGGAAATGGAAGATATGCTCGAGGAAGACCCTGAAGAAGAAGAAGAAGAAGAGGATGAGGAAGAAGAACAAGGAGAAATGATAATAACGGGAGACGTAAGATGGAGACATAAAGGATAAGAAGAGAATTATCTCTTTTGAACAAACGGGTAAAGATATCTGCAACCGTCAAAGAATATGAGAAATAAGTATAATATGTGCTGAAATACCATCTCAAAGAGAGATGAGGAATAGGGAAGAGAACCAGAAAGAGTCAGGTGAAGTCAGACTGAGCTCTTAAAAATTTTAATTGAAGTGTAACAGACTTGAAGTCTGATAACTGTAATGAAGTAAATTACGGGTAAAGCTAATTGCACCCGCAAGATAATTAACATAAAGTCATTAAGTTGAAGAAATATAATGAATAAAGAACAGACCGATTTGAAGTCTGACCTGGGAAAAGAAGAAAGGAAACCAACTGTTGACTCGAGTTTGGAGGCGCGCGCCAGACGAGGGTAGAGAGTTGTAAACACTGAACGTGACAAGAGATTTATGGCCTGAGTGAAGTCGACCACTAGGGAATAAATGAATGAATGGGAACTCTTGAAGACCCAACCTAAACATAGACCAGAAAGGAAAGGAACTTTAAAGAAGTAATTGATTTTATTGAAAAGGAAAATTTAAATGTACTAAAGGAAAAAAAGGTAAAGATTGAGCACACCCAACCTACACAATTAGTGGAAGGAACCTTAAGAAAATAAAATAACAGTAAATACGGATGACGTTATGATTGATTCGACGGAAAGGAAATACAAATTAAATTGAAATAAATTTCCTCAAAATTTTCGAAAATTTATTTACCTAAGGAGAGGAGAGATGAACCCTTGGGCCATCGGGTCCATGACGGTCGAACCAATGTCCTTAAGGAAGAAATGAAAGAAACGTATAGTTTCTTAAAGGAACGGAGAGAGATTTTAAGCCAGGAATATAGCTTAACATTGTGCAAGCGACTAGGGACAGATGCTCCTTAGATGAGATCACCCCACTCGACATGCCAGAGAGGGCTGGTCACGAGTATTAATAACTGAGTGGAATCTTCCACCGTGATAGAAAGAGAAGCCTGAATCGGAATTCAAGCTGACGTGGCTGGAAATTGACAACGTCGCATATGCACCAGAAGAGGAATAATTAAAATTAACACGTTTACGAGCATAATAATGAGTAAACAAGCACAGCACAGTGAATCATTTTGAATGAGAGATTTTTCAGTATAAAGAAACCATGTAATAATTGTGCAGAAATAAACTGCCGACGTAAGACGACGTCATCGGTGAATTACCTAAGCCTCTGTGGAGGGGAGAGAACAAAAAGAATGCAACTCCCACACAATTGAGGACGAGAAATTAATTAATATCTCCAAATTGCACGATCGATTCTTAGGTGCAATAAGATCATTTGACATTGAGAAGACGAGCTTTCGGAAGGTATAATTTTTATATTTGTGGCACCATTATTTTATAAGTTGACCACAGAAAAGGCTAGAGTCTTATTTTTTTGTAGTAAAACAGTATAAAGCTTCGGGCGTTTCCAAGCCAATCATGCAGTTCACGACAGACTCCTTGAGGGGAGGTGCTGTATCACATCACTGTGTCACGATCATCATTGAATGCAGTTACAACGAGCACTCCGTGAACGGAGGTGCTGCATCAAAGTCTTCAAACGTATGAACCTCAGGGGAGGTCATACTGCGCAACAAGTATAAGCACCGAATGCAGTATTCGAACGGCCCGAGGGGTATCGCCACGCATCACGCATCACGAATCCGTCCAGGAGGACGTGAAGTTATATCAGCACATGCAGTTATTCTGAGAGCCCGTGAGGGGACGTAACTCTGCGTTACATCGATAACAGCTACCAGTACTCCTTGAGGGGAGAAACGCTGTTTAACACCGCCGAAGCAAGATCCGATAGCCACAGGCGTCACAGTAGTAACGACTTGCTTGCCTCCATAAGGAGCATTCAAGGCGAGATTTTAAAGTATCGCCGTAGTGAAATCTTAGGAAAATCCTAATTATAGGATTTAGGCCCGACTGTATACAAGTTAAAGTGAAAATTCGCAAGATATAGTCAGTGCAGGCTGCGAACGTCGGACTTAAAGGCGATAGGTCGTTATATGTTCGAACAAACAGATCATAACGTACGGAAGTATCGTACCAGACAGATAAACTGTTAGTCAAATTGAAGAAACCTAAAAGAGAAGAACAGAATAGGTTCGAACGTAAGAGTGTTAAAAACAGTTCCAATAAATAGAATAGGAGACTTTAAACATTAGCTCCAGATATCAGGCGAACAATTCTAATAGTACTAGAATCAAGAAGTGCTAGCTGCTAGAAACTAAATCTATAGGTCTTAGAGGAGACCTTGATCCATATAGACTCTCGTTAGGATCAATAGACAGATCGACAGAGAAGCCGTTCAAGCTAGATAATAGCCAGTTATCCAGGATAGGAATAGCAGAATTGAACTCCAGGGAACAGTAGATGTTTCAGGACTTTCGCATTTCTTCAGAATAGGAAGCCGACATCAGATAAATCTCACCCTTGGAGACGGGAATTAAAGAAGATCACGTGTGATAGGCTCAGAAGTACGGCCTAGTGATCGAGTAATTGTGAAGTGTAAAATAATCAAGATTGTGTGTTAGATAATATTTTTAGTGTTATTATGTGTTCAAAAGGGACACACTAGTATATAAAAATGTCGTCAATATTAAGTGTTCTAGATATAGGTCAAAAAGTGTTTCTACGTAAGATGAATACCTTCAATATGGTGTAAAAAGTTCAAAGTGGGCCCCAAAAATGAAACACCACACCAGATTTAAGATCATGGGATGATCTGAAAATATGTAAGTACAAAATTCATTTTTATTTTGGTGTCAGAAATTGATTGTGTGCAACTCACCGGAGTTTTGAGTGAAAGGGATGTGTTTTAATGAATAAATACTGAATAATCAAGAATACGGTCTGAACAATAATAAAATAAATAGAGAAATTATGAATAATTATGTAAAGAATAAATCCCGTAGAGGTAATAGGTGAATAAAGGGTTAAAGTATTTAACAAATGTCATAAGAGCAAGCGAAATATCAGTTAAATATCATGAAAGACATTGAAATAAAGTAAAGTTGAGATATGAAAGAAATAGCTTTTGAGCTTATATAAAGAATAAAGAATAATAATAATAATTAAATATGGAAATGTTAAATAAAAATCAAATAAATTGATATGAACATAAGAACGTTAAGCCTTAACGTATGTGTAAGAAATGAGGTTCAATGGAATATTTTAAAACAGGGAACGATTTATCGACCATGGAAAGATTAATATGTGAATTAAAATAATATTGAATTGTTACTAAAGAGATTTTATCAGTTCTTGGGAAGACATTTTCGGCTTAAAATAATGCATAGCGCATAATGAGCGCAAATATAATATTAAAGTGTCACGCTCGGAACGCGTAGTAGTTAAATACTTGGTACATTACTTATGGAGGGTAGTTGATTGCAGTGAATGATAATTGTATAAGTCCTCTATTTGTGACATTAGTATCACGAGGCATTGTGTATGTATTTAAAAAGGGAGCTAATATATGGTATTATTGAGCGTATGTCATATGGGCCACGGCCGACTCTAAATCGCATTTTGTATAAGCCCTCTGTATGGGATTAGTTCCCGAGGCACCTGAAGAGATTCGAATGCAGGATCTTCTTATGATAAAAGCCCCTGAAATTCTCCGTCGTCGTATGTGTATTTAATCTTCCCAATCAATGAGGACCCTCTCATAATTAATAAATGCCAAGGATATGAAAATGGTCTGTGAACCAAAGAATAGTTGTTTGAATGTTACGGTACAATAAAGCCTGGTCTCCTCAGAACTGGATAGAATGGAAAGGTTTGTTTTGAAAGCCTTGAAAATAAGCTACTAAAATGTTGGGTCAGACGGGAAATCTCCACCACCCTAACAGGTCATAAATCGCACCCCAGTAGTAGAGACTAGCTCTTTTAAAGCGAGATGGAACAGAGACCGTCTCGTAAGCTGTTGTAAAGAGAGACGAATACACCAGGAGTGTTTAGAGTTGTAAACGACCCGGGCATTGAACCGAGGCCCTTAAAGATGGATATTTCGTTTGCCGGTTCAGATCGTAGTTTCTTATATGATAATGGTCTATTAAGACATAAGAGATAAATAACAATCCCTATTGTAATAATGTATGGACGTGGGATTCCACGAGTTGATTGAAGGCAACTGAGTTCGGGAGTAACTATAGTTTTTTGACTGTGTCAAGTACCTTCACGCTCTGGAGTACACAATTGATTTTCTGATTACCTTAATATGTTTGTGAAATAAAGAGAGATGATAACAACTGAATGTGTGGACATGCCCAAAAATATTGAGTTAGATAATTAACCTATATTTTTAAATATAATTATATATTTGTTTTAAAGAATAAGAAAATATAAAAGACAGTGTTTGAGGTGTACAAGAATGACACCATAATAATGTAAATGCATGGAGCCAAAGAGCTCGGAGTTATGTAAACTTAATGTTAGTGCTTTATGGAAGTGAGACTAAGTAAGAATTGTTGGTTTATGTGGAAACCACAGGTTTTGAATTCAATATTTGTTTATTTTATTTTGTGATCCCTTGTTCATTTGGAACAAGCAGTTGATATTTTGGTCAAGAATTAAAGTGTTAAAATGTTTGTAGCGCCATTAATTTTATTAATTAAATATGTTTAAATAGGAGTTGATTTTGTTGTTATTTTTGCAAGTGTATCCTCTAATTAATCCAAAATATGTGAGTCACAGAGTGGGGGAACTTACCACTGCCCCGAAATCCCGAATTGAGCTACGCTGGTATACTGTGATTGGCATATTTCATGCTAAATGGGCACAATATATGCCTTATCAGCTTCACATAATGCGATTCTTCACATGGTTCTACTGCATTGAATAGGTGTTCAAAGGAAGAGAACAAACATCAGTTTAACCTTGTAAATACCTTGGTCTCTAGTTTGAGCAAGATATTTTACCAGTTTTTGTCCATGATATGTGCATTACTCCTGAAAACACATTCTGCTGTCTTACACAAGTATTTCAGGTCAGCGGATGGATTATACAATGAGTTGCCCACATCTTTGCATTTTATGAGACCACACTTTGCGTCATTACTCATTGTCAGTAGAACATCTAAGCATTCCACACATTTGATTTTCTTCGTCACAGTTCTTACAACACTACCTGCAACATATTCTACCACTTGATCACTGAAAGTGGAAAGGGTTTCAAAACACTCTACATAGTCAAGTTCACTTAGGCCTACATACTTTGCAAGTGTACTGGGAAGGAGAATATACTTGGGACGGCACTAGCCAACAGACGTCTCTGAGTGTTCACTTTATAAATGTACTTTTTAAGGAAGTGGGTAGAACATATACGACTAGCCTGAGTTGGATATCAATTATCCCTACTCATAGCAGTTACCCATCTTTTTGTCAAATCCGTATTTTTCAACGGGAATCTGGAACAGAAACAACTCCTTCTGTTACGGTACCAGTACAAATGTATATCGTATACCGTATAGGCCTGTATCAGACATTAATAGAAAGCAATGGAGACCAGATGTTCTGGAAAATTGATAGTAACATCCTTACTTTATCCGTGCAGTGAAGTATATAAGTAGCAGAATATTAGGCTATACTTACGTAAAATAGGATATATCCGTTGTTTTATTGCTTCGATTAGTACAGCCGTACGCTGAACATACAGCAGGCATCGCTGCGGAAATTAATATGCGGTAGATTTCAACCTAGTAACACAAACGACAATAGAAATCACAATTCACTGAACTCTTCCCTCGCAATCAGCTGACTGAATGTTTTGACTCGATGACTCCGGAAAACATGACGGACGTTCTTACCAATATCTTCCTCTAAGAGCGCTTTGAACGGTGCCTTAGCCTCTCTATAATATCTTTAAAGCTCGTTGTCTCCAATACGGCGTTTCAATATCTGCAATCAGTTCCAGTAACTGACAACAGATGGCAGCACTTCGCCCATATAGTTCCAGTAACTGACAATAGATGGCAGTACCTCGCCCATATACGAAAATTATACAATCCGCCAGCTACTCTCACAATGATAGACACCCTTCCTACGGGCAGTTATATTATTTCTACATTCCGCATCATTACGTTTTATTTCCGTTTTACCATTTCCATTCCATTCCAGCATGTGATCAAAAGAGCTTCCTGTTGTCCCCACAAAGCAGTTTGAATACCCGCAATCAGTTACAGTACCTGACAACAGATGGCATTCTGCCTTTGGAGTTCGCCTTCAACAGACGTGTAGAGCCTAGAGGAGTAGGTTTCCTTGCTGGTTATTTGCAGTAGTACATTGTCGCAATTATTGTTCATTCTCCTTCGTTGTGATTATTTCTCCATATTAGGCTACATCGTTCTGTATATGATCATTAAAAAGGTTTTATTTTGAGTTCTGAATTACATTGCATTGGTCAGTTATTCCCTGATTATTTAATCAGGGTTTACAGAGATGATAGTAACGTAAGTTTTGACTATGGTACTGGAAACATTATTTGCAACCTTCTTCTTTCTGGTATTTTTGGTGCTGGCCATTACAGTGTTTTGGAGTTCCATTCCATATATTTTACAACGTTCACCACCAATAGCAGTGAGTGATACTGTTCAAAAACACGCAAGAGGAGAAAGACACTGACTTGCCGTAGGGAAAGTGCAGCGCGACGTCTAGCATTCAAAAGGCGACAGATTTCTCCCATTTTGTGTGAGACATCCAAAGCTATGCACAGGTCTAATGCTGTGGAAGACATAGCGCCCACGGGAGTGGAGGGTGATACTATCCACAGTTCTAACGCTGTGGAACACATAGCGCCCACGGGAGTGGAGGGTGATACTATCCACAGTTCTAATGCTGTGGAAGACATAGCGCCCGCGGGAGTGGAGGGTGATACTATCCACAGTTTTAATGCTGTGGAACACATACCGCCCACGGGAGTGGAGGGTGATACTATCCACAGTTCTAATGCTGTGGAAGACATAGCGCCCACGGGAGTGGAGGGTGATACTATCCACAGTTCTAATGATGTGGAAGACATAGCGCCCACGGGTATGGAGGGTGATACTATCCACAGTTCTAATGTTGTGGAAGACATAGCGCCCACGGGAGTGGAGGGTGATACTATCCACAGTTCTAATGCTGTGGAAGACATAGCGCACACGGGAGTGGAGGGTGATACTATCCACAGTTCTAATGCTATGGAAGACATAGCGCCCATGGGAGTGGAGTGTGATACTATACACAGTTCTAATGCTGTGGAAGACATAGCGCCCACGGGAGTGGAGGGTGATACTATCCACAGTTCTAATGCTGTGGAAGACATACCGCCCACGGGAGTGGAGGGTGATACTATCCACAGTTCTAATGCTGTGGAAGACATACCGCCCACGGGAGTGGAGGGTGATACTATCCACAGTTCTAATGCTGTGGAAGACATACCGCCCACGGGAGTGGAGGGTGATACTATCCACAGTCCTAATGCTGTGGAAGACATAGCGCCCACGGGTGTGGAGGGTGATACTATGCACAGTTCTAATGCTGTGGAAGACATAGCGCCCACGGGAGTGGAGGGTGATACTACCCACAGTTCTAATGCTGTGGAAGACATAGCGCCCACGGGAGTGGAGGGTGATACTAACCACAGTTCTAATGCTGTGGAAGACATAGCGCCCACGGGAGTGGAGGGTGATACTAACCACAGTTCTAATGCTGTGGAAGACATAGCGCCCACGGGAGTGGAGGGTGATACTATCCACAGTTCTAATGCTGTGGAAGACATAGCGCCGACGGGAGTGGAGGGTGATAATATCCACAGTTCTAATGCTGTGGAAGACATAGTGCCCAAGGGAGTGGAGGGTGATACTAACCACAGTTCTAATGCTGTGGAAGACATAGCGCCCACGGGAGTGGAGGGTGATACTATGCACAGTTCTAATGCTGGGGAAGACATAGCGTCCACGGGAGTGGAGGGTGATACTATCCACAGTTCTAATGCTGTGGAAGACATAGCGCCCACGGGAGTGGAGGGTGATACTATCCACAGTTATAATGCTGTGGAAGACATAGCGCCCACGGGAGTGGAGGGTGATACTATCCACAGTTCTAATGCTGTGGAAGATATATCGCCCACGGGAGTGGAGGGTGATACTATGCACAGTTCTAATGCTGTGGAAGACATAGCGCCCACGGGAGTGGAGGGTGATACTATCCACAGTTCTAATGCTGTGGAAGACATACCGCCCACGGGAGTGGAGGGTAATACAATCCACAGTTCTAATGCTGTGGAAGACATAGCGCCCACGGGAGTGGAGGGTGATACTATCCACAGTTCTAATGCTGTGGAAGACATACCGCCCAAGGGAGTGAAGGGTGATACTATACACAGTTCTAATGCCGTGGAAGACATAGCGCCCACGGGAATGGAGTGTGATACTATCCACAGTTCTAATGCTGTGGAAAACATAGCGCCCACGGGAGTGGAGGGTGATACTATCCACAGTTCTAATGCTGTGGAAGACATATCGCCCGCGGGAGTGGAGTGTGATACTATCCACAGTTCTAATGCTGTGGAAGACATAGCGCCCACGGGAGTGAAGGGTGATACTATCCACAGTTCTAATGCTGTGGAAGACATAGCACCCACGGGAGTGGAGGGTGATACTATGCACAGTTCTAATGCAGTGGAAGACATAGCGCCCACGGGAGTGGAGGGTGATACTATGCACAGTTCTAATGCTGTGGAGGACATAGCGCCCGCGGGAATGGAGTGTGATACTATCCACAGTTCTAATGCTGTGGAAGACATAGCGCCCACGGGAGTGGAGGGTGATACTATCCACAGTTCTAATGCTGTGGAAGACATACCGCCCACGGGAGTGAAGGGTGATACTATACACAGTTCTAAAGCTGTGGAAGACATAGCGCCCGCGGGAATGGAGTGTGATACTATCCACAGTTCTAATGCTGTGGAAAACATAGCGCCCACGGGAGTGGAGGGTGATACTATGCACAGTTCTAATGCAGTGGAAGACATAGCGCCCACGGGAGTGGAGGGTCATACTATGCACAGTTCTAATGCTGTGGAAGACATAGCGCCCACGGGAGTGGAGGGTGATACTAACCACAGTTCTAAAGCTGTGGAAGACATAGCGCCCACGGGAGTGGACGGTGATACTATCCAAAGTTCAAATGCTGTGGAAGACATAGCGCCCACGGGAGTGGAGGGTGATACTATACACAGTTCTAATGGTGTGGAAGACATAGCGCCCACGGGAGTGGAGGGTGATACTATCCACAGTTCTAATGCTATGGAAGACATACCGCCCACGGGAGTGGAGGGTGATACCATCCACAGTTCTAATGCTGTGGAAGACATAGCGCCCACGGGAGTGGAGGGTGATACTATCCACAGTTCTATTGCTGTGGAAGACATACCGCCCACGGGAGTGGAGGGTGATACTATCCACAGTTCTAATGCTGTGGAAGACATACCGCCCACGGGAGTGGAGGGTGATACTATCCACAGTTCTAATGCTGTGGAAGACATAGCGCCCACGGGAGTGGAGGGTGATAGTGTCCACAGTTCTAATGCTGTGGAAGACATAGCGCCCACGGGAGTGGAGGGTGATACTATCCACAGTTCTAATGCTGTGGAAGACATAGCGCGCACGGGAGTGGAGGGTGATACTATCCACAGTTCTAATGCTGTGTAAGACATAGCGCCCGCGGGAGTGGAGGGTGATACTATGCACAGTTCTAATGCTGTGGAAGACATAGCGCCCACGGGAGTGGAGGGTGATACTATGCACAGTTCTAATGCTGGGGAAGACATAGCGCCCACGGGAGTGGAGGGTGATACTATGCACAGTTCTAATGGTGTGGAAGACATAGCGCCCACGGGAGTGGAGGGTGATACTATACACAGTTATAATGCTGTGGAAGACATAGCGCCCACGGGAGTGGAGGGTGATACTATCCACAGTTCTAATGCTGTGGAAGACATACCGCCCACGGGAGTGGAGGGTGATACTATGCACAGTTCTAATGTTGTAGAAGACATAGCGCCCACGGGAGTGGAGGGTGATACTATCCACAGTTCTAATGCTGTGGAAGACATAGCGCCCACGGGAGTGGAGGGAGATACTATGCACAGTTCTAATGCTGTGGAAGACATAGCGCCCACGGGAATGGAGGGAGATACTATCCACAGTTCTAATGCTGTGGAAGACATACCGCCCACGGGAGTGGAGGGAGATTCTATGCACAGTTCTAATGCTGTGGAAGACATAGCGCCCACGGGAGTGGAGGGTGATACTATGCACAGTTCTAATGCTGTGGAAGACATGCGCCCACGGGAGTGGAGGGTGATACTATCCACAGTTCTAATGCTGTGGAAGACATAGCGCCCACGGGAGTGGAGGGTGATACTATGCACAGTTCTATTGCTGTGGAAGACATAGCGCCCACGGGAGTGGAGGGTGATACTATCCACAGTTCTAATGCTGTGGAAGACATAGCGCCCACGGGAGTGGACGGTGATACTATCCAAAGTTCAAATGCTGTGGAAGACATAGCGCCCACGGGAGTGGAGGGTGATACTATCCACAGTTCTAATGCTGTGGAAGACTTAGCGCCCACGGGAATGGAGGGTGATACTATCCACAGTTCTAATGCTGTGGAAGACATACCGCCCACGGGAGTGGAGGGTGATACTATCCACAGTTCTAATGCTGTGGAAGACATAGCGCCCACGGGAGTGGAGGGTGATACTATCCACAGTTCTAATGCTGTGGAAGACATACCGCCCACGGGAGTGGAAGGTGATACTATCCACAGTTCTAATGCTGTGGAAGACATACCGCCCACGGGAGTGGAGGGTGATACTATCCACAGTTCTAATGCTGTGGAAGATATACCGCCCACGGGAGTGGAGTGTGATACTATACACAGTTCTAATGCTGTGGAAGACATATCGCCCACGGGAGTGGAGGGTGATACTATCCACAGTTCTAATGCTGTGGAAGACATACCGCCCACGGGAGTGGAGGGTGATACTATCCACAGTTCTAATGCTGTGGAAGACATAGCGCCCACGGGAGTGGAGGGTGATACTATGCACAGTTCTAATGCTGGAGAAGACATAGCGCCCACGGGAGTGGAGGGTGATACTATGCACAGTTCTAATGGTGTGGAAGACATAGCGCCCACGGGAGTGGAGGGTGATACTATCCACAGTTCTAATGCTGTGGAAGACATAGCGCCCACGGGAGTGGAGGGAGATACTATGCACAGTTCTAATGCTGTGGAAGACATACTGCCCACGGGAGTGGAGGGTGATACTATGCACAGTTCTAATGCTGTGGAAGACATGCGCCCACGGGAGTGGAGGGTGATACTATCCACAGTTCTAATGCTGTGGAAGACATACTGCCCACGGGAGTGGAGGGTGATACTAACCACAGTTCTAATGCTGTGGAAGACATAGCGCCCACGGGAGTGGAGGGTGATACTATGCACAGTTCTAATGCTGTGGAAGACATAGCGCCCACGGGAGTGGAGGGTGATACTATCCACAGTTCTAATGCTGTGGAAGACATACCGCCCACGGGAGTGGAGGGTGATACTATCCACAGTTCTAATGCTGTGGAAGACATAGCGCCCACGGGAGTGGAGGGTGATACTATCCACAGTTCTAATGCTGTGAAAACATACCGCCCACGGGAGTGGAGGGTGATACTATCCACAGTTCTAATGCAGTGGAAGACATATCGCCGACGGGAGTGGAGTGTGATACTATCCACAGTTCTAATGCTGTGGAAGACATATCGCCCACGGGAGTGGAGGGTGATACTATGCACATTTCTAATGCTGTGGAAGACATAGCGCCCACGGGAGTGGAGGGTGATACTATGCACAGTTCTAATGCTGTGGAAGACATAGCGCCAACGGGAGTGGAGGGTGATACTATCCACAGTTCTAATGCTGTGGAAGACATAGCGCCCACGGGAGTGGAGGGTGATACTATCCACAGTTCTAATGCTGTGGAAGACATAGCGCCCACGGGAGTGGAGGGTGATACTATGCACAGTTCTAATGCTGTGAAAAACATACCGCCCACGGGAGTGGAGGGTGATACTATCCACAGTTCTAATGCTGTGGAAGATATATCGCCCACGGGAGTGGAGTGTGATACTATCCACAGTTCTAATGCTGTGGAAGACATATCGCCCACGGGAGTGGAGTGTGATACTATCCACAGTTCTAATGCTGTGGAAGACATACCGTCCACGGGAGTGGAGGGTGATACTATCCACAGTTCTAATGCTGTGGAAGACATATCGCCCACGGGAGTGGAGTGTGATACTATCCACAGTTCTAATGCTGTGGAAGACATAGCGCCCATGGGAGTGGAGGGTGATACTATGCACAGTTCTAATGCTGTGGAAGACATAGCGCCCACGGGAGTGGAGTGTGATACTATACACAGTTCTAATGCTGTGGAAGACATAGCGCCCACGGGAGTGGAGGGTGATACTATCCACAGTTCTAATGCTGTGAAAAACATACCGCCCACGGGAGTGGAGGGTGATACTATCCACAGTTGTAATGCTGTGGAAGACATATCGCCCACGGGAGTGGAGTGTGATACTATCCACAGTTCTAATGCTGTGGAAGACATAGCGCCCACGGGAGTGGAGTAGGATACTATACACAGTTCTAATGCTGTGGAAGACATAGCGCCCACGGGAGTGGAGGGTGATACTATCCACAGTTCTATTGCTGTGAAAGACATACCGCCCACGGGAGTGGAGGGTGATACTATCCACAGTTCTAATGCTGTGGAAGACATAGCTCCCACGGGAGTGGAGGGTGATACTATCCACAGTTCTAATGCTGTGAAAAACATACCGCCCACGGGAGTGGAGGGTGATACTATCCACAGTTCTAATGCTGTGGAAGACATATCGCCCACGGGAGTGGAGTGTGATACTATCCACAGTTCTAATGCTGTGGAAGACAAAGCGCCCACGGGAGTGGAATGTGATACTATACACAGTTCTAATGCTGTGGAAGACATAGCGCCCACGGGAGTGGAGGGTGATACTATCCACTGTTCTAATGCTGTGGAAGACATACCGCCCACGGGAGTGGAGGGTGATACTATCCACAGTTCTAATGCTGTGGAAGACATACCGCCCACGGGAGTGGAGGGTGATACTATCCACAGTTCTAATGCTGTGGAAGACATACCGCCCACGGGAGTGGAGTGTGATACTATACACAGTTCTAATGCTGTGGAAGACATAGCGCCCACGGGAGTGGAGGGTGATACTATCCACAGTTCTAATGCTGTGGAAGACATAGCGCCCTTGGGACTGGAGGGTGATACTATCCACAGTTCTAATGCTGTGGAAGACATAGCGCCCACGGGAGTGGAGGGTGATACTATCCACAGTTCTAATGCTGTGGAAGACATAGCGCCCACGGGAGTGGAGGGTGATACTATCCACAGTTCTAATGCTGTGAAAAACATAGCGCCCACGGGAGTGGAGGGTGATACTATCCACAGTTCTAATGCTGTGGAAGACATAGCGCCCAGGGGAGTGGAGGGTGATACTAACCACAGTTTTAATGCTGTGGAAGACATAGCGCCCAGGGGAGTGGAGGGTGATACTATCCACAGTTCTAATGCTGTGGAAGACATAGCGCCCACGGGAGTGGAGGGTGATACTATCCACAGTTCTAATGCTGTGGAAGACATACCGCCCACGGGAGTGGAGGGTGATACTATCCACAGTTCTAATGCTGTGGAAGACATACCGCCCACGGGAGTGGAGTGTGATACTATACACAGTTCTAATGCTGTGGATGACATAGCGCCCACGGGAGTGGAGGGTGATACTATCCACAGTTCTAATGCTGTGGAAGACATAGCGCCCACGGGAGTGGAGGGAGATACTATGCACAGTTCTAATGCTGTGGAAAACATACCGCCCACGGGAGTGGAGGGTGATACTATGCACAGTTCTAATGTTGTAGAAGACATAGCGCCCACGGGAGTGGAGGGTGATACTATCCACAGTTCTAATGCTGTGGAAGACATAGCGCCCACGGGAGTGGAGGGAGATACTATGCACAGTTCTAATGCTGTGGTAGACATAGCGCCCACGGGAATGGAGGGAGATACTATCCACAGTTCTAATGCTGTGGAAGACATACCGCCCACGGGAGTGGAGGGAGATTCTATGCACAGTTCTAATGCTGTGGAAGACATAGCGCCCACGGGAGTGGAGGGTGATACTATGCACAGTTCTAATGCTGTGGAAGACATGCGCCCACGGGAGTGGAGGGTGATACTATCCACAGTTCTAATGCTGTGGAAGACATAGCGCCCACGGGAGTGGAGGGTGATACTATGCACAGTTCTATTGCTGTGGAAGACATAGCGCCCACGGGAGTGGAGGGTGATACTATCCACAGTTCTAATGCTGTGGAAGACATAGCGCCCACGGGAGTGGACGGTGATACTATCCAAAGTTCAAATGCTGTGGAAGACATAGCGCCCACGGGAGTGGAGGGTAATACTATCCACAGTTCTAATGCTGTGGAAGACTTAGCGCCCACGGGAGTGGAGGGTGATACTATCCACAGTTCTAATGCTGTGGAAGACATACCGCCCACGGGAGTGGAGTGTGATACTATCCACAGTTCTAATGCTGTGGAAGACATAGCGCCCACGGGAGTGGAGGGTGATACTATCCACAGTTCTAATGCTGTGGAAAACATACCGCCCACGGGAGTGGAAGGTGATACTATCCACAGTTCTAATGCTGTGGAAGACATACCGCCCACGGGAGTGGAGGGTGATACTATCCACAGTTCTAATGCTGTGGAAGATATACCGCCCACGGGAGTGGAGTGTGATACTATACACAGTTCTAATGCTGTGGAAGACATATCGCCCACGGGAGTGGAGGGTGATACTATCCACAGTTCTAATGCTGTGGAAGACATACCGCCCACGGGAGTGGAGGGTGATACTATCCACAGTTCTAATGCTGTGGAAGACATAGCGCCCACGGGAGTGGAGGGTGATACTATGCACAGTTCTAATGCTGGAGAAGACATAGCGCCCACGGGAGTGGAGGGTGATACTATGCACAGTTCTAATGGTGTGGAAGACATAGCGCCCACGGGAGTGGAGGGTGATACTATCCACAGTTCTAATGCTGTGGAAGACATAGCGCCCACGGGAGTGGAGGGAGATACTATGCACAGTTCTAATGCTGTGGAAGACATACTGCCCACGGGAGTGGAGGGTGATACTATGCACAGTTCTAATGCTGTGGAAGACATGCGCCCACGGGAGTGGAGGGTGATACTATCCACAGTTCTAATGCTGTGGAAGACATATGCCCACGGGAGTGGAGGGTGATACTAACCACAGTTCTAATGCTGTGGAAGACATAGCGCCCACGGGAGTGGAGGGTGATACTATGCACAGTTCTAATGCTGTGGAAGACATAGCGCCCACGGGAGTGGAGGGTGATACTATCCACAGTTCTAATGCTGTGGAAGACATACCGCCCACGGGAGTGGAGGGTGATACTATCCACAGTTCTAATGCTGTGGAAGACATAGCGCCCACGGGAGTGGAGGGTGATACTATCCACAGTTCTAATGCTGTGAAAACATACCGCCCACGGGAGTGGAGGGTGATACTATCCACAGTTCTAATGCTGTGGAAGACATATCGCCGACGGGAGTGGAGTGTGATACTATCCACAGTTCTAATGCTGTGGAAGACATATCGCCCACGGGAGTGGAGGGTGATACTATGCACAGTTCTAATGCTGTGGAAGACATAGCGCCCACGGGAGTGGAGGGTGATACTATGCACAGTTCTAATGCTGTGGAAGACATAGCGCCAACGGGAGTGGAGGGTGATACTATCCACAGTTCTAATGCTGTGGAAGACATAGCGCCCACGGGAGTGGAGGGTGATACTATCCACAGTTCTAATGCTGTGGAAGACATAGCGCCCACGGGAGTGGAGGGTGATACTATGCACAGTTCTAATGCTGTGAAAAACATACCGCCCACGGGAGTGGAGGGTGATACTATCCACAGTTCTAATGCTGTGGAAGATATATCGCCCACGGGAGTGGAGTGTGAAACTATCCACAGTTCTAATGCTGTGGAAGACATATCGCCCACGGGAGTGGAGTGTGATACTATCCACAGTTCTAATGCTGTGGAAGACATACCGCCCACGGGAGTGGAGGGTGATACTATCCACAGTTCTAATGCTGTGGAAGACATATCGCCCACGGGAGTTGAGTGTGATACTATCCACAGTTCTAATGCTGTGGAAGACATAGCGCCCATGGGAGTGGAGGGTGATACTATGCACAGTTCTAATGCTGTGGAAGACATAGCGCCCACGGGAGTGGAGTGTGATACTATACACAGTTCTAATGCTGTGGAAGACATAGCGCCCACGGGAGTGGAGGGTGATACTATCCACAGTTCTAATGCTGTGAAAAACATACCGCCCACGGGAGTGGAGGGTGATACTATCCACAGTTCTAATGCTGTGGAAGACATATCGCCCACGGGAGTGGAGTGTGATACTATCCACAGTTCTAATGCTGTGGAAGACATAGCGCCCACGGGAGTGGAGTGTGATACTATACACAGTTCTAATGCTGTGGAAGACATAGCGCCCACGGGAGTGGAGGGTGATACTATCCACAGTTCTATTATTGTGAAAGACATACCGCCCACGGGAGTGGAGGGTGATACTATCCACAGTTCTAATGCTGTGGAAGACATAGCTCCCACGGGAGTGGAGGGTGATACTATCCACAGTTCTAATGCTGTGAAAAACATACCGCCCACGGGAGTGGAGGGTGATACTATCCACAGTTCTAATGCTGTGGAAGACATATCGCCCACGGTAGTGGAGTGTGATACTATCCACAGTTCTAATGCTGTGGAAGACAAAGCGCCCACGGGAGTGGAATGTGATACTATACACAGTTCTAATGCTGTGGAAGACATAGCGCCCACGGGAGTGGAGGGTGATACTATCCACTGTTCTAATGCTGTGGAAGACATACCGCCCACGGGAGTGGAGGGTGATACTATCCACTGTTCTAATGCTGTGGAAGACATACCGCCCACGGGAGTGGAGGGTGATACTATCCACAGTTCTAATGCTGTGGAAGACATACCGCCCACGGGAGTGGAGGGTGATACTATCCACAGTTCTAATGCTGTGGAAGACATACCGCCCACGGGAGTGTAGGGTGATACTATCCACAGTTCTAATGCTGTGGAAGACATACCGCCCACGGGAGTGGAGTGTGATACTATACACAGTTCTAATGCTGTGGAAGACATAGCGCCCACGCGAGTGGAGGGTGATACTATCCACAGTTCTAATGCTGTGGAAGACATACCGCCCACGGGAGTGGAGGGTGATACTATCCACAGTTCTAATGCTGTGGAAGACATACCGCCCACGGGAGTGGAGGGTGATACTATCCACAGTTCTAATGCTGTGGAAGACATAGCGCCCACGGGAGTGGAGTGTGATACTATACACAGTTCTAATGCTGTGGAAGACATAGCGCCCACGGGAGTGGAGGGTGATACTATCCACAGTTCTAATGCTGTGAAAAACATACCGCCCACGGGAGTGGAGGGTGATACTATCCACAGTTCTAATGCTGTGGAAGACATATCGCCCACGGGAGTGGAGTGTGATACTATCCACAGTTCTAATGCTGTGGAAGACATAGCGCCCACGGGAGTGGAGGGTGATACTATCCACAGTTCTAATGCTGTGGAAGACATAGCGCCCACGGGAGTGGAGGGTGATACTATCCACAGTTCTAATGCTGTGGAAGACATAGCGCCCACGGGAGTGGAGGGTGATACTATCCACAGTTCTAATGCTGTGGAAGACATAGCGCCCACGGGAGTGGAGGGTGATACTATCCACAGTTCTAATGCTGTGGAAGACATAGCGCCCACGGGAGTGGAGGGTGATACTATCCACAGTTCTAATGCTGTGGAAGACATAGCGCCCACGGGAGTGGAGGGTGATACTATCCACAGTTCTAATGCTGTGAAAAAGATAGCGCCCACGGGAGTGGAGGGTGATACTATCCACAGTTCTAATGCTGTGGAAGACATAGCGCCCAGGGGAGTGGAGGGTGATACTAACCACAGTTTTAATGCTGTGGAAGACATAGCGCCCAGGGGAGTGGAGGGTGATACTATCCACAGTTCTAATGCTGTGGAAGACATAGCGCCCACGGGAGTGGAGGGTGATACTATCCACAGTTCTAATGCTGTGGAAGACATACCGCCCACGGGAGTGGAGGGTGATACTATCCACAGTTCTAATGCTGTGGAAGACATACCGCCCACGGGAGTGGAGTGTGATACTATACACAGTTCTAATGCTGTGGAAGACATAGCGCCCACGGGAGTGGAGGGTGATACTATCCACAGTTCTAATGCTGTGGAAGACATAGCGCCCACGGGAGTGGAGGGAGATACTATGCACAGTTCTAATGCTGTGGAAGACATACCGCCCACGGGAGTGGAGGGTGATACTATGCACAGTTCTAATGTTGTAGAAGACATAGCGCCCACGGGAGTGGAGGGTGATACTATCCACAGTTCTAATGCTGTGGAAGACATAGCGCCCACGGGAGTGGAGGGAGATACTATGCACAGTTCTAATGCTGTGGAAGACATAGCGCCCACGGGAATGGAGGGAGATACTATCCACAGTTCTAATGCTGTGGAAGACATACCGCCCACGGGAGTGGAGGGAGATTCTATGCACAGTTCTAATGCTGTGGAAGACATAGCGCCCACGGGAGTGGAGGGTGATACTATGCACAGTTCTAATGCTGTGGAAGACATGCGCCCACGGGAGTGGAGGGTGATACTATCCACAGTTCTAATGCTGTGGAAGACATAGCGCCCACGGGAGTGGAGGGTGATACTGTGCACAGTTCTATTGCTGTGGAAGACATAGCGCCCACGGGAGTGGAGGGTGATACTATCCACAGTTCTAATGCTGTGGAAGACATAGCGCCCACGGGAGTGGACGGTGATACTATCCAAAGTTCAAATGCTGTGGAAGACATAGCGCCCACGGGAGTGGAGGGTGATACTATCCACAGTTCTAATGCTGTGGAAGACTTAGCGCCCACGGGAGTGGAGGGTGATACTATCCACAGTTCTAATGCTGTGGAAGACATACCGCCCACGGGAGTGGAGGGTGATACTATCCACAGTTCTAATGCTGTGGAAGACATAGCGCCCACGGGAGTGGAGGGTGATACTATCCACAGTTCTAATGCTGTGGAAGACATACCGCCCACGGGAGTGGAAGGTGATACTATCCACAGTTCTAATGCTGTGGAAGACACACCGCCCACGGGAGTGGAGGGTGATACTATCCACAGTTCTAATGCTGTGGAAGATATACCGCCCACGGGAGTGGAGTGTGATACTATACACAGTTCTAATGCTGTGGAAGACATATCGCCCACGGGAGTGGAGGGTGATACTATCCACAGTTCTAATGCTGTGGAAGACATACCGCCCACGGGAGTGGAGGGTGATACTATCCACAGTTCTAATGCTGTGGAAGACATAGCGCCCACGGGAGTGGAGGGTGATACTATGCACAGTTCTAATGCTGGAGAAGACATAGCGCCCACGGGAGTGGAGGGTGATACTATGCACAGTTCTAATGGTGTGGAAGACATAGCGCCCACGGGAGTGGAGGGTGATACTATCCACAGTTCTAATGCTGTGGAAGACATAGCGCCCACGGGAGTGGAGGGAGATACTATGCACAGTTCTAATGCTGTGGAAGACATACTGCCCACGGGAGTGGAGGGTGATACTATGCACAGTTCTAATGCTGTGGAAGACATGCGCCCACGGGAGTGGAGGGTGATACTATCCACAGTTCTAATGCTGTGGAAGACATACTGCCCACGGGAGTGGAGGGTGATACTAACCACAGTTCTAATGCTGTGGAAGACATAGCGCCCACGGGAGTGGAGGGTGATACTATGCACAGTTCTAATGCTGTGGAAGACATAGCGCCCACGGGAGTGGAGGGTGATACTATCCACAGTTCTAATGCTGTGGAAGACATACCGCCCACGGGAGTGGAGGGTGATACTATCCACAGTTCTAATGCTGTGGAAGACATAGCGCCCACGGGAGTGGAGGGTGATACTATCCACAGTTCTAATGCTGTGAAAACATACCGCCCACGGGAGTGGAGGGTGATACTATCCACAGTTCTAATGCAGTGGAAGACATATCGCCGACGGGAGTGGAGTGTGATACTATCCACAGTTCTAATGCTGTGGAAGACATATCGCCCACGGGAGTGGAGGGTGATACTATGCACAGTTCTAATGCTGTGGAAGACATAGCGCCCACGGGAGTGGAGGGTGATACTATGCACAGTTCTAATGCTGTGGAAGACATAGCGCCAACGGGAGTGGAGGGTGATACTATCCACAGTTCTAATGCTGTGGAAGACATAGCGCCCACGGGAGTGGAGGGTGATACTATCCACAGTTCTAATGCTGTGGAAGACATAGCGCCCACGGGAGTGGAGGGTGATACTATGCACAGTTCTAATGCTGTGAAAAACATACCGCCCACGGGAGTGGAGGGTGATACTATCCACAGTTCTAATGCTGTGGAAGATATATCGCCCACGGGAGTGGAGTGTGATACTATCCACAGTTCTAATGCTGTGAAAGACATATCGCCCACGGGAGTGGAGTGTGATACTATCCACAGTTCTAATGCTGTGGAAGACATACCGCCCACGGGAGTGGAGGGTGATACTATCCACAGTTCTAATGCTGTGGAAGACATATCGCCCACGGGAGTGGAGTGTGATACTATCCACAGTTCTAATGCTGTGGAAGACATAGCGCCCATGGGAGTGGAGGGTGATACTATGCACAGTTCTAATGCTGTGGAAGACATAGCGCCCACGGGAGTGGAGTGTGATACTATACACAGTTCTAATGCTGTGGAAGACATAGCGTCCACGGGAGTGGAGGGTGATACTATCCACAGTTCTAATGCTGTGAAAAACATACCGCCCACGGGAGTGGAGGGTGATACTATCCACAGTTCTAATGCTGTGGAAGACATATCGCCCACGGGAGTGGAGTGTGATACTATCCACAGTTCTAATGCTGTGGAAGACATAGCGCCCACGGGAGTGGAGTGTGATACTATACACAGTTCTAATGCTGTGGAAGACATAGCGCCCACGGGAGTGGAGGGTGATACTATCCACAGTTCTATTGCTGTGAAAGACATACCGCCCACGGGAGTGGAGGGTGATACTATCCACAGTTCTAATGCTGTGGAAGACATAGCTCCCACGGGAGTGGAGGGTGATACTATCCACAGTTCTAATGCTGTGAAAAACATACCGCCCACGGGAGTGGAGGGTGATACTATCCACAGTTCTAATGCTGTGGAAGACATATCGCTCACGGGAGTGGAGTGTGATACTATCCACAGTTCTAATGCTGTGGAAGACAAAGCGCCCACGGGAGTGGAATGTGATACTATACACAGTTCTAATGCTGTGGAAGACATAGCGCCCACGGGAGTGGAGGGTGATACTATCCACTGTTCTAATGCTGTGGAAGACATACCGCCCACGGGAGTGGAGGGTGATACTATCCACAGTTCTAATGCTGTGGAAGACATACCGCCCACGGGAGTGGAGGGTGATACTATCCACAGTTCTAATGCTGTGGAAGACATACCGCCCACGGGAGTGGAGTGAGATACTATACACAGTTCTAATGCTGTGGAAGACATAGCGCCCACGGGAGTGGAGGGTGATACTATCCACAGTTCTAATGCTGTGGAAGACATACCGCCCACGGGAGTGGAGGGTGATACTATCCACAGTTCTAATGCTGTGGAAGACATACCGCCCACGGGAGTGGAGGGTGATACTATCCACAGTTCTAATGCTATGGAAGACATAGCGCCCACGGGAGTGGAGTGTGATACTATACACAGTTCTAATGCTGTGGAAGACATAGCGCCCACGGGAGTGGAGGGTGATACTATCCACAGTTCTAATGCTTTGAAAAACATACCGCCCACGGGAGTGGAGGGTGATACTATCCACAGTTCTAATGCTGTGGAAGACATATCGCCCACGGGAGTGGAGTGTGATACTATCCACAGTTCTAATGCTGTGGAAGACATAGCGCCCACGGGAGTGGAGGGTGATACTATCCACAGTTCTAATGCTGTGGAAGACATAGCGCCCACGGGAGTGGAGGGTGATACTATCCACAGTTCTAATGCTGTGGAAGACATAGCGCCCACGGGATTGGAGGGTGATACTATCCACAGTTCTAATGCTGTGGAAGACATAGCGCCCACGGGAGTGGAGGGTGATACTATCCACAGTTCTAATGCTGTGGAAGACATAGCGCCCACGGGAGTGGAGGGTGATACTATCCACAGTTCTAATGCTGTGGAAGACATAGCGCCCACGGGAGTGGAGGGTGATACTATCCACAGTTCTAATGCTGTGGAAGACATATCGCCCACGGGAGTGGAGGGTGATACTATGCACAGTTCTAATGCTGTGGAAGACATAGCGCCCACGGGAGTGGAGGGTGATTCTATGCACAGTTCTAATGCTGTGGAAGACATAGCGCCAACGGGAGTGGACGGTGATACTATCCACAGTTCTAATGCTGTGGAAGACATAGCGCCCACGGGAGTGGAGGGTGATACTATCCACAGTTCTAATGCTGTGGAAGACATAGCGCCCACGGGAGTGGAGGGTGATACTATGCACAGTTCTAATGCTGTGAAAAACATACCGCCCACGGGAGTGGAGGGTGATACTATCCACAGTTCTAATGCTGTGGAAGATATATCGCCCACGGGAGTGGAGTGTGATACTATCCACAGTTCTAATGCTGTGGAAGACATATCGCCCACGGGAGTGGAGTGTGATACTATCCACAGTTCTAATGCTGTGGAAGACATACCGCCCACGGGAGTGGAGGGTGATACTATCCACAGTTCTAATGCTGTGGAAGACATATCGCCCACGGGAGTGGAGTGTGATACTATCCACAGTTCTAATGCTGTGGAAGACATAGCGCCCATGGGAGTGGAGGGTGATACTATGCACAGTTCTAATGCTGTGGAAGACATAGCGCCCACGGGAGTGGAGTGTGATACTATACACAGTTCTAATGCTGTGGAAGACATAGCGCCCACGGGAGTGGAGGGTGATACTATCCACAGTTCTAATGCTGTGAAAAACATACCGCCCACGGAAGTGGAGGGTGATACTATCCACAGTTCTAATGCTGTGGAAGACATATCGCCCACGGGAGTGGAGTGTGATACTATCCACAGTTCTAATGCTGTGGAAGACATAGCGCCCACGGGAGTGGAGTGTGATACTATACACAGTTCTAATGCTGTGGAAGACATAGCGCCCACGGGAGTGGAGGGTGATACTATTCACAGTTCTATTGCTGTGAAAGACATACCGCCCACGGGAGTGGAGGGTGATACTATCCACAGTTCTAATGCTGTGGAAGACATAGCTCCCACGGGAGTGGAGGGTGATACTATCCACAGTTCTAATGCTGTGAAAAACATACCGCCCACGGGAGTGGAGGGTGATACTATCCACAGTTCTAATGCTGTGGAAGACAAAGCGCCCACGGGAGTGGAATGTGATACTATACACAGTTCTAATGCTGTGGAAGACATAGCGCCCACGGGAGTGGAGGGTGATACTATCCACTGTTCTAATGCTGTGGAAGACATACCGCCCACGGGAGTGGAGGGTGATACTATCCACAGTTCTAATGCTGTGGAAGACATACCGCCCACGGGAGTGGAGGGTGATACTATCCACAGTTCTAATGCTGTGGAAGACATACCGCCCACGGGAGTGGAGTGTGATACTATACACAGTTCTAATGCTGTGGAAGACATAGCGCCCACGGGAGTGGAGGGTGATACTATCCACATTTCTAATGCTGTGGAAGACATACCGCCCACGGGAGTGGAGGGTGATACTATCCACAGTTCTAATGCTGTGGAAGACATACCGCCCACGGGAGTGGAGGGTGATACTATCCACAGTTCTAATGCTGTGGAAGACATAGCGCCCACGGGAGTGGAGTGTGATACTATACACAGTTCTAATGCTGTGGAAGACATAGCGCCCACGTGAGTGGAGGGTGATACTATCCACAGTTCTAATGCTTTGAAAAACATACCGCCCACGGGAGTGGAGGGTGATACTATCCACAGTTCTAATGCTGTGGAAGACATATCGCCCACGGGAGTGGAGTGTGATACTATCCACAGTTCTAATGCTGTGGAAGACATAGCGCCCACGGGAGTGGAGGGTGATACTATCCACAGTTCTAATGCTGTGGAAGACATAGCGCCCACGGGAGTGGAGGGTGATACTATCCACAGTTCTAATGCTGTGGAAGACATAGCGCCCACGGGAGTGGAGGGTGATACTATCCACAGTTCTAATGCTGTGGAAGACATAGCGCCCACGGGAGTGGAGGGTGATACTATCCACAGTTCTAATGCTGTGGAAGACATAGCGCCCACGGGAGTGGAGGGTGATACTATCCACAGTTCTAATGCTGTGAAGAACATAGCGCCCACGGGAGTGGAGGGTGATACTATCCACAGTTCTAATGCTGTGGAAGACATAGCGCCCAGGGGAGTGGAGGGTGATACTAACCACAGTTTTAATGCTGTGGAAGACATAGCGCCCAGGGGAGTGGAGGGTGATACTATCCACAGTTCTAATGCTGTGGAAGACATAGCGCCCACGGGAGTGGAGGGTGATACTATCCACAGTTCTAATGCTGTGAGACATAGCGCCCACGGGAGTGGAGGGTGATACTATGCACAGTTCTAATGCTGTGGAAGACATAGCGCCCACGGGAGTGGAGGGTGATACTATGCACAGTTCTAATGCTGTGGAAGACATATCGCCCACGGGAGTGGAGGGTGATACTATCCACAGTTCTAATGCTGTGGAAGACATAGCGCCCACGGGAGTGGAGGGTGATACTATCCACAGTTCTAATGCTGTGAAAAACATACCGCCCACGGGAGTGGAGGGTGATACTATCCACAGTTCTAATGCTGTGGAAGACATATCGCCCACGGGAGTGGAGTGTGATACTATCCACAGTTCTAATGCTGTGGAAGACATAGCGCCCACGGGAGTGGAGGGTGATACTATCCTCAGTTCTAATGCTGTGGAAGACATAGCGCCCACGGGAGTGGAGGGTGATACTATCCACAGTTCTAATGCTGTGGAAGACATAGCGCCCACGGGAGTGGAGGGTGATACTAACCACAGTTCTAATGCTGTGGAAGACATATCACCCACGGGAGTGGAGGGTGATACTATGCCCAGTTCTAATGCTGGGGAAGACATAGCGCCCACGGGAGTGGAGTGTGATACTATACACAGTTCTAATGCTGTGGAAGACATAGCGCCCACGGGAGTGGAGGGTGATACTATCCACAGTTCTAATGCTGTTGAAGACATAGCGCCCACGGGAGCGGAGGGTGATACTATCCATAGTTCTAATGCTGTGGAAGACATAGCGCCCACGGGAGTGGAGGGTGATACTATCCACAGTTCTAATGCTGTGGAAGACATAGCGCCCACGGGATTGGAGGCAGATACTATGCACAGTTCTAATGCTGTGGAAGACATAGCGCCCACGGGAGTGGAGGGAGATACAATCCACAGTTCTAATGCTGTGGAAGACATACCGCCCACGGGAGTGGAGGGAGATACTATGCACAGTTCTAATGCTGTAGAAGACATAGCGCCCACGGGAGTGGAGGGTGATACTATCCACAGTTCTTATGCTGAGGAAGACATAGCGCCCACGGGAGTGGAGGGAGATACTATGCACAGTTCTAATGCTGTGGAAGACATAGCGCCCACGGGAGTGGAGGGAGATACTATCCACAGTTCTAATCCTGTGGAAGACATACCGCCCACGGGAGCGGAGGGAGATACTATGCACAGTTCTAATGCTGTGGAAGACATAGCGCCCACGGGAGTGGAGGGTGATACTATGCACAGTTCTAATGCTGTGAAAGACATGCGCCCACGGGAGTGGAGGGTGATACTATCCACAGTTCTAATGCTGTGGAAGACATAGCGCCCACGGGAGTGAAGGGTGATACTATGCACAGTTCTAATGCTGTGGAAGACATAGCGCCCACGGGAGTGGAGAGTGATACTATCCACAGTTCTAATGCTGTGGAAGACATAGCGCCCACGGGTGTGGACGGTGATACTATCCAAAGTTCAAATGCAGTGGAAGACATAGCGCCCACGGGAGTGGAGGGTGATACCATCCACAGTTCTAATGCTGTGGAAGACTTAGCGCCCACGGGAGTGAAGGGTGATACTATCCACAGTTCTAATACTGTGGAAGACATACCGCCCACGGGAGTGGGGGGTGATACTATCCACAGTTCTAATGCTGTGGAAGACATAGCGCCCACGGGAGTGGAGGGTGATACTATCCACAGTTCTAATGCTGTGGAAGACATACCGCCCACGGGAGTGGAGGGTGATACTATCCACAGTTCTAATGCTGTGGAAGACATACCGCCCACGGGAGTGGAGGGTGATACTATCCACAGTTCTAATACTGTGGAAGACATACCGCCCACGGGAGTGGAGTGTGATACTATACACAGTTCTAATGCTGTGGAAGACATATCGCCCACGGGAGTGGAGGGTGATACTATCCACAGTTCTAATGCTGTGGAAGACGTACCGCCCACGGGAGTGGAGGGTGATACTATCCACAGTTCTAATGCTGTGGAAGACATAGCGCCCACGGGAGTGGAGGGTGATACTATGCACAGTTCTAATGCTGGAGAAGACATAGCGCCCACGGGAGTGGAGGGTGATACTATGCACAGTTCTAATGGTGTGGACGACATAGCGCCCACGGGAGTGGAGGGTGATACTATCCACAGTTCTAATGCTGTGGAAGACATAGCGCCCACGGGAGTGGAGGGAGATACTATGCACAGTTCTAATGCTGTGGAAGACATACTGCCCACGGGAGTGGAGGGTGATACTATGCACAGTTCTAATGCTGTGGAAGACATGCGCCCACGGGAGTGGAGGGTGATACTATCCACAGTTCTAATGCTGTGGAAGACATACTGCCCACGGGAGTGGAGGGTGATACTAACCACAGTTCTAATGCTGTGGAAGTCATAGCGCCCACGGGAGTGGAGGGTGATACTATGCACAGTTCTAATGCTGTGGAAGACATAGCGCCCACGGGAGTGGAGGGTGATACTATCCACAGTTCTATTGCTGTGGAAGACATACCGCCCACGGGAGTGGAGGGTGATACTATCCACAGTTCTAATGCTGTGGAAGACATAGCGCCCACGGGAGTGGAGTGTGATACTATCCACAGTTCTAATGCTGTGGAAGACATATCGCCCACGGGAGTGGAGGGTGATACTATGCACAGTTCTAATGCTGTGGAAGAAATAGCGCCCACGGGAGTGGAGGGTGATACTATATACAGTTCTAATGCTGTGGAAGACATAGCGCCCACGGGAGTGGAGGGTGATACTATCCACAGTTCTAATGCTGTGGAAGACATAGCGCCCACGGGAGTGGAGGGTGATACTATCCACAGTTCTAATGCTGTGGAAGACATAGCGCCCACGGGAGTGGAGGGTGATACTATCCACAGTTTTAATGCTGTGGAAGACATACCGCCCACGGGAGTGGAGGGTGATACTATCCACAGTTCTAATGCTGTGGAAGACATAGCGCCCACGGGAGTGGAGGGTGATACTATCCACAGTTCTAATGCTGTAAAAAACATACCGCCCACGGGAGTGGAGGGTGATACTATCCACAGTTCTAATGCTGTGGAAGACATATCGCCCACGGGAGTGGAGTGTGATACTATCCACAGTTCTAATGCTGTGGAAGACATAGCGCCCACGGGAGTGGAGTGTGATACTATACACAGTTCTAATGCTGTGGAAGACATAGCGCCCACGGGAGTGGAGGGTGATACTATCCACAGTTCTATTGCTGTGAAAGACATACCGCCCACGGGAGTGGAGGGTGATACTATCCACAGTTCTAATGCTGTGGAAGACATAGCGCCCTCGGGAGTGGAGGGTGATACTATCCACAGTTCTAATGCTGTGAAAAACATACCGCCCACGGGAGTGGAGGGTGATACTATCCACAGTTCTAATGCTGTGGAAGACATATCGCCCACGGGAGTGGAGTGTGATACTATCCACAGTTCTAATGCTGTGGAAGACAAAGCGCCCACGGGAGTGGAATGTGATACTATACACAGTTCTAATGCTGTGGAAGACATAGCGCCCACGGGAGTGGAGGGTGATACTATCCACAGTTCTAATGCTGTGGAAGACATACCGCCCACGGGAGTGGAGGGTGATACTATCCACAGTTCTAATGCTGTGGAAGACATACCGCCCACGGGAGTGGAGGGTGATACTATCCACAGTTCTAATGCTGTGGAAGACATAGCGCCCACGGGAGTGGAGTGTGATACTATACACAGTTCTAATGCTGTGGAAGACATAGCGCCCACGGGAGTGGAGGGTGATACTATCCACAGTTCTAATGCTGTGAAAAACATAGCGCCCACGGGAGTGGAGGGTGATACTATCCACAGTTCTAATGCTGTGGAAGACATATCGCCCACGGGAGTGGAGTGTGATACTATCCACAGTTCTAATGCTGTGGAAGACATAGCGCCCACGGGAGTGGAGGGTGATACTATCCACAGTTCTAATGCTGTGGAAGACATAGCGCCCACGGGAGTGGAGGGTGATACTATCCACAGTTCTAATGCTGTGGAAGACATAGCGCCCACGGTAGTGGAGGGTGATACTATCCACAGTTCTAATGCTGTGGAAGACATAGCGCCCACGGGAGTGGAGGGTGATACTATCCACAGTTCTAATGCTGTGGAAGACATAGCGCCCACGGGAGTGGAGGGTGATACTATCCACAGTTCTAATGCTGTGGAAGACATAGCGCCCACGGGAGTGGAGGGTGATACTATCCACAGTTCTAATGCTGTGAAAAACATAGCGCCCACGGGAGTGGAGGGTGATACTATCCACAGTTCTAATGCTGTGGAAGACATAGCGCCCACGGGAGTGGAGGGTGATACTAACCACAGTTCTAATGCTGTGGAAGACATATCGCCCACGGGAGTGGAGGGTGATACTATCCACAGTTCTAATGCTGTGGAAGACATAGCGCCCATGGGAGTGGAGGGTGATACTATCCACAGTTCTAATGCTGTGAAAGACATAGCGCCCACGGGAGTGGAGGGTGATACTATGCACAGTTCTAATGCTGTGGAAGACATAGCGCCCACGGGAGTGGAGGGTGATACTATGCACAGTTCTAATGCTGTGGAAGACATATCGCCCACGGGAGTGGAGGGTGATACTATCCACAGTTCTAATGCTGTGGAAGACATAGCGCCCACGGGAGTGGAGGGTGATACTATCCACAGTTCTAATGCTGTGAAAAACATACCGCCCACGGGAGTGGAGGGTGATACTATCCACAGTTCTAATGCTGTGGAAGATATATCGCCCACGGGAGTGGTGTGTGATACTTTCCACAGTTCTAATGCTGTGGAAGACATAGCGCCCACGGGAGTGGAGGGTGATACTATCCACAGTTCTAATGCTGTGGAAGACATAGCGCCCACGGGAGTGGAGGGTGATACTATCCACAGTTCTAATGCTGTGGAAGACAAAGCGCCCACGGGAGTGGAGGGTGATACTAACCACAGTTCTAATGCTGTGGAAGACATATCGCCCACGGGAGTGGAGGGTGATACTATGCACAGTTCTAATGCTGGGGAAGACATAGCGCCCACGGGAGTGGAGTGTGATACTATACACAGTTCTAATGCTGTGGAAGACATAGCGCCCACGGGAGTGGAGGGTGATACTATCCACAGTTCTAATGCTGTGGAAGACATAGCGCCCACGGGAGCGGAGGGTGATACTATCCACAGTTCTAATGCTGTGGAAGACATAGCGCCCACGGGAGTGGAGGGTGATACTATCCACAGTTCTAATGCTGTGGAAGACATAGCGCCCACGGGAGTGGAGGGTGATACTATCCACAGTTCTAATGCTGTGGAAGACATAGCGCCCACGGGAGTGGAGGGTGATACTATCCACAGTTCTAATGCTGTGGAAGACATAGCGCCCACGGGAGTGGAGGGTGATACTATCCACAGTTCTAATGCTGTGAAAAACATAGCGCCCACGGGAGTGGAGGGTGATTCTCTCCACAGTTCTAATGCTGTGGAAGACATAGCGCCCACGGGAGTGGAGGGTGATACTAACCACAGTTCTAATGCTGTGGAAGACATATCGCCCACGGGAGTGGAGGGTGATACTATCCACAGTTCTAATGCTGTGGAAGACATAGCGCCCACGGGAGTGGAGGGTGATACTATCCACAGTTCTAATGCTGTGAAAGACATAGCGCCCACGGGAGTGGAGGGTGATACTATGCACAGTTCTAATGCTGTGGAAGACATAGCGCCCACGGGAGTGGAGGGTGATACTATGCACAGTTCTAATGCTGTGGAAGACATATCGCCCACGGGAGTGGAGGGTGATACTATCCACAGTTCTAATGCTGTGGAAGACATAGCGCCCACGGGAGTGGAGGGTGATACTATCCACAGTTCTAATGCTGTGAAAAACATAGCGCCAACGGGAGTGGAGAGAAAATTCTAAACTCAGGGACATCTCAGATATTGACAAACTCATTTATGAGGAAATATCCGATCCCAGTGATACTACCTAATACAGTGTAGTGAAGTCTCATATGGTGCATGAGCCTAGCGGTAATCTCAATCCCAAATCTATTTGTATGGTAGACGGAAAGTGTAGAAAGAACTTTCTAAAGATTTCATTGCCGAAACAAAGGATAATGTGAACGGCTATCCTATTTACCGAAGGCGGTACAATGGCAGAACAATTATCACACGCGTTGAAGGTTATGACGTGAAAGTTGACAATCGTTTCATAGTGCCTTATAATTCGTTCCTTTTATTGTACTTTCAAGCTCATAATAATGTAGAGATTTGTGCAAGTGTTATAGAGTATAAAATATATCCACAAATATGTTTACAAAGGGCATGACTGCGTCAATCGACAAATAACAACCAAAGATGGTTTACTTCACCATGATGAAATATCTGAACACCCGATATGAAAGTCCGAGTGAAGCTGCTTATAGAATATTTTCCCGTCCTATGCACGAATAGTTTCATACTGTAATTCGCTTACCTGTTCATTTACAAGATGAACAGCAGGTGTATTTTTGTAATGACAATGCCGCTGAAGCTCTACTTCGAGCGGAATTGAAAAGCACAGAACTGATTGCATGGTTTAATTTAAATAAGAATCCGGTGACAAAAAGTCCATACGTATACCTAGAAACGCCAGTTCATTATGTTTGGGAAAGTAATAAACGCGTCTGGAAAGAAAAGTAAAATCTGGAAAAATAATGGGTAGAATGTTTAACGTTTCCCCAGCGGAATAAGAAAAATATCGTCTTCGATTGCTGTTACTTCATATAGTAGGTGCCACCTGTTTTCAAGATGTAAAGACAGTAAACAATGTGTGCTGTTCTTCATTCAAAGAAGCAGCAATGGAACATAGGTTAATTCAGGACGATGCTGAATGGCATCGGTGTCTACGTGAAGCGTCAGTTCTTCAAATGCCATTCGAATTGAACAATTATTTTCCTTCATTTGTATATTTCAACAACCATCGAATTTAGTTGAATTGTGGGATACTTTTAAGGATTCTGTAAGTGAGGAGTACTTACGTCTTTACAACCAGCAAACAGCTTATCAAATAACTCTTCGCGATATCAGTAAGATGACTAAATTACATGGTTTTTCTCTTTCAACTTTCGGGTTGCCAGGTATCCAGTGGCTTACCACGTACTGAAAAGAATGAATCTTCCATGCTTCCTGATACTCATTATCACTCAATTATTCAGAGAGAGAATGATGAACAAAGACTCATCATACATGAAATTATAAACGCTATGCTACAGAACAATACGAATAAAATTAATGCATACTTCATAGATGGTTCTGGTGGTACTGGCAAGACATTCGTGTACCAATCTCTCATTAAAAATTTGCACTGATTTGGGTTTCGAAGTGACACCAGTGGCGTGGACTGGAATTGCTTCCATGGCCGTACGGTACACAGCAGATTTAAATTACTGCTGAAATTACTCGAAGCTTCTGTTTCATCTTTAAAAACAAGATGTTCAGTTAAGAACATATAGCCTACTTTCTCCTAAATGCATGGGTATTGTTATAAATCTTTGTCCTTTTCAAGGAGTATGATTGAATGTTGGTTGTAGTAGCTTGTTGAAATACAACGTGCTATAGGGATATTAAACATGAATATGAGGTGCCCTTTGCTAGTGCTACCTCTGTATCAAATTTCGTTCAATTCGGTTTCACCGTGTTTGAATTGATAGGGGGAATCGATTTGCACACATACTTGGCCACCATCTGCAAACTATTGGGCTGATGTTCTTGCAGTTTGGTCAGAATATGTTTCCCACATAAAGATATGGTGTTGCAAAATTTGGTAGAGACTAGATTATTAGGTTGGTCGTAATTACATTTTAGCTTTTAACATTTGGGTGGCCGCGACTACGTTTCCGTCAAGATAGCGGTGATATAAAACATGACACTGAGGTGCCCTTTGCTAGTGCTACCTCTGTACCAAATTTCGTTCATTCGGTTCCACCGTGTTCGAATTAATAGGGGGAATCAATTTTGACATAAAGATGGCCGCCATCCGCAAACTATTAGGCTAATGACCTATTAGATTGGTCAAAGGATGCTCCCTCCATAAAGATATGTTGTTGTAAAGTTTGGTAGAGATCGGATGGTTATGTTAGTAGTAATTTGATTTAAGCTTTAAACATTTGTGTGGCCGCCATTACGTTTCTGTCAATATGGCGGCGATATTAATCATGACACTGAGATGCCCTTTGCTAGTGCTATCTCTGTACCAAATTTCGTTCCATTCGGTTCCACCATGTTCGAATTAATAGGGGGAATCACTTTTGACATAAAGATGGCCGCCATCGGCAAACTATCAGGCGAATGACCTATCAGATTGGTCAAAGGATGCTCCCTCCATAAAGGTATGTAGTTACAAAATTTGGTAGGGATCGGATGATTAGGTTAATCGTAATTTGATTTAAGCTTTGAACATTCGTGTGGCCGCCATTACGTTTCAGTCAAGATGGTGGCGATATAAAACATGACACTGAGGTGCCCTTTGCTAGTGCTACCTCTGTACTGTACCCGTTCGTCCTGGGGATGCGATGACCCATCTGCTATAACATCGCATTCCTGTAGTTCCAGGACAGAGCGGAGTTAAATGAACCTCTAGTCAAATAAGGAATGTGTCGGAAATTCAGCTGAGTTATCGAAAAAGCAGTGGGTAACACGAGACAAAGTATCTCTAGGGTCGTTACGGGCTTAAGTTTAATAAAAAAAAATGCAAATATAAATGGGCGCCATCAACTGAATTCCTAGCAAACCACTTCCTTTCCGGTTAAGCCTTACTCAAGACAAGGAAAGAAAAAGGAAAATCACACCATCATCAGATCACAACTAAGATAAAAACAAATTTATTTCACTTTGATAGTCAGACAGACATTTTAAATATAAACCTCCTACCTGAGAGTATGGTCGAATGCCAACGTTAAATTGTCATTGTCCAAAAATCGAACCATCTCTTTTCTAATCAAAAATATTTCATCCACATAGAACAGAAAAATCTCTAAAGTTCTCTTGGGTTCTCAGGATCACTGTAGCACTATGTCTTTCGTCACTGACATTTGTGATACCTGAGACCTAATTTCTCTTTAATTTAACATCATAAATGTGGATTTGAAAAAGTTATTAATCTGTCTAAACATACACATATTATAATCACATATTTTAAACATCACGTAATTTATGGCTTGCATGGCATAATTTAAATGTTGAACATGTTAGTAAAAATGCTCCTAAACAATGAATAATTAATTTACACTATTTACATTGTCATTACAAATCGCTTGTTTGTGAATTACAGAAAATTCACGGCTCATTGGTCATCAATATCATCATCGTCAAAGTTAAATATTCCTCACATTTATTCTCATCTCAAAATTCTACATATTCCTGTCAGAATCATTAATTCATCACCATTAAATCATTTAAATCCTCGACTCAAGTTGCAATTCCTCAAATTATATCTCAATTAAATTTATTTAATTCCATATAAATTCGTTAATCATCAGCTTCTTTAGTTAATTATCACCTTCTAATTCAGTTATTCATTATCTATCCAATCATCTATTAATTTATTTAAATCAGTTTATTTATCCAATCTTTAATTCATCCATTTATATAATTCATTGATTTATTCCAAAATTTAATTTATTAATTTATTTAAATTTCATTCTCCTGGTTATTTAGATTTTCATTATTTCATCTAGTCATTCTGATTTTTATTTCATTAGGTCAGATCATTAATATGCTTAAATTTCAGATTATTATTTCATTAATTATTATTCTCAGAAAATCTTGTATTATCAACTTTATTTATTTGTTTAATTTCCTAACAAATTGTTTAATATGGGTTATAGAACGTTGTCTTACAGTTTTATCACTTCCAAGTTATATTTCGTATTTAAATTTTCATGCCAAAAAATATTATTGCCTTCACGACATCACGTTGGATCTGACTATCCACAACGACATTATATATCCTCAATTCTTCATATATCACATTTGAATACAACAATTATTCCACAAAACTCCATAAATATTCAGCACATACAGCATGAATCTCAACAATTACGCTAGACTGGGTTCGACAACCTCATGTCTGCTTCAAAATACATTAGCAATATTGCAACTTCCACTTGGCAACTTCTACAAAATGCCTATCACAAACTTCACTTAACCATGTTGCATGATCTACAAAAAATATATAACTGGCTTCAAATTATCAACGCACACAATCTCCAATAACTGTAATTAATCTGATCACATCTAGACAACTTCTTAAACAATTGAAAAAAATATTACCTTAGTAATTCATGATCTGCTTTCAAATAGCATAAATTCTCTTACAATTCTCATAATTCACATCACAGAAAAACACCAATGTGCTATAATTTCTCATATCAAAATCTGCAATACTGATTTGCTTTAAAATAAATCTGACCATTAATGATTCATCTTACAAGATTTAATTACTTTAAATCCTTCTCAAAGGTATCAAACACAATTATAAAAATCATCAAAAGCATCAGCTGTAACAGCTGTTAAACTGAAATTACTCTCAAAAGAGTATAGCAACAAAATATTGGATTGGCAAACAAGAATTACAAAACGTAACCCTGCTGACATTTATCGTTACTTTATTTAACAAAATTTCGACTGATATGTGACTAGTAGTTCCTTGTTTGATTCACTTACAATCTCATGTACACTCGGATGATAAAAATGAGTCCCTCAATGGCAAGTAAGATGAGTAACCACCGTACAATCGTATAAATACGAAAGACCTCGCCCCGTCGACTAATCATGATAGTGCCCTGCACGATGGGTAAGATGAGTAGCCACCATACAATCGTATAAATACGAAAGACCCCATCTCGAAGACTATATGAGTGAATGTACCAGATAGGAACCAACAAGTCTCTAGTTGTCATATAAAAGCGATATTCATTCACTAAAGTGAATAACCTCTTAATATCTCCAAACAATCCAATGGAAAAAATCCCTACTGATGAATAATACACACTCGCTAGTGTGCAATGAACTGACGAAGTAATTTTAGATAATCAATTGCAGATCACGAGTTCGAAATACTCGTTACACAAAAAAAACTATTCATGAAAAATATCCTTGCTGAAAAAATGTCTAAAAGACCTAACATCTGCTTAATAAAGCCAACCAATGGTGAGAATTTCGTATAATGATGCCTGCCATATCATATGGTCACGCCATATTCTAGCAAAAATTCGAAGCATATAAAGTCAAACCATGTCTAAACAATCGTATCACTCCTATTAGAAAAATATACATGTGTGCCCAGTATTCATGAAAATAATCGTATCAGGTAGTTATAACTCTTACAGTACCTTTTCATAATCAGCTGTTATTAAATTTCAAAGATCGTCGATTTTCCCTATATAATGAATTTCTCGAAAGATCGGCGTGAATATCATTCCATCCATGCAATGACGATTGCCTTCGAAATCCCAAGTGAATCAGCTGGTGGACCTCCTTCTCGTCAGGAATCGAATCCATCGCTCTGTGGTGCCATCGCGTCTCTGTCTGCGTTTACTCCGACATGATGAACTTCTGGTTATCCATAGCGGATATTGTCCAAATCCTCACGAAAAAGTTCATAGAAACAGCGGACCCCCTATTCCTCTTCTACGTTACGCCACTGTTCTATACAATGTTCAGTTTAAGTGTTGAAAGTTCAATTTCCACAGCGGTTAAGTTTTACTTGTAGAAAATAAAATTGTTTTATCAGAGTGTCTAAGTTTATGAAACACCCTGTATCTGTGTTCATACTCGGTAATTCATAACACTTCATAAGAAATAATTGCATTAATGCACGTGCTAATGTTCCTAAGTGCATATGCTTACAACATTCCGTTTGCTTAAAATTGTTAATGTTACTTGGAATGCGTTATGAAATGCATGGTCGTAATGTCTTTAAGAAAAACTATGTTCATTCGAAGTTCAAAGTTGCAGTATCTCGTAACTATCTGCTTTTATAATTCAAATGCTGAATAAAAGTTCCAACTCAATGTAGTAATGAAGTTCAGCTTCTGTTATAATGCTTGCGTATATCATGGGAAATAATCCGCTCGGTTTTACTGCAATGCTATAATCATCTCCGCCTAAAGCTGGCCTCGCCATGTCGCTCTACTATTCTGTTCTGCGTTGAAATGCAGCTTGGAATAAAGTTCTCCAACTACTCGCAATGCTGTCCTAACATCCCGGCCGTCTATGCTTGCTTGCTCCGTATGTCCGCTCGGTTCACTGACCTACTTGTCGTTCGCGGCTCGGTGAAGTTGAAACTGTCGCTTTCACTTTGCGTGACAGTTTCTGTTCGCTACGCGATCTGTACCATGTGCTTGGCGTGTGCTATTCAGCTCGACTCCCTTGCTTGGCTCACAGAGATCGACTGCCTGTCTCTGCACTGTCTTGACCCTTACCTGCTTGGCGCAGTCACGTGGCGTTCTCCCCACCACTTTGCTCTTGCGTCACAACTATAATCTCGAACCCTCATCATATCGGCTATTAAGTTATAAAATAACTTAAGGGTTATCTGACTTCCATAAATTGTTACCACATATAATGCATGTTATATCTCCTCTTCTAAGATGTTTAAATACCATGTTCCATATAGATCTTAATAAAGCTTCGTAATTCCATCCATAATTCCATCCGCTTACAGATGTCAGTGCCTTCTTGATCCTAGACCTACTACGTCATCCTGACATTCCTCTTGACTCGATCTGAGTGCTATCTTTTCTTAACTCTTCCCAAAATCTCAACTACGGCTTAATGTCTGCTGGCGTAGCCGATAGCCTCAACTAGGTATCGGGTACATCTCTCCCGTACATCTCCTTTTTTTTATCAGGATTGAGAAAAAAATACACTCTCAGGCATTCTATATATAATACATGTACACGATAGCTCTACAATCCTCTCATTCAGCATGATGGTACTTTCTAATGCTAGCTGCATTAAAAGTTCCTACAATTTCATCAGTATCCATCCTGCCAATCTTGTAGCTATTATTCTGGTACGTTTCCACAATGATGATCGATTCCCAATGATTAGCATCTTGATTCTGTATTACTTTGACGTCTGTTTCTTCCTTCACAACTCGTGCTTGCTCGCTTGACATCTCTGACTGTCTCCTCGGGTGGTGTACTAGGCTGTCTATTTTCTTGCCTTGATCTCTCATATTCACGATTATCTCGTCTTTCGTGAGGATCGTTTCTTCGGCCATCCTGCCTGTCGTTCCCATTATACTGTTGACCTTGGCTCCAGTTATTTCTACCACGATATCTATTGTTGTATCGATTCCTTTCTTGATATCTGGAATTCTGGTTATAATTTCTATATCGGCTGTCTCTTGCTTCCTGATCGTATGGCCTCTCATATGGTCCTCTATATCGATCATTTCCTCGAACGTTACGGATGATTCCTCGATTTCCTTCGTTTCTTCTGTTTTCCCAGGAATCTCTTCTGTCCATCTGAGCTGCGTTGTCAACGACTACCGCATTCACCTCTTGCGTGTTTCTATTGTCGTTTCTTGCATTTCTAGGCGTAACTTGAGCGCTTGTATAGTCTAATCGCCGTAAAATGTCGTCATAGTGCTCAAGTGTGTTTGCTCCCGACGCAATTAGTGATCGCTGTACTTCAATCGGTAACTGTCTCGCTATAGCTTGCAAAAGCTCTTCTTCAGGCAATGGAGGAATCAGAAACTGTAATTTAGCCAGCTGTGACGTAAAATAATTGGCATAATGCGTCGGATGTGACGTAGAATAACGCTTTGAGTACATTTCCGCTCTTACGTTCAGTTGATCCTCGGCACTCCAAAATCTCCTCAAGAAAGCTATGGCAAATTGCTCCATATTCGCAAAATTGCTTCTGAATGCTCTAAACCAAGTTAGCGCAGACCCGTCTAAGGCGCGTTCGACTATCCTTAGCTCTCTTTCCTTGGCTACTCTATGTTCCGCCATGTAGTCTCGAATATCTCGCAGAAATTCGACTGGTGTGACTCCTGTATTTCCCGAAATTTTTCTAGGCTTGTCATCCAGATTTCTGATAATCGTAACTGGACCTGAGTATCGTTCGCTTGTACCCAACGTACTCCTGTTCGAACTTGGATTATCCTGAGGGGTTGAACTTGCCCTTTCGAATGTCACATTCGGTTGCGTTTGACGGTCTTCTCCCATGCTAACTTCTTGATTACACATACTGCGGTCTATCGCTGTCTGATTTATCAATGTTTCCCCTGATGTTATATTCTGACTGGTGAAACTATTAATCATAGATTCTAGTTTAGTCATCCTATCTTCTGCCAATTTCTCTACGGTCTTGACCTGAGTCTTCAACTCATCTAGCGACGTAACATTCTGCGTTTTGCTACTCTCGTCTAAATCGTTTTTCAGCTTGTCAATCTTGTCTTCGCACGTATTCTTTACTGACGCGACTTGTTCCTTTAACAGATCAACGTCTGTCCTAAATAGAGTTGAATCTATCTTCATCGCTTCCTTGTTCTCCGTAAACCTCGCTTCTAAGTTCGCCATACCTGCGATTAATTTTTCGTCTGATCCTGCACGTTTTTCTTTTGCTTCGGCATCGACCTCACTATACCGTTCTTCCACGATTGCACCGACTCTATTTTTGAATAAAGCTAAGTTTTCATTAACCTTTTGCTCTATAACGTCATCCATTTTCCTAATATCTTTCTGCAATTGATTCTCTAACGATTTTAAATTAGAATTAACCTCTCCTAAGACTTCCTCTTTAATGGTCCCAATTACTGACTTTAAATCTTTAATCTCATTACCTAGATTCATCTCTAGACCTTTGATTTTAGTCTCGAAAGATACTACGGTAGACCACTCTTGAATTTTGCCTACATCTGCCTCTAAACCATCGATGTCGAATCTCAACTTCGATACGTCCGATTTAATGTCTTTCTGTATAGACATAACGTCTGTTCTTAAAGTAAAAATGTTTTCTTCTCCTCTACTTTCTAATTCAATAATATTCTTTCTTAATATTTGAACATTTTCCTCTCCTTTCAAATTTACTGCAATTATATCTAATTGTAAAGTCTTAAGCATTTCATTATTCTTTAAAGTTAATCTATTCTCTAACCTAGTTAACTTGTTTTCTAATTCAGTGTTAGTTTCTTCACTACGAGCTTGTAATTTCTCTTCCAATGATTTAAAAGTATCCTCACTATTTGACTGTAATCTTTCTTCTAATGATTTAAAACTATCCTTCAAGTTAGCTTCACTATTTGACTGTAATCTAGTCTCCAATAACATCAACTCATCTTTGCTATTTGACTGTGATCTTTCTTCTAATGATTTAAAATTGTCTTCACTATTTGACTGTAATAATTTTACATTAGCTTCGTTACTAATCTGTAATGATTTTAAATTTTCTTCAGTACTAGTCTGTAATGCTTGCACATTTTCTTTACATCTAGCTTCTAACCTAGCTTCTGAATTATTTATTTGTTCTTTAACTTCCGTTTCCATTTTAGAAATAGTTTCAGCAATACCAGACATACCACTCTGCAACTCTCCTAACACCTTAGCTAAATCTTCCGGCAACATAATTATATTTTCAATAGACGTTTTATTCAGAGACGTTAGACAACAACACATCACAATGTCTCAATTCCTGCATTCACTTGGGTATAGGAAAAATGTGACTTATAACTAACATGATATAATACTAATACGATTAACATGAACACTGGAATGGGCACACAAGTATATTGTCTGACTAAGTTTAATAAATTTTATAACACAATTAAATGAACTTGAGATCAATCTCTCAGTAATCTAAATCTGATGTGATTCCATAGAATAAACAAAATCGAAGCCCAACAGGTGGGTAAGGCCAATTCTCCCTCTCTCTCTGTACCCGTTCGTCCTGGGGATGCGATGACCCATCTGCTATAACATCGCATTCCTGGAGTTCCAGGACAGAGCGGAGTTAAATGAACCTCTAGTCAAATAAGGAATGTGTCGGAAATTCAGCTGAGTTATCGAAAAAGCAGTGGGTAACACGAGACAAAGTATCTCTAGGGTCGTTACGGGCTTAAGTTTAATAAAAAAAATGCAAATATAAATGGGCGCCATCAACTGAATTCCTAGCAAACCACTTCCTTTCCGGTTAAGCCTTACTCAAGACAAGGAAAGAAAAAGGAAAATCACACCATCATCAGATCACAACTAAGATAAAAACAAATTTATTTCACTTTGATAGTCAGACAGACATTTTAAATATAAACCTCCTACCTGAGAGTATGGTCGAATGCCAACGTTAAATTGTCATTGTCCAAAAATCGAACCATCTCTTTTCTAATCAAAAATATTTTATCCACATAGAACAGAAAAAATCTCTAAAGTTCTCTTGGGTTCTCAGGATCACTGTAGCACTATGTCTTTCGTCACTGACATTTGTGATACCTGAGACCTAATTTCTCTTTAATTTAACATCATAAATGTGGATTTGAAAAAGTTATTAATCTGTCTAAACATACACATATTATAATCACATATTTTAAACATCACGTAATTTATGGCTTGCATGGCATAATTTAAATGTTAAACATGTTAGTAAAAATGCTCCTAAACATTGAATAATTAATTTACACTATTTACATTGTCATTACAAATCGCTTGTTTGTGAATTACAGAAAATTCACGGCTCATTGGTCATCATTATCATCAACATCAAAGATAAATATTCCTCACATTTATTCACATCTCAAAATTCTACTTATTCCTGTCAGAATCATTAATTCATCACCATTAAATCATTTAAATCCTCGACTCAAGTTGCAATTCCTCAAATTATATCTCAATTAAATTTATTTAATTCCATATAAATTCGTTAATCATCAGCTTCTTTAGTTAATTATCACCTTCTAATTCAGTTATTCATTATCTATCCAATCATCTATTAATTTATTTAAATCAGTTTATTTATCCAATCTTTAATTCATCCATTTATTTAATTCATTGATTTATTCCAAAATTTAATTTATTAATTTATTTAAATTTCATTCTCCTGGTTATTTAGATTTTCATTATTTCATCTAGTCATTCTGATTTTTATTTCATTAGGTCAGATCATTAATATGCTTAAATTTCAGATTATTATTTCATTAATTATTATTCTCAGAAAATCTTGTATTATCAACTTTATTTATTTGTTTAATTTCCTAACAAATTGTTTAATATGGGTTATAGAACGTTGTCTTACAGTTTTATCACTTTCAAGTTATATTTCGTATTTAACTTTTCATGCCAAAAACTATTATTGCCTTCACGACATCACGTTGGATCTGACTATCCACAACGACATTATATATCCTCAATTCTTCAAATATCACATTTGAATACAACAATTATTCCACAAAACTCCATAAATATTCAGCACATACAGCATGAATCTCAACAATTACGCTAGACTGGGTTCGACAACCTCATGTCTGCTTCAAAATACATTAGCAATATTGCAACTTCCACTTGGCAACTTCTACAAAATGCCTATCACAAACTTCACTTAACCATGTTGCATGATCTACAAAAAATATATAACTGGCTTCAAATTATCAACGCACACAATCTCCAATAACTGTAATTAATCTGAACACATCTAGACAACTTCTTAAACAATTGAAAAAAATATTACCTTAGTAATTCCAGATCTGCTTTCAAATAGCATAAATTCTCTTACAATTCTCATAATTCACATCACAGAAAAACACCAATGTGCTATAATTTCTCATATCAAAATCTGCAATACTGATCTGCCTTAAAATAAATCTGACCATTAATGATTCATCTTTCAAGATTTAATTACTTTAAATCCTTCTCAAAGCTATCAAACACAATTATAAAAATCATCAAAAGCATCAGCTGTAACAGCTGTTAAACTGAAATTACTCTCAAAAGAGTGTAGCAACAAAATATTGGATTGGCAAACATGAATTACAAAACGTAACCCTGCTGACATTTATCGTTACTTTATTTAACAAAATTTCGACTGATATGTGACTAGTAGTTCCTTGTTTGATTCACTTACAATCTCATGTACACTCGGATGATAAAAATGAGTCCCTCAATGGCAAGTAAGATGAGTAACCACCGTACAATCGTATAAATACGAAAGACCTCGCCCCGTCGACTAATCATGATAGTGCCCTGCACGATGGGTAAGATGAGTAGCCACCATACAATCGTATAAATACGAAAGACCCCATCTCGAAGACTATATGAGTGAATGTACCAGATAGGAACCAACAAGTCTCTAGTTGTCATATAAAAGCAATATTCATTCACTAAAGTGAATAACCTCTTAATATCTCCAAACAATCCAATGGAAAAAATCCCTACTGATGAATAATACACACTCGCTAGTATGCAATGAACTGACGAAGTAATTTTAGATAATCAAGTGCAGATCACGAGTTCGAAATACTCGTTACACAAAAAAAAACTATTCATGAAAAATATCCTTGCTGAAAAAATGTCTAAAAGACCAAACATCTGCTTAATAAAGCCAACCAATGGTGAGAATTTCGTATAATGATGCCTGCCATATCATATGGTCACGCCATATTCTAGCAAAAATTCGAAGCATATAAAGTCAAACCATGTCTAAACAATCGTATCACTCCTATTAGAAAAATATACATGTGTGCCCAGTATTCATGAAAATAATCGTATCAGGTAGTTATAACTCTTACAGTACCTTTTCATAATCAGCTGTTATTAAATTTCAAAGAACGTCGATTTTCCCTATATAATGAATTTCTCGAAAGATCGGCGTGAATATCATTCCATCCATGCAATGACAATTGCCTTCGAAATCCCAAGTGAATCAGCTGGTGGACCTCCTTCTCGTCAGGAATCGAATCCATCGCTCTGTGGTGCCATCGCGTCTCTCTCTGCGTTTACTCCGACATGATGAACTTCTGGTTATCCATAGCGGATATTGTCCAAATCCTCACGAAAAAGTTCATAGAAACAGCGGACCCCCTATTCCTCTACTACGTTACGCCACTGTTCTATACAATGTTCAGTTTAAGTGTTGAAAGTTCAATTTCCACAGCGGTTAAGTTTTACTTGTAGAAAATAAAATTGTTTTATCAGAGTGTCTAAGTTTATGAAACACCCTGTATCTGTGTTCATACTCGGTAATTCATAACACTTCATAAGAAATAATTGCATTAATGCACGTGCTAATGTTCCTAAGTGCATATGCTTACAACATTCCGTTTGCTTAAAATTGTTAATGTTACTTGGAATGCGTTATGAAATGCATGGTCGTAATGTCTTTAAGAAAAACTATGTTCATTCGAAGTTCAAAGTTGCAGTATCTCGTAACTATCTGCTTTTATAATTCAAATGCTGAATAAAAGTTCCAACTCAATGTAGTAATGAAGTTCAGCTTCTGTTATAATGCTTGCGTATATCATGGGAAATAATCCGCTCGGTTTTACTGCAATGCTATAATCATCTCCGCCTAAAGCTGGCCTCGCCATGTCGCTCTACTATTCTGTTCTGCGTTGAAATGCAGCATGGAATAAAGTTCTCCAACTACTCGCAATGCTGTCCTAACATCCCGGCCGTCTATGCTTGCTTGCTCCGTATGTCCGCTCGGTTCACTGACCTACTTGTCCTTCGCGGCTCGGTGAAGTTGAAACTGTCGCTTTCACTTTGCGTGACAGTTTCTGTTCGCTACGCGATCTGTACCATGCGCTTGGCGTGTGCTACTCAGCTCGACTCCCTTGCTTGGCTCACAGAGCTCGACTGCCTGTCTCTGCACTGTCTTGAACCTTACCTGCTTGGCGCAGTCACGTGGCGTTCTCCCCACCACTTTGTTCTTGCGTCACAACTATAATCTCGAACCCTCATCATATCGGCTATTAAGTTATAAAATAACTTAAGGGTTATCTGACTTCCTTAAATTGTTACCACATATAATGCATGTTATATCTCCTCTTCTAAGATGTTTAAATACCATGTTCCATATAGATCTTAATAAAGCTTCGTAATTCCATCCATAATTCCATCCGCTTACAGATGTCAGTGCCTTCTTGATCCTAGACCTACTACGTCATCCTGACATTCCTCTTGACTCGATCTGAGCGCTATCTTTTCTTAACTCTTCCCAAAAACTCAACTACGGCTTAATGTCTGCTGGCGTAGCCGATAGCCTCAACTAGGTATCGGGTACAGTACCAAATTTCGTTCCATTCGGTTCCACCGTGTTCGAATTAATAGGGGGATTCAATTTTGACATAAAGATGGCCGCCATCCGCAAACTATTAGGCTAATAACCTATTAGATTGGTCAAAGGATGCTCCTTCCATAAAGGTATGTTGTTGCAAAGTTTGGTAGAGATCGGATGGTTATGTTAGTCGTAATTTAACTTAAGCTTTGAACATTTGTGTGGCCGCCATTACGTTTCTGTCAATATGGCGGCGATATAAAACATGACACTGGGATGCCCTTTGCTAGTGCTACCTCTGTACCAAATTTCGTTCCATTCGGTCTTACCGTGTTTGAATTAATAAGGGGAATTGATTTTCACACAATGATGGCCGCCATCCGCAAACTATTAGGCTAATGACCTATTCATTTGGTCAAAGGATGCTTCCTCTATAAGGGTATGTTGTTGCAAAATTTGGTAGAGATCGGATGATTAGGTTAATCGTAATTTGATTTAAGCATTGAACATTTGTGTGGCCGCCATTGCGTTTCGGTCAAGATGGCGGCGATATAAAACATGACACTGAGGTTCCTTTTGGTAGTAATACCTCTGTACCAAATTTCGTTCCAGTCGGTTGCACCGTGTTCGAATTAATAGGGGGAATCGATTTTCACACAAAGATGGCCGCCATCCGCAAACTATTACGCTGATGACCTATTAGTTTCGTCAAAGGATGCTCCCCCATAAAGGTATGTTGTTGCAAAATTTGGTAGAGATCAGATGATTAGGTTAGTCGTAATTTGATTTAAGCTTTGAACATTTGTGTGGCCGCCATTACGTTTCCGTCAAGATGGCGGCGATATAAAACATGACACTGAAGTGCCTTTTGTTAGTACTACCTCTGTACCAAATTTCGTTCCATTCGGTTCCACCGTGTTCGAATTAATAGGGGGAATCAATTTTGACATAAAGATGGCCGCCATCCGCAAACTATTAGGCTAATAACCTATTAGATTGGTCAAAGGATGCTCCCTCCATAAAGGTATATTGTTGCAAAGCTTGGTAGAGATCGGATGGTTATGTTGGTCGTAATTTAACTTAAGCATTGAACATTTGTGTGGCCGCCATTACGTTTCTGTCAATATGGTGGCGATATAAAACATGACACTGAGATGCACTTTGCTAGTGCTACCTCTGTACCAAATTTCGTTCCATTCGGTTTCACCGTGTTTGAATTAATAGGGGGAATTGATTTTCACACAAAGATGGCCGCCATCCGCAAACTATTAGGCTAATGACCTATTCATTTGGTCAAAGGATGCTTCCTCTATAAGGGTATGTTGTTGCAAAATTTGGTAGAGATCGGATGATTAGGTTAATCGTAATTTGATTTAAGCTTTGAACATTTTTGTGGCCGCCATTACGTTTCCGTCAAGATGGCGGCGATATAAAACATGTCACTGAGGTTCCTTTTGGTAGTAATACCTCTGTACCAAATTTCGTTCCATTCGGTTGCACCGTGTTCGAATTAATAGGGGGAATCGATTTTCACACAAAGATGGCCGCCATCCGCAAACTATTACGCTGATGACCTATTAGTTTGGTCAAAGGATGCTCCCCCCATAAAGGTATGTTGTTGCAAAATTTGGTGGAGATCGGGTGATTAGGTTAGTCGTAATTTGATTTAAGCTTTGAACATTTTTGTGGCCGCCATTACGTTTCCGTCAAGATGGCGGCGATATAAAACATGACACTGAGGTGCCTTTTGTTAGTACTACTTCTGTACCAAATGTTGTTCCATTCGGTTGCACCGTGTTCGAATTAATAGGGGGAATCGATTTTCACACAAAGATGGCCGCCATCCGCAATCTATTACGATGATGACCTATTAGGTATGTTGTTGCAAAATTTGGTAAAGATCGGATGATTAGGTTAGTCGTAATTTGATTTAAGCTTTGTACATTTGTGTGGCCGCCATTACGTTTCCGTCAAGATGGCGGCGATATAAAACATGACACTGAGGTGTCCTTTGCTAGTGCTACCTTTGTACCAAATTTCGTTCAATTCGCATTCACCGTGTTCGAATTGATAGGGGGGGACAGACATTCAGAGTACACACACTCACACACACACACACGCACACTCACACACACACACACAGACTCACACACACACATACACACACACACAGACTCACACACACACATACACACACACACACACACACAGACAGACACACTTTTTTCGCCCTGTGTTGATCTCATAAGTCTACTTTCATCTTTTGCAAAAATCGAAAGTAGGCTAATAAACAGTAAAGGAGCACATGATGTCAGGTCAACACGACTGATTATATGGGATGAAGCACCAATGGCTAACTTGCATGCCCTGATGTGCTTTAATAGACTTTTGCAAGACATCATGGGTAATTCCATCTCTTTTGGAGGGAAAGTTATTTTACTAGGTGGAGATTTTAGACAAGTTTGCCTGTTGTTCCGCATGCTTCCAAACAAGCTGTTATTCAGAACTGCATTAAATTTTATCCTCTTTGGTGAGAATTTAAAATATTTAATCTATTTAAAAATATGCGAGCAGGACCAGAAGAATTAGACTTCGCTAATTTTTTGCTGAAAATTGGTGATGGAAATTACCCTTCCGTGAATCAGGAATCGACAGAGCAATCTGTTATTGATTTACCACCCTCTGTCATCGTGAAACCAGACATCGTCTCTGAAATTTACGGGAATAAATTTCAGTCACCAGAAGATGCTATAAGTTTCTCCAAAATTGCCATTCTTGCCCCTAAAAACGAACATTGTGATCAAATCAAATCTAAAGTTATAGATCTTCTACCCGGAACGGCCAGAACGTACATCAGTGTAAATAACATAATTACTGAAGATGAAAATGAAACTCTCCACTTTCCCATAGAGTTACTGAACAGCTTAGAATTAAGTGGCTTGCCTCCTCATGTCCTTAACTTAAAACCTGGAGCGATTGTAATGTTATTATGAAACTTAAATACTACACAGGGGCTTCTAAACGGAACAAGATTAATTGTGCGAAAAATGCAAGACAGTTGTTTAGATCTTGAAATCATTACAGGGTGAAGTGTTGGACAAATAGTTCTGCTTTTTTTTTCTTCCCAAAAACCTTTCATCTGTTCACTGTGTGCCCTCTTCTCGTCATCTGTCCATTTACGCCTATTTGTTTTGTATTGTGATCTAAATTCAAATTTAAGGTTTCTGATTTTTAGCCTACTTTCGATTTTTGCAAAAAATGAAAGTAGACTTATGAGATCAACACAGGGCGAAAAAAGTGTGTCTGTCTGTGTGTGTGTATGTGTGTGTGTGAGTCTGTGTGTGTGTCTGTGTGTGTGTGTGTCTGTGTGTGTGTGAGTGTGTGTACTCTGAATGTCTGTCCCCCCCCCTATCAATTCGAACACGGTGAATGCGAATTGAACGAAATTTGGTACACAGGTAGCACTAGCAAAGGACACCTCAGTGTCATGTTTTATATCGCCACCATCTTGACGGAAACGTAATGGCGGCCACACAAATGTTCAAAGCTTAAATCAAATTACGACTAACCTAATCATCCGATCTCTACCAAATTTTGCAACAACATACCTTTATGGGGGAGCATCCTTTGACCAAACTAATAAGTCATCAGCGTAATAGTTTGCGGATGGCGGCCATCTTTGTGTGAAAATCGATTCCCCCTATTAATTCGAACACGGTGCAACCGAATGGAACGAAATTTGGTACAGAGGTAGTACTAACAAAAGGCACCTCAGTGTCATGTTTTATATCGCCGCCATCTTGACAGAAACGTAATGGCGGCCACACAAATGTTCAAAGCTTAAATCAAATTACGATTAACCTAATCATCCGATCTCTACCAAATTTTGCAACAACATACCTTTATAGAGGAAGCATCCTTTGACCAAATAACTAGGTCATTAGCCTAATAGTTTGCGGATGGCGGCCATCTTTGTGTGAAAATCAATTCCCCCTATTAATTCAAACACGGTGAAACCAAATGGAACGAAATTTGGTACACAGGTAGCACTAGCAAAGGGCACTTCAGTGTCATGTTTTATATTGCCGCCATCTTGACAAAAACGTAATGGCGGCCACACGAATGTTCAAAGCTTAAATCAAATTACGATTAACCTAATCATCCGATCTCTACCAAATTTTGCAACTACATACCTTTATGTAGGGAGCATCCTTTGACCAAACTAATAGGTCATCAGCCTAATATTTTGCGGATGGCGGCCATCTTTGTGTGAAAATCGATTCCCCTTATCAATTCGAACACGGTGAAACCGAATGGAACGAAATTTGGTACAGAGGTAGCACTAGCAAAGGGCACCTCAGTGTCATGTTTTATATCACCGCTATCTTGACGGAAACGTAATCGCGGCCACCCAAATGTTAAAAGCTAAAATGTAATTACGACCAACCTAATAATCTAGTCTCTACCAAATTTTGCAACACCATATCTTTATGTGGGAAACATATTCAGACCAAACTGCAAGAACATTAGCCCAATAGTTTGCTGATGGTGGCCAAGTATGTGTGCAAATCGATTCCCCCTATCGATTCAAACACGGTGAAACCGAATTGAACGAAATTTGGTACAGAGGTAGCACTAGCAAAGGGCACCTCATATTCATGTTTAATATCCCTATAGCATGTTGTATTTCAACAAGCTACTACAACCAACATTCAATCATACTCCTTGAAAAGGACAAAGAGTTATAACAATACCCATGCATTTAGGAGAAAGTAGGCTATATGTTCTTTACTGAACATCTTGTCTTCTCTACAAATGCTGCGGTCGTGAATGTTTTCTATGGTGATATGTAATTGTTGTATGTCTTCCACAGTTTCTTTGTACCAAGAAGTACCCAAGAAATTACGGTGAATACTCTTTTAGTCAGTCTGGTGTCGTTCTTTCTGGCGATATGTTTAAAGAACTTAACTCCGCTTTTTCTGATGAGTGTCGTGATATATTCAGTGTTTCTGTGTAATTCTTTTGTGGATCTCTTTTGCCAGAAATTATTAAATTTTGTTTCTTCTAGTATGTGAAGTATCGTTCTATCGTTACCGTATCATTAAACTCAGTAAACGTCTACTCCTCCACGCTATAGTGGAGATAATACAGGACTATCGTTGATACTTGGTGGTTCCCTGTTTTGCGAAAGGACGTTCGTTAGCCTTGCCTTGCCTGGCTAACGATTGCAACGCAGATTAGACTTCCATAAAGAACAGGCTTGTTCAACTCTGGCGCATCATATTCCAGTAATGAGTTCCCACTGCCTGGTGCATGTTCATTAACAGTGATGAGAAATGCAGACTTGCACCCATGGATGCTCGACATCAAACGACATCAAAAGTTCAGTATAACGACAGAGGTGGCCACTTACTTTTCTCCAATGCTCCATACAGTTTATAGTCTTTTGAGGTAGCACTAAGGACAGAAATAACAATTTAGGTTTCGAATAATTAAGAACAGACTGCCTTCCGCAGAAAGTAAGTTCCGTTTGATAATGAAAACCAAACGAGTACTGATATTACCCTTTCTTGAATTGATTGCCGGCGGTGGACATGGGAACTATTCTTTGTTTACTTGGGTCACTTGTCAGCCAGTTTCATTGACAGGTACAGTTGCGCGAGTAGGATTTATTATTATTTGGCGTATGGCACATAAAACATTAAATGATCACATACATGATGTTCTATATAATAGTTACAGCTATTGAAACATAACTTCCTACATATATGTATATACAAATATTCATGTTCTTTATGTAGCATACAGTATCAGTTGTTACAGTTAAAAAGTCCTTGAAGTCCTCACAATATGCATGGTTTGGGCACTCGGTCACTAAGTGATGAATTGTCTGTTCCTCTGCACCACAGTCACATTTTGATGACGGGACTATTCCCCACTTGTGGAGAGCGTCTGCACATCTTCCATGGCCAGTGCGGTTATGATTGAGGGCTGTCCACACAGAGCGAGGTTGATCAAATCCTGGTGGCATTTCCAGGATACAGGGCATGCTACGACATCGTTCAGGGCAGTGTTGTTGCCAATTTTGGCTCCATGAGAGACGAATGTTGAACTTCTCTTCTGACTCAGCTCCAGTAGCCTCAATCATCGTCTAACTGTTCGTGGCGACATGAGCTTCTGTGACGCTTATCTGACGCAATGCTGCTTGACTTAGATGCAGACTGCACTCTAGGGGCAGCTGACCTCGTAGTTCCGCCCTTTAAAACAACAATAACTACCAACTACTAGACTTCACTCTGTCATCGCTGTGACCTCCGCTTCGCCCCGCGGGGCTCATGCTACAATAAACATAAACGCTGGTGCAGTCACTCTCAGCGGCAATCAAATCTTGAATACAAACTATTTATTCCGAAACATACTACAAATCGTCAACTATATTTCTACAGTGATGTCTTTCTCTATAGGACGGAACCTAGCAGAGGTCGCGTGGTGGGTAGGCCATTGTGTGTAGCAGCGTGTTGAGCGAGGCACTGTTGCTAGCAGCAGAGTAGTGCCCAACTACAGTGAGGTTCTTCTCTATAGCACGGAATCTCCCAAGGTCCGCGTCACGGATGGCACTGTGTGCCAGCGTGTCAAGCAAGGCATGACTGCTAGCAGCAGCGTAGCGCCCAACTAGCTTAACACATTAGGCTACACTCTTTTATGTATTTAAAAATCATCATTACCAACATGAATTCCAGAGGGGAGCGTGATGGCGCAGTGGCTTAGCTGCTCGTCTTTCACCCGGACGGCCGGGGTTCAAATCCCGGTGACAGCGGGTTGGAATTTTCACCTGAAAAATCACGTAGCGTCAGGAAGGGCATCCGGCCTTAAATCTCTGGCCAAAATCAAAAAGAGCCTGGTTGGCTCCGGCGACCCCAATTAATTGGGAAAAGCCGAAGAAAGACAGACTTACATGAATTCCAGAGTAGTTGCCGGAAATACTGTCCTTCATTTTCCAGACACACATTGCGCTAACGTACGAAGTTTTAGTACACTCGCGGTAATTCATTTTGTATTAGTGCAGTTATTTCGTTCTCGAGGGACCCCAGAGTTCACGGATTGTTTCTGTATACATTTTGTTGTTGTCGTTGTTTTAAGGGGTGTAACTACGAGGTCATCTGCCCCTGTATACATTTTGATTGAGGTTCCCCCACAAGTATAAATCGCATGGCGCTGAAACTTACGAACACATTTACTGAAAGACTTCTTCTTGAGAAAATAAATTTCCACTAAGGAGTGTCGATGTTTTCTTCTATACCTAACCATGTTCACGGGATACGGGATAGCCTACAGTACTTCACCACAAGTCTTAATTATCTCAACTAATGTATCTTGCCAGCTGCATTTATGTAATCAATGATATGACAGCAATCGGTGCTTCCCGACCCACTATTGTGTAATTGGTAGATGCTAGTCATCTGGCAGTAACTGAAAGCTCTCCTCCCGTCACACGGCCCCGGTAAGGTTCCGTTCTACAGTGAAGGATCTCACGGTATCTTGTACACTAAATTACCGTTGTATTTCGTAAATTAAATTGAAAGCTGTACTGTACCCGTTCTTTTTAAAGGACAGGGTGTTTATATATGTATCTCATTGCATAGGTTATTTTGTTTAATCTGGACTTTCATTAATTCGTACAACCTAGAGCTGCAATTAGTCTGCATTAATGAGGCTCTGCTGTACTTTAAAAAGTTAAAACATTGCAGCGATCATTAACCTTCCGTCGGGCGCAACTGATCTGACAGGCTCACGTGTTAATTCTTATTTTGTCTTCGTATTTCGTGGGGTCGGAACTGCTTCCTCATTTTCAGTATCAACCACTTTCAAGCCCATTTCGGCCAGTTTGTCAATCACCCTCCATATGTGGTGTTGTTGCAAATGACAGTGATCTACCACGCACATTGCGCCTGATCGTGCACCACTTTGTAAAATGCTAAGAATGTATTCACTATTGTACCAAAACTGATTATTGTAATGACTACTATCACTGTGGGTTACGTAAAAACAATCAAGTTGGCGTTTTTACCTTTGAAAATGAGAAGGAATAGTGGAAAAACAGAATTTCTGAAGGAACCCTAATCACACATAAAAATCATTCTTCTTATGATAATCTTTATGCAAAGATGTATAGTTTAAAGAGCAAATATTTAAGTACAGTGTTCGCATTATATCTCTAGCTTGCCACGGTGGGTGAGTGGTCAACGTGTCGGTCTACTAACCCCAAGCTTGCAGGTTCGCTTTTGGCCGTGGTAGGTGATTTTTGAAAGGCGGCAAAAATTACGGCACCATGTCATACGATGCTGGCATGTCAAAGAACCCTTTTGAATTTAGCAGGAGGTGTTCATAATGGCCAAATTAATCTCGGGAGTTTCCGCCAACGCAAAGTTACTAATTTCTCTACTATAAAGCGCTATAGTGTTCAAGGAGCTTAGATATCTAACCTCCTTGACTTTCATAGTGAACAACGAAATTTGACATGCAAGCTACCCTTTGGGTGTCAAATAACAAAGCTTGCACCCGGCACCCGAGGACATACGATATTATTATTATTATTATTACTATTTTGTATCTCTGCCGGTGAGGACCGTTATATTTCTGAGAATTCGAGTCTTCAACTCCTCTACTCCTATTCATAAGACATTACCCCACAGTGTGGGGCTCTGGAGTTCTGACGGCCGACTTAGCATAATGCACTCGCCACACTCATTAGTGCTTGATTGTGTGCCAATTTGAGAAATGCCTTTGGTGTGGCTAGTACAGTCGGTATACCTTTCCTGGAAGTAATGACGTAGCTCACCGGCAGTGATATAATGCGAACACTGTATTATAGAAGTTTTCTTCATCAAATATTGTACATTATTTTATTCTGATTTCTTTAAGTGTGTCTCACAGGCTCCTTGCGTCCACTGCCGCTATATTTAACATTGCGCCCGACGATAGGTTAATCATGAATGCCAGCAACATTGGTGATTATTTCAATGATGACTTCATTATTTTCAAACAGAAAATGATGAAGCATTTTGAATATGTTCGCTTTGCGAATGGCTTTTTATTTGTGTTTCATTCCCTTCACGTTTGAATCGTAAATTCAGTTAGATTCTGATTTGTCTGATGTTTATGCCTGCAGCAAGATCACGGTAATTTAAATTACTTATATTGATTGTATTTATAACCGATTTAACTTTTCTAATTTCATATAAATGTTTTAGTAACGAACGTATTCGTTCTTTTTCCGTGTAACCGCACTACTATTGTAGACCGTTGACTGTGTGTGGATTGGCCAGTTCAAGTCACCTGGTATCGCCTTGTGCTAGTCTACGAGTCGAGAATTCCCTCGAACGTACTGATGATGCCACGTTTCATCTACCATTTTACCTGTCGTCTGAGCGTGCTCTTCTCTTACTCCTGTCTACAGTACTCTCTGCAACAACTAAATACTCTCCACAACTACTTGAGGCTGTATGTGCTACTCACCATTTCTCTACCTTAGAGCTTCGCCGGAACTTCAGCATGATCGTCTAGTACACCTCTGCAATTTAATTAACAGTGATGAGAAATGCAGACATGCACCCGTGGATGCTCGACATCAAACGACAGTATAACGACAGAGGTGACCACTTACAATTCTCCGATGCTCCATGCAGTTTATACTAGCCTTCTGATGTGGGACTGAGGACAGAAATAATGATTTAGGTTAAAACAATTAAGAAAAGACTGCCTTATGTGCTCTAAGGGTAAATACGTAGCTCTTGCAGAAAGTAAGTTCCGTTTGATAGGCCTAAAGAAAACCAAACGAGTACGGTATTGATTCAGATAAACTATTATTCCGAAACAAACTACAAATCGTAAACTATCTTTCTACAGTGATGTCTTTCTCTATAGGACGGAACCTAGCAGAGGTCGCGTGGCGGGTCGGCCATTGTGTGTAGCAGCATGTTGAGCGAGGCACTGTCGCTAGGTATAACTCAACTGGTTTAACGCGGGTGATACCGAACTCCGCTAATGAGTTCTCTCTACGGGGTTCAATTAGGAAAATACTAACTGGAGAAGTTGCCTGAGGCGTGTTTCAATGCCCCCCACTCCAAACTAGACGTCAAGGTAAATATATTTTGGACTGTTTCAACCTGCCCTGATCTTCACTGTCTACTCTTGTTAGCACAAAGACGTATTCGATACTACTCATTAGCAACGTTTGGTATTATTCCAGATTCCTGGTTTTATTTAGCCTTGCACTTGATAAAGATAAGTTTCAGTTATTTTCTTTGTGTTTCACTGTTACTATTTATTTTATTATTATTATTATTATTTTACTATTAATTTGTATGTTGTGGCTTCGTCAACATGCAGGTTTAGCCTGCATTATGAGCTTTAACACGATATCTTGGGAACTAAAATGCTTATATGTATTCTGCTACAAAATAAGGTGCATTCGTAAATGAATTCCTTGTTGATGGAACACCTCTACTTTTAGCCCCGTTGGGACAACTCAAACTTACAACATTTATAGTTTCCTATAACTCTCAATCGTGCACTTCTATGACTGCACATGTTAACATGTTAGTTACATAGATGAGGCTATATCTGCGGAAACTCCAGGGGGTCCAGGTGTACGCAGCTATCAGTTAACTCATGGCTTAACCAACATTTCAGGAGAGGTTGCCTACCCCCACTCTCTTCCTAAACCCATTAGCGTGAGCTGACAGGACTGTTTGGGCTTAACCTAATTAGCGGAGTTCGACCATCCCGTTTAACGCATTAGGCTACACTTTTTGAAGTATTTAATAATCATCATTACTTACATGAATTCCTGAACCGACAGTAGTGGCTACGCTGGCTAACGCGCAGCATTAGGTCATGGGGCCAAGCTCTCTGCTGACTCGGTAGACGTGTGGGTTCGAGCCCCACCGTCAGCCGTCCTTGAAATGGTTTTCCGTGGTTTCCCCATTTTCAACACCAGGCAAATGCTGGGACGGTACCTTCTGACAGGCCACGGCTGCTTCCTTCCACATCCTTGCCCAGTTTCATTCTCCATCATTCATTTCATCTCTCAATAACTCCTCTCATGAGATTGGCGTCAGGAAGGGCATCCGGCCGTAAAAACCATCGCCACAAAGACTTCCATCGCATCTCATCCCCGACCCCGTTGGAAAACGGGAATAATAAGGGGTAGACATACATACATACTTACATGAATTCCTGAGTAGTTGCCGAAAATGAAAAAAAAATCCACAGCCTGATTCCAGTCGACCGACCGGGTCAGGGAATGGAATGAATGAAGCCCCCATCTAGTGGCGAGGATATGAACTGTGCCGGCTGCAAAAGCCTGTCGCACTTCCCTGGGGCAATGATTAAATTAATGACAGATGAAATGAAATGATAGTGGAGAGTGTTGCTGGAAAGAAATTGTGACAGGGAAAACCGGAGTACACGGAGAAGAGCCTGTCTGCCTCCACTTTTTTAGGCACAAATCTCACATGGAGTGACCGGGATTTGAACCACGGACCCAGTGGTGAGAGGCCGGCGTGCTGCCGCCTAAGCCACGGAGGCTGAGTTGCCGGAAAAACTGTCCTTCATTTTCTAGAAACACTTTGCACCAACGTACGAAGTTTTAGTTCCCTCGCTGTAATTCATCCTCAATGATATTCTGTATCGGTGCAGTTATTTCGTTCTCGACAGCCTCCAGAGTACGTGGATTGTTTTTGTATACCTTTTGCTTAAGGTTCCCCTACAAGTAAACATCGCACGCCGCTGAAACTTACAAACACAATCACTGAAAGACTTCTTCTTGAGAAGATAAGTTTCCACTAAAAACAAGAAGTTCCGTGACGAACTAAAGAGCCCACTTTTCTTAAAATTTAAGATTCATGCCCATGATTAATCTAAATGGATCTATCTAGAATAATGACGAAATTAAGTTGGTAATATCGACACTTCTAATTAGTTCGAAATACTGTATACCTGGCATAATGTAGCCTAATAGAGAACTACAGTTAGCAGCCCTGGTGACTGAATATATTCTTAGTTACATCTCTTAAGCTACGGAATACAAAATTTGGTTGAAGTCCAATGGATAGCATGGACGTTCCATGCAGTTAAACATTGCATCTAACAGCGCGCGTAAAATCATGTTGACATCAATGACATACATGTATTGGTCAGAAATAATCTGAAATAATATGATCTATTGTTGTGTCAATTTAGAATGAAATCCATTAGTTAGTAGAGAAGTTACATGCATTTTAAAATTGGACCTATCAGCAGGCTTAGAATCACGTTGGCAGCACTGGCGTAGGCCTATATTAGTTACTCCAAATTAATCTAGAATGCCAGGTACTATACGTGCGCAAAGTTTAGAGCTATTCGCTTGCATACTTTCTGATATATTGATATTAGGGTAACAAAAATAGAGAGAGTATTTATTAACAGTTGGCAGCCCTGGTTGCACCTAAATATACGCATAGTCATATCTGTTATGGTACACATAACACACACGAAATTCGGTTGAAATCCAAATGATAGTATAGAATTTACGTGTATTTAAAGTTGGACCTCTCAGCAGGCTTAGAATCATGTTGGTAGCACTGACGTATATAAGTTACTCCAAATTAATATAGAATGCCAGGTACTATGCGTGTGCATAGTTTAAAGCTGTCGGCTTGCATACTTTCTGATATATTGGTATTTGGATAAAAACAATAGGGAGTGCATTTAGTAACAGTTGGCAGCCCTGGTGGCTCTTAAGAATATGCTCATTCATATCTGTGTATGTACACATAGTACATACGAAATTTGGTTGAATTCCAATTGATAGTGTAGAAGTTGTATGCATTTAAAAATTGGACCTATCAGCAAGCTTATAATCATTTTGGCAACACTGCCATGTATGGCCTCCTGGAAATTAAACTGCAATATTATTATCTATACGTGTGCCAATTTTGAAATAGCTCCCATTCATGCCTTCCAAGATATCCAACATGGAGCTCAAATTTCGATTGCGATTTTTCAGCAGTTGGTAGCACTGGCATCATTTTCAAATATGGCCGTGAGATATTCAGGTGTAGATCTTGACTCCTACCAAATTTTGTTTCGATTGCTCCAGCCGTTTAGGAGTTGATAGGGGGGGGGGGGGACACACACACACAGCCAGACAGACAGACAGATGGACAGACAGACAGACAGACAGACACACATTTGCTCGATCTCATGTCTCCTTTTTCCTAATTTTTGCAAAATGTGTAAAGTAGGCTAAAAATTCATGTTTTCTTCTATACATAACCACGCTGAACGTCTTTTCCCAAGACCATGAGGTCAAACCCGACCGAAGTCGTGGGATTTTATAAGAGCGTTAAAAATCCCTCAGTATGCCTTCCTTTGGAAGGGAAGTAAAGCCAGCGGGTCCATGCCACACATTTATGGCATGTAAAAGAATCTTGCACTAACTTCAATTGTGTGAAGCAAACTTTGTACAGGGCCATTACCTATGTGCTCCCTGATAAACACGGCAAGCTAATCCGACTGGGACTGGTGCAGATCGCAAGCGCGTGTACCGGGTTCAGTCGGTGTTTGGCACGCAATTTCACACTTTTACACACATGTTCAATAATGTGTACTTTCAGTGCTCATAGGCGATGCTGAAAATGTCCTCCCTCTCTTGTAACACACACCTGACATCTTCTGATGAAGGATTGTCTGTCAACTCTTTTATTATTTACTGAGCCTGTTTCCTTGAATCGTTTAGCGAGCCTCCTAATTGTACTGGCATTAGGCACAGGTCTTCCTGGAAACATGATTCGGAATTTTCGTCTCGTTTCAGAACAAGATTTTCTGCTTTTCATATACGAATTATGGATATACACACGTTCGCGCAATGTGAATTGATGTCTAGGCACGACCAACAATCACAGTTATCACAATACTCACTAAACGTGTAACACAAACGTCTAAGCTTTGTAGATACACGTCCATATGAATGACAAAACACGTGTGAACTAACGATAAGAGTCAGCGGAGCGCGCCACCACCGGCTGAACCGCATACGCACGCCCGCGATCTGCGCCAGTCACAGCCGGCTTAGCTTGCCGTGTTTATCGGGGAGCTCATAGATAATGACCATGTAGGTTAGATTTGATTAATGCTCTTACGTTCCAACGTTCGTCGACAGGTGCTTGTTGCGTTGGCATCTAGTAGCCACATTTATAGCTAGGTGTCGTGGACGGTTGCATTTGGTAGCAAAGGTAGGAACAACTTGAAATTATCGTCTGCAGTCCTTACTTGAATTAAAACAGATAACACACACTAATACAACCTTCACAATTAACACCGGTTTTCAGAAAGATTCTACACACACCCAAATTACACGGGGCTATATGACAGCGTTGTCGCAGCCCCTAAACTAAGGAACCAACCAATCCTCGTTGTTGAAATTTTAGTCACTTAATGATTTTAATGACCCTGGTTAGCTCGCCTCCGCGCAATCTGCGGTACGAGTTCGGTTGGCTGGTGAAGGGCGTTCGTGCCTGGTGGCTGGACGCTGGCCTCGTTCCAGTACAAGAATCTCTCTGTATAATCTATATATATAAAGCACAAAGTTTGTCTGTCTGTCTGTCTGTCTTTCTGTCTGTTATGTATACAAATCTACACCGTTTCACCGATCTGAACCAAAATTTGTATACTTACCCTTTGGAACCCTGCGGGTAACCCTGTCAACATTAAATTTCGGACAGACCACCCCATGCCCTGCATTTAGGCCCTTTTGCACAAATCTACCCCGTTTCACCGATCTGAACCAAAAGTTGTGTATTTAACCTTTGGAACCCTGCGAGTAACACTGTCCACTTGAAATTTCGGACAGACCACCCCATTCCCTGCATTTAGGCCCTTTGGTCCAAATCCACACCGTTTCACCGATCTCAACCAAAATTTGTATATTTACCCTTTGGAACCCTGCGAGTAACACTGACCACTTAAAATTTCGGACAGACCACCCCATTCCCTGCATTTAGGCCCTTTGGTCCAAATCTACACCATTTCACCGATCAGAACCAAAATTCGTATTCTTACCCTTTGGTGCCCTGCGAGTAACACTGTCTGCTTGAAATTGCGGACAGACCAATCCATTCCCTGCATTTAGGCCCTTTGGCCCAAATCTACACCGTTTCACCGATCTCAACCAAAATTTGTATATTTACTCTATGGAACACTGCGACTAACACTGTCTGCTTGAAATTTCGGACAGACCACTCCATTCCCTGCATTTAGGCCCTTTTTGCACAAATCTACACCGTTTCACAGATCTGAACCAAAATGTGTATACTTACCCTTTGGAACCCTGCGAGTAACACTGTCTGCTTGAAATTGCGGACAGACCACTCCATTTCACGCATTTAGGCCCTTTGGCACAAATCTACATCGTTTCACCGATTTCAACCAAAATTTGTATATTTACCCTATGAAACACTGCGACTAACACTTGAAATTGCGGAGAGGCTACTCCATCCCCTGCATTTAGGCCCTTTGGCACAAATCTACACCGTTTCACCAATCTGAACCAAACTTTGTATACTTACCCTTTGGAACCCTGCGAGTAACACTGTCCACTTAAAATTTCGGACAGACCACCCCATTCCCTGCATTTAGGCACTTTGGCACAAATCTACACCGTTTCACCGATCAGAACCAATATTCGGAAACTTACCCTTTGGTACCCAGCGAGTAACACTGTCTGCTTGAAATTGCGGACAGACCACTCCATTCCCTGCATTTAGGCCCTTTGTCCCAAATCTACACCGTTTCACCGATCTCAACCAAAATTTGTATATTTACTCTTTGGAACACTGCGACTAACACTGTCTGCTTGAAATTGCGGCGAGGCCACTCCATCCCTTGCATTTAGGCTGTTTGGCACAAATCTACACCGTTTCACCGATCTGACCCCAATTTTATATACTTACCCGTAGAACCCGACAAGTAACACTGTTCACTTTAAATTTCGGACAGACCACACTATTCCCTGCTTTTTGCCCTTTGGCAGAAAACTACACCGTTTCACCGATCTCAACCAGATTTTACATAATTACCCTTTGGAACTCGACGAGTAACACTGTCCACTCGAAATTTCGGACAGACCACTCCATTCCACGCATTTAGGTCCTTTGGCACAAATCTACATCGTTCACCGATCGAAAACAAAATGTGTATACTTACCCTTTGGAACCCGATGAGTAACACTGTCCACTTTAAAATTTGGACAGGCCACTCCATTCCCTGCATTTTGGCCCTTGACACAAAACTACACCGTTTCACCGATCTCAACCAGATTTTACATAATTACCGTTTGGAACTCGACGAGTAACACTGTCCACTTGAAATTTCGGACAGACCACTCCATTTCCCGCATTAAGGCCCTTTGGTACAAATCTACATCGTTCACCGATCGAAAACAAAGTGTGTATACTTACCCTTTGGAACCCGATGCGTAACACTGTCCACTTGAAATTTCTGACATAGGCCTACCACTCCATTCCCTGCATGTAGCTCAGGAATTCCTCGGGGTTGCCAGCTTCCTAACTCACCAGTCATGAGCCCTTGAGGGTGTACCAGAAGTGGTGGGTCTACACACACCCTGCCTCTTTGAGGGCCTTGAGCAGAAGACAGGAGATATTATGAAAAGGAAAAGAAGGCAGACCCCTCGAAGAATGAGGGTATCAGGAAAGATGAGACAAAGACAATTAAGGCGGGAAATTGAAAGACTCCCTAGCCCTCGGATATCCTATTACAGTCTGGGTCGGAAGAGAACAAGAGTTGACCAAGGGAGGCCGACAGGAAAGATAACTGAAATGAGCCCGGCACCAGGAAGTGGAAGCGATGCCAGACTCAGCTGGGGTTCCGTGGTCGCCAACCCACGTCCCACAAGTTGTGAGACCCTGGGGGGGGGGGTCAGTTGTGAGAATAGCTTGCTGATTCATCGCGAGGTGACTTGAGAGTTACTTTCCAGAGCCCACCGTGTTATCTCCTGCTGTCTATGCTGATGCCAGCACAGGGCCGTTGCGAAACAGTGAGTGATTCCCGGTCAATCTGTATAGGACGGGGAACCCCGAACGTGTGTCATCATATTTCGTCATCATCTGCGATCATCTCAGGTTCGTGCAGCTTCGACCTATATTCTTTGTCTTTGCCGAGCAGTACGCTCTTTCACTAGACGCATCCAGTACAGGCCTAAGCCAGAAAATAAGGTTGAGACTTTGGAAGACATCGAAGCTAGACACCTGAATTACCTATATCAGTTTTAAAATAACACCATGTTCGTTTAGTAGTCATTTTTTCATTACCTTATTATTATCATCATAAGTGCAAATGACCTAGATGTTACGCGCATCATACCAATAATCACCGCCGCATAAAGTCTTTCTCGACTGTGATTTTTAAAATATTTATTTTTGGTTGGTTGGTTCTTAAGTTTAGGGGCTGCGACAACGCGGTCATGTAGCCCCGTGTACTTTGGGTGTGTGTAGAATCTGTCTGATAACCGGTGTTAATTGTGATGACTGTATTAGTGTGTGTTATCTGTTTTTAAATTTAAGTACAAACTGCAACTTAGAATTCTTCAAATAGTTCGTACTTTTGCCGCCAAGCGCCACCGTCAACGACTACTAGGCCAAGTTCGGAACTTAGCTACTAGACGCCACTGCAGTCGGCTCTTGGCAACGGACGTAGGCATCTATGAGCGTTGTTTACCTATCAAATTTAGCTTCACACAGGTGTAATTAGTGGAAGGTTCTTTAACATGCCATAAATCTGACATGGGACCGCCGCTTTACTTCCCTTCCGAAGAAAGGCATACTGACTGATTTTTAACGCTCTTAAAATATCTGACGGCTTCGGCCGGGTTTGAACCCGCTATCTTGGGCATAGAAGCTCAGCATGCTACCAAATACGCCACCGAAGCCGCCATATAGTTATTTTTATTACAGTACATTGTGTACATTATACGTTGAAGTGTCAATTCAATACCGGTAGTAGTTTCCCTTATCATCCTCATCATAAGAGCAAATGACGTACAGTAGATGTTACGCCCATTACACCATTAATCACCACACACAATAAGTCTTCCTCGCCTGTGAATTTTGAAATATGTATTTCTATTACGGTAGTTTGTAAGTTTGACGTGTCAATTCAGCAGTAGTTTTTATTATCATCCTTATCAAAAGGGCAAATGACCTAGATATTACTCCCTCATTGTCTTTGGGGGCAAATGACTTAGATTTTAAGTCCATTATATTTCTAAGGAGACCTTAAAACATTATCATCAATCCACCGGGCGAAGCCGGGTACTACTGCTAGTATAATATAATATTGCTCTACTCTTTAATTAAGCGCATTAATGCCTCATAAGTAGGGCTCGGATTTTTAGGTGCTAAAAATCGGGAAAATATTTATTTTTTATGTATTAAAAATACCTGAAATATGTTACAAAAAAGTAAAAATATTAAATTATAATTTAGTTTATTAATGTGATTATAAACAATATGCAGTATTCACTGACTGCTGAAGCATTACAATACACAACGAGATACATCTTCAGGTTGTCCATCACAAATGACCGACGATAATCACGAAACTGCGCCAATATGTTCCTTGCCCTCGAGGTGTGGTGTAACTTGTGATCGCTGTTCAGCCTTGATTGCTTTCCCACATGATTGACAGAACAGAACACCCCCATCACAAGTAAAATTAGCTTTAAATTCTGCAACAGACGATAACTCGTAGTTATTTTACTTTAGGCTTCGTAGTACTGCCTTACATTTCACAGTGCCAGAATTGAACTGCATTTGAGTGAAGCTGATTCCAGGTAGCTGGGGGGAGGGGGGGGGGGTCTATTATGTGGTGCAATATGGCTATGGACAAGGAAATCTCCGGCTTCCACAGTGAGTGGCACGGGGCAAACTGCATGAAGTTTAGATAGCTCACAGGTTCTTCCCCGTTGAAGTAGCACAGAACGAATTGCAATAAACAGAAAGATCTAGCATAATGATTTTAAAAATGTAAATATTATGTATTGTATGTGCTAATAAGTGAAAAGCAAGAATGTATGTATTTACATAAAAAATATTTATTTACCTAAAAATCCGTGCCCTACTCATAAGACTTAAAATTGCCAAACTGACGAAACCCTAAGCTCATGCTACTACAATGATCCACCAACATCAAGTGCAGACTGTACCGCTATCTCCTGAAAAACAGATTGCGTAATACCATTGACAACTCGTAGTTCATACACCTATTAATACCCGCGACTAGGGCTCGTCAGAAGTTTTATACCGTGCACACATGGTGAGACAGGTTGTTATCCAACACTAGGGGAAACTGTAGACCACAGATATTATCACACTCATCAAACAGAGTATGTTCTAAACATTTCCCTCAACTTTTCTTTTTACGGCGTTCCCTGCATTTATAACTTCCCACTTACCACAGCTGATTCAGGTCTACAGCTTCTGTACAGTGTGAGGTAGTATTATAAACTAGATCGCGTTTATCTCAACGTCGAACTGAGTTATTTCAGCCGAAATACAAATCTGATTACCCCTCCCCCTAGTCATAACTTACAGGATGTGTTCACATGAACGTGCTTTATTATTCCAGCCAAGCTCTTGCTGGATGGATTTTACCCGTTAAGCTGCTTGCTCATAAAGCTATGGATTATGTATGCACCCACTGCTAAATACAAACCATGCGAGGTATAATATTTATGTTTTACCATTATATTTAGGGCTGTTAGTTTAAAATGGAATAATAACACCATGCACTCTCATATATAGACCTTTTTTTCTCCTCATATTATATATTACGATTTTTTAATGTTCACTTTTATAATTTATACCTTTCAGTTTTGAAAACAGAGAACAGTATTCATACATTATAATAATAGGACAGCATAGTAAAAGTCTGGCCTTTGTTAGGAGTAGCCATGTGACTTGGGTTTCTATGTGAGGGATGGATTTTATTACTTCTACCAAGCCATTGGTAACAAGATTGCAGAAGATCATTTTTATAGTCTAGTTTCGTATAACGCAACACAACCATTTTTATGACCTGGTCCCATAAAAACGCATCATCTTTTGTCTCTCTCTCGCTCACACACAAACAGACGTTCTTCTCTCTCACTCTTGTGTGCTCTTTACGGGTGAGCTGCTTATAATACCTCTCTCTCTCTCACTCTCTCTCTCTACACATGTTCGTGCATGTGTTGTACAAAGGGAGAGGATATAAAAAAATGGTATAGTGTTAAATATAGACGAGGATAGGAGGGGAAGAGAAATGACTGGATAAATGAATGGGCGAAGAGGTGGGAAAGAAGCAAGAATTAGGAATAAGAGAATCTCTCTCTGTCTGTCCTTATATTATACGAGTGTTCTTCTTTGGCGTTTATTGCTGTGTCTATGCCAGTGCGTACGTAAATTAGGGCTCATTATTATTATCATTTTTCTGTCCGCTCTTTTGGCTTTCATTTTGCGCCTGTGTGCACTAAAATACGAGACTAGTCTCGCGTGGACATAACTTGCACTGGTGTCACAACTAACTCTCACGATGCAAATCATGCCACGCCACGCCACCGGCCAGCCGGCTGCACATTCAACACGTGGAGGTCATCTTAAGGGGACATGCTACTTCAGAGCTACGCTATTTACATGAACTTATCATTAGGCCTCGGATTTTTAGGTGCTAAAAATCAGGAAAATATTTCCTATTTTTATGTATTAATAATACGGTACCTTAAATATGTGACAAACAAGTAAAAATATGTAATTATAATTTAGTATATTAATGTGAATATAAACAATATGCAGCACTCACGAATGCAATTTATTCTATATCTCACTGACTGCTGTAGCGTTATAATACACAACGAGATACATCACAAATGACCGACGATTATCGCAAAACACTCATTCTGAAGGCGCGTAACTGCGGCAATATGTTTCTTGCCCTTGAGGTGTTGTGTAATTAGAGAACGCTGTTCAGCCTTGATTGCTTTCTCACATGGTTGGCAGAACAGAATGCCCCCATCAGGAGTAAAATTTTCTTCAATTTCTGTCACAGACGATAACTTGTGGTTGTTTTTACCTTAGGCTTCGTAGAACTGCCTTATACTTCGCAGTACCAGAAATGAACTGCATGTGAGTGTCACTGGTTCCAGGTAACTGGGGGAGGGGGACGTCTAGCACGTGGTGCAATATGGCTATGGACAAGGGAATCCCCGGCTACCACAGTGAGTGGCACGGGGCGACAAGTTAAGAATAACACAGTTGCAAGCTAACATACTCTCTGCATGAAGATTAGATAGCTCACAGGTTCTTCCACGTTGAAGTAACACAGAAAAAACAAGATGTTCAGTAAAGAACATATAGCCTACTTTCTCCTAAATGCATGGGCATTGTTATAACTCTTTGTCCTTTTCAAGGAGTATAATTGAATATTGGTTGTAGTAGCTTGTTGAAATACAACGTGCTATAGGGATATTAAACATGAATATGAGGTGCCCTTTGCTAGTGCTACCTCTGTAAAAAAAGTTCATTCAATTCGGTTTCACCGTGTTTGAATTGATCCGGGGAATGGATTTGCACACATACATGGCCGCTATTTGCAAACTATTGGGCTGATGACCTTGTAGTCAGTCATAAGATGCTTTCCACAAAAAGGCATGTTGTTGAAAAATCCGGTAGAGATCAAATTATTAGGATGGTCGAAATTTGATTTAAGCTTTTAACATTTGGGTGGCCGTCATTCCGTTTCCGTCAAGATAGCGGCGATATAAAACATGACACTGAGGTGCCTTTTGCTAGTGCTACCTCCGTACCAAATTTTGTTCAATTCGGTTTCACCGTGTTTGAATTGATAGGGGGAATCGATTTGCACACATACTTGGCCACCATCTGCAAACTATTGGGCTGATGATCTAGCAGTTTGGTCGGAATATGCTTCCCACATAAAGATTTGTTGTTGCTAAATTTGGTAGAGACTAGATTATTAGGTTGGTCGTAATTACATTTTAGCCTTTAACATTTGGGTGGCCGCGATTACGTTTCCGTCAAGATGGCGGTGATATAAAACATGACACTGAGGTGGACTATTCTAGTGCTACCTCTGTACCAAATTTCGTTCCATTCGGTTTCACCGTGTTCGAATTAATAGGGGGAATCGATTTTCACATAAAGATGGCCGCCATCCGCAAAATATTAGGCTAATGACCTATTAGTTTGGTCAAAGGATGCTCCCTCCATAATGGTATGTTGATGCAAAATTTGGTAGAGATCGGATGATTAGGTTAGTCGTAATTTGATTTAAGCTTTGAACATTTGTGTGGCGGCCATTACGTTTCCGTCAAGATGGCGGTGATATAAAACATGACACTGAGGTGCCCTTTGCTAGTGCTACCTCTGTACCAAATTTCATTCCATTCGGTTTCACCGTGTTCGAATTAATAGGGGTAATCAATTTTGACACAAAGATGGCCGCCATCCGCAAACTATTAGGCTAATGACCTATTAGATTTGTCAAAGGATGCTCCCTTCATAAAGGTATGTTGTTGCAAATTTTGGTAGAGATCGGATCATGAGGTTAGTCGTAATTTGATTTAAGCTTTGAACATTTGTGTGGCCGCTATTACGTTTCCGTTAAGATGGTGGCGATATAAAACATGACACTGGGGTGCCCTTTGCTAGTACAACCTCTGTACCAAATTTCGTTCCATTCGGTTTCACCGTGTTCGAATTAATAGGGGCAATCGATTTTCACACAAAGATGGCCGCCATCCGCAAACTATTAGGCTGATGACCTATTAGTTTGGTCAAAGGATGCTGCCCCCATAAAGGTATGTTCTTGCAAAATTTGGTAGAGATCGGATGATTAGGTTAGTCGTAATTTGATTTAAGCTTTGAACATTTGTGTGGCCGCCATTACGTTTTTGTCAAGATGGCGGCGATATAAAACATGACACTGAGGTGTCCTTTGCTAGTGCTACCTTTGTACCAAATTTCGTTCAATTTGCGCTCACCGTGTTCGAATTGATAGGGGAGGGGCAGACATTCAGATTACACAGACTCACACACACACACACACACACACACACACACAGACTCACACACACTCACATACACACACACAGACAGACACACTTTTTTTCGCCCTGTAGTGACCTCATATGTCTAGTTTCATTTTTTGCAAAAATCGAAAGTAGGCTAAAAAATGCAATAAACTGAAAGATCTAGCATACTAATTTTAAAAAAATTATAATAATACCGTATGTCATTTTATGTTCGATGATGTCGAAATGTAAACATTATGTGTCAGAAAACTGTATCATTATGAGGCTCATTATAACACTATTTTTCATTATGAAACAGTTTCTGCCACCAATCATAGCTCAGGAAACAGTTGTTTGACCAATTAGGTGAGGATACCTTCGCGCATTCGCTCAAAATCCAACATGTCTATATAAATTACCGAAAGTGCACCGTGCATATGTTCGCGTAAATAAACTGGCGTATATGAGACTAGAAATAGCATTGTATACACCTTAATATCCCCAACACCAATTTCAACACAGCGCATTGCTTTCAAACGACTTCAGTGACAGTTTGACTGAAAGCAGATGCACATTGGCAGGCTGTAAACATTGCCAAGCACACAGAGCGCATGCGTCGGTCGGTCAGTACACTTGGAAAACAAAGAAATCCTACCCAGCGCTTGCACTCTGATCACAAAATTCTAGTGACTGAATATCAACAGATATTTATGAATATTTATGTTAAAACATATAATACAGTTATAATTATCGTCGAACATAAACAGTCGTAAGCAACTCGCCTATAATGGTAATTAAGCCACTCGTATGGAAATTATAAAACTCGTTTACGCTCGTTTTATAAACATACTCGTGTCTTAATTATTGCCATTATAGGCTCGTTGCATAATGTACTATTATGTGTTAATAGTGAAAAGCAGGAATTTATGTATTTATAGAAATAATGCTTAAAATATGTATTCACATAAAATAATATTTATTTACCTAAAAATCCGAGCCCTACTTATCATCTAAGTGCTTGCAGAAAGTTAAGGGACAGGTATAAATTTCGCTTGAGGCACATTTGTCCCTAGCATTTCAGTCATTATTTTACATGAGGTTATTAGACATCTACATGAAGGGTTTTCATTTAAAATTTCGCTGCTCTAGCTCTGATACTTTTTGAGATGGAATGCTTTACCTCTTTTGTAAGTATGGCTAAAAGAGTCCTGTTTTTCCTACCAAAATGTTTTACAGCATTTCAGTCATTATTTTACATGAGGTTATTAGATATCTACATGAGGGGTTTTCATTTAAAATTTCGCTGCTCTAGCTCTGATACTTTTTGAGATGGAATGCTTTACCTCTTTTGTAAACATGGCTAAAAGAGTCCTGTTTTTCCTACCAAAAAGTTTTCTTTCTCAAAAACTGCTAGTCCTATGGCTAAGACGTTTTTACTGCTGCTTTACTTCAAAACAGCAATCATAAAAATAAAAATGCACCATGGGGAAAGAAATAACTGCTCATTTGGATGGCTCTCAAAAAAACTTTCTTCCCCGGTAATTTTGGCGGCATATATGTACAATTTGGTTCCGCGATAACTTCCGATTGGCAACACTTCGAGAAAGCGCCCTCAGCGGATCCATCACAAACAAGACATGGAGAAAACAACTGCGCAGCCAGACTAGCCCGAATGTATTGAACCCTTGCAAAGAAGCTTATGAGACTCTATTTCGGGGGGTGTAACAGTCCATATCGTAAGTTGTTGTTAAAGCGCTTCATTAACATGCAGGGTAACATATAACAAAATAACATGCAGGAAAAAGTGAAGCCAGGGTTAAAAACAATGAATTTAATAACAAATCACCTAACTATACAAAAGAATTAACAAAACAAACTCCCAAATGACTCCCACTTAATAAAATAAAATATGCCAAAACTAGGCCACATCTCTGGAGAGATTAATTACACGGACAAAGTGTCCTTAAGAAAAACAACAAAAGTGACAATGTATGCGCGCGTGTCGTTCTGCATGCTTCACGATGTGTACAATCGAATGCATGATTCGTCATCATCCAGAATAAACATTCAGACAACGAATCCACATTGCTTAGAGCTAGACAAACGCGGGGAACACTATACAACACTTAAAACTAAACCGACACTTCCTATACTTAAAATATACAACACAATAATTTCCGTGTGAAATTGGAATCAAACTGCCGTAGCAAAAACAATACTTCCTAAAAACTTAGGACTTCTCACACAAATCAACACAAGTAAGTTAACACGTGACCAATAAAAAAAACCACATATGACCGCCGTCAAATTTACAAGTACACTACCACTACCCCACACGGGTGTGACATCCTAAAATTACATGAATTGAGTCATAAACAAGATCACTAGGCTCACAGCCAACATTTACATTATTAACACAAATATCTATCCATACAACATGCAATGATCCGTCACACACATGGCGAACTCCCCAATTAATTATGGTTCCAAAATAACCATCACAATGAACAGGTTTGCTACATGAAAGCTTAAAGGGGCCAGTCGGAACAACAGGACTGCCTATCAAAAATAAGTCACCAGGCGAGACGGGCGATTTGTGGAAATCTGCAAATCTGCCAACCCACGTGTGTATCGAAGAAGCGTGCCCCAAAGCACAATAATACGTGTGTGTCAGAACGAAATATCCCGGCATTTCCACTAGGAAATCCAAGAAATCAGCATATGGACAAGGTACAGCGGTCTCCCTGGAGCACCCTGCCTTTCCATCAAAATACAACAACAACAAAATATGAGGGCGGTAGGACCTCTACCCCTCTTCACGTAGAATCAACACACACCTGACACAATAACACACACAGAAACACACGTATGGGTTTGACAGACACTGAAATAAAAAGACATAAATATTTTCCACTTGCTGGCGCCATCGTTCTACGCCGTGACTAATTAACCTGAAATGGACTCAAAAGAAAATCTATCAAATTTAGAACGAAGGTGTTCTACAATTACATCTTAAATCGTTGCACTTGGCAACCCTAATATGAATAATAACCTGTTCAGCAAACATCTTACAGTAATTACCTCCCTTTTCCTATCACAAATATGAACTTTAATAAAGCACCACTTATCGAATGTAACGGGCTTCGCATTTGCATGGATAAACATCACGTACACGCGCCGTGCACACTAAATATGACTCCAAGAAAAATGAATATACAACAAACACTTTGGCCACGCGCCAACGTACATTTAAAACAATTAGTGTCGGTACAAAGAAAAACACTCGAAAACAAGAAAAGACTAAAATAAACTATTTACAAAGGTTCCCCGGCCAATCTAACTACATAATTCAATAATCAATTGTTGTACGTCACCGTCTCAGCTTGCAGAACATTATGACATCCATCTCAGCCCATTTCCCCTATGGAAATATTAGCACTCCATATTCGTCTTCGTTGAAGCGCCGGACGTCATCCCAACTGCTGACCACATGTTGGACATCTTGATGTAGTCTCCTTGGAAGAAAAGTTCAATGATTATAATTCGACCTGGCTATAATCGCTTGTGGGTTACTAAATTCGCCTACAATTAGTCCTATGCAATTAATTACGAAGACTCCCTAAATATCGCTCACACACGGGCAATACACACATGAAAAATACACTTTAAAATATACATGAAATGCGCACTTCGAGTCCAACGCCACTGGCTCGACAAACAAGTTACAAAGATTGCCTGACTCACAGTCGCTATCTCGCTCGGTAATCTACTACTCTGCTCTGCATGACCTTCGCTCGGGTGAGCGCTAATTAGAATGTTACAAGTCTTGCCCCTAAGAGCTGAAATAGTTGTCTTTAAGATAATATTACACGTTTCAAATCATCACGCACGCTGGCGTGAATTTAGCTCACAAAGCTCACAAAGTAATTGACTTCAAATAATTAAGAGCGTAAAAATTTGCTGCGCAAACTAGCGTGAGTTTAGCTCATCAGAGCTCACAAATAAAATAACTTCAAATAAATCAGAGCGTTAAAATCGTTATACAAACGGCCGTGAAGTTAGCTCACAGAGCTCACGAACAGAAAGACTTCAAACTATATCAGAGCGTTAAAATCGCTATGCAAACGGGCGTGAAGTTAGCTCACAGAGCTCGCACACAGAAAGACTTCAAACTATATCAGAGCGTTAAAATCGCTATGCAAACGGGCGGGAAGTTAGCTCACAGAGCTCGCACACAGAAAGACATCGAGCAGTATCTCGTCGAACAATTTATTAGAAACTGACAGGGTACGGAAGAGTGGGGTGGATTTAGAAAAATTTTCCAGAGTTTTCATCTCACACAGATGGGACTAGTATCAGTCTTCTTCAAATAAATCAAACGTCTCATCGCACTCGTGCGGAGATAATTCCGATCAGCGGTTCTTTAGATAATCAATTCCGCGCGCTTTTTTACCACTGACGCCATCCATCGCGTGATATTGTCGTGGTCTCTCCCGATTGGTTGATTCAATCGTAGGTCGGTTGTAAGTAACTCGTGACTACCCCTTTGTGATTCCAATTCTGGTGCAAGTTGTTACACAATTTGGCCTTGAACTCAAGTTTACCAGGCCGTTCTTCAAGAATAGCCACAAGCTCTCCTTATGTGGCAATCATTGCGACACGCTACCTTGCCTTTATTCTCGTCAACTCCCTCTTGTACTGTCTGGGCTGCAGTAATAATAATAATAAATTATGAATGCTTATTTATCGTAGATCAATAAGGGTTCATTTATCCTCAGCAAGGTTTTGAAATTCGAAGCAAGTAATTGATTTGGATTTCAAAAACAATATCCACAGTAGTAACCACAACATCTCTTTAGTACCTCGCTCAGCTGCTCGAGTGTACAGTCCACTGACCCAATTAGTGTGCGCGCCCCCTCGCCAGAATGTCATTCATACTTCTTCGCTAGGCCTCCCCCTTCTCCTCACGTGATTGCCACTCCTGTCGTCTCAGCTGCTCGTTGTTTACAAAACAAAGCGCTCTCTCTCCTGCGCTCCACGTCCACGTAAATAAAATTTTGCAATATGATTTTGCACACATCATCTTGCTTATTCATCAATTGGTTCTCTTCTGTAATACGGTTTTAAGTTGGCGCTATTAAAAACAGATTTAGCACCAGTGCTCACTTCTTCAAGCCTGTAAGCATTGTTACCCAGATTCTTAATGACACGGAACGGGCCAATAAATTTTGCACAGAACTTGGCAAAGGCTTTGTTTTTGGGGTCAGATATCGGTGGTCTGCGAACCAGCACTAACTCTTGTTCTTGTAGTTCCCGGTGAAACTTCTTTCCTCTGTATCTTCTGAGTCTTCGGTCCGGTTGGTTCCTCATGTGCTCTCTCGTTCGCTGGATTCGCAACTCATGCGCTAATAGTGGATCCCTTGGACATGGAATAATCTTGTCCCAAGACCTCTCTGGCAACCTGTTGTGGTGTACAATTAGTGGGACTTGACCCGTCGACTCGTGCTTAGTGGTGTTCATGCACATCTCGATCTCTCCTACTTTGTCATCCCATTTATTATGATCGTTAGGAATCATTACTCTATAGTATTTAGCAACACAGCGAATCGTTCTCTCGCTCGGATTCCCACAAGGATGACGAATGCTTGAAAATATGTGTTTTATTCCTAGGCTCCCCATACCTTGCCTAAAAACATTGCTCGTGTAATAAGTAGCATGGTCTGATAAAATGGATTCCGGCTTCCCAAGCATCGGAATAACTTTGTTCTGAATTCTACTGAGGACTTGTTTTGATGTCGTCTTTTGGATTGGACATAACACGACCATCTTTGAAAATACATCAACACACACTAGAAGATGTCGGCATCCACGCTTTCCTTTGACTAGAGGGCCAAAACAGTCAATAGCGAGCATCTCGCATGGTTTCTGAGGTAATAGTGGTCTTGGAGGTTGTTTCATAATGAAGTTGTTCGGTTTAGTGCGCTGGCATGCGTCACAAGTTCTTATCACTTCCACAATGGTGAATCGCATCTTAGGCCAAGTAAAAGTCTCCCCTATCGTAGCTTCAGTCTTATCCGTGCCGATATGTGCTAGGCTCTCGTGGACATGCCACGTCAATCCTCTCTGTAGTGATGCTGGAACTAGGATTCGCAGTTTGGTATGATGCTCATCCACGTACTTATGCAACAAGTTATTTAAGTAGTGAAATCTCGCTTCTTTAGCACGGGCTTCTCGGTATTCAGGTGAATCTGGTTGTAATTCCTTCCGGTAGTACTTGATCATCATCATCATCCATGGGTCTGCTTCTTGCTCCTTCCGAATTTCCTTTAATTTCTCCAAAAACTCACGAGCCTTAGGTGTTAGTGTTATACTGTGAACTTCTGCTGTTACTTCGTTCTCGTCCTCCGGATTCCTGCTCAAAGCATCTGGTATGACGTTCATCCTTCCAGGGCAATGCTCTATTGTAATGTCAAACTGCTGTATGTAGATGGACCAGCGCGTAACTCTCTCACTTGCCATCGCCGTCTTGAATAAAAATGTCAGTGCATGGTGGTCGGTTCTAACAATAATGGAATAGCCGTAGATAATCTTACGCCACTGTTGAAGAGAATATAAAATTGCTAGCAGCTCCAGCTCCGTCACGGTGTAGTTCCTCTCATGCTTCCTCAATTTACGACTCGTAAATGCCAAATACGATCTCTTCTTGGGTTCTTCAGCGTCCTCTTGGTACAGCATAGCACCGATTCCAATCAATGAAGCATCTGCTTGAATAATAAATCGCTTCTCAAAGTCCGGGTATCCAAGCTTCACACAGTTTTCCAATAAATCTTTCGTGGCTCTAAAAGACCTGTCGCACTCCTCGTTCCATGACCATCGATTTGCCTTCTTTAACATCTCTTGCATAGGTGCTACTGTTTCTGTGTATCCAGGGCAATTTTCTTTGAAGAAACCTGTCACTCCCAAAAATGCTCTTACATGCTTGACTTTAGTTGGTGTGGGAAATTTCTTGATAGCATCAATCTTGGCTGGATTAGGTCTCACGCCCTCAACATCAATTATATGCCCCAAATATAGAATCTCGCTCTGGCAAAAATGTGATTTCTTTAGATTAATTTTGAAGTTCATGGTTCTCAAGTTATCCAGAAGTTTATTTAAGTTTATCAGGTGTTCCTCCATTGTTTCAGATGCAATTAATATGTCGTCAACATATCTCGTGGTGAAGCTCTTGACCTCCTCAGTCAGATTCCTATCGAGTGCTCTTATCAGTGCACATCCAGCAGTTTTCACGCCAAAGGGCATTCGAGACCAGATATAGCTTTGGTTGTCGAATAAAAATCCCGTCAACAGTTGAGATTTTTCTTCAAGTTCAAGATGGTGGAAACTATTTGTCAAGTCGACACTCGAATATATCTTCTTCCCACGGAAGCCTTTCAAAACATCTTTGATCCTAGGTGCTTGGTCATGCTCAACTAGCAGTTTTCTGTTCAAAACTCGCGCGTCTAGGCATAGCCTAATTGATCCATTTGGCTTGGCCACAGCCAATATTGCGTTCAGATACGGGGTTGCTGCTTTCCTTATCATGCCAGATTCTAATAAATTAGTAATAATGTCCTTCACCTGAGCAAAATGTTTCTCTGGGATCGGGTACAATTTACTTTTAAATGGGGTCCAGTCTGTAACTTGCATGGCATATTGAAAATTTAAAACTTTTCCAGGTACGGTGTCAAAAGCTCCTTTATGTAATCTCAAAATTTATTCCAGTTTTCTTCTATCAGGTTCCCCAACTATGGCCTCCTTAAGTCGCTCCTGAAGTAGAATTTCAAATTTAGTTCCGCTAATTTCTTCTTCCGCCAAATGTACCCAAAGTTCCTGCGAAATATCTCGGCTGTCAATCTCCACCACTGCTGTCTGGCTTACTCGCTCCTCCGTCAAGTTCTTATCTCTAGCCTCATTAGTGCATTCTTCAACGACCCAAGTATTCGCCTCTCTCTCTAGTGGACTCTCTTCCATGTTTAAACCAACGTGATCCAACCCCTCAACTTGTTTGAAACTTACAGTGTTGTTATGTAAGTCAATTACAGCATGAAAATCACAGATGAAGTTGGCTCCCAAAATTATGTTATAGTTCATCTTCGGTATGACAATGAATGTTTGCGAAAAAGTGTGGTTCAATATTTCCAGGTCTAAATATGCTTGCTGTTTACAATTGATGGTCTTGTCAGGAATGACTCCTCTGACTTTCATTAGTGGTACAGGCATAACTGGAACAGTTTGTTTTCTTCCGATTTCTTTTACCAAAACTTCAGTGACTAAGCTCACCTGGCTACCTGTGTCTATTAAACATCTCACCCTCATACCTCCGATATGTGCGTAAATAATTGGCAATTGTCTGATGACATTTTCTCGGTCTTTCTCCACTCCCTCCAGGCAATCGTCCGGGAATGCTACCCACTCTTCTATATTGGCCACAATCATCTCTTCTCGCTCCCTGGCGTCCTCCGTTTTCGGACTATCATTTTTTAGTTCAATTGAAGTTTTTTTTATCCCGGGGCCCATTTGTTGTGTTCCGCCGGTTGTCATCGCGCCTCTCCTGTTGCCTCAGTAAACTTTCTGCCCCCTCTCCTTGATGATTGTCTGGGCTCTGTCTCTTAGCCATTGCACGCCCCCACTTTTTTTTCCGTCTCTTCGGCATTAATTGGCCTAAGTATTTTTGTGACTCGACATACCGCTCGTCCCAATTGTTGCGATAGTCTCCCCTATTTTCTTGGCGATAGTTCCTCGCGTTGTTCCACCTGCCATCTCCATTTCTTTGGTAAGGTCGACCCTGCCTTTGGTTTCCCCTCCAATTGGTGTATTCCCGCTGGTACGTCCATTGATTGTGCTGGTTTTGGTTATTCTAGTTATATCTATCGCGGTTATTCTGAAAATGTCGATTGTTTTGGTTGAACTGGTTCCGGCCATCGAAATCTTGCCTTCTCGGTGTCAACTGTGTTCCTGTGGACTGAGTTTTCGTTTGGTTCCCCTGACCGTGACTATTTTGGAGTCCCTGAACCACTTCTGCCGTGTTGACACATTCCATATTTCTCCTCCCCGTCTGTGGACTGATCATACTCGTATCGTCTAGGTGTCGGAGTAATTCTTTGGCCTGCACTGTGGTCTGAATATTTCCGGCTACTAACAGCTGTTGAATGTGCATGGGAAGTTGTTTCCCGATGGTTAGAACCATATTTTGCTCGCTAGGGGGGTCATCAAAATCGCGGAATTTTACCAGCTGTTGGCTAAAGAATTCCGAAAATCTGGTCGGATGCGTTACTGTGGTATTTTCGTGTATACAGGTCCATTCTTAACCCCTGCTGTAAAGAAGGGCTCCAAAACTTCTTTAAAAATGCTTCTCGGAATTGAGCCATGTCGGTGAAAGTATATTTAAAGCTTAAATACCAGGTTAAGCTTGGTCCGTCTACAAATTTCTCCACGAGTCTCAGCTGTTTTTCGGGGCTGATATGTTGATCATTGAAATAATCAGTCAACTGTCGTAAAAAGGCTTTAGGAGTGGTTCCTGAGTGTTCCTTGAATTTATCGGGCTTGAAATCATTTCCCCTAATGACTTGGATTACTTGGGCGGGTGCCAAGTTTGGTTGTGGTGTAGAAGTCTCTCCCCTGTACTCTTGGAATGCGTTGCTCGTTAATTTGGGACTTTGACCCCGGCTGTTATCCTCAGCCAACTTCAAGCCTACCGGACTTCCAATGCTTGCCTGCTTTTCTGGTATATTTTCAGCCGAAAATAATGTAGCATTCTCTAACGATCTAATTTCGTTTTTAATTATTAAATCTGAGTGCTCTTGTAATTTAGATTTTACGCCTTCCTCCAAAGCCTGCATTCTCGAGTTGTATTCCCCAAAGCGCTTTAAAATTGTCAGCCTGTCTTCTTTATTTGCGTTTGCCTGCTGTTCCCAATCTCTTCGGATCCTACTTTTCAAACTGTTATTTTTCTCTTCGTTCCTTTCCTGACTCTTCTCTAGCTGCTCCCCTATTTCTTGTATCTGCTGGTGTGTTTTGCCTAATTGTTCTCCAACCTCTTCTCTTATAACCTCTTGTGTTTTAACCAATTGTTCTCCGACTTCTTCTCTTATGACCTGCTGGGTCTTAATTAATTGGTCTTCCAGATTATCCCGATTTTTAATGAGCTGTTTTCCTACCTCTTCTCTTATGACCTGCTGTGTTTTACTTAATTGGTCCTCTAAGTTGTCACGCAAGTGCCTACGTTCTGTTTCGGCCTTGACCTCAAGTTTATCCATTTCTTTTATTAATTCCAGTACGTTGCTGTCGACTGAATTAATTTGTTGCTGCGATTTATCTTGTGTTTTCTTTATTCCCGCGGTGTTATTGACACATGCTGCCTCTATCTGCTGTAGTTTACCGGCCACCATTTCATCAAATTGTACGAGTTTATTGTCAAACTTCGCCTCCAACTTTTTAATTTCCCCCAATTGTTTGACGTTATTCTCTGCGAGCTCACCTGCCAGTTTCACTACCTCCCTAACACTCTGATTGATGTCATTAGTGATCTTCTCTAATTGCTCTGTTTGTGTTACCGCCTGTTCTGTTAATTTGTGATTTAATTCGTGAAATTGTTTATCAGTTTCCGATAGTTTGTGATTTAATTCGTGAAATTGTTTATCAGTTTCCGATAGTTTGTGATTTAATTCATTTAATTGTTTATCACTGACCAATTTCTGGACCTCTAATTGGACCGAAATATTACCGCTCATGTCGTGTAACTGTTTTTCACATTTCTCGCTCTGAATTTTAAACTGTTCTTTTAATTGTTTGTTATTGTCTTCGCTTATTTCCTCCTTCATGTTCTTTAACTGTTCTTCCGTTTTCACGGACATTTGGTTCGACATCAGTTCCAACAATGCATTGATCCCCTCAACACTCGCCATTGCACAATACACAAATATAATCAGAGAAAACAGGGTCATGCACTAAGATTTCAGTCATCCACACGCATACATGTCATAACATTTAAATATTACTGATTCTAATTTAATAAAATTTCAGTAACAAAATTTACTGAATAAATTACTCTTATTCCCAAACAACAAAATAACCCCTAGTGATCTGCTTTTAAATTCCTAACCAACAGAATTTACGAACGACACCAATTAACCGAAGTTAATTAAATGTCAAATATAAGGCAACACCTTCCTGCTTTGACTGAGTTCAAAAATATGCAAATTTTCTAATTTTAATGCCGGGCGCCAGAACAGGTTTATAACAAATACAATATCAAATTCTAACCTTGTTCAATATCTCTAACTTTAGGAACTCAGTGATTTTACTAATGCACATGGCGGTACAACATCGCCTCAATTTATTGAATTTACTTGGCCCGCTTGACCTGGCATTATTTCTCAACGAAATAAATATGAGATCAGCGAAGCAACAACAACAACAGTCCCACTTGGGCAGCCATTTTTGTTTTATGAACCCTTGCAAAGAAGCTTACGAGACTCTATTTCGGGGGGTGTAACAGTCCATATCGTAAGTTGTTGTTAAAGCGCTTCATTAACATGCAGGGTAACATATAACAAAATAACATGCAGGAAAAAGTGAAGCCAGGGTTAAAAACAATGAATTTAATAACAAATCACCTAACTATACAAAAGAATTAACAAAACAAACTCCCAAATGACTCCCACTTAATAAAATAAAATATGCCAAAACTAGGCCACATCTCTGGAGAGATTAATTACACGGACAAAGTGTCCTTAAGAAAAACAACAAAAGTGACAATGTATGCGCGCGTGTCGTTCTGCATGCTTCACGATGTGTACAATCGAATGCATGATTCGTCATCATCCAGAATAAACATTCAGACAACGAATCCACATTGCTTAGAGCTAGACAGACGCGGGGAACACTATACAACACTTAAAACTAAACCGACACTTCCTATACTTAAAATATACAACACAATAATTTCCGTGTGAAATTGGAATCAAACTGCCGTAGCAAAAACAATACTTCCTAAAAACTTAGGACTTCTCACACAAATCAACACAAGTAAGTTAACACGTGACCAATAAAAAAAACCACATATGACCGCCGTCAAATTTACAAGTACACTACCACTACCCCACACGGGTGTGACATCCTAAAATTACATGAATTGAGTCATAAACAAGATCACTAGGCTCACAGCCAACATTTACATTATTAACACAAATATCTATCCATACAACATGCAATGATCCGTCACACACATGGCGAACTCCCCAATTAATTATGGTTCCAAAATAACCATCACAATGAACAGGTTTGCTACATGAAAGCTTAAAGGGGCCAGTCGGAACAACAGGACTGCCTATCAAAAATAAGTCACCAGGCGAGACGGGCGATTTGTGGAAATCTGCAAATCTGCCAACCCACGTGTGTATCGAAGAAGCGTGCCCCAAAGCACAATAATACGTGTGTGTCAGAACGAAATATCCCGGCATTTCCACTAGGAAATCCAAGAAATCAGCATATGGACAAGGTACAGCGGTCTCCCTGGAGCACCCTGCCTTTCCATCAAAATACAACAACAACAAAATATGAGGGCGGTAGGACCTCTACCCCTCTTCACGTAGAATCAACACACTCACCTGACACAATAACACACACAGAAACACACGTATGGGTTTGACAGACCCTGAAATAAAAAGACATAAATATTTTCCACTTGCTGGCGCCATCGTTCTACGCCGTGACTAATTAACCTGAAATGGACTCAAAAGAAAATCTATCAAATTTAGAACGAAGGTGTTCTACAATTACATCTTAAATCGTTGCACTTGGCAACCCTAATATGAATAATATCCTGTTCAGCAAACATCTTACAGTAATTACCTCCCTTTTCCTATCACATATATGAACTTTAATAAAGCACCACTTATCGAATGTAACGGGCTTCGCATTTGCATGGATAAACATCACGTACACGCGCCGTGCACACTAAATATGACTCCAAGAAAAATGAATATACAACAAACACTTTGGCCACGCGCCAACGTACATTTAAAACAATTAGTGTCGGTACAAAGAAAAACACTCGAAAACAAGAAAAGACTAAAATAAACTATTTACAAAGGTTCCCCGGCCAATCTAACTACATAATTCAATAATCAATTGTTGTACGTCACCGTCTCAGCTTGCAGAACATTATGACATCCATCTCAGCCCATTTCCCCTATGGAAAAATTAGCACTCCATATTCGTCTTCGTTGAAGCGCCGGACGTCATCGCAACTGCTGACCACATGTTGGACATCTTGATGTAGTCTCCTTGGAAGAAAAGTTCAATGATTATAATTCGACCTGGCTATAATCGCTTGTGGGTTACTAAATTCGCCCACAATTAGTCCTTTGCGATTAATTACGAAGACTTTCCCTAAATATCGCTCACATACGCGCAATACACACATGAAAAATACACTTAAAAATATACATGAAATGCGCACTTCGAGTCCAACGCCACTGGCTCGACAAACAAGTTACAAAGACTGCCTGACTGACAGTCGCTATCTCGCTCGGTAATCTACTACTCTGCTCTGCATGACCTTCGCTCGGGTGAGCGCTAATTAGAATGTTACAAGTCTTGCCCCTAAGAGCTGAAATAGTTGTCTTTAAGATAATATTACACGTTTCAAATCATCACGCACGCTGGCGTGAATTTAGCTCACAAAGCTCACAAAGTAATTGACTTCAAATAATTAAGAGCGTTAAAATTTGCTGCGCAAACTAGCGTGAGTTTAGCTCATCAGAGCTCACAAATAAAATAACTTAAAATATTTCAGAGCGTTAAAATCGTTATACAAACGGCCGTGAAGTTAGCTCACAGAGCTCACGAACAGAAAGACTTCAAACTATATCAGAGCGTTAAAATCGCTATGCAAACGGGCGTGAAGTTAGCTCACAGTGCTCGCACACAGAAAGACTTCAAACTATATCAGAGCGTTAAAATCGCTATGCAAACGGGCGTGAAGTTAGCTCACAGAGCTCGCACACAGAAAGACATCGAACAGCATCTCGTCGAACAATTTATTAGAAACTGACAGGTTACGGAAGAGTGGGGTGGATTTAGAAAAATTTTCCAGAGTTTTCATCTCACACAGATGGGACTAGTATCAATCTTCTTCAAATAAATCAAACGTCTCATCGCACTCGTGCGGAGATAATTCCGATCGGCGGTTCTTTAGATAATCAATTCCGCGCGCTTTTTACCACTGACGCCATCCATCGCGTGATATTGGCGTGGTCTCTCCCGATTGGTTGATTCAATCGTAGGTCGGTTGTAAGTAACTCGTGACTACCCCTTTGTGATTCCAATTCTGGTGCAAGTTGTTACACAATTTGGCCTTGAACTCAAGTTTACCAGACCGTTCTTCAAGAATAGCTACAAGCTCTCCTTATGTGGCAATCATTGCGACACGCTACCTTGCCTTTATTCTCGTCAACTTCTTCATGTACTGTCTGGGCTGCAGTAATAATAATAACAAATTATGAATGCTTATTTGTCGTAGATCAATAAGGGTTCAGTGTGTATTTATTGTATTGGTGGATGTAATATAAAAATAATAATAATACTAATAATAATACATACGCACGAGAAAAATGGAAACGGCTTATCATTTAACAAAAGGCACCTATAGCTTATTAATGGTAGGAGCAATTTACAGTACCACAGTAAAGGTAGGCAATGTCGGATACCACAGTAAAGGTAGACAATGTCGGTAACCACAGTAATGGTAGACAATACCGGATATCACAGTAATGGTAGGCAATGTCAGATACCGCAGTAAAGGTAGACAATGTCAGATACCACAGTAAAGGTAGACAATGCCGGATACCTCAGTAAAGGTAGACAATGCCGGATACCACAGTAAAGGTAGACAATACCGGATACCACAGTAATGGTAGGCAATGTCAGATACCGCAGTAAAGGTAGGCAATGTCAGATACCACAGTAAAGGTAGACAATGCCGGATACCTCAGTAAAGGTAGACAATGCCGGATACCACAGTAAAGGTAGGCAATGTCGTATACCACAGTAATGTTAGACATTGTCGGATACCACAGTAATGGTAGACATTGTCGGATACCACATTAATGGTAGGCAATGTCGGATACCACAGTAAAGGCAGACAGCACCGGATACCACAGTAATGGTAGACATTGTCGGATACCACACTAATGGTAGACAATGTCGGATACCCCAGTAAAGATAGACAATGTCGGATACCCCAGTAAAGATAGACAATGTCGGATACCACAGTAAAGATAGACAATGTCGGATACCCCAGTAAAGATAGACAATGTCGGATACCCCCAGTAAAGATAGACAATGTCGGATACCACAGTAAAGATAGACAATGTCGGATACCCCAGTAAAGATAGACAATGTCGGATACCCCAGTAAAGATAGACAATGTCGGATACCACAGTAAAGATAGACAATGTCGGATACCACAGTAAAGATAGACAATGTCGGATACCCCAGTAAAGATAGACAATGTCGGATACCCCAGTAAAGATAGACAATGTCGGATACCACAGTAAAGATAGACAATGTCGGATACCCCAGTAAAGATAGACAATGTCGGATACCCCAGTAAAGATAGACAATGTCGGATACCACAGTAAAGGTAGGAACAGTGCGTGGTAACAAATCGTGTATGACATCAACTTTTCTACCTTGGCTGTGTGGCTTGTTGAGATCTCTCAGAAGAATACTCACTCTACGTCTCACTACCGGGAGCACATTTAATTAGCTACCTAATGATAAAAATACGAATAAATGATTTGTTTGGCAAAAGTAGGACAATAAGTGGAGAATCCTTGCTAGAAAGGTCAATGTTTCAGCAATATTTGTTTATTAAGTTACGTTAATGATATGCCATTATCATTATGCGTCTAGTATCTCTAGACAGTGATTTTCTGCTAAATGTTGACCCTGGGTCTTCCGAACACCATGTGATGTATCTTAATGAAAATTCCACTTGAGGTCATACGTTTTGAAATCGGGTCACTGCGGATAGAGAACCAGCATAGTGAGCCATCACTCCCTTTACGGGTTACTAAGTTAGCGTCAAATAAACTTTCATTGTGCCCGTGCGGAGTAAGTTATGAGACTCGCTTGGACATACAGTAACTTGCATTGGTGTCGCAACCTTTTCTCAGGATGCCATCCACGCCACGATGGCCGGCTGCACATTCAACACGTGGAGGTCTTAAGGTAGCACGATACTAAATTTCTACCGCTCAAAGTTCAATCAAATTTATCCACAGTGAAATAATCATAGAATCCTATATTCTTCTTAAAACATAATTATTTGTTAATTTCAATACAAACTATTCATCATTAAACTGATGTTGTTGTTGTTAGTAATTCGTATTAAGAGCATTACTAATGCTAATTACTACTTACTAATTACCAATACTGCAACTATTACATATTGTAAATATTTTCACCCATATTTTCAGACATAGATTTTATGGCCTAAGTGTAATGGATCTGATGATGATCGCCTGACGATCGAAACTGGTCATCCAAGTATATTTATTAATCTCATGTTTTTTTTCAGGATTAGGGAATAAACCATCTTATTTGGGTACAATCGTGTTGACCGACTGAAAAGCACCAAACTTTTGTTTTCGTATTAAGAGCTTGGGACATCTTTGGTCATTAGCACCGTGTATTTGGGTGAGTGTTGTATTTGTCTGATATCCTGTGTTTCTATGCTGGCTGTAGTTGTGTGTGTAGCTGTAGTTATTACGGATAAACCTACGGATATTCGCATAATTAAATGTCCGCAAAAGTTCTTGACATGCGGATATAGTTTGCATGGCTATACGGATAGCGGATAGGCTGCGGATAATGTTTGACGTAAATTTGCGGATAGTTTTTAGAATACAATCCGAACTTGTTTAATACCATTATTAGGATCCGGATTTTTATGACATACCGGTATCATGTTTTTCCGTTATGTTTTTGTTTTTCATGACAAATGTAAGATGGTGATTTAAGCTAATCTCAAATTATGTCATTAAGCATAATTAACACTCCGAACAGGAATGGGTTGCAATTCTGGCTGTATAACATTCATTTTAAACAAAGCACATGACATACAAAGCATAAGGCAATGAGTTTTTCCTCAAATGTCTAAATACGTTGCTTTAGTAATTTATGGTTTATCTAATTAAAAATATTAATGTAATGCCAGTAGATTCGGATAAAAAACGTGGGAGTGGGAAAAATAGTCGTGCGGATGCGGGGCGGATGCAGATAACGTTTTGTTTATCCGTGCAGGGTTCTACATATGGCCCGCGGCCAATCACCTAAGTTAATTAATGGCCCAGCATATGAAAATATTTGCCTTAGGGCAACCGATTCCCAAACTCACTAGCAATGAGTAACTGAGGCATTACCCATGTTACACCATTTTGTAGGGGAGATGAAGGAATACGAGAAGGAAGTCAATGATCTTATATGGCATTTCACATTTCACAGCGAGATTTTTTAATAAAAATATCTGAATTTACTTTACTCATGGTATTTTCTACGGAATAACGAACTAGGAGGAATAATCTCAGATGAAGACGCAAGCTTATTGCTTGGTGATGCAGAATGATGATACAATCCTCCCTCTCTCGTTAAAAGGTAGCCATGGTTACCAACCGCTCATTAGGCGGCAAGCCTTCTCCGATTTGATAGAAAGTGCTCGTATAACATCCCACATTCAATAAGATCACAAAATCTGTTCATAATGCACAGGAAGTATTATTATTCACATTCGCTTCGTTGGATGTTGGAAAAAGCTGCTTTCAGGAAGAAGAAAAAAAACCATCACAATAGATGCGAAGACGTCTTCCGATATGACTGACAACGAACCAGACCAATAAATCTGAAGGCTTTGCAGTAGTCACTAGATTTTCCAATAAAACTCGTGCAAGTATCAACGTTCAATTTTCACCTTTATGGATCGCTATAAAGGACTCACTAAAACAGGATGGTGTCGCGGCATTATTGATTACAAGAAGATATGAATGTGATGATCGTTGTTTCAGAGGACGGGACACGCTTAAAGGACAAAGAGGAACAATGTTAATTTTATGACTGTGGTTGTCAGAAATTTTGTACAACATGCAGTAATTGACTAACAGTAATTGGATTACACTTTCTGGGAGCATTTACCAGTAATCGATGCCGTTTGGAAAAAGTAAATTTTACTCGTAATATACTTCAGGATACACTATTGTAATCGTTACTATTTAGTAATTGATATATTGTAACTTAGTACATTTTAGTAATTGTTATATTGTAGTAATCAGTAATCGTTACATTTTAGTAATTTTTATATTGTAGTAATCAGTAATCGTTACATTGTAGTAATAGTTACTATATAGTAATAGTTGCAATTTTGTAATCGTTACATTGTAGTAATCGTTACATTTTAGTAATTGTTATATTGTAGTAATCAGTAATCGTTACATTGTAGTAATCGTTATATTTTAGTAATTGTCATATTGTAGTAATCAGTAATCGTTACTATATAGTAATCGTTGCATTTTTGTAATCGTTATATTGAAGCAATCGTTACATTTTAGTAATTGTTATATTGTAGTAAACCAGTAATCGTTACATTGTAGTAAACGTTACATTTTAGTAATTGTTATATTGTAGTAATCAGTAATCGTTACATTGTAGTAATCGTTACTATATAGTAATCGTTGCATTTAATAATCGTCACATTGTAGTAATCGTTACATTTTAGTAATTGTTATATTGAAGTAATCAGTAATCGTTACATTGTAGTAATCGTTACTATATAGTAATCGTTGCATTGTTGTAATCGTTACATTATAGTAATCGTTACATTTTAGAATTGTTATATTGTAGTAATCAGTAATCGTTACATTGTAGTAATCGTTCCTATAGAGTAATCGTTACATTGTAGTAATTGTTACTATATAGTAATCGTTGTATTTAATAATCGTTGCATTGTAGTAATCGTTACATTTTAGTAATTGTTATATTGTAGTAATCAGTAATCGTTACATTGTAGTAATCGATACATTAAAGTATCGCTACATTGTAATCATCGATAGATTTTTGGAATCGCTACATTGTAGTAATCGTTACATTGTAATAATCGATACATTAAAGTAATCGATACATTGTAATAATCGATACTATTAAGCAATCGTTACTTTAATGTAATCGATACATTCTTGTATTCGTTACATCATAGTAATCGATTCTTTAATGTATATTTAAATAATCAATACATTTTAATAATCGCTACATTGTAGTAGGCTAATGGTTACAGTGTAATAATCGTTACATTAACGTAATCGCTACATTGTAATAATCGTTACATTTAAGCAATCGATACATTAGAAGTAATCGTTCCTTTAAAATAATCGATACATATTACTAATCGAGACATTATGGTATTTGTTTCATTGTAAGCTTATATACCAGATATATTTACATAATCGATACATTTTAGTAATATTCACATTGTAGTAATCGTTACATTGTAATAATCGATACATTAAAGTAATCACTACAATTTAATAACCAATACATTTAATACATCGATACATTATAGCAATAGTTACTTTAAAGTAATCGATACATTTTAGTAACCGTTACATTATAGTATTCGTTATATTGTAACAATCGATACATTAAAGTAATCGATACATTATAGTTATCGTTGCATTGCAATAATCGCTACATTAAAGTAAGCAATACATTTTAGTAATCGTTACCTTCACGTGCCCCGGTGGAGTGTCTTTTCAGTTGGTGTAAAGATGTACTTTCATCCAAGAGATCAAGGTTAAGCGATGACAATTTTAAACACCAGTCATTTCGTAAAGCAAATGGTAAAGTTTTTGCATAGTACCTAGGTAAACAACAATAATTCAATGATTACTGTTCGATTTTTTTAGTTTTCTTTTCTGAATTTGTTTAATGGACAGCCTTCATGGTAAGAGTGATTAAATGTCCCACTTCCCAAAAAAGAAAATAGAAGTTATTTTTAAGTACTGCCATTTTGTGAAGTAATTGGAACGTTACTGATTGCTTTTTGAATAATTAATTTGTAATATTATAATTAAGTAAAATATTTATTTTTTGTACTTTTCACATCACTGGCAATATGTAAGTTATACACATTTTCAAAATTTTAAACATAACACATTTTTACCCAAATTGTCAAAATTTTCCCTTAATTTAATCAGTTTTCGCTGTTTCCTTCCTATCTCCCATATTAGAGGTTGTTTTATTTAGGATCTTCGTGACTTTGTGGTCACTTATTTATTTATTTATTTATTTATTTATTTATTTATTTATTTATTTATTTATCGTATGGCTTTTAGTGCCGGGTGTGTCCGAGGACATGTTCGGCTCGCCTGAGTCTGTAGCTACTTCCAGCGGACACCCTTAGGGTGAGCTACAAGTTCCGTTCAATTTCAAGTAGTTCCAACTTTCGCTACCAGATATCAATGATACCTAGTGGTGAACGTTGGAACTTTGATAGAGCGTTCCTACGAAATATAACCTAACAATTTAGCTTCACACAAGTTTAGTCTGTGGAAAGATCTTTTACATGCCATAAATCTATGACATGGGACCGCCAGCTTTACTTCCCCTCCGAGGGAAGGCATACTGAAGGATTTTTAACGCTCTTAAAAAATCCGAGGACTTCGGCCGGGTTTGAATCCACTATCTTGGGCACAGCAGTTCAGCATACTACCAACTACGCCACCGAAGCCGCACTTATTATTATGATAAATAAGCTAGAGTTGGAACATAGTGGATGGGGTATGACTGGGCAGCCAAAACACAATATTCTCCAGGTTCGTGAATATTTTATTTCAAGGTCTAAACCTGGATTACACGTTATTTGATGGATTTAATCCAGGCAAGCACAAGTTTATGATGACAATGATTACCTAAGGCCGTAAAGGAAACAGCAACGACAAGAGGTCATGAAGCGTCATACTGTTCTTTTCTTTTTTGGTTGGCTGCGTGGCTAAGCGGTAACGTTCTCGCTTGCTGTGCCCAAGGTTGCAGGGTCGAATCCTGGTGCAGTCATCTGGCATTTGAGGGTGCGCAATGCGAGGGAACCGTGTCAGTGAGATTTACTGGCACGTTAAAGATCCCCTTCGGGGCGAAATTCCGGCATCCCAGTGTCTCTAAAAGCCGCAGTAGTTAAAAGGGACGAAAAACAATTAACATTATTATTATTTATGTATTTTTTTAAACAAATGGAGTCCGATTCTTGTGACAAAATAAGTAGGCCTACAAAATAAATAAATAAATAAATAAATAAATAAATAAATAAATAAATAAATAAATAAATTCAGGCCCATGGAGAATATGGAGGATTTTAGGAGGTTTTGCCTGATAGCTTGAGGTATAAATTGGTCAATGTGCGGAACTTGTAGAAAGAAATATTCCATTGTTCCCAAGGTTGCAGGTTCGTATCCTGGCGCAGTCAACTGGCATTAGAGGGAGCGCAAATGCGAGGGAACCGTGTTAGTAGATTTACTGGCACGTTAGAGATCCCCTTCGGGGCCAAATTCCGGCACCCTGGTGTCTCTAAAAGCCAGAGTAGTTAAAGTGGACGTAAAACCAATAACATTACGTTATTATCCCAATGTTTACTTAATTAGTTCTTTTACCAGCTACTATCAAATCCAACATGTTCCTTATATTTCTTTTATTTAATCAATTGATGATCAGATACATCAATAGTTATTAGTACTGGACTCGGCAAATAATGACAAGAGGTATGTCACCGATCAGCAAACCAGGCCAAAGGTTATAATAATTCTCGCTTGGAGCGGGTTGGAGACGGGTTAATTGCCTGATCCTTCCATCACCTGTGTCGGTATAAAACATGTTGCACGCGCTTAATAAGGTTAAGAAGTGACTGTTATTGTTGCTTCAATTAAGAGCTCCGAAAATCTGTGCTTACAAGTTCCCAGTACATTATGTTTATGTACGTATAATACTATTCCATTGATCAGTGTTATCGTAAAGACTCTAATTATTGTTATTATTATTATTTATTATTTATCGTATGGATTTAAGTGCCGGTAGTGTCCGAGGACATGTTCGGTTCACCTGAGCCTGTAGCTGCTTCCAGCGGACACCCTTAGGGTGAGCTACAAGTTCCGTTCAATTTCAAGTAGTTCCAACTTTCGCTACCAAATATCAATGATACCTAGTGGCGAACGGCGGAACTTTGATAGAGCGTTCCGACGAAATCTAACCTAACAATTTAGCTTCACACAAACTTAGTCTGTGGGAGGATCTTTTAAATGCCATAAATCTATGACATGGGACCGCCGGCTTTACTTCCCCTCCGAAGGAAGGCATACTGAAGGATTTTGAACGCTCTTAAAAAATCCGACGACTTTGGCCGGGTTTGAACACACTATCTTGGGCACAGCAGTTCAGCATGCTACCAACTACGTCAGATGACCTCGTAGTTGGTATGAACTAAAATCTCAAGCAGTCATAACCTCCCTATGAAGGCTTCCGAAAAGATGGTACCATCATTTTGGAAGCCTTCATAGGGAGGTTATGACTGCTTGAGCTTTTAGTTGTCGCAGTAAAGAGGCACAGGTGCGCTTCATAAAAAAAGGAGGTAGCGCGCAGTTCGCTACTCCTAGGGGGTCCAGGCGGGGGCACCAAGAGCCCGCTAATGAGCCAGCTTGATGTCTTAGGCGAAACTCCACACAAGACACGGCACAAACCTAGAAAAATTGCTGAGATTTAATAACTTCTGTTAATAAAATATAGTTGATTTCCTCTTCCTATGGTGCGTGGTGTCTGGAACATCCCTGTATAACATCCAGCAGTAATCACCCATCATGGAATCATTCCAAAAACTTCGGTAACTCTGCTCCATTGACTTTATGTCCTGGTGGAAAAGCTCTCCCTGTTCATCACTTACGTCACCAAGATTTCCTGGGAAGAAGTCCACATGGGAATGAACCTTTAGACATACGACACCCAAGCACCTTGTATGTGTGCAGAAGTTTGTGGATACCATTTTTAGCCCATTTTTATTTTATGAAAAAAAAAACAAGATGTTCAGTAAAGAACATATAGCCTACTTTCTCCTAAATTTATGAGTATAGTTATAACTCGTTATTATCAAAGAGTATAATAGAACTATTCTTTGTTGAAGACCTTAGAAACGATTTACCTCTACCAAACGCCACAACCTAGATAAAAACTGCTACCATCATTGAAGAAAGAAAGATAAGAAGTATATCAAGAATGTTATGGATCTGGAGACATAATCGACCGGACTGGCTGCGTGGCTCAGCGGTAACGTTCTCGCTTGCTGGGCCCTAGGTTGCAGGTTCGTATCCTGGCGCAGTCAGCTGGCATTTGAGGGTGCACAAATGCGAGGGAGCCGTGTCAGTACATTTACTGGCACGTTAAAGATCCCCTTCGGGCCAAAATTCCGGCACCCCGGTGTCTCTAAAAGCAGCAGTAGTTAAAAGGGATGTAAAACCAATAACATTATTATTATTATTATTATTATTATTATTATTATTATTATTATTATTATTATTATTATTACATATACGACCTACCGTGGGCAACATCCAACTTTGAGTTGAGGCATGTCTTTACACGTCTGGTTGGGCATGGCTTTCACAACCCTAATTGAATTAACAAATCTTTCCATGAACCTACAGAGACGTGTGTATACAAACTATGTGGATATTTTCGATTGCTATTTGCCTGAAATAAAACTAACACCAACGGCTTCAATTCAGTTACTATGTGAAATCGTTTTGTTCTTTACTTCAAATAACATTTTCAAGTAACGCAAAATAGGCTGTTACAAACCCTTTAAAATAAAAAGTAAAAATGTATCGTAGTATCATCTTGTCATTCTTCAAATTCGATGCGCATAGAATGCCAATGGTAATCAATGGAGCCCCACGTAGACTAGTCGTGATATCTAGTGGTGAAATATCGAACAATATGATCCTAACAGAGCAAGTGCATTCTAGCGGCCAGAAGAAGAAACTTTTCAATAAAATCTGGAAGTTAATAAGTACCTTTTTGGCAGCTAGATGTCTCGAGTAAATCTGCTGGCGAATTATGTTTTAATTAAATATACATTTTACACCATAATATGCACAATATAACGCTTAATTTTAAAACATCTGAGTCATTACAAAACAATAAACATATAACATTTCAAGCAAAAAACCTAGCTCCGATCGGGTTTGAACCATAGGCATTTGACCGATAGGCTAACGCTCTACCACTGAGCTAATTGTGTCAACGAATATCGTTCTTTATAAAATGACTTACATAGAACTTGTTAGCAAATAATGATTTATACTAAACGATTTCATCACTGGAGTATATTATTTATATATAAAGCATTTCATACAAAGTTTATTTATTTTGTATCAGTACGCTATATTGCAGGCAATACTCAAATTAGTGAAATATAAGTCAGACACAAGATATCCGCTGCCATCTTGTCTTATTACTGAATCAGCTCAGCTTTTTAAAATCACGTCTGCACTATAGTATTACAAAATAAACTTTTAATTTCGAACGTGCCTCTTCCTTTAGAACAGTTAAAACGATTCTCGGCTCGATAATCGGAACTGGTGGGTCCCATGATATGGATTATAAAGTTTGCATAATTCGCACGGCCGCCATCCTGAAATGGTATGGCGGACGACCTTGTAGTTTGGTCACAAGACGCATCCTATACGAAGGTATGTTGTTACCGAATTTGGTAGAGATTGGATGATTTGGTTAGTCGTTATTTGATTTTACGTTTTGAACGTTTGAGTGGCCGCCATTCAGTTTTAGTAAAGATGGCGGCGATATAAAACATGATACTGAGGTGTCCTTTGCTAGTGCTACCTTTGTACCAAATTTCGTTCAATTCGCATTCACCGTGTTCGAATTGATAGGGGGGGACAGACATTCAGAGTACACACACTCACACACACACAGACACACACACACAGACTCACACACACACACACACACACACACAGACTCACACACACACATACACACACACAGACAGACACACTTTTTCGCCCTGTGTTGATCTCATAAGTCTACTTTCATTTTTTGCAAAAATCGAAAGTAGGCTAATAGGCTTATGAGATCACCTTTTGTCTGTGAGTCTGTGTGTGCGTGTGTGTGTGTGTCCGCCCTAATAACTTATAAACGGCTGGAGCGATTTCAATGAACTCAGTAAGATCAATGCACCATTCTGGCCGACCCCGACCATACCCTTCAAATTTTATTGTATCGCACCAATCCAACATGGTGGCAATGCGAAATATTTCACCAGCATTCAGTATCTCCGAAACTATTACAGATATCACCCTGAAATTTTGTACAGTGATAAAGGGTACTACTAGAAGTGTACCTATGAGACGTTCAAAAACGTGGTAACTACAAAACTAACATGGCGGCCAAGCGAAAATGAGACTTTTAAATAGACTTTTCTCGCGATTTAACCTTCCAACCGTAATGAAACTTGGTACAGCAAGTGTTTATACATTGTAATGCACTGACGTCTAACTTAGTTCAATTGTTTACATTACCTCAAAATGGCGGCTGTGCGAAATATTTCACTGGCATTCTATATCTACGAAACTATTACAGATATCACCCTGAAATTTTGTACGGTGATAAAGGGCACTGCTACAAGTTTATCTGTGTAACATTCAAAAATCTGTAGAGTACAAAACGAACATGGCGGCCAAGCGAATTTGAAAATTTTAAATAGACCTTTCTCGCGATTTAATGTTCCAAACGCAATGAAATCTGGTACAGTAAAGGATTATACATATTGTAATGCACTGGCATCTAATTTAGTTCAATTGTTTACATAACCTCAAGATGGCGTCTGTGCGAAATTTTAAAATTAAGCTTTTATTTCTTGTGCGGTAATCATGCGATCGAAGTGAAACTTTGAATAATGAAGCTATGCAATACTTTCCCTTAATGGTACATAACTCTATGGCCTATACATATAACAATCCAAAATGGCGAGCATCCGAAATATATTGACGGTTCTCAATATCTACGAATCTTTTACTGCAATCAAACTGATATTTTTATGTTCATAGAGACTACGGACATAAGTTCACCTATAGGACTTTCAGTAACCTGGTGAGCACAAATCCAACATGGTGGGGACGCGAAGTATAAATATTTCAATGGACGTTCCTCGCGATTTAACCATCCGAGTGCAGTGAAACTTTGCACGTTAGATGCTTATACAAAGATTAATCCACTGGCATCTTATTTATTTCAATTGTTTTCATGACCTCAACATGCCAGCTGTGCGAAATTTTAAAATCTCGTTTTTACTTCTTGTGTTCTAATCATGCTATTGAAGTTGGAATACCACACGTACACAATAATCTCCATGTAATAGTACGTAAATAAAAATCCAACCTGGCGACCATCTGAAATATTTAGACGGTTCTCAATATCTACGAATCTATCACAACAATAAAATTGAATTTTTGTATGTTGATAGAGGCAATTAACATGAGTAAGATATGTGAAAATAGGCTGTGTAGTTCTTCTCAGGACTACTTGTTGAAATCAGGATCCTTCTTCTTTCCTAAAGAATTCCTGCAAAACTATTTGAATTGTTTCCAAACTTCTTGTTCTCTGTCCGTCCAAGTACTGAAAAAAGTTGCATCTTTCAGTATTTCTCGGATTTGAGGCCCAACATATAATCTTTTGCACGTATTTGTACAATTTCAACATAGTTTCTAGCCCTCCTCATCGCACAAACTATACGTGCTAGGTCAAAACCGGCAATAGATTTGAAATCAGCAGCCCCACAATATTTAAATCCACATAGCTCTATCAGTTTCCTTGATGATTTTGCTTTGTAGACCAGTGTTATCGGACAAATTCTACGTACACCCAAGTACAAGGGGATACATGACCACGATGTTACAAAGCCCATAAATTAATCCACAACAACAAATATCCGTCACGAATCAGAAAATATTTCAGGAGGACTTCTTAGATTACTAAAACTATATTTTAAGCTAGAAAAAGTCCTTGAACGGATGAGACTGCACTACTTCAGCAAGCAATGGAGATATTATTTATAAGGTCAGCAAGGGTTTAGGAAAATAGGAGTTACTCATGTGTATTTCTGTGACTTTATTTATTGGTGCGCCGTTGGCAAGCCGTCACTTTCACTTTTCCGGCGAGTTACTTCGTATTTCGCTTGGAACAGCGTTACGGAAAAATCAATTTATTCCCGGAATCCTATTCATACACTTCAGAAATCTAATATATAGAGCAGAGCATTGCTCGCATTTTCCGGCTGGCTACAGCGCGGATATGTCCAATCGTGTTCAACTCTCGCAGGCGCCCGCCGGATTCACGTCCGGCCTCGCCCGTCCCGTGTTTAGCGATGGTGGTAACCAGATAAAAATTTCCGCCTCCAGGTAGAGAATATTTAAAATACACGCCAGTCAATAAGAATGCTATGTCTTGAACGTAGGAACGTGCGTCACTTCACAAAGAACCTTTATGCTCGACGATGTCGAAATGTAAATATTATACGTCAGAAAACTGTATCATAATGATGGTCATTATAGTACTGTTTTTCATTATGAGAAAGTTTCTCCAGCCAATCAGAGCTCATTCATTGGGTAAAGATACCTTCGCGCATGCGCTCAAAATCCAACATGTCGGACATGAATTACATGATTTTAAAGTTCAAATTAGATATCGGATCAACCATTGTAGTTACAATCCCAAACACAAAGACAAAATCAGCACGAACCTTTACGGTAACAAAAAATACTATGACATACGCAAGAAATTAATGAATCTACGTTCAGGAGTTAGCAACACAGCATCCTTCTTTATAAATTACCGACATGGAAAGTGCACCGTCCATATGTTCGCGTAAATAAACTGGCGAATATGAGACAAGAAATACCACTGTACCTTAATATCCCCAACCCCAATTTCTACACAGCGCATTGCTTTCAAACGACTTCAGTGACAATATTAGTGAATGCTAGAGCTTGAAGTCGCCTCCGTAGCGTAGCGGTCAACATGGTTAGCTGCCGCCCCGGTGGTCCTGGCTTCGATTCCCGGCTCTGCCAAGAAATTTGAAAAAGTGGTCTGAGGACTGGAACGGGGTCTACTCAGCCTCGGGTGGTCCAAATGAGTAGAGGGGGTTCGATTCCCACCTCAGCCATCCTCGAAGTGGTTTTCCGTGGTTTTCCATGGTTTCCCACTTCGTCTTCGGGCAAATGCCGGGATGGTCCCTACCGTAAGGCCACGACCGCCTCCTTCCCACTTCCTTGCCTAACCCTCCCACTCTTCCTATCCCTTCATCAGGACCCCTGTTCGCTTTGCAGGTGAGGCCGCCTGGGCGTAGTGTTGGTCACACACCCCAGTTGTATCCTCGATTCAGAGTCTCAAGCTCCAGGACACTGCCCTCAGTGGCGGTAGAGTTGGGATCCCTCGCTTAGTCCGTGGGAAAAGCCGACCCTGGAGGGTAAAAAGATTGCGATAAAAAATAGCGATAGCGCTTGACGGCACTAATCATCATGCAGGCTATAAACAACAGCATTGCCAAGCAAAGTAAATGGTCTCTGCTTTCGAGTGCTTTGACCCACACATGCGCTCTGTTCAGTCAGCAAAGCCAGCGCGCCCTGTTCACTAACTGAAGTAACTGAATCCCACAGATAATTATGAATACTTTTTGTTAAAACATATAATAAAGTAATTATCGTCGAACATAAAAAGTCGTATGCAACTCGCCTATAATGGTAATTAAGACACTCGTGTCTTAATTATTGCCATTATATGCTCCTTGCATAATTCTCTATTATTCATCAGTAGGGACCGGACATTTATGCAATGAAAACGATTAAAATATGCATGCTATTATGCACTAAAAATGTAGAAAATATGCATTAAAAATTGAAAAATATGCACTTAACAATAATCCAATCTTATTCACTCATTTTATAAATATATCATTCACTGCAGAAAGGGGCATCACAATAGATTATAGCAAGTTTTTCAATGTTTTCAGGAGACAAATTACGTCTATTTTAATAGTTTTCGGTGCATAAATATCCGGTTCATATCCATCAGTTGAATAATCACTATTACTTGACACCCACTGTTTTAATAAATACTTTCTGCTGCTCTTCTCTTTAGGCATTTAGAGTTAAGGAAATGCAGACTAAGTAGAAAGTAGCACTGAAGAAACTCCTCACAAAACTAACCCCGGGCTGGCTGTCGAGATGGTGAAAGGAATGTCCCACAGCATTCCCTTCTTCAAATGACCAGGCAGCATGCTTGCGTAAAATATTAGTTATTAATCTGTTACAAGTTGCTTACAAGGGATGTCCAACCCGCAGGCGAACCCTATTTTGTTCAAGATGTTTTAAATTATACTTAACATCAACTGTATATGCTAAAATATGCTGTTATGATAAGAATATGCAAAAAAGAAAGACAACAATAAATCCTCAAAATATGCATTTGCATATGCGCATACGAATTTTAAAAAAATCCAGTCCCTTTTCATCACATAGAAAACACACTTCACACTCTGTTGACCATCACATATTTTTTATAGAAATTCTTAGGCTAATTTATAGGAATAATCTATACAAATACCATTTATAAATATGTCATTTTCGCAATTTGTTTTATTATTAATATCAAATTAAAGCCCCTGGCAGCTTCGGTGTCGTCGTTGGTAGCATGCTGAGCTTCTATGCCCAAGATCGCGGGTTCGAACCCAGCCGAATTCGTCTGATTTTTTAAGAATTTGAAAAATCCCTCAGTATGCCTTCGGAGGGGAAGTAAAGCCGGCGGTCCCACGTCATAGATTTATGGTATGTAAAAGAACCTTCCACTAAATACACTTGTGTGAAAGTAAATTATAGGTTAGATTTGACTAACGCTCATAGATTCCAACGTTAGTTGCCAGGAGCTGACTGCGTTAGCATCTAGTAACCAAGTTCAGAACTAGTTTTCATTGACGGTGACGTTGGCTAGCAAAAGAAGAAACTACTTGAAAATTGAATATCTGCAGGGCCTTACTTGAATTAAAACAGATAACACACACTAATACAGCCATCACAATTAACAGATTCTACACACATCCAAAGTAGCCCCTAAACTGAGGAACCAACCTAATTAAAGCCCCCAATTATTACAGATCTGTTTTTAACTATTTTTTATAAAAGTTTTCAAAGAAAAACCATGTAAATTATCAATAACAAAGCTTTTCTCGTAATTACATTAGTTTATTTTCAATTTAACACCATCGCTGAAGAAGGCCACGATATGGCCGAAACTAGTAAATTTCGTTAATTAGTGTGTATTAATTAATTATTATTGACTAAGATGTAATAAATTTACTAAATACCCAATGGTATTCATTTAGAGAAAAGTACAAATAGTACAAAAAATGAAAATATATAAAACAAAATTCAAAATTGCTAATAAAATTAATTAAAAACTAAAATGACATCGACCTATTAGTAACAACAGAGTCTCCGTGGCTTAGTCGGCAGCACGCCGGCCTCTCACCGCTGGGTCCGTGGTTCAAATCCCGGTCACTCCATGTGAGATTTGTGCTGGACAAAGCGGAGGCAGACAGGTTTTTCTCCAGGTACTCCGGTTTTCCCTGTCACAAATTTCATTCCAACAACACTCTCCACTATCATTCAATTTCATCTGTCATTCATTTAATCATTGCCCCACGGGAGTTCGACGGGCTTCGGCAGCCGGCACAATTCATATCCTCGCCACTGGGGGGCTTCATTCATGCCAATCCCTGTCCCGGTCGGTCGACTGGAAACAGGCTGTGGATTTTCATTTTCAATAACAACTAATAGTACATTAAATATTTATAAATCAAAATTAAAATGCGGTAACTTAAATAAAACCTAAAACAGTGAAAATCAAAATTAATTAAAAGAAAATTGTTTAAATCTTCTGTATTTTGACTGGTTTGATGCAGCCCTGCATGCCTCCCTAACCTGAACTAATCGTTTCATCTCTACATAGCTACCACACCCTACATCCGAGGCAATCTGTTTCACATATTCTAACCTTGGTCTAACCCTACATTTCCTGTCCTCACCCCTTCCTTCCATAACTAAGGTTGCTATTACTGGGTGTCTTATTATGTGTCGTACCAACCTATATCTTGTCTTCATTAGCAGTCGCCAGAAACATCTCTCCTCTCCCACTCGTATTTATACCCCTTAATTTGTTACTCTATAAACCCATCTGATCATCATCATTCTCCTGTAACACCTCATTTCAAATGCTTCAATTCTCCTCATTTCTGCTGCGCCAACAGTCCAAGTTTCATTTCCATATTAGCCTAATAACAAAATATTTCAAAACTAGGTCTTTCATGTAAAGTGTTAAGAGTCAAATTAGCAACAGTATTATTTTTATTAGCCTACTTTCGATTTTTGCAAAAAATGAAAGTAGACTTATGAGATCAACACAGGGCGAAAAAAAGTGTGTCTGTCTGTGTGTGTGTATGTGTGTGTGTGAGTCTGTGTGTGTGTATGTGTGTGTGTGAGTCTGTGTGTGTGTGTGTGAGTGTGTGTACTCTGAATGTCTGTCCCCCCCCTATCAATTCGAACACGGTGAATGCGAATTGAACGAAATTTGGCACAAAGGTAGCACTAGCAAAGGACACCTCAGTGTCATGTTTTATATCGCCGCCATCTTTACTAAAACTGAATGGCGGCCACTCAAACGTTCAAAACGTAAAATCAAATAACGACTAACCAAATCATCCAATCTCTACCAAATTTGGTAACAACATACCTTCGTATAGGATGCGTCTTGTGACCAAACTACAAGGTCGTCCGCCATACCATTTCAGGATGGCGGCCGTGCGAATTATGCAAACTTTATAATCCATATCATGGGACCCACCAGTTCCGATTATCGAGCCGAGAATCGTTTTAACTGTTCTAAAGGAAGAGGCACGTACGAAATTAAAAGTTTATTTTGTAATACTATAGTGCAGACGTGATTTTAAAAAGCTCAGCTGATTCATTAATAAGACAAGATGGCAGCGGATATCTTGTGCCTGACTTATATTTCACTAATTTGAGTATTGAATGCAATATAGCGTACTGATAAAAAATAAATAAACTTTGTATGAAATGCTTTATATATAAATAATATACTCCAGTGATGAAATCGTTTAGTATAAATCATTATTTGCTAACAAGTTCTATGTAAGTCATTTTAAATAGAACGATATTCGTTGACACAATTAGCTCAGTGGTAGAGCGATAGCCTGTCGCTCAGATTCCTATGGTTCAAACCCGATCAGAGCTAGTTTTTTTGCTTGAAATGTTATATGTTTATTGTTTTGTAATGACTCAGATGTTTTAAAATTAAGCGTTATATTGTGCAAATTATGGTGTAAATTATATATTTAATTAAAACATAATTCGCCAGCAGATTTACTCGAGACATCTAGCTGCCAAAAAGGTAACTTCCAGATTTTATTGAAAAGTTTCTTCTTCTGGCCGCTAGAATGCACTCGCTCTGTTAGGATTATATTGTTCGATATTTCACCACTAGATGTCCCGACTAGTCTACGTGGGGATCCATTGATTACTATACCATTATCATTCTATGCGCATCGAATTTGAAGAATGACAAGTTGATACTACGATACATTTTAACTTTTTATTTTAAAGGGTTTGTAACCGCCTATTTTGCGTTACTTGAAAATGTTATTAAGCGTTATATTGTCCACATTATGGTGTAAAATATATATTTAATTAAAACATAATTCGCCAGCAGATTTACTCGAGACATCTAGCTGCCAAAAAGGTAACTTCCAGATTTTATTGAAAAGTTTCTTATTCTGGCCGCTAGAATGCACTCGCTCTGTTAGGATTATATTATCGAAAATATCCACATAGTTTGTATACACACGTCTCTGTAGGGTCATGGAAAGATTTGTTAATTCAATTAGGGTTGTGAAAGCCATGCACAACCAGACGTGTAAAGACATGCCTCAACTCAAAGTTGGATGTTGCCCACGGCAGGTCGTAATAATAATAATAATAATGTTATTGGTTTTACATCCCTTTTAACTACTGCTGCTTTTAGAGACACCGGGGTGCCGGAATTTTGGCCCGAAGCGGATCTTTAACGTGCCAGTAAATGTACTGACACGGCTCCCTCGCATTTGTGCACCCTCAAATGCCAGCTGACTGCGCCAGGATACGAACCTGCAACCTAGGGCCCAGCAAGCGAGAACGTTACCGCTGAGCCACGCCGCCAGTCCGGTCGATTATGTCTCCAGATCCATAACATTCTTGATATACTTCTTATCTTTCTTTCTTTCTTCAATGATGGTAGCAGTTTTTATCTAGGTCGTGGCGTTTGGTAGAGGTAAATCGTTTCTAAGGTCTTCAACAAAGAATAGTTCTATTATACTCTTTGATAATAACAACGAGTTATAACTATACTCATACATTTAGGAGAAAGTAGGCTATATGTTCTTTACTGAACATCTTGTTATTCTTGTAATGAATCTTGTACTGAACATCTTTTGGTGTCGTGGCTAGCATTCTTGGCTGTCACCCTGGAGGTTCATGTCCGATTCTTGGCTTTGCAAAAAAAAAAAAAAGTATTTCATGCAGCCGTTTACATGTGTTCGTACAGTCGCATAGACAGGAATTGTACCATTGGCATTAAACACAGAGAAAACATAACAATTCTTCGTTCTAAGCAACGTACAGAAATACAAACTTCAATTGTATTAATAAGGTTATCATCATATATAAACATTATGACAAGCCTCCGTGGCTTAGGCGGCAGCACGCCGGCCTCTCACCGCTGGGTCCGTGGTTCAAATCCCGGTCACTCCATGTGAGATCTGTGCTGGACAAAACGGAGGCAGACAGGTTTTTCTCCGGGTACTCCGGTTTTCCCTGTCAACATTTCATTCCAGCAACACTCTCCACTATCATTTCATCTGTCATTCATTTAATCATTGCCCCAGAGGAGTGCGTCAGGCCTCGGCAGCCGGCACAGTTCATATCCTCACCTCTAGATGGGGGCTTCATTCATTCCATTCCTGACCCGGTCGGAGACTGGAAGCAGGCTGTGGATTTTCATTTTTCATAAACATTATGACATCTATTTTACCCTCCTTAAACATGATATTACTAGACATTCGAGTATTTTAAAACCGAACAATCCCTACATAGGCTACATTTAATCAATCATCGAGCTTGCTACAACCACATGCCGTGAAAATTTCATTTAAATATACACAATAAACAGAGCATAACATGTAACAACCAATGAAATCACTAATTAAAATTACAGCGCGCTCCAATTGACTTTTACACGGATGGGACTGTGATGTAATTTAAATCAGTTGAATTGTAGCCTAATCCAGGTCACTACATTGACTGTAGTGATTCTGATGTAAATATCAAAGAATGACGCCATCAAGGCCTATCTGTTGATGTTTTATTTACAGACGAGTGAAAAATTATTAGAATCAAATAAAGAAATTACACCAGCCACAATTTTTTATCATTTCAAATGATCTTGTCGACTTCATCGTTATGCTTTGTTCTACCGTTATGCGTTACGGTTACGGCATGTATGACCTCATCATGCTGTTCAGTGCATATGCACCGAGTCTGACTTTACTCCTGAGGTCTGGCGTTATGCGATACGGAGACGGCGAGTGCGTGACGTCATGCAGCAGAGTGCACCTCCCGCTCTCCGTTTCCCGCTCGAGAAGCCTAAGTTAAAGAATAATGGAGTCTGCTGAGTATGAGTTTACTCCTGGGGTCTGGCGTTATGCGATACGGAGACGCGGAGTGCATGACGTCATGTAGCAGAGTGCACCTCCCGCTCTCCGTTCCCCGCGCGGGAAGCCTAAGCTAAAGGGTAATGGAGTCTGTTGAGTCTGAGTTTACTCCTGGGAACTGGCGTTATGGGATACGGAGACGGCGAGTGCGTGACGTCATGCAGCAGAGTGCACCTCCCGCTTTCCGTTTCCCGCGCGGAAGCCCTCCTGAGCCTTTCTAACATGTGTAGCATTTGTAGCATGCGTCATTTGAAATGAAATAAAGTCCAGTCTCTCAGACTGACTGTATCTTTTATCCAAAGTCATTTTATTGACCAACTGCTGGCATCGTTTGTTATCAATTTAGTAATGTTTTCTCCCCCGTGGACTTACACCTTTGGTTGGTTCCTCAGTTTAGGGGCTGTGACAACGCGGCCATGTAGCCCCATGTACTTTGGGTGTGTGTAGAATCTGTCTGATAACCGGTGTTAATTGTGATGGCTGTATTAGTGTGTGTTATCTGTTTTTAATTCAAGTAAGGACTGCAGACGATAATTTCAAGTAGTACCTACTTTCGCTACCAAATGTCACCGTCCACAACACCTAGCTGTGAACTTTGCCAACACTAGATGCCACCGCAACCAGCGCCCGGTGACGAACGTTGGAACTTCAGAGCATTAATGAAACCTAATCTACATTTATTTATTTATTTATTTATTTAGCGTATGGCATGGCACATCTACATACTTACAAGCTAAGGAACACATTAAACATAAACATTAGCATTTAGCCTAAAAGAACAATACATATTAAAATAAATTTTGATGAGGAGACTCATATTCAATAGATAAAATGTTCAGATTTACAAGATTAAAAAAAAGGTTGCTTCACACAAGTTTAGTTAGTGGAAGGTTCTTTTACATGCCATAAATCTATGACATGGGCCCACCGGCTTTATTTCTCCTCCGAAGAAAGGCATACTGTGGTATTTTTAACGACCTTAAAAAATCCGACGACTTCGGCCGGGTTTGAACTTATACCTTTCCTATAAGGAATTGAGTCTGAAAACTTTTAGAATAGGGGATTGTGAGGGATACCTGAGCCAGGTCCGTCTCTTTTCATTGACTTTGGAATGCACCCTCTAAGTCAGGTGATTTCAATCCATGGTTCATGAATCTTTGAATAGTTCAAGAGCGGATCATCAGTAAAAAAAAGACCCCAAATCTCTCTGCTCTATATTCACACGAAAAGTAGAGCGAAGTAATCAAAACAAATCGTGTGCCATTTCGCATTAGCAAGGCTCCACTGTTAGAAAAAAAAAACCAAAAAATAATTTTACTTTGAGTTTCTTAAAAGAAAATATAATTGAGAGTCATCATTGCGGGAAAGCCCCTTTAACAACTGCATATGGAACAATGGGGAAAAATGATCGCTTCCGTTATCTCGGTGATTGGATCAACCCGAATAGCAGAGATGACACTTCGATCTCGGAGAGGTGCACTAAACTCAATGCAGCCTATTATCTATCTCGTAACCGCTACAACATGAGGTGTATTTCAAACAATAGTTAGCTTTCTAATGAAATCTACCTAAAAATGCAACGATCTGTCATTATAAATCCGTTATTAGACCACAGTTTTAATATGCAGCAGAGACCCTCTTGATGAACAAGAAATGCAACATGGATGATTTGGAGAAAGTCAAGAGACGTATCCTTCGTAAAATTCATGGACCAAGATTGCTCCCAAATGGTTCTTATCGACTTAAAGCAAACACCGAACTATACCGTCATTTTGAACCAGCCACCATTATCATGCGACGGAGACGACTGAAATTCTACGGACACCGTTCCCAGACAGGGAATTGATTAATGGCTACAAGACTGGCAGCTTGTGGCTTAATGAAGTGAAACAAGACTTGAAAAACACTGGCATTTTAGACTGTGATATTCTTGATCCTTCCAAATTTTGTGATAGTGTTAACTCCACCCAAAGTGATCAAGACCCGACCCCCCATCACACAGGAGAGGAAGGACAAGTTATTGGCTGGACTGATGAGATATTGGAGAACAAAGAAAGCATCGCAGAAGCACTAGTCATAAGCGCTCCTTAGTGGGCATAAATCACTAATAATAATAATAATAATAAGACTCTTGGTTCAACATTTGAAGTAAATTCATCGCCTTGAAATAGTACATTATGCAACGAGCCTATAATGGCATTAATTAAGACACGAGTATGTTTATAAAACGAGCGTATGAGAGTTTAATAATTTTAATACGAGTGTCTTAATTACCATTATAGGCGAGTTGCATACGACTGTTTATGTTCGACGATAATTATTATAACTATTTTATGTTCGAACATAAATATTCATAAATATCTGTCGAGATTTCGCCAGTTTTATGTACTGAACAGAGCGCATGGGACGCAGAGAATGCCTTGTATTTGAACATGGCCTACTCGATTACCCTACTATGACACTAGGCCAGGCAATGAAATTTAAATTAGATGGCCGTGGAACTCAGCACATCTAATTATCTAATTGGTCAAACAACTGTTTTTTTGAGCTCTGATTGGTGGGAGAAACTGTTCCATAATGAAAAATAGTGTTATAATGAGCCTCATTATGATACAGTTTCCTGACATATAATAGTCAGGGTCGTACATAAACATATTTTAATGCATTGGGCCATGAAAAGTATGAAAAGTATAATCGGTCTGATATAACCTTTCTTATAGTGGTATCTGTAAGTAATTGTAAATGAATAGGGTTAGGCAGGAGGGAGCAGTGGTTTAAAGTTCAGAACCATGTAGGAATTTATCTGGAGTAGATGTGGGAAAACCCTTTCAGGATAACTGAGGTGGGAATAGAACCCACGTCTCCTCAGTTCTGGCTCGACCTGGAAGTGATTTTATGTGATTTCCCTACCTTACTGCAGGTGAATGTCGAGATTGTTCCTAAATTAAGGCAATGATTCCTGCTACCCAAATCCTACCCGCCATCACAATGACAGAGCCATCACAATGACACAGGTTATCCGACAGATTCTACAAATTCTGCGATTACTTGCTTCCATTTCTGGTCCGTATTGATACATTAATTAATGCAATATAATTGTGAAATTTCCGTCAATCAATACAATTATATTCTACAAACTCACACACCCAAGTAGGCTAACCGCGGCTACATAACCAAGATGTCAAAAGGCCTCTAAATGAATCAACCATGACATGTTTCGCTCGTCAAGCAAGCGAGACCTTTTAATATCCGACGATGCTCGCTTGTCGTGCGAAACGTCTCACCCTTTTTTAATCCCTCTTTTCTTGTAATCACATGCAATGTTTTTCAAGTTATATCACATTTTCCAATAACTAGGATTGTAATTTTTTTGACCGACTGAAAGGTTACAATAACAACTGTTAATATGGCAACACTGAAAATATCTTCAAAGCTTCCTATAAATCTAACTTAAACAAATTGGAACCCCGGTCGCCGAACTGTAGTGATTGCCAGATGACAAGTAGCCTAAGTCGTTAATTCTCTTTCAATATAAAGTTATTACAGGAGCGAAGAATATATTAGGTGCTGCACATTAACCTGTTTTTGGCTTTCAATATGCCGAAATGTGCTTGTCTTCCAAAGAAAACATTAATTGAATACCCCTAATTGAGTTTTGGTTGCACATTTTTGCACAATTTCTCAACGCAAGCACCTTTTTTCTTTTGCACCTTTTCTCAACGCGAGCACCTTAGTGTATCCTTTATAAATATCAGCACCTCTTTCCACCTTTTCTTAATGACAACACCTTTCTTGCATTTTTTTTTCTCAACGCAAGCACCCTTTGTGGACATTTTCTCAATACAAGCACAGATAATAATATTAATAATAATAATATTGGGTATTGTACGTTCAGTGACGGTATGTAGCATTCAGGAAACCTTTGAAAAGCAGTCTGTAGCTGGGAATGCTGCTTGGTATCGTATGCAAGGCTGCTCGGCAATGGAATGTTCTCAGAATATCATATCCCTAGCTAAATAGCACCATAAAAGTGAAGCTATCTTGAAGATAAACGTTTGCCGAGTGAGAGTGGAGGAAACTAGACACTAATTAAGTTAATGAAACACGCGATGTTCGAGATGTGAGCCACTAACTCAGACTCTAGAATGTACACCTGACGTCTGCTTGAAAGACGACATTTCTTTTTGTCTGTGGAATGTTAATGATATATGTCAGATGTGTATCTTATCGCAGAAACCTCTTTTGTACGGTAAGCTATCAAATATATTTTCGTTCCTTCGTGCAGGTGTTTCTTGTTTTGTTTCGCTAGGTGATCGTTGTCCGTGTGAATAAAATTAATTAGGCCCTTTATTTGAAGACTGTGATCTTAATCTAAAAGATGGAAAGTAGTTTGTTTATGTCCGTAGTAAACAAGAAGACAAACACAGATGATTGTTCTACCAATGTTTCTTATGTTGATATAGTAGTAAATACAAATGTACATGTATTGCAGACAGTGGGAATAAAACTCCAGCAAATCTCTCCAATTCTCTTTCTGAAACCTCCTCCCTGCCAACCAATCTGTTAAAATATTCAATTTAAAGAAATCCCTCATCGGGCAAAGACAATATTTCGAATTCACTAAATTTACGGATTGTTGTACTGTATACGTACAAAAGGTCCACATGTTTAGCATACGAATTCTTACAATTCCGAAAACATTTTGTTCATCTCTTGGCGTAGGTTTTAGGTAATGTTTAGAGTACTATTGATAATTTTAACAGGTTTTGATATTGTGCCTGTTAAGAGAGTTATGATTACTTTTCTCTAAAGAATCCATTTTTTCCACCTCTTTGGTAAGTGGTTGGTGCTATCAAAAAACTTTACCGAGGTAAGTTTTTGGCCGTTATCCAAAAAATAGTATGAAGATTGAATGAATTCAATTTTTCACATACAAAGAAAGTAATAGCAATATTTCATTTCTTCGAAAAAGACCCCCCTCCCCCATCATTTCCACCCCCTTGTCCAATTTTGCCCGTTAACTCAGTTGAGATTTTGAGCGGTTATATTATATATATATATATATATATATAAGTATCTATATATTTAAAACACTAAGCTGTTTTTTGTACACACGAGATTGTGAAAACGACTTAACCGATTGGCTTCGTAAGACATTCTAACGAAAGCTCTTGGCATGCAGATTTGCAGAGTTTCTTTAAAAGGAAAATATATGTTACGGTATATTTTTAAATGATTAAAGAAATATGTAATATTTGACACTCCCGCGCATGCGCACAATGGCCTTTCTCAACAAGGAAAATGGCGATTCCGGTCGCGTCTAACTGAGATCTTTGTTTATGAGAATTAAAAAAGGGTCTCCAATAATGTTAATTATGTTTTTACAATATGCATTGAATTAGAATTATATTAAATAAACCACGAATTGAAGTACTTAAACTGCAGGTTGAGCGTGTATAATGGTTAGATAGCTTAATATTGAAGTGGCCCATAGTTGTCTGGATGGTCAAGGGGATAAGGTTACTGCCTAGAAATATGTATTATGCATGATCGAGAGGGTTCGATTCCCACCTCGGATATGTTTTTTTATTTTCGTTTTCTGCCTTCCTACGATTGGTATTACATTTTAAAAACATATTTCACTTTTATCATTCCCGTCAAGTAACGAATTCATTGTTGCCATCCTTTGCATGGTCGAGAGGGTTCGATTCCCACCTCGGATACGTTCTTTTATTTTCATTTTCTTCCTACCTACGGTTGGTATTACATTGTAGAGACATATTTCACTTTTTTCATTCCCGTAAACTAACGAATTCTCTGTTGCCATCCTTTGCATGGTCGAGAGGGTTCGATTCCCACCTCGGATACGTTCTTTTATTTTCATTTTCTTCCTTCCTACGATTGGTATTATATTGTAGAGACATATTACACTTTTTTCATTCCCGTAAAGTAACGAATTCTCTGTTGCCATCCTTTGCATGGTCGAGAGGGTTCGATTCCCATCTCGGATATGTTTTTTTTTGTTTTCTTCCTTCCTACGATTGGTATTACATTGTAAAAATGTATTTCACTTTTATCATTCCCGTAAAGTAACGAATTCTCTGTTGCCATCTATATATTTAAAACACTAAGCTGTTTTTTGTACACACGAGATTGTGAAAACGACTTAACCGATTGGCTTCGTAAGACATTCTAACGAAAGCTCTTGGCATGCAGATTTGCAGAGTTTCTTTAAAAGGAAAATATATGTTACGGTATATTTTTAAATGATTAAAGAAATATGTAATATTTGACACTCCCGCGCATGCGCACAATGGCCTTTCTCAACAAGGAAAATGGCGATTCCGGTCGCGTCTAACTGAGATCTTTGTTTATGAGAATTAAAAAAGGGTCTCCAATAATGTTAATTATGTTTTTACAATATGCATTGAATTAGAATTATATTAAATAAACCACGAATTGAAGTACTTAAACTGCAGGTTGAGCGTGTATACTGGTTAGATAGCTTAATATTGAAGCGGCCCATAGTTGTCTGGATGGTCAAGGGGATAAGGTTACTGCCTAGAAATATGTATTATGCATGATCGAGAGGGTTCGATTCCCACCTCGGATATGTTTTTTTATTTTCGTTTTCTGCCTTCCTACGATTGGTATTACATTTTAAAAACATATTTCACTCTTATCATTCCCGTCAAGTAACGAATTCATTGTTGCCATCCTTTGCATGGTCGAGAGGGTTCGATTCCCACCTCGGATACGTTCTTTTATTTTCATTTTCTTCCTACCTACGGTTGGTATTACATTGTAGAGACATATTTCACTTTTTTCATTCCCGTAAACTAACGAATTCTCTGTTGCCATCCTTTGCATGGTCGAGAGGGTTCGATTCCCACCTCGGATACGTTCTTTTATTTTCATTTTCTTCCTTCCTACGATTGGTATTATATTGTAGAGACATATTACACTTTTTTCATTCCCGTAAAGTAACGAATTCTCTGTTGCCATCCTTTGCATGGTCGAGAAGGTTCGATTCCCATCTCGGATATGTTTTTTTTTGTTTTCTTCCTTCCTACGATTGGTATTACATTGTAGAAATGTATTTCACTTTTATCATTCCCGTAAAGTAACGAATTCTCTGTTGCCATCTATATATTTAAAACACTAAGCTGTTTTTTGTACACACGAGATTGTGAAAACGACTTAACCGATTGGCTTCGTAAGACATTCTAACGAAAGCTCTTGCCATGCAGATTTGCAGAGTTTCTTTAAAAGGAAAATATATGTTACGGTATATTTTTAAATGATTAAAGAAATATGTAATATTTGACACTCCCGCGCATGCGCACAATGGCCTTTCTCAACAAGGAAAATGGCGATTCCGGTCGCGTCTAACTGAGATCTTTGTTTATGAGAATTAAAAAAGGGTCTCCAATAATGTTAATTATGTTTTTACAATATGCATTGAATTAGAATTATATTAAATAAACCACGAATTGAAGTACTTAAACTGCAGGTTGAGCGTGTATACTGGTTAGATAGCTTAATATTGAAGCGGCCCATAGTTGTCTGGATGGTCAAGGGGATAAGGTTACTGCCTAGAAATATGTATTATGCATGATCGAGAGGGTTCGATTCCCACCTCGGATATGTTTTTTTATTTTCGTTTTCTGCCTTCCTACGATTGGTATTACATTTTAAAAACATATTTCACTCTTATCATTCCCGTCAAGTAACGAATTCATTGTTGCCATCCTTTGCATGGTCGAGAGGGTTCGATTCCCACCTCGGATACGTTCTTTTATTTTCATTTTCTTCCTACCTACGGTTGGTATTACATTGTAGAGACATATTTCACTTTTTTCATTCCCGTAAACTAACGAATTCTCTGTTGCCATCCTTTGCATGGTCGAGAGGGTTCGATTCCCACCTCGGATACGTTCTTTTATTTTCATTTTCTTCCTTCCTACGATTGGTATTATATTGTAGAGACATATTACACTTTTTTCATTCCCGTAAAGTAACGAATTCTCTGTTGCCATCCTTTGCATGGTCGAGAAGGTTCGATTCCCATCTCGGATATGTTTTTTTTTGTTTTCTTCCTTCCTACGATTGGTATTACATTGTAGAAATGTATTTCACTTTTATCATTCCCGTAAAGTAACGAATTCTCTGTTGCCATCTATATATTTAAAACACTAAGCTGTTTTTTGTACACACGAGATTGTGAAAACGACTTAACCGATTGGCTTCGTAAGACATTCTAACGAAAGCTCTTGGCATGCAGATTTGCAGAGTTTCTTTAAAAGGAAAATATATGTTACGGTATATTTTTAAATGATTAAAGAAATATGTAATATTTGACACTCCCGCGCATGCGCACAATGGCCTTTCTCAACAAGGAAAATGGCGATTCCGGTCGCGTCTAACTGAGATCTTTGTTTATGAGAATTAAAAAAGGGTCTCCAATAATGTTAATTATGTTTTTACAATATGCATTGAATTAGAATTATATTAAATAAACCACGAATTGAAGTACTTAAACTGCAGGTTGAGCGTGTATACTGGTTAGATAGCTTAATATTGAAGCGGCCCATAGTTGTCTGGATGGTCAAGGGGATAAGGTTACTGCCTAGAAATATGTATTATGCATGATCGAGAGGGTTCGATTCCCACCTCGGATATGTTTTTTTATTTTCGTTTTCTGCCTTCCTACGATTGGTATTACATTTTAAAAACATATTTCACTCTTATCATTCCCGTCAAGTAACGAATTCATTGTTGCCATCCTTTGCATGGTCGAGAGGGTTCGATTCCCACCTCGGATACGTTCTTTTATTTTCATTTTCTTCCTACCTACGGTTGGTATTACATTGTAGAGACATATTTCACTTTTTTCATTCCCGTAAACTAACGAATTCTCTGTTGCCATCCTTTGCATGGTCGAGAGGGTTCGATTCCCACCTCGGATACGTTCTTTTATTTTCATTTTCTTCCTTCCTACGATTGGTATTATATTGTAGAGACATATTACACTTTTTTCATTCCCGTAAAGTAACGAATTCTCTGTTGCCATCCTTTGCATGGTCGAGAAGGTTCGATTCCCATCTCGGATATGTTTTTTTTTTTTTTTCTTCCTTCCTACGATTGGTATTACATTGTAGAAATGTATTTCACTTTTATCATTCCCGTAAAGTAACGAATTCTCTGTTGCCATCTATATATTTAAAACACTAAGCTGTTTTTTGTACACACGAGATTGTGAAAACGACTTAACCGATTGGCTTCGTAAGACATTCTAACGAAAGCTCTTGGCATGCAGATTTTCAGAGTTTCTTTAAAAGGAATATATATGTTACGGTATATTTTTAAATGATTAAAGAAATATGTGATATTTGACACTCCCGCGCATGCGCACAATGGCCTTTCTCAACAAGGAAAATGGCGATTCCGGTCGCGTCTAACTGAGATCTTTGTTTATGAGAATTGAAAAAGGGTCTCCAATAATGTTAATTATGTTTTTACAATATGCATTGAATTAGAATTATATTAAATAAACCACGAATTGAAGTACTTAAACTGCAGGTTGAGCGTGTATACTGGTTAGATAGCTTAATATTGAAGCGGCCCATAGTTGTCTGGATGGTCAAGGGGATAAGGTTACTGCCTAGAAATATGTATTATGCATGATCGAGAGGGTTCGATTCCCACCTCGGATATGTTTTTTTATTTTCGTTTTCTGTCTTCCTACGATTGGTATTACATTTTAAAAACATATTTCACTTTTATCATTCCCGTCAAGTAACGAATTCATTGTTGCCATCCTTTGCATGGTCGAGAGGGTTCGATTCCCACCTCGGATACGTTCTTTTATTTTCATTTTCTTCCTACCTACGGTTGGTATTACATTGTAGAGACATATTTCACTTTTTTCATTCCCGTAAACTAACGAATTCTCTGTTGCCATCCTTTGCATGGTCGAGAGGGTTCGATTCCCACCTCGGATACGTTCTTTTATTTTCATTTTCTACCTTCCTACGATTGGTATTATATTGTAGAGACATATTACACTTTTTTCATTCCCGTAAAGTAACGAATTCTCTGTTGCCATCCTTTGCATGGTCGAGAAGGTTCGATTCCCATCTCGGATATGTTTCTTTTGTTTTCTTCCGTCCTACGATTGGTATTACATTGTAGAAATGTATTTCACTTTTATCATTCCCGTAAAGTAACGAATTCTCTGTTGCCATATATATTTAAAACACTAAGGTATTTTTTGTACACACGAGATTTTGAAAACGACTTAACCGATTGGCTTCGTATGGCATTCTAACGAAAGCTCTTGGCATGCAGATTTGCAGTGTGTCTTTAAAAGGAAAATACTGTATATGTTACGGTATATTTTTATATGTTTAAAGAAAAATGTATAATATGTGGCTATTGCGCGTTGCCACAATGGCGTTTCTTCATGAGAGAAATGGCGGATAAACGATCCACCGTATCGTAGTGTGATCTTTGTTTATGAGAATTGAAAAGGGAAATATCGCTTATGTTGTATCCCGATATATACTGGAATAGAATCATGAAATAAGGGACATATTGATGAACTATAACTGGCAGTTGAGTGCGTTTGTTGTTTACGTCACTTAATATTGCACTCTAATTTCGTTGTCTGGGTGGCTCAGCGGCTAACATTGTGGACAACGAAATTGATTATGCATCGTCGGAGGAGTTTGATTCCCACCTCAGACATGTAATTTTATTTCCCAATTATTCTGTCTTGCAATTGGTATTACATTGTCTAAACATATGTTACGTTTATTATTCCCGTAAGGTAAGGAATTCTCCATTATTTACGTTGCCAGATACTTTTAAATTATTAAATAAAAATCGGCACAATCGCTTCGCCTTGAGAGAAAATTGTCGAACATAATCCATTTGATGGACTCAGACATCGTGGTCACTCAGCGCCGTCTACTTTGTTGTGTGAGTGTAAACCTTTCTCTGATAACCTGTGTTAATGTGATGGCTGTATTGATGTGTGCAATTGTAATTAGTATGGGGAATGGAGAGTTGACGACTGAGGCTTTAAGTTAGGAACTATCCCGGTATTTGCCTGGAGTGGAAGTGGGAAACCACGGAAAACCACATCCAAGATTGTTGAGATGGGAATCAAATTTTGCTCTTCTTAGGTTTGCCTCAAGAGTGCGCCCCGTTCCTGCCCTCAGACCAGAATTAAATTTCTTGGCAGAGCAGGGATCGAACCTGGAATCTGGGGCGATAGCTCAGAATGTAGCTTTAAGACTGGGCTTCCCTGTGTTAATACGATCTTTGAAAAACACTGAACATATAATTCTAAAACTCCCTCCATTACGGTGGCTGGCGAAGTGAGTCCATGCTCATTCCAGTAGAGGGGGGCGTGGTGGCTCAGCGGCTCAGCTGTATGCCTCTCACCAAGGTGGTCCGGGTTCGATTCCCGGTCAATGCATGTGAGATTTTCGAAGTGAAATGCCATGTCCCGTGGTTCGGATTCCACGTAAAAAGGAGGTCCCGTGGCTTATGATCTCAAGATTAACGGTCACGTTAAACTACAAGCTTCCTTCCTTCATTCCAGTAGTGGCGAAGTGATTCTATGCTCCCTTGCATAATTTACTGTCATGGAAATGCAAAGTATTGTACCTTCAACAGGTGATGGAAATTGATTATTTAGAGCAGTTTCATTCTGTTTATTTCAAAATGAAGTTCGTCATCCTGAGTTGCGTTTGCAAGCAAATTGCAAAAATTGCAAGGATTTTATTATTGGCGATCAGTCTCATCGCATTCTCATCAGCAACCAACTTGAGAATGGAAGTCTCTGAACTTAGTTGTATAAGTGAATATTATTGTTTATTGATTATTTTTTTAGAGTACATAACAATGAGTATAACCACGCAGTTGATTTTGGCAATGGAAGTAAGTTATTGTTTGCTATTTAATATTTGGCTGCTGCGTTGATGCAGCGTTAATTTGGGGAGAAATGCTGCTATAAATAAAAAAAAGATACGAAGCCACTTTTAAACTCCAATATGAATACGGCTTTTCAGATACAATTCCAGATACTATACCGTTACAGTGTAGGGTCCTTGACGAACAAATGTAAACATTGTTCTGCACTGTATTTCTCTTGAGAGAAATCTACACTTGGTTACTTTGACCTTTGCTGTTGTAGTGGTAAAATTAATCTGACTAAATATAAAATATTTGACATGCTGCAACAATTATTTTTCACTGGAGATGATATCTCAAGGAATTTCAGAGAGACTAATCGGCAGTACAATGCTATGTCCTTCGTTTCATTTGGTGCCAATGTTACTGTGCCACACCCATACGGTCCACATTGTTTTAAGATGTATGGAGGTGCACATCATCGCATTTCTTCGTTATATTCCAAAATTATATGTGACGGTTTGCGGCCAGTTTTATTAGACTCCTCAGAGTTCTTGAATTCCTTGGAACTAAATGACTTGCCTCCACATATTCCAAACGCTTGAACCGTTATGCTGCTTAGAAATCTGAACGTTTCCCAAGGGCTCCTAAATGCAACTATATTGCTTGGATTTGGAAATAATAAGTGCAGTTAAAATTAGGCAGAGAGGTCTAATCCTTCTACTTGATTTAACAGCATCCGATAAAACACTATCATTTTGTTTTAAGAGGCAATATTTTCCAATTTATTTGGCATACTCTGTCACAATCAATGAAGCTCAAGGGAAAACTCTGGAACGTATAGGTCTCAATTTGCCTCATCAATTTTTCAGTCATGGCCAGCAGTATTTTGCAATGTTGAGAGTGCAATCTTTTGACGCCCTTATAGTTTCAATAGAGCCAAAAAATAATCGTACAAAGAATATACAGTAGGCCTACATAAGAAAATTCTTCAGTAAATATTTTTCTATTGACCGTCATTTTGACGGGTTTCAACTAGTATATATTTAAAACGCTAAGGTGATTTTTGTTACCGCGAGATTGAGATAACGTCTTAACCGATGGACTTCGTAATTCATTCTAACGAGAGCTCTTGGCATGTAGATTTGCATAGTGTCTTTAAAAGGAAAATATATTTTAGGGTATATTTTTAAATTATTAAAGAAAAACGTAATATTTGTCGCTCCCGCGCTTGCGCACAATGCCTCTATTCCACCTGAGAAATGGCGGATCCCATCACTTCTTACTGAGGTCTTTGTTTATGAGAATTAAAAAGGGGGGAAATATTGTTGTGGCTCTATGGCTCAAACTTTTAGAGTAAGTATATGTGGAGACAAATCACTCATTTTTCCAATTTCCAATTCGCTTGGTGTACTTTATCACAATAAATAAAGCTCAAGGGGAAACTCCGGAACGTGTAGGTCTCTATTTGCCTCATCACGGTTTCAGTCATGGCCAGTTATATGTTGCGAAGTCGATCTTTCGACGCCATTAAAGTTGCAACAGTGTCAAAAAGCAATCGTTCAAAAATTGCATACTGTTTAAAAGAGAATCCTTCAGTAAATATTTTCCCAACGACCGTCATGTTTGACTGGTATCAACTAGTACATTTTAAAGTCATTGGTTCGTAGTTCCGCCCCTTAAAACAACAATAATTAGCAACCTAACTAAAGTCATTGGTGCAAAGCTATGTCAACATATTCCGGAAGTCACATCATGGTACTCATTGCTATAGATAACTTTCTAATGAAATCTACCTAATTGCCACTTCCCGCCAAATTAATTTCCTGCCAATATACCTCACCGCAAAACAAACAAAAAATCGGATTTCCCGCCAAATTCAAATCTCCCGCCATTTAAAATGCGTGTTGGTAACGTGGGCTGAAACCATGCACATAAACCGAGTGTTGGCACCCCCGTACATACACATTTTACACTGAACTTAGGTATACCAGCCAAAGAACCCCAGGACGCTCCGGGTCTGTTGGAGTGTTTGATGCATCCTGTACCCGCTGGGTTTGTGTACATTGCACTACAACCCATATCTGTAGCGCATATGCTACTTTTCTGAGGTAGCCAATAGCTCCTTCCCTCTGCACCACCCCCTCGCTGTAGAGGTACCAGAAGATGGAATAGTGAAATGAAGTTAATCATAATGGCTCAGTTATATCCGTATTGATAATAAATATAATAAAAAATTACTAAGGTTAGTAGAAGAGCCTCCGTGGCTTAGGCGGCAGCACACCGACCTCTCACCGCTGCTGGGTCCGTGGTTCAAATCCCGGTCACTCCATGTGAGATTTGTGCTGGGCAAAGCGGAGGCAGAAAGGTTTTTCTCCGGGTACTCCGGTTTTCCCTGTCACAAATCTCATTCTAGCAACACTCTCCACTGTCATTTCATTTCGTCATTCATTTTATCACTGTCCCAGGGGAGTGCGACAGGCTTCGGCAGCCGGCACAGTTCATATCCTCGCCGCTAGATGGGTGCTTAATTCATTCCATTCCCTGACCCGGTCGGTCGACTGGAAGCAGACTGTGCATTTTCATTTTCACTATGGTTAGTAGAAAACCATGTGCCAAACGTAATCAAACTTAATTCATTGCTAAATGTATTAGTACGTCGATACTAATGCTTTTCATTTGGTCAACACGATTGTGCCCAGTTGTAATGGTTGTTTCCCTAAACCTGAAAAGAACCATCCTCGTCCTTTTTCTTCTTCTCCTCCTCTTTCTTCTCTTTCTCTTCCTCCTTCTCGTCCGTTTGCTTGTCTATCTCCTCTTCCCTCTTCTTCTTTTCCTTCTTCTTCTTAACCTATGCCTCCTTCTCCTCCTTCTTCTTCTCCGCCTCATTCTTCTTGTCATACACCTTATAATCTCTCTTTTCCTTCCTTTGTTCCTCTTCATCATTCTTCTTCTCCCTCTCTCCTCCTTTTCTCGTCTATCTCCTCCTCCTTTAGCTCCTGCTTCTCTCTTTCTTCCTCATTTTTCTCCTTCTCCTTCTTATCCTTTTCTTCGTCTATCTCCTCCTTCATCTTTTCCTCCTCTTTTATCTTCTTTTTTCCCTCCTCATTTTTCTCCTTCTCTTTCTTAACATTATCTTCGTCTATATGCATCTTCTACTCCCTTTTTCCTTTTCCTTCTTCTTTTCTTCCTCCTGATTTTCCTCCACATCCTTCTTACAATTTTGTTCGTTTTATGTCCTGATTCTCTTTCTTCTTTTCTATCTCCTCATTTTCTTATCCTCTTTCTTACTCATTTTCTTGTCTATCCCCTCTTTTTTGTTCTCCCTTTTCTCCTTGTCCTTCTTTTATCCCTCCACATTTTCTCCTTCTTCTTCTTCATCTTCTTCTTCTCCTCCTTCGTTTTCTCTTCTTAAGTTTCTCCTCCTTATTCTTGTCCTCCTCCTTACTCTTTATCTGAGCATTTTCCCACTTTCATGATCATATAACCAGTGTTGATAACGTATACTTTCTGAAAATCACTTGTGTGTCAATCGATTCTTATGTTGAAGATAAAGGACCATTAAAAGGAAGTCACTACAGCTCATTTAGCGAAGAACATATAGCCTAATTTTTCCTAAATGTATGGGCATAGTTATAACTCTTTGTCCTTATCAAGGAATATAATTCAATGTTCGTTGTAGTAGCTTGTTGATATACAACGTGGAGTATTGTACGTTATAGTATGCTAATGATATTCCATATTTCCAATCATTACGGTTCTTACTGGACCTATAATCGACTGCGTGACTCAATGCGGGACTTTTGTCGATTAATCTAGAGATGCTTGGCTCCCAAATGTGTAGCCAGGGTTCAAATCGTGTAAAGGTTATTTTTTAAATTTGTGTTTTATTATTATTTGTTTTATAATTATCCATATAGAGTAACTGGCTAGATTATTATAATCGCCTATACGTTTGCGATGATGTCTTCTTACGTGCACCGTATTTCTCTACCCCCTCGTAAGCTATCATCAAACATTCCCATTTCCTATTATTTATTTTATCTTTCTCACCACCACATTTGATGCCCATTAAGCGGCTTATTGCACTTTGTAAAGGATCACTATTTGCAGGTTTCACGAAAACAGAGGCCCTTTTCCGAGCTGAATCGTTTCACAAGTTCCCCCATCATAATAGAGATTATGTCGAATGAAGAAGTAAACGATAACAGAACGACTCAAAGGATTTCCTTTTCCAAGAACAACCCACAAATTCACTATTATCTACAATACAGCTGTAAGAAAAAACCTACTGTACAACAAAAGCAAAACATAATAATCCCTCGCTAAACCGCATAACCGTCTTTAGAAATGCTCATTGAAACTAGCCAAGCCAATCCAAACACAATAGGCTACTAAAATGCTATATAACGCGGTGGAGGATTAATAAACTACCGTACCTTCAACGAAAATTTCATATAAAGAGCGAAGAAATCAGATGACCAAATCCCTAAAAACGAACAATAATACCAACTAAGTTGTTCGTATATCTGTCTGTCTGTCTGTCTGTCTGTTAGGTAGTCAGCCCGAAGGCTGGTTGGATCCTCAAAAAGCACCGCCGTTACGTTATGTGAGTAGATACCCACAAAAACCCAAGGAAGCGCTATTTTGAGGCGTTCTAGGCAAGAAGAGGAGTGAGGTAGTTTGCTATTGCTTTCCTCACTGAGTCAGAACAGTAGTCCTAACCCTATGAGTAGAACCTTTCACAGCATTCACAGGCACTGACTGTGCCCCGAATGCCATTACTAAGCACCGCCCATACCTCAGTAGCTTCCATATAATCACAGCCATGAGTGAGACTGAGACATCGGTGAAAAGCCACCTTTTACTCTAGCCTGTGCCAACTGCCACATGCAAATGTACTGTATTCATCAAGCGATGGCAAACAGGAAAAGCATAGATAGGGGTCCCTGCGGATCCTTCTTACCAGCTCTTCTCCTTGAAGGCCTCGCTAGCAGCCAGAAGCGCTCTGCTCTGAGGAAGCATGTTATGGCGATGCCAAAATTATGCGGCTCACTGCTCATGTGACGCCGACACCAGCCAATTGAAGCAGCCCCTTGGGTGAATCCAATTTGCAGCGCAAGAATAGCTTTTCTGCTCTACCTCGCCTGCAGAATGTTTCTTTCCCCAATTCGCTGAATGAGCACTGCCTTTCGGCTGCCACCCCAATGATAGACCGTCTGACAGCACACGAGTTTAATCGATTCACCTCAAGAGTAAAGGCAACATAGTCAAAACTTACACGTTGGCAATTTAGTACACTTTCTCAAATATTCTCAAAATTATTTGTAGTGATAACTGGAAAAACGCGTTTTCCACTATTGAACTAATTAATGGAAATTGTGGTGTATAAATTGTGTATTTTACAGCACATTTTAAATTGTGGTAAAAGGTTATCGTATATTTTGTGAAGTGGCTGGGTACCTAGACATTTTTACTCTATTTTCAATTTTGAAAAAAATAGGCTTATGAGATCACCCTTTGTCCGTGTGTGTGTGTGCGTGTGTGTATGTGTGTGTGGGTTCCCCTAATAAATTCTAAACGGCTGGTGCGATTTCAATGAAACTCGGTAAGTTCATAGCACTATTCCGGACGACCCCGATGGTGCCCTTCAAATTTTGTTATGCCTCACCAATCCAACATGGCGGCTGTGCTAAATATTTCACCAGCATTCAATATCTCCGAAACTATTACCGATATCAATCTGGAATTCATTACGGTGATAAAGGAAACTACTAGAAGTTCACCTATGTGACTTTTTAAAAACTGGTAACTACAAAACCAACATGGCGGCCACGCGAATTTGCGACTTTCAAATAGACGTTCCTCGCGATTTAACAAACCAAACGCAATAAAACTTGGTACAGTATATGTTTATACATATTGTAATGCACCGACATCTAACTTCGTTCAATTGTTTACATAACCTCAAGATGGCGGCTGTGCGAATTTTAAAATTAAGTTTTTATTTCTTGTGTCGTAATCATGCGATCGAAGTTGAAGTTTGAATAATGAACCTACGCAATAATTTTCCTTTAATGGTGCATGACTCTATGGCCTATACATTTAACAATCCAATATGGCGACCATCCGAAATATTTGGACGGCTCTGAATATCTACGAATCTATTATAGCAATCAAACTGATTTTTTTTATGTTCATAGGGGCTATGAACTTAAGATCACCTATGGGACTTTCAATAATCTGGTGATCAAAAATCCAACATGGCGGCGACGCGAAGTATAAATATCCACATGGACGTTTCTCGCAATTTAACCATCCGAGTGCAGTGAAACATGGTATAGTAAATCCTTAAGCGAATGTTAATCCACTGGCATCTAGTTTATTTCAATTGTTTCCATAACCACAAGATGGCAGCTGTGCGAAATTTTAAAATCTCCTTGTTACTTCTTGTGTCCTAATCATGCGATTGAAGTTTGAATGCTACACGTACACAATAATCTTCATGTAACAGTACATAACTTTAGGACCTACATATATAAAATCCAACATGGCAACCATCCGAAATATTTAGTCGGTTCTCAATATCTACGAATCTATTACAGCAATCAAACTGAAATGTAGTATGTCGATTGTGGCAGTTAACATAAGTAGGATATATGAAAATAGGCCGTATAATTCTTCACGGAACTACTTGTTTGAGATTTAATCACTAGCGTACGGTGGAATTTTAACCTCGTTCCGTTAATTCTTCAGGTTAGGGAACTACTGTAGATGCTTGTGCACACGTTTTAGTTGGGCCTACGTCCAGATTACCGTCGATCCTCGAAGGGCTGGGGTCTAATTGGGTCCCTGATTAGTAGGGTAGGTTTCTTAATTTGTTAATGTTTGGACGCTCGCTTTTATTCTAATGTATTTTTTGTTTTGATATTAACATTCATGCGTACACTTTCATTTGAGACTGATTTATTTTTCATCATCCAGTCGAAACTGCAAGCCTTTGTTTGCGAATAAGTCGTCTCCATGATCCCCTATTGCGGTCTCGTCTGCATCTACACCTCTCACTTTGAACACTGAATCTAAGCATCGCCTCCTAGGTCTACCTCTGCTTCTCTTACCCTCTACAACCGAACTCATTAACCTCTTAGACAATCTCTCCTCCCTCATTCTCTTCACAAGACCCCACCATCTGAGTCGACTCATACGAACAGTTTCATCTAGCGTGTACATTACGAGTACCTTCCTGCCATTGCTCCCATCTATTTGCCCCTGCAATCATTCGTGCTACCCTGCTGTCAGTTACCTCTATCTTAAGTTAAGAAGTATCAACATCTTATTATATAATACGCTAAGGTGTATGTTTCACAAAACTCAAGCTCCTAAACCAGAGGGAGTTTGAAGGTGTGTTTTGTACCAAAATCTTTCAAATCGTCTCAATAGAATCAGAAAAATCATGCATTTCTTGAAAAGTCAATGGAAATGTATTTATTTGTGGTACTTCTGGAGTTTAGTTATTACGTTTTCTTTTTGAAAACAGGTTAAAAAATCAATTTAGGGTCAATCGAGGGGGCTTTTAAACAAATAAACAAGACGAAAGCCCTTGGCAGAACTGTGTCGCGTACAGCCCGCATAGCACTAGAGCCGGGCTAGTAGTCTAATGAAATCTACCTAAAACATTGAAAATCTGTATCTCACGATGATCAGTATCGGTCTTTAGTAGTCCTCCCCGCACACGGAGGAGGTATGCTCTGGATGAGACCATCAAGTTTATTTTGGGGTAAGAGGTCCCACTCCTCTATGGCAGCGGTGTGGCGGTAGTGCAAACTTTTGTTGAGCAGTGTAGTTACTATGGCTTCGAAGGCAAGAATTGTGCTTGATTTAAACATGAGAGTTAAAGTGATGCAGTACTGTATTAATTCGTAGTAGAAATATGTAAATTCAATATTGAATAACTTATTTTACACCATTTGGTTTTATCTCAGTGAAATGAAAATCCACAGCCAGCTTCCAGTCTCCGACCGGGTCAGGAATGGAATGAATGAAGCCCCCATCTAACGGCGAGGATATGAACTGTGCCGGCTGCCGAGGCCTGACGCACTCCTCTGGGGCAATGATTAAATGAATGACAGATGAAATGAAATGATAGTGGAGAGTGTTGCTGGAATGAAATTTTGACAGGGAAAACCGGAGTACCCGGAGAAAAACCTGTCTGCCTCCGTTTTGTCCAGCACAGATCTCACATGGAGTGACTGGGATTTGAACCACGGACCCAGCGGTGAGAGGCCAGCGTGCTGCCGCCTAATCCACGGAGGCTTGATTTTATCTCAGTATTTATTTTTATTTAGCGTATGGCTTTTAGTGTCGGGAGTGTCGGAGGACATGTTCGGCTCGCCAGAGTTTGTAGCTGTTTCTATGCGGACACCCATGCGGTGAACTACAACTACCGTCGCGTGTGGGTGAGATGAAATGAATGAAGATGAATCAACATGTTCAATTTCAAGTAGTTCCAACTTTGGCTACCAGATGCCACTGACACCTAGCAACGAACGTTGAAACTTGATAGAGCGTTTCTATCCAACCAAATATAACTTATAAATTTAGGTACACACTACCAATTGTAGTGGTAGGTTCTTTTTCACGCCATAAATCTATGACATGGGCCCGCCGGCTTTACTTCCCCTCCGAAGGAAGTAAAGGATTTTATCGCTCTTAAAAAATCGGACGATTTTGGCCGGGTTTGAACCCACGATCTTGGCAACAGCAGTTCAGCATGCCACCAACTACGCCACCGAAGCCGATCAGTATGTCTATTACAGTATATGCATGTCCATGGTTTAATTAGTTTAGCATAGATCTACCCCCATTAACCGGAAAATTATCTTTAACGGAAAATTTTGTGAGTCCTGTTCGATTCCGTTGAAGGCAGGTTTTACTGTATATATCAGTGACAAATTTAATAATAATAATAATATATTTTTTTATTTTTTTTAAATTTAGTCAATTTACCCTCTAGGTTGGTGGTTCCCACGGACTAAGCGAGGGAACTCACCACTACCGCCTCTATGGGCAATGTCCTGGAGCTTGGAACATCTGGTCAGGATGGATACAACTGGGGAGGTGTGATCAGCAATTCGCTCAGGCGGCCTCACCTGCAAAGCGAACAGGGGCCTCATGAGGGATGGGAATGGATGGAAGATTGGGATGGATAGGCTAGGAAGAGGGAAGGAGGCGGCCGTGGCCTTACAGTAGGTACCATCCCGGCATTTACCCGAATACGAAGTGGGAAACCACGGAAAACCACTTCGAGGATGGCTGAGGTGGTAATCGAACCTCCTCTACTCATTTGGACCATCCGAGGCTGAGTAGACCCCGTTCCAGTCCTCATGCCACTTTCAAATTTCGTGGCAGAGCCGGGAATCGAACCCAGGACCTCCGGGGCGGCAGCTAACCATGCTGACCGCTACGCTACGGAGGCGACGTCTAATAATAATAATAATAATAACGATAATAATAATAATAATAATTATAATAATAATAATACTAATAATAATAATAATAATGGTTTTAGGTCCCTTTTAACTACTGCGGCTTTTAGAGACGACGGGGTGCCGGAAGTTCACCCCAAAGGGAATCTTTAACGTACCAGTAAATCTACTGACACGGCTCTCTCGCATTTGCGCACCCTATAATGTCAACTGACTGCGCCAGGATTCGATCCTGCAGCCTTGGGAACAGTGGGTGAGAACGTTATCGCTAAGCCACGCAGCCAGCCTGTGACAATTTTAGTAACATTATCTCGTACTTATAGAGTTTATTTCCATGTCCTTGGTAAAGGCAAAGCTTTCGCAGTGTAGTCTAATTTGTTTACTGTCATCTGTCAAATGCACAAATATTACGTCAGGGTTTGTTTTGTAATATCGAGTAAAAATAAATATGAATTGCTTTTTGACAAGGAATGTACCTTTGTCTTATTTCTATTATTTACAGAAACGTATTAAAATATCCAATTTCCGTGAAGCCTCACGGGTAGAATGCGCCTCTGTTGATCGGAGAAGTGATATGCTATTGAAATTCACACACAAAGGGCTGGCAGAGTTGGAGTTGCCATGGGCACCAGCAGGTGGAGGAAGAGTAGGAGGAGGAGGCAGAGAAAGAAGGTAGCCATAGCAACAGAATGTGCTTACAAAACCACGAGATGAACAGCTTCAGCCATCAGTGTGTTGAATTGACTCGACTCGCTTCCTTTTCGTTTACCTTCGCGGCCTTTATCTGTTTGTAGAATGGCTTCTTTCATTTCTAGTATTCATTGATAACATTTCCTGTGTCATATCACTCGTGTATCTTTTTACAACAGGTTTTCCTTTCTAAGGAAGTTTGTAAGTGAGAGATTAAATTTACGAATTTCTGAGTTAGGAGAACAGTTATAAGAAGGATTTCAAAATTTAGTACCGTAACTCGGAGGGCTAACAGGAGCAAACATACTCACTGGACAAAATATTAGTCACCACCTCGAAAAAAAAAAAAAAGGAGAGCTTTGAAGCCATTTTTGCAGTCTTGCCATATTAACAATTGATATTGTAGCTTTCAGTCGGTCAACACAAAATAATTCCGATTACTGGAATATGTGAAACAAGTAGTTCCGTGAGGAACTAAAGGGCCTGTCTGTCTGTCTGTCTGTGTGACCCCCTAACAACTCCTAAACGGCTGCAGGTATCAAAACCAAATTTGGTATGAGTAAAGATCTTTGGCTGAATATCTCACGGCCATATTTGAAAATGACGTCAGTGCTACCAACTGCTGAAAAGACACAATTGAAAATTGAGGTCTATGTTGGATATCTCGGAAGATATGCATGGGAAATTATAGACGAGTTGCATACGACTGTTTATGTTCGACGATAATTATAACTGTATTATATGTTTTAACATAAATATTCATAAATATCTGTGGGATTCAGTTAATTCACTTAGTGTACAGGGCGCGCTGGCTTTGCTGACTGAACTGAGCGCATACGTGGGTCCAGGCACTCCGAAAGCAGAGACCATTCACTTTGCTTGCCAACACAGAAATATGTTAGATTTTGAGCGCATGCGCGAAAGTATCCTTACCTAATTGGTCACACAACTGTTTCTTGAGCTCTGATTGGTGGGAGAAACTGTTTCATAATGAAAAATAGTGTTATAATGAGCCTCATTATGATACAGTTTTCTGACACATAAAGTTTACATTTCGACATCGTCGAACATAAATAATATTACATCAGACTAATTTACAGGAGCCCACATATGAGAGTGATGCCAACATGATTCTCTGCCTGGTGATAGGTCCAATCTTTAAATGCTATCCATTGGATTTCAACCAAATTTGGTATGTTATTTGCGCACTGAAGCAGATATGAATGTGCATTCTTTTAGTGGCAACAGGGCTGCCAACTGTTGGAAAATGCACTCTATACATTTGTATCCTAATCTCAATATATCAGAAAGTATGTTGGCCAAAAGTTCTAAATTTGCAAACATATAGTACCTGCTAACGTAGGTTAATTTTCAGTGATTGGTATACGACAGTGCTGCCAACATGATTCTACGCGTGCTGATTTGTTTAATGTTGAATCACATTTAACTACCATACTAATAAATGAAGTTCTTTTAAAATCATAATATTTCAATTTATGTTTCAGCATCTTCTTTATGGCAGTGCCACCAACCTCATTTTACGCATGTTGATAAATTCAATATTTAAACACATACCGTATAACGTGCATAATATCTTTTGGACCTCAGCCAAATTTTGCATGGGCATTGCGCACCTTAAGAGGTGGAATAAGAATATATTTAGAGTCGCCAGGTCTACCAACTGTTGATATATGGTCTTTATAATTTTGAGAAAAGTATGCTCTTTATTTCGTCATGGAACTAGGAGTTGATAGAGGGGGACACACAAACAGACAGGGACAGACAGACAAAAGGAAGGAAGCATTTAGTTTACGTGACCGTTAATCATGCAATCATGAGCCACGGGACCTCCTTTTTACGTGGAATCCGAACCACAGGACATGGCATTTCACTTCGAAAATCTCACTTGCATTGACCAGGAATCGAACTGGAGACAGACATATCTGCCCGGGTAATCTCATAAGACTACTTCTTTTCATCTTTTTTGTGGCTTCGGTGGCGTAGTTGGTAGCATGCTGAGCTTCTATGCCCAAGATCATGGGTTCAAACCCGGCCGAAGTCGTCGGACATTTTAAAAGCTTTAAAAATCCCTCAGTTTGCCTTCCTTCGGAGGAGAAATAAAGCCGGCAGGCCCGTGTCATTGTTTTATGGCATGTAAAAGAACCTTCCATTAACTATAGTTGTGTGAAGCTAAATTTGTAGGTTAGATTTGATTAACGGTCTATTGAGTTCAACTTTCGCCGCCAGGTGCCAATTGCAGTGGCATCTACTGTAGTAGCCAAGTTCACAGCTAGGTGTCGTTGACGGTAGCATTTGGTAGAAAAAGTAGGAACAACTTGATATGTATAGTCTGCTGTCCTTACCTGAATTACAGATAACACACACTAATACAGTCATCACAATTGACACTGGTTATCAGACAGATTCTACAACACACCTAAAGTACACGGGGCTTCATGACGGCGTTGTCGCAGCCCCTAAACTGAGGAACCAACCAGCCAACCTTTTTGAAACTGTGAAAAGTAGGCTTTTACAAATTGTACCTACCTCATTATTTCCTTGGCTAGAAGCTTCATTGGGTGCTTATCCAGAAGATTTCCACTCTGCAACAGAGAAGTGGGCGTTATTAACAAACACTTGTTATTAAAGGAAATGTGAGTCTATAGAGATACATTAGAACATAATGTTAATTGTACTGCGATCGCTTGCTGAGCGTAACATTATCCTGGATTAGGGCAGCCTGAGTTAATAAGCAGAGAGTATAGCGTGTCTTCAAACAAACGTTCTCCGCAAGCCCATTAGCTCATGTGGATTACTCTTAAAGTCGGTGGTCTCTAATCACTTCAATATCTCATCAACTAATGGTATATCCATTGCTTTTCACACGAGCTACTTCAATACCAGCATAGACTTGGGGATATTGTATGTCATCCCCCTATCGTTCATACGAGTTGTCCAGTTTCAAACCACCCACGTTCCACTAACGAATAAGTTCACGGTAAATCGTATTCTGTCTCTTGTTGTTGTTGTTGTTTTTTTTAAGGGGTTGGACATAGTTTTTTGATGTTTATAATTTGTGATACACCCCAATTATCTAATAATAATAATAAATATGCCTTGCAATGAATAAGGATTAGTTGGAAAGTTAGAGGCCTAAGAACGAAAACTCCTGAGAAAGATCCTAGGACCAGTCAGAGAAAATGGTGAGTACAGGGGGTGACATAACAACGAACTCTACATACGTGTGGAAAGGATAACGGACTTGATGCGAAAAAAAGAATTAGTTTCTATGGCCACATAACACGCATGAGCTCGCAGAGACTGACCAACCGCATATTTTCCTACTTTGTAGACAAGAAAAGCAAGGGATCATGGTTCTCTGAGATCGAAAATGATCTTATAGAAGTAGGGATTTCGCTTGAGGACATTCAAGAACGTCTTCCTGTCCAGAAAAAACTTAGAGCACACCAGCGATTCCAAGAAAAGCCAAAACTGATAACAGGCAAGGAGTGGATGGCTGACAGAAAGGAGGCGCACAGGAAACGGGTGAAGGACAACTGGGAAAAGATTAAAGCTCAAAGACGGAAACAGTTGAAGTAACGTGGTCGATAGATGGCCGAAACGAAGAAGAAGAATAAATATGCAATGGAATCAAAGAATGGAGAAGAGAACTGAAGGGCCGGAACGTATGGAAACCCGTCATACTCGGAAGGCAATAGGGATAACATCGATGTCAAATACCTGGCCTTCGCGGACGATCTTGTATACTTATAGTCATATATGTTATGCTACACATAGCACATACGAAATTTGGTTGAAATCCAACTGATAGTATAGAAGTTACAACTATTTAAAAATTGGTACTAACAGCAAGCTTATAATCATGTTGGTAGAACTGACGGAACAAGATATTCCAAATTAATCTAAAATGTCGGGTACTAAACGTGTGGATAGTTTAAAAGCTGTCGGCTTGCATACATTCTGATATATTGGTATTTGGATAAAAAAATAGAGAGAGCAATTATTAACAGTTGGCAGCCCTGGTGGCTCTTAAGAATAAGCTCAGTCATATCTGTTTATGTGCGCATATTACATACAAAATTTGGTTGAAATACAATTGATAGTGTAGAAGTTATATGCATTTAAAAATTCGACCTATCAGAAGGCTTAAAAGTATTTTGGCTACACTGTCATGTATGGCCTCCTGGAAATTAAACTGCAATAGTATTATCTACATGTGTGCCAATTTTGGAATAGCTCCCATGCATACCTTCCAAGATATCCAACATGGAGCTCAAATTTCTAGTGCGCTTTTTTCAGCAGTTGGTAGCACTCATTTTCAAATATGGACATGAGATATTCCGGTATACACCTGTATGCATACTAAATTTGGTTTCGATTGCTGCAACCGTTTAGGAGTTGATAGGGGGGGGGGGGACACACACAGCCAGCCAGACAGACAGACAGACAGAAGGACAGACAGACAGACACACATTTTCCCGGATCGATCTCATAAATCTACTTTTTCCTCATTTTTGCAAAATGTGAAAAGTAGACCAATAACTAAAGAACTAGCAATATAAATTGTCCTAATAGTACGTACTTGGGTGAAATCATCGAATCCCCAGGTATAAAAAGAGTAGAACATAAACATGTGACTAACAAGTAGTTCCGTGAAGAACTATACAGCCTATTTTCATATATCCTACTTAAGTTAATTGCCACTATCAACATACAAAATTTCAGTTTGATTTCTGTAAGAGATTCGTAGATATTGAGAACTGACTAAATATTGCGGATGTTCGCCATGTTGGATTTTTATATATGTAGGTCTTAGAGTTATGTACTGTTACATGAAGATTATTGTGTACGTGTAGTATTCAAACTTCAATCGCATAATTAGGCCACACGAAATAAAAACGAGATTTTTAAATTTCGCACATCTGCCGTCTTGTTGTTATGGAAACGATTGAAATAAATTAGATGCCAGTGGATTAGCATTTGTATAAGGATACTGTACCAAGTTTCACTGCACTCGGATGGTTAAATTGCGAGAAACGTCCATGTCAATATTTATACTTCGCGTCGCCGCCATGTTGAATTTGTGATCACCAGGTTATTGAAAGTCATATAGGTGAACTTATGTGCATAGCCCGTATGATCATAAAACATTGAATTTGATTGCCGTAATAAATTCGTAGTTATTGAGAACCGTCTAAATATTTCGGATTGTCGCCATGTTTGATTGTTGTGTGTACAGGCCATAGAGGCATGTACCATTAAAGGAAAATTATTGCATAAGTTCATTATTTCACATAGATCGCATGATCACGACACAAGAAATAAAGACGTAATTTTAAGATTCGCACAGCCGCCATCTTGAGGTTATGTAAACAATTGAACTAAATTAGATACCAATACATTACAATGTGTATAAATATTTGCTGTACCACGTTTCATTACGTTTGCATCATTACATCGCGAGAAAAGTATAATTAAAACTTTCAAATTCGCTTGGCCGCCATGTTCGTTTTGTAGTTAACTGGTTTTTGGAAGACCCATAGATGAACTTCTAGTAGTGCCTTTTATCTCCGTGCAAAATTTCAGGGTGATACCGGTAATAGTTTCAGTGATATAGAATGCCGGTGGAATATTTCGCACGGCCACCATCTTGAGGATTAAACAAACAATTGAACGAAGTTAGATGTCGGTGCATTACAATGTGTATAAACATATACAGTACTAAGTTTCATTGCGTTTGGTTGGTTAAATCGCGACAAACGTCTATTTAAATGTCGCAACTTCGCTTTCCGCCATGTTGGTTTTGTAGTTACCAAGTTTTCAAAAGTCACATAGGTGAACTTCTATTAGTTCCCTTTATCCCCGTACAAAATTCCAGGGTGATATATCGTAATAGTTTCGGAGATATTGAATGCAGGTGAAATATTTCGCACAGCCGCCATTTTGGATTGGCGAGATGTAACAAAATTTGAAGGGCACGGTCGGGGTCGTCTGGAATAGTGCTATGAATGTACTGAGTTTCATTAAAATCGCTCTAGCCGTTTAGATTTTATTATGGGGAGGGGACACACACACACCCGAATCACACACGCACACACAAACAAACACACGGACAAAAGGTGATCTCATAAGCCTATTTTTTCATAAATGAAAATAGGCTAAAAATGCGGAAGGCATACGGGAAAATCGCGAACATCTACCACAACAGATGCATGGGCATCAACACAAAAATTCCACACTACACGACTGTCATTGAGCCTTCTTTTCAATCTACGCCATCTAGATCTACATCAGTGTATTGTAATTTTAAGGCATTATCAACGTATTTGAATTAATTATTGTTATCTAACTTAATTATAAGAAAATTGTTCACTTTTTCCTTAAAAATTATATATCCAAAATTTTTGGAAATATATTGGAAATATATTATTGTTTTGTGGAGCAAACTACTTTTCATCTGTTGGTATTGCTGTCGTAACAGTAATGGCACCCTCAGATACATAAAGGAAGAGTGCATGTGTATGACGCGAGAGCAATATTGTAAGTTTATATCTACGAGGTGCACTCAACTTATAACACCTCCGATTTATTTTCTCAGGACTGGCTACTGATAAAAACATGTGGTTCGTTTTAAAATACGCGTTATAGAGATGGCAGGACTGTACATCTCATAGAACTCTAGCGGCAGCGGAGAGAGTTAGGACTGTTTTGGATACTTAAAATGGCGATGTTCTCAGTACAAGAATAGCGTGTAATCATTCGTTTTCTCCATTTGCGTGCTGTGACACCGATTGAAATTCATCGCAAGTTGAGTGAGACATGTGATGATGGTGTCATGGATGTGTCCAATTTCGTGGAAGCGACAGTTCAAAGAAGGCAGAACGGCGTGTGACAACACACTAAGACAATCTCGGAATCGACATGATCGAGCGAGTGGAGAACATTGTTTTGGAGGATCGCCGAATGACTGTGGAACAAATCGCCTTCAAAGTTGGCATTTCTGTGGGATCTGTGCACACAATCCTGCATGAGGACCAGAAAATGCGAAAAGTGTCATCCAGGTGGGTGCCGCGAATGCTGACGGATGGCCAAAGGCTATTTTCGACACGACAACAACTTTGAAGTGATCTCTCATGCTCCCTGCTCACCTGACCTGGCTCCTAGCGACTTTTGGCTTCTTCCAGCGATGAAAGACACTCTTCGTGGTCGCAAATTCACTAGACGAGCTGCAATTGCATCAGCGATTTTCAAGTGGTCAAAGCAGACTCTTTAAGAAGCGTTCGTAACGGCCATGGAATCATGGCGTCTTCGTTTTGAGAAATGTTTACAGCTGCAGGGAGATAACGTCGAGACGTGACAGAAGTTTCACAGTTTGCAAGTGATTAGTTTGTGAAAAGAAAAGAAAAGAAGAGAAAAGAAAAGAAAAAAACAGGATTCGATCCTGAAACCTTCGTATCAGCTGGCGATAACGTTACAACTGCACCACGGAACCAGTCTTGAAGGGTTAAGACAAGACTATAATTTAAAGGATATTTTATACATGAATTTTCAACAAGCTTCATAAACGATTCTTTGATTACATTTTAACACATCGTTTTTGTTTTTTTAAATTAATTAACAGATATGAATTAATATTTCTTTGTTGTTGTTTGAGTCTTCAGTCTTTTGACTGGTTTGATGCAGCTGTCCATGCAACCCTGTCCTGAGCTAATCGTTTCATCTCTACATAGCTACCACACTCCACATCCGATGCAATCTGTTTGACATAGTCTAAGCTTGGTCTACCCCTACAGTTCTCGTCTTCGACCCTTCCTTTCATAACTAAGCTTGCTATTCCTGGGTGTCTTAGTATGTGTCCTACCACCTATCTCTTCTCATCATTAGCAGTCGCCAGAAACATCTCTCCTCTCCCACTAGTCTTAATACCTCTTCGTTTGCAACCCTACCTACCCACCTGATCTTCATCATTCTCCTGTAACACCACATTTCAAACGGTTTAAATCTCCTCTTTTCTGCTGCACCAATAGTCCAAGTTTCACTTCCATATAGCGCTACGCTCCAGACAAATGCTTTCAAAAATGACTTCCTACTACCTAAATCTATATTCAAAGTCAACAGATTCCTATTTTGTAGAAATGCTTTCCTAGCCTGAGCCAACCTACATTTTATATCCTCTCTGCTTCGTCCATCACTGGTTATTTTGCTTCCTAAGTAACAGAAGTCTCCTACTTCCGTTAGCTTTTCGGCTGCCAATTTGATGTCCATAGAGGATTCTGATTTTTTTCGGCTGCATTCCAATATTTTTGTTTTACATTTATTTTTCTTTCTTAACATTTCTATAAAGTTTAAGAACATTTCAAAAAATAATTTAATGATAGTCAATAAGTTTTATAGGCCTATTTAAGTTTTTATTTAGTCCTATGGCATAAGAATAAGAAGATCACGCTAACAGGTAGCGACACCCCTCATAACAACATCGATAACGTACTCGTTACCACTTGTCTCTCAATATCACTGGTTAATTTTGCTGAAGAAGACAACAATGTGCTTAAATCTACACACATCAAAAATACGACACGCATGTCGTACGATGTTGGCCATGTCAAAGAACCCATTTGAATTCAGTAGGCCGTGTTCATGATGGCAAAATTAATCTCGGGAGTTTCCGCCAACACAAAGTTTCTCATTTCTCTACTAGAAAGCGCTATAGTGTTCAAGGAGCTTAGGTATCAAACCTCCTTGACTTTCATAGTGATTCAAGGAACAACGAAATTCGACATGCAAGCTACCCTCTGGCTGTCAAATTACAAAGCTTGCACCCGGCACCCGAGGCCATACGATATTATTATTATTATTATTATTATTATTATTATTATTTACACACATCAAAGAAAGTTTTGCATATTGCCGCGGAGCACAGTGAGGACGGACTTATTTATTAAGCAGTGTCGACACCTGATCTACACAATTGAGATCGGAAGCATAGGCAGGCCATTACAATCTGTGAATACCGTTCTCCTGAAGAAAGGCGTTGACCATGCCAGCTCTGTGCGGGCGAGCGTTATCATCATACTAATATATAAAATTGAGATGGTGTGTGTCTGTCTTTCTGTCTGTCTGTCTGTCTGTCTGCCTGTGTGTTACTCAATAACGCAAGAACCCCTGGTCCGATTTAAATGAAATTTTGCAAAGATGTAGCTGATTTACCAGGTTTACATATAGGATACTTTTGATTTCGAAATTTTGCACTATTAAAAAATGGCTACCATTTTAGTGACGTCACTACACCCTTTGGTTACAAAATTTCATATTTCCATGTCAAATAAAAAGAGAACGGTAGGAAATAGCAAACTTTTGATGGTACATATGAGCTTTGAAAGAATTATGTATTTTCCGCCTTCAATACTGTTTAATATTATTACTTACAGGGACTAGTTTCGGGGGTAAATACTCCCCCTTCCTCAGCCTGTCCAACAAAACTACACAATGGAAAAACTTTCCATGTACAAGTTCATACAAAATATGAAAATATATGAACGCTAAGAAATAGCAAACTTTTGATGGCATACATGAGCTTTAACATTTAATTTGCTATCCGAAAGGTCCTTATCACTTTTCGTATATCTCCAATGGTTAGCGAGTGAAACCTAAATTTGTGCAATAAAACACGGTCAACACCGACCGGTGCAGTATATCTCTCTATATATAAAAATGAAAGTTTGTCTGTTTTTCTCTGAATTTCTACGGAAAATTGAGTTGTTTACGCGTTTCAGACTGTTTTTGATGGATGCGTGCGAAATTTTTCGTCTGTCTGTCTGTTTGTTTGTTTGTTCGTCTGTGGACAACTTTGTTCCCTTATAACTCGAGAACGGCTGGGTGTATCAACGTAAAATTTGGTACAGATATCCATCAGAGGCACAACACTTATCATTGATATAACACTTCTCCGTACCCCTCATAAAAGGGGGCCTACCCCCTTAAAATACATGCTGAAATAGGCGTAGAAGGACGAGACAAAGCTCATTTTCAGCCCCTCAATGTGAGAGACGAAACTCGGGTACCCGAAAAGCACATTTTAAGGCCCTAAGACCAACCGTTTTTGAGATATTCCCAGAAAACTAATTTCATTTAATAAACTAATGAACAAATGCAAGCCAGTAACCATGGCAACAGATTCTCAGAGGTCCATCTATTGCTGTAAGACGCAATGCAATTCCATTAATTACATTAGTGTGAAAGTTTGCAAACGGCTAGAAGGTTACCACGGAACCAAATTAAGCCTTAAAATTCATCAATACGTTTAACGCGCTTAAGGGGATCAAGGGGTACTCTAGAATTTTTTCTCGCGATTTACACCTGCGGGTGTGGTACGGCAGGTCTATTATATTCCTATTCCCATATTATTCATTCATTCATTCATTCATTCATTCATTCATTTCGTATGGGCCATCTATGGACGGCGTCATTCCCACTGTCTCCTACTGGCTTTGATGTTTGGCCAGTATGCCTGCATTCGTTCTCGGTGGACATCCTTCCGTTCCTGGGTCCAAATCTTTCCCGTTTTCAGCTTCGGTTTTTCTTGGAAACCTTTGCAAGCTTGAAGTTTCCTTTTGAGTGGGGCGCGCTCCTGAATGTCTATTGGTGTAATCCCCACTTCTTTCAGATCTTTATCCAGTTCTATGAACCAGGCCCATTTTGTTTTCCTCTCCAGAAAGTAAGTTATGTTGCGGTTGGTCAGTCTCGCTGGGCTCATTCGTTTCACATGCCCCAAAAATGGTATCCTTCTCTTCCGGATGACGTTACTTATCTTCTGCACATGAGTATATAGTTCATGGTTATGCCGCCTTCTGTATTCCCCATTGTCTTTGATGGAACCCATTATCTTTCTCAAAATGTTTCTTTCTGTGGCCTCCAGTTTCTCGACCAGGCCTTTTTTGTTCATCGTGAGGCATTCAGAAGCATGCAAGACCTCCGGACGGATGACACTGCAGTAATGTTTTAGTTTTGCGTTGAAGGATATTGACATTTTTTATAGATGTCCTTAGTTAAATGGTAGGCCATTTCCATTTTGCTCATGCGTGACTGAATGCTTCTTTCTCCGATAATATCCCTTCCCTGACCCGTCCTGAAAATAAAAGTACATGGCCATTGGCTGCATTAATAATTTTTAAAAGTGGCGTACAACGACGAGACAAATCCCCTCGGTACCAGAAACAAAACTCGGGGGCCCTAAAGGGTCCTCGAAAACTACATTATAAGGCTCTATATCCAACAGTTTCTGAAATATTCCCAGAAAACTAATTTAATTTAATTTAACAAACTAATGAAGGAATGCAAATCGGTAACCATGACAACATTATATCAAGGGGTGGCTTACAACTTTCCTTCTATTTCTGTAAGAAGCAATGTCACTCCATTTATTACATTTCTGTGAAAGTTTGCAAATGACTATAAGGTTATCACGGAACTAACGTAGACTGTACAATTCATCAATGCAATTAAGGGGGTCAAGGGGTAACCTAGAATTTTTTCATGCAATTTTCACGTTCGACATATAGTACAGAAGGTCTTTTATATCTCCAAACAGCAACATTATTTTCAAAAATTCCTGAATTGAATCAGCATTTTTTTGTGGCTTTTAGGAATTTGGGCCATTTGAGGCTAAAGAACCTGAATGTTCATGCACCACAAGCCTTTATAATTTATGAAAGGGGTCTTCCTGTGTATGGGGACTTAACACAACGTAGAGGGTCAGTTTTTATGTGACGTGTATTGCGTTTCGTCTACAAGGCTTTCAATTCTATTTCACGTCAGGAAGTACACGTTAGGTGAATTTAGTCTGAGAGCACATTTTTACTTTTTTTTTGGTCGACAAATGGGTTCATCGTAAGGATGATTTTGTTTGATACTGTGTGGTAGATATACCCATATTTGGATATCTCGGTAATATGTTGTGGACAATAGAATTGTCTGTCTGTCTTTCTTTGTATCTTTATGTAGCCTAAGCCTATAACTCGTGTTCGGATGCTTGGAGCATCGTAAAATTAGGTATGGTAACCATGAGAGTCAATACATCAATCATTTATAAAACTCTTCACCGCACTTTTCATACAGTAGAAGGGTGGATATAGAGAAAAACTTCTCAATACATGCTAAAATAGGCGAAATAAGAAATTATCCTAAAAGGACGACCGATGCATATGTTGCGCTTCTCTATGTGAGACACAAAATTCGGGAATCTATAAAGGGTCTCCAAAAACTACATTTTAAGGGCCATAAATTAACCGTGTGTGTGATATTCCCAGAAAACTAACTTCGTTCTGATAAACTTGAAGGAATGACAAACCGCTAACCATTGCAACAGTAGCTCAATTGATAATGTCTGGTGTTAAAAACGAACACCGTTCGAAGAACGGGTACTTCTGCTAGTACTAATATTTAAAAATTAGATGGTCTGTGTCTGTCTGTCTGTCTGTCTGTGTGTTACTCAATAACGCAAGAACCACTAGTCCGATTTAAATGAAATTTTGCATGGATGTAGCTGATTTACCAGGTTTACATATAGGATACTTTTGATTTGGATATTCTGCACTATTAAGAAATTGCGACCATTTTAGTGACGTCACTACACCCTTTGGTTTCAAAATTTCATATTTCCATATCAAATAAAAAGAGAACGCTAAGAAATAGCTAACTTTTGATGGCACATATGAGCTTTAAAATTTAATTTCCTATCCGAAAGGTCCTTATCATTTTTCGTGTATCTCCAACGGTTAGCGAGTAAAACCCACATTTGTGACGTCACTACACCCTTTGGTTTCAAAATTTCATGTTTACATTTCAAATAAAAAGAGAACGCTAAGAAATAGCAAACTTTTGATGGCATACACGAGCTTTAATATTTAATTTTCTATCCGGAAGGTTCTTATCACTTTTCGTGTATCTCCAACGGTTAGCGAGTAAAACCTCAATTTGTGCAATAAAACACGGTAACACCAAGCGGCGCAGTATATCTCTATACTGAATGTATATATATATATATATATATATATATATATATATATATATATATAAATGAAAGTTTGTCTGTTTTTTTCTGAATTTCTACGGAAATTTGAGTTATTTACGCGTTTCAGACTTGTTTTATGATGAATGCGCGCGAAAATAATTTTTTGTCTGTCTGTCTGTTTGTCTGTGGACAACTTTGTTCCCTTATAACTAGAGAACAGCTGGGTGTATCAACGTATAATATCCATCAGAGGCACGACACTAATCATTGATGTAACTCTTCTCCGTACCTCTCATAAAAGGGGGCCTACCCCCTTAAAATACATGCTGAAATAGGCGTAAAAGGACGAGACAAAGCTCATTTTCTGCCCCCCAATGTGAGAAAACCACACTTAAAGCCCTAAAACCAACCGTTTTCGAGATATTCCCAGAAAATTAATTTCATTTATTAAACTAATGAACGAATGCAAGTCGGTAATCATGGCAACAGATTCTTAGAGGTCCGTCTATTCCTGTAAGACGCAATGCAATTCCATTAATTACATTAGTGTGAAAGTTTGCAAACGGCTAGAAGGTTATCAGGGAACCAAATTAAGCTGTAAAATTCATCAATACGTATAATGCGCTTAAGGGGGTAAAGGGGTACTCCAGAATTTTTTTAACGTGATTTACACCTGCAGGTGTGGTACGGCAGGTCTATTTTATTCCTATCCCTATATTATATTATTATTAGTAGTATTATATTATGGCGTACAACGACGAAACAAATCCCCTCGGTGCCAGAAACAAAACTCGGGGGCCCTAAAGGCCTCGAAAACTACAATATAAGGCTCTAAATCCAACAATATCTAAAATATTCGCAGAAAACTAATTTAATTTAATTTAACAAACTAATGAAGGAATGCAAACCGGTAACCATGACAACATTATCTCAAGGGGTGGCATCGAACTTTCCATCTATTTCTGTAAGAAGCAATGTCACTCCATTTATTACATTTCTGTGAAAGTTTGCAAATGGCTATATGGTTATCACGGAACCAACGTAGACTGTATAATAGATCAATGCAATTAAGGGGGTCAAGCGGTAACCTAGAATTTTTTCATGCAATTTTCACGTGCGACGTATAGTACAGAAGGTCTTTTATATCTCCAAACAGCAACATTATTTTCAAGAATTCCTGAATTGAATCAGCATTTTTTTGTGGCTTTTAGGAATTTGGGCCATTTGAGGCTAAAGAACGTGAATGTTCATGCACCACAAGCCTTTATAATTTATGAAAGGGGTCTTCCTGTGTATGGGGACTTAACACAACGTAGAGGGTCAGTTTTTATGTGACGTGTATTGCGTTTCGTATACTAGGCTTTCAATGCTATTTCACGTCAGGAAGTACACGTTAGGTGAATTTAGTTAAAGAGCACATTTTTACTAATAATTTTAAAAAATCGACATACGGGTTCATCGTAAGGATGATTTTGTTTGATACTGTGTGGTAGATATACCCATATTTTGATATCTGGGTGATATGTTGTAGACAATAGAATTGTCTGTCTGTCTTTCTGTGTATCTTTATGTACGCCTATAACTATAACTCGTGTTCGGATGCTTGGTGCATCGTAAAATTTGGTATGGTGACCATGAGAGTCAATACACCAATCATTTATAAAACTCTTCACCGTACTTTTCATACAGTAGAAGAGTGGATATAGGGAAAACCACTCAAAATACATGCTAAAATAGGCGAAATATAAAAATTATCCTACAAGGACGACCAAGCATATGTTGCGCTTTTCAATGTGAGACACAAAATTCGGGAGTCTATAAAGGGTCTCCGAAAACCACATTTTAAGGCCCTTAATTTAACAGTGTGTGTGATATTCCCAGAAAACTAACTTCGTTCTGATAAACTTATGACGGAATGACAAACCGCTAAACATTGTAACAGTAGCTCAATTGATAATGTCTGGTGTTAACACCGAACACCGTTCGAAGAACGGGTACTTCTGCTAGTCGTCCATAAAAGTGAAATTTGGGTCAAAATGGTCTGCATAACATTTCACTTCAGGTGCCTGGATAGTATCCCTGTAACGTAGGCCTGCCATACGCCCTGGGATGTACACGAGGGGTTCGGTGACCATACCTGCCACCCCAAAACATTGCACCTTCTCCTGCCTGTTGGTATCGTTCTCGGATGTATTGGTCGTATTCGTTCACCAGGTCGTCTCCACACTCACACATATCTATCCTCATTGACACAGGCGAGTGTACACAGCCAATATACACGCACGCAGGAACGACTAATGGGTTTGGGACCACTACGACTCTTGGCCATCAATAAGCAATATGCATGCTACTGACGACGCCACCGAAGCCTGACTTATTGATGTGTTTAAGACTGTAATTTTGTGTAAATCTAAATACTCCGTTGTAATTACTACAGTAGCTTGCCACGGTGGGTGAGTGGATAGCGTGTCGGTCTACTAACCCCAAGATTGCAGGTTCGCTCCTGTCCGTGGTAAGTGATTTTTGAAAGGCGGCAAAAATACGACACGCATGTCATACGATGTTGGCATGTCAAAGAACCCATTTGAATTCAGTAGGCCGTGTTCATAATTGGCAAAATTAATCTCGGGAGTTTCCGCCAACACATAGTTTCTCATTTATCTACTAGAAAGCGCTATAGTGTTCAAGGAGCTTAGATATCTAACCTCCTTGACTTTCATAGTGATTCAAGGAACAACGAAATCCGACATGCAAGCTACCCCCTGGGTGTCAAATTACAAATCTTGAACCCAGCATCCCAGGCCATACGATATTATTATTATTATTATTATTTATTTATTTATTTAGTATGTTTCGACCCATACAGGATCACATAAAGCAAGTTATGATCTGTTGCTGTTATTTCTCTTGTTCTTCCAGAATTCTTTCATCATGTCGCTATGTTTAGCTCGACGTTCGTCAGTCCATTTTCCCCTAGGTCTGCTGGGTTTACCTTCTGATGCAGCTTCCCAAGTGTAGATCTTATGTCTGAAAGTTTTGCGGCCTTCGATATCTGTGGGTGTGATGTTGGCGTTATTGAGATCAGTTTGGACTTGTTTAATCCAAACCGTTGTCGTCTTTAATTTTTGTGAGTACATCAATATTTTCTTTGTTAATCGGTTGTCATCTAGCCTCATAATGTGTCCATAAAATTTCAAGCGTCGTTTAACGGAAATCGGTTTCAATATTTGAATATTTTTCTGTGATCTTGTGCGATTGTAAACGATATCCTTCATCTGTAAGTCTTGGGCCAAGAATTTTTCGGATGATTTTCCTTTCAGCTTTCTTGATGTTTTCAAGATCCCCTTTATAATTGAGGTTTAAGGTCTCACTGGCGTAGAGTGTTTCGGGTTTGATGACCGTCGCGTAATGTCGAATTTTAGTGTTAATGCTCATGCATTTTTAGTTATAGATGTTTGCGGTTTTCCCATATGCTTTCCGCATTTTGAGTTCACGAGTTCTTTGTGCTATTCTTTCTGTGCCTGTAGGTTCAATAATTTCACCTAAGTATTTGAAATGATTAACCTTGTTGATTGAACCGTATTTTGTTACCAAAGTTTGGGTTTCAATGTGTTTTGTAGCCATGAATTCAGTTTTTGTGAAGGAGATTTTCAACCCTACTTTCCCAGCACATTCTTTGAGGATTTCAATCTGGTGAATTGCTGTTCGTTCATCTCCGGAGAGGATTGCCAAATCATCAACAAAAGCTAAGCATGTAACATTGATATTATCCTTCTGTCTTCCTAACACGACAGGTTTCCATATGTTGCGACTTTTAAATTCTTTTTCCCATTCCTTGATGACCTTATCGAGAACGATGTTGAACAGCAATGGAGAAAGTCCATCACCCTGACGAACACCAGTTTTAATGGGAAAAGTTTGGGAGATCTCTCCAATGAATTTGACCTTGGAAATTGTGTCGGTTAAGGTTTGTTGGATGAGTCGTCTCGTCTTCGGATCGAGATGGTTTTCTTCGAGTACATTAAAAAGAGATTTTCGATCAATGGAGTCATAAGCCTTCTGAAAGTCGACAAATGTACAGATGGTTGGGAGATTTCGTGTGGCTCGAAGTTTCAAGGTGGATTTCAGATTAAAGATTTGTTCGACGGCTGATCTGTTTGGTCTGAAGCCAGCCTGATATTCACCGATGAGTGGCTCGAGTTGTTCTTGCGTGCGTTGTAAAAGACAGGCGGAGAGGATTTTATAAGCGATGGGTAAGAGGAAAATTCCTCTGTAGTTACTCACATCAGATTTATCTCCTTTCTTGTGGAGTGGGTGGATGAGTGCGCATTTCCATTCGTCCGGTAGTTTATTATTATTATTATTATTATTATTATTATTATTATTATTATTATTATTATTATTATTATTATTATTATTATTATTATTACAGTTTCCAAATCGGGACTTGTGTAGACATTAACTGTGTTCAGTAGAAAGCTACGAGGGCAGATCAAAAAATAAGTTGCACTTCCCAGTTATGGCCATTTATTACACCACATATACAACAGCAACACGTCTGTAACGACATACAATGTAACGTCACTTTTCCACATAGTTTCCAAGAGATTCCAAATATTTCTGCGAACGCACAACCAACTTGTCGATGCCGGATACAAAGAAAGGTCCTCCAGCGTTCTGCAACCACACGGAGACAGCGGCCTTCTCCTCCTCATAGGTCTGGGAAGGTCGACCACCGTTCTGTCTAATGATCGCATTCACACTGTTGACATTTGCACGGGTTCTGGACGTTGCGGGCCTGCCCTCGCGATTATCGTCCGTGATATCCGTGCGTCCGGCCTCGAATTGCTGATATCACTTTACGATCCCTTGCCGGGAAATGTCCCGCTCCCCATACACAGCACTAATATCACGATGAATGTCCGTGTAATTCTTCCTTTTGGCCCATAGGAATCGGATTGTCGCACGCACCTCATATTTGGAGTGAACGTCCAGTCGACGCGCCATTGCATTTGGCCGCTATTCACACCATACAAGACGAGACATCACAGCGATCTGCCTATCAGACGTGTGGCCAGTGTCTGTCCCTTTCTCCGCTGTGCCCACGTTTGCGACACACAGCGCACTGCTGCAGCGCGTTAGTGCAACTAACTTTTTGATCCACCTTCGTATATATACAAGGTCATTATCTGTGTGCGCCCTGGTTAACAAGGCATGTTAAGCCGGCGTTGACTGGCGCTGACTGCGGGTGCGCATACACGGTTCAGTCGGTGGTTAGGGCGCACTATTACACTTTTCCCAAACATGTTAAATAATGTGTATTTACAGTGGTCATAGTCGATACTGAAAATATCCTCCTTCTCTTGTAACACACACCTGACATCTTCTAATGAAAGATTAGACAACAATCTCATCTATTTTTTGTTCTATATGAACACAATGTAGTCTGTTAACTTTCTTATTATTTACGGAGCCTGTTTTCTTGAATCATTTAACGAGCCTCTTATTTGTACTGGCATTACACACAGGTTTTCCTGGAAACTTGTTTCGAAATTTTCGTCTTGTTTCAGAACAAGACTTTCTGCGTTTCATATACGAATTATGGATATACACACGTTCGCGCAATGTGAATTGTTGTCTAGGTACGACCAACAATCACAGTGATCACAAAACTCACTAAACGTGCAACACTAACGTCTAAGCTTTGCAGATACACGTCCATATGAATGACAAATCACGTGTGCACTATCGATATGAGTCAGCGGAGCGGGGTATTGCGAGGTCCACTCGCTCCGCACTTGGCCAGCCAAATGACGCCATAGTTTGCCGCGATTACCGGGGCTCACAAAGATAATGACCCTGTATATCACTTTCTTGTGGACACGATAACTACCGTCATTTTGCACAAACCAGTTTCAAACGTATACATAAAATATAACCAATCAAAATTCGTTAATGTGCAAAATCGGACTAAGAGGGTGGGTATGGGGAGGAGGGGAGAGCTTGTTCGAAAAAGTGAAATCTTGCTATAACTTTCTTATTATGCGAAAAATCGAATCCATTCAAACTTCATTGGATAAGGGCCAAAATCTTTTATGAGTAAAGTTTTTTGATAGCGCCGACCATTGACCAAAGGGGTGGGAGAAACGGAGGTTTTAGAGAAAAAGAATCATAAAACCCCTAATAGGCACAGAATCAAAACAGTTTAAAATGGTCATTATTCCTCTGATAATCACCTAAACCGTTTGTCTGAAGGAATTTTTGATATGAAACACCCTTACGCCAAGGGATGGGCAACATATTGTTGGAATTATAAGAAGATGGGGCTTTTCGTGGGCTAAACATGTGGAACGTTTGTAGGTGTACAACAATTAGCAAGTATAGTGAATTCAAAATATTTTTCTTTTCCCGGTGAAATCTACCTCCGCCTTCCGGCGGTTAATTTTTGATATTATTGTTGGTTAAGTGTTAATTTTGCCACCGGGGAATTACCCCCATTTGCAAATAAAGTAAATGAATAATTGAATAAATGAATGAATATTGTATTAAATAATAATAATAATCTGTTAGTTATTGTTGTTTTAAGGGGCGGAACTTCTAGGACATCTGCCCCAATAATAATCTGTATTGTGCACGTCTACTGTATATTGCAATCGATCCTGGTTGTAGTGAGCCACATGTAAGAAAAACATCTGTATTGGAAAGAATTTTCTTGGTCCCGTCATTTTTACGGTGAAAAACTCTATACAATAAACTTTTATACCTCTGTATAATATTTATATATTTATTTATTTATTTATTTATTTAGCGTATGGATTTTAGTGCCGGGAGTGACCGAGGACATGATCGGCTCACCAGAGCCTGTAGCTGCTTCAATGCGGAAACTGACGGGGTGAGCTACAAGTTCCGTTCAATTTCAAGTAGTTCCAATTTTCGCTACTAGATATCACTGAAACCTAGTGGTGAACGTTGGGACATTGATAGAGCGTTTTAGGGAAATCTAACCTGAAAATTTAGCTTCACACAAGTTTAATTAGTGGTAGATTTTTTTACATGCCATAAATCTACGACATGGGTCCGTCGGCTTTACTTCCCTCCGAAGGAAGGCATACTGAAGGATTTTAACGCTCTTAAAAAATCCGTTGACTTCAGCAGGGTTTGAACTTAAGATCTTGGGGACAGAAGCTCAGCATGCTACCGACTACGCCACCGAAGTTGTGTTGGACTCGTTTACCTCTGTATAGGAAAGGAAGTAGATTCATGACCTCTACAAAAGAAAGTGGTACCTTGTTTTCCCTGTTTACTCTCTGCATCAGACTAGATAGATAGAAAGATTTTATTAATTCCATTTGATCAAATACATGTATACAATACATTTTTGATATAGAACACGTCAGAATTTACATCTATAAAATAAAAGTACTAATAGGTATATAATACTAATACTATAACTATTTATAACTTATTATATTAACAGATCTTAAGAGATACAATCTTATTGGACAACTATTTACTCCTTACTCTATTATCATAATATGAAAACTTAATTCTATAAATACAACAACTTACAGCTAGGTATTACAATTAAAATAGAAAAGTAAAATATAATTATAGATTTCATCGCTCCTATACACTAAGATATTCAACTACAGAGTAAAAACAATGGCACTGCAGATAAGCTTTCAACATTCTATCAAAGGTTTTTATTTTTGGGGCAAGTTTTATATACTGGGGTAGTTTATTGTATAATTTAACTCCTGTGTGAAAAGTTCCTTTTTGATATATGCTTGTGTGTGTGTGAAATATGAATGTTTTGATTTTGTATTGTGTTATGCCTATGAACATCATTGTTTGTTTTAAGAAAAACATCCTTATTCATTAAATTCTTAAACAAAAACATAATACTTTCAAAGATATATATGCAGGGCATTGGGAGAACGTTTAAATCTTTAAACAGAGGTCTACATGATTCTCTAGTGTTTACATTTGCCATAATTCTAATCGCCCTCTTTTGTATCCTAAACGTGCTTAGTACATCTGGCGACATACCCCAAAATATGACCCCATATCTTAAGTATGAATGGAAATAAGCAAAATAAGTATTTCTTAATGTGTGCATGCTAGTGCAGGTTTTCAAAATACGTAACGCAAAGCACATCGAGTTCAGTTTAGTATTCAGATATTGTATATGTTTAATCCATTTCAAGTCATGTTGTATCCATAGTCCTAAAAACTTTGTTTCTGATTTATTTTCTATTTGATGACCATTTAATGTTATATTGGGCTTCGCAGGATTCCTATTCTGTATAGTGTGGAAATTTAGAAATACTGTTTTTTATAGTTTATTATGAGGCGATTATCTTGTGACCATTTGGTTAACTCTCCTGTAACGGAGTCAGCAGACTGCTGTATGACCTGTTTAGTTTCACCTTTTATTACGAGTGTTGTATCGTCCGCAAACAAAATTTCCTTAATATGTGAATGAACGTTCTGTGTTATATCATTGATATATAGAAGAAAGAGTAGTGGGCCCAAAACCCATCCCTGGGGTACTCCAAATTTAATAATTCCCTCATTGGACAATGTTTCATTAAGTAATTTGGTTCCATCATCCTTGTGTCTCAAGCTTACTAATTGTTTACGCCTTGTTAAGTAAGAATCTATCCATTTATTAGCTAGACCTCTAATACCATATTGATTTAGTTTTGTACTGCACTGCACTGTATTACCCATACCTATTTTACTGAACTGCATTGTTTCTATTGTCCGAGTACAGTCTGGTTTTAGGCAACAGACAGTATTGGCTACGCTGGCTAAAGCGCAGCGTTAGGCCGTGGGGCCAAGCTCTCTGCTGACTCGGTTAGGCGCGTGGGTTCGAGCCCCACCGTCCGCCGTCCTTGAAATGGTTTTACGTGGTTTCCCCATTTTCAAAACCAGGCAAATGCTGGGATGGTACCTTCTGACAGGCCACTGCCGCTTTCTTCCACATCCTTGCCCAGTTTCATTCTTCTTCATCCATTCCATCTCTCATCCCGACGCGCAGGTCGCCCACGGGCGTCGACTAGAAAGACCTGCACTCGGCCTCTCAGAAGGCCACACGAAAAAAGAAAAAAAATACACAGGTGTGTAATATTTTTTATTATTATTTTCATTCTTTCATCGAGTTTACCCTCGAGGGTGGTGGCTCCCACGGACTCAGCGAGGGAACTCACCCCTGCCGCCCTTTCAGGCAGTGTCCTAGAACTTGGAACATCTAATAGGAGTGGATACAACTGGAGGGATTGGATCAGCACCTCGCCCAGGCGGCCTCACCTGCAAAGCTTTGAAATAATCTTTGCACCATGCAAAACATTTCTACTGTATTAAGTCACAAAACGTACAAAGTAAATATTGGAAACTGCCATCGAGTCTAATAATTTGCAGAGCTCTGTACAATATCTACTAAGTAGAAACAGTGGCTAAACAAACTGAAATTGATTGAGAAAATTGAAAGTGGGAGGTCACGCAAAGAGTTTGGTGTATGTGAATCAACTCTCAGCAAAATTTGGAAGGATAAAGATGGAATAGAATCCAAAAGTATCGACTGATGCGGATAAGTGAAACGAGCCCATACAGTCAAAATTCTTGAACTTAAGCGGTGCTTAGTGCAGTGGATCAAGCAATGTGGAGCCCGAAACATTCCGGTGAGTGGTGGCATGATTAATGAAAAAGGCCAAAAGGTCAGAAAAACTTGGGTATAAGACAATATGGGTATAACGAAATACTCTATTATTATTATTATTATTATTATTATTATTATTATTGCCTTTATTGGTGGCGCAGTTAGGGCTCTTGGCCCTCTCTTACACTAAACTACATTAATACAATACAATAAACATATTATGACATTTATATGGCTGACAAAATTAAACAATAATAATTATTTCACACTCTCATTCACTCAACCAGTCACACTTGTTGTCGGTCAGCAGTGTTCAGCAGGCTGCCCCAGCAGGTGGTCTTGAATTTAGATAGTGAGGTGGTGCCCCTGACACTGGCTGGAAGGGTATTCCACAGCCTAGACCCCACCGCATGAAAAGAGTTGTTGTATATAGAGGAGCGATGAATAGGAATGGAGAGGGAAGAACCAGAGCGTGTATTATTACCATGGGAAGAAGACAAGTACTTGAATTTATTTGATAAGTATAGTGGTCTATCGTCAGACAATAATCGGAAAATCTGGACAAGAATGTGATATGATCGACGTAGTTCAGGTTTCAGCCAGGATAGGGCGCAATAATAGGGAGTGATATGTTTATCATAGCTCAGATCGTAGATAAATCGTATACAAGAGTTGAGAGCTCGTTGAAGTTTCAAAGTTAGTGTTTTGGTTGCGTCTACAAGAATAACGTCACAGTAGTCAAGAATTGGAAGTATTAACTTAATGTCTGTATGAGTAGGATTCTTACTTTAAATGGTAAAATATCTTTTTTTCTTTTGAGGGAGTGGAGCGTTGCGAAAATCTTCATGCATACACTCTGTACATGTTCAGACCAGTTAAGAGTCTGATTTATTATCACACCTAGATTTTTCACTGTAGGACAGTATGGAATTTCATTGTTGTTCAGTACAATATAAGGAAGGATAACTTTCTTAGCGTTATTATAAAATGACATGAAAATGACCATGATAGACCAATTACTTATTGACGTATTAATTACATGGGTTGGTTTTTTAGTTTTGGCACCAATGCTTCAGTGCCAAGTTGCAACAATGTTGGGCGCTGCCACTTTTACCGATGGTTGCTGCCCTGCATCCCCACCCTCAGAGCACATGACCTCGCCCGTCCTCACCACCGCTCGTGCGCAGTCGCGCCTGTTAGATGAGTAGTGTGAGACCAGCGCTCACGAAAGACAGTCGCAATGTTTTCCAAGCAGGAGCAGAGAACGTGGATAAGAATTCAGTGTGCTAGGGGTCGCAGTGCTAAACAGTGTCACCGAGGATTGCAGGAAGCGTGCGGTGCAGCTGCGTTACCGTTCAGAACGGTAGCAAGATGGGTTGCAGCCTTTTGAGATGGGCGCGAACGTGTGGAGCACATGCCTCGATCTAGTCACCCACCAGTAAGTGATGACAATGTACAGATGGTGTCCGCGTTAGTAGAGGTGGATCGGAACGTAACGATACGTCAATTAGAGCAAGATACCGGACTGGCGCATTCAACTGTCCTCCACATCCTGAAGGACTTACTGAAAATGAGGAAGATTGCGTCCAAATGGGTTCCGCATGACTTAACCGACATGCACAAATGGCTGCGATATGACGCTTGTCGTATGCACTTGCAGCGTTATGAGCGCGAAGGACAGGCCTTCTTACGGCGTATCATAACCATTGACGAGACGTGGGCCAGATCTTATGAGCCACAGTTAAAACGCCAATCGAACGAGTGGCGGCACCACGGATCACCACGGAAACAAACAGTTCGACCAATGTGAAGGTAATGTTGATTCTTGTCTATGATTGGGATGGTGTGATTATTCACCATACTGCTCCCCGAGGGCAAACCGTTAATGCGGCGTACTATTGTTCGTTTCTGCAAGACCATCTCCGAGGAGCTCTGAGAAGGAAACGGCGCCACCACATGGTTACACCGCCCATCGTTCTGCATGACAATGCTAGGGCACACACAGCAGGCGTTGTGTCGGCATTGTTGGATCGCTGGGGCTGGGAGGTCCTCTATCACCCCCCATATTCTCCCGACATCAGTCCCTGCGTCTATGATCTCATCCCGAAGATGAAGATGGCAATGCGCGAGGAGCGCTTCCGTACCATTGAAGACGTTAAGCAGGCTGTCGAGCGCTCTCTTCGTACCATCAATAGATTGGGCAGTGCCAACGGGATCCAACGACTTCCGCATCGCTGGGAACACGTTGTACGCAACGGTGGGGACTGCATCGAGGGCCTGTGAAACTTAGAATCATCTAAGTGAGTTATTAATCCAGTTATAACTAAGGTGCCAAAACTAAAAAACCAACCCATGTATAATAAACTATTTATTACCTTAAGTCAATTTTTAGTATATTGAACCCGTACTGGTGTCGGTCACATTGTGACCGTCTCCAGCGTGGTATAGGATAAGTAAATGTGCAGTAACATAAACTTAATAGTTGTTTTTGTCCCAATAGAGGATACTATAAATATTTTTGTTCCAAAAGCTCACAGAGTAAAATTTCAAAAACCTGATCCAATACAAAAAGTTTGTTAATAACGCATAAACAAGTCTTGATAAAATAGCGTTTTTGTTTCTCAGTTCAATTTCTTCTTTTTAGATCTCTTAAATTCAACGCTGTTTTATCAAGACATTTCTATGCTTTATTAACAAAATTTTTGTAACAGATCTGGTTTTTGAAATTTTACTCTGTGCTTTTGGAACAAAACTATTTATAGTATCCTCTTCTTCTTTATTTGTTTCACCCAACTTTGGGTTACATGAAATCAATCACTTTTTATTGGTTTGAGCTTTCCTTTGGGCCGAGTATTGCCTCATCCTTTGATATCTTGCTTCCCTTTCTTCGGCAGAGATGTGGATCGCACGCTTTTGTTTGAGTTTCACTTGGAACCGTTGTTTCTTATCCTTGGTGACGGTTTTGGCTGTTTTGTCCATGAGCATGCTGTCTGTAATTTGGAGTTCCACGAGGTCTTTCTCGGTTTCCTTAAACCAAAGAGTTTATTAAATTTATTACGGAAGTGGTCGAATATCTTTTTGGTTAATCTATTTGAATTCATCTGGAGGATGTGCCCATAAAAATCAATTCTCCGTTTTCATATTGTGTCCGAGAGTTTTTCAGTTTTTGGTAAAGAGTTTCGTTCCTGTCATGGATTAATTTGTTGTTATGAAATTTGGGGCCTAAGATATCGCGTATTATCTTCCTTTCCTTGACCTCCTGCCTTTCAAGCGGTCCCTGGGTGATGAGAGACAATGTTTCGGCTGCATATAAGTCTTCTGGTTTAATTACCGTGTTATAATGTTTTATCTTGGTATTCCAGGAGAGAGACATCTTGTTATAAGTGTCCTTCGTAAATTGGAAGGCCAATTCAACTTTATTTCTTCTAGATTCCATTGCCTTTTTCTCTAGCGCATTCTAGCCGATCCATTCCCCAAGATATTTAAATTCTTTGACGATGTATATGAATTGTTTGCCCACTTGAAGCTTTTTAGCCTACTTTTCACATTTTGCAAAAATGAGGAAAAAGTAGACTTATGAGATCGGGCAAATGTGTGTCTGTCTGTCTGTCCTTCTGTCTGTCTGTCTGTCTGTCTGTCTGTCCTTCTGTCTGTCTAGCTGTGTGTGTGTGTCCCCCCCCCCCTATCAACTCCTGAACGGCTGCAGCAATCGAAACAAAATTTGGTAGGAGTAAAGATCTATACCTGAATTTCTCACGTCCATATTTGAAAATGATGTCAGTGCTACCAACTGCTGAAAAATCGCAATTGAAATTTGAGTTCCATGTTGGATATCTTGGAAGGTATGAATGGGAGCTATTTCAAAATTGGCACACGTATAGATTATAATATTGCAGTTTAATTTCCAGGAGACCAAACATGGCAGAGTGCCAAAATGATTATAAGCCAGCTGATTGGTCCAAATTTTAAATGCATATAGCTTCTACACTATTAATTGGATTTCAACCAAATTTCGTATGTGCTATGTGTACATAAACAGATATTACTGAGCGTAATCTTAAGAGCCACCAGGGCTGCCAACTGTTAATAAATGCTCTCAATTTTTTAAATCCAAATACCCATATATCAGAAAGTATGCAAGCCGACAGCTTTAAACGATGCACAAGAATAGTACCTGACATTCTATATTAATTTGGAGTAACATATATACGTCAGTGCTACCAGCATGATTCTAAGCCTACTGAGAGGTCCAACTTTAAATACACGTAACTTCTATACTATCATTTGGATTTCAACCAAATTTTGTGTGTGCTATGTGTACCATAACAGATATGACTGTGCCGATTCATAAGAGTAACCAGGGCTGCCAAATGTTAATACATACTGCCTCTATTTTTTTTTAACATAACACCAATATATCAGAAAGTATGCAAGCCAATAGCTCTAAACTTTGCACACGTATAGTACCTGGCATTCTAGATTAATTTGGAGTAACTAATATAGGCCTATGCCAGTGCTGCCAACATGATTCTAAGCCTGCTGATAGGTCCAATTTTAAAATGCATGTGACTTCTATACTAACTAATGGATTTCATTCAAAATTGACACAACAATAGATCATATTATTTCAGATTATTTCCGACCAATACATGTATGTCATTGTTGCCAACTTGAGTTTACGCGCGCTGTTAGATCCAATGTTAAACTGCATGTAACCTCCATGCTATCCATTGGACTTCAACCACATTTTGTATTCTGTACCTTAAGAGATGGATCTAAGAATATATTCAGTCACCAGGGCTGCCAACTGTAGTTCTCTTTTATGCTACGTTATGCCAGGTATACAGTATTTCGAACTAATTAGAAATTTCGATATTACCAACTTAATTTCGTCATTATTCTAGATAGATCCATAATATAGATTAATCATTGGCACGATTCTTAAATTTTAAGAAAAGTAGGCTCTTTAGTTCGTCACGGAACTTCTTGTTTTTTTATGTTCGTCATTATTTTGGTCTTTTCAACTGAGGTTTTGATACCCATTTTTATCGCTTGCCTTTGGAGTTCGAGGATCTGTTCCTTGGCTTCTTCCCATGTCATCAGCAAAAGCTAAACAATTGACCTTAATGCCTTTCTTTTTTTTATATTATGACAAACATTTTTATTAAGTTGTATGTTACTGCACAGTTACTTAACCTATACCACGCTGGAGAAGGACACAATGTGACCGAAAACGGTACGGTTTTAATGTACTAAATATTGATTTAGGGTAATACATAGTTTATTATAATTAAACTTTCTTGTAACCAGGTTCGACTGTACATCGCGACGTCGTGAGTTATGAATTTTGACTATCTGACTAACTCGTACTACGGGTAGAGGAGACAGTCAGACATGCGAGAGCGCAGGGATGATTACTGGGCCACTTGACTGCCTGTCTCAAGTATTAGAGAGGAGCGAGCATGAAGAGGACTTAAAGATGTCGTGCTGAGAACAGACGGGGAGACAGAACTTGTGTAATGAGCACCAAGTATTCTTGAGTGAACTCAACAAAATTATCTGCGTGTGCGTGCGTGACGGAGAAGACAGGCAAAGAGAATATGTATGTGCACGCGGAGGATGTAATGTCAACCTATATTTTAGTTTGATCCTCGAGAGAACTCCCACAGGCAAACCTCCAAGCAAAGATAAGAAGATGCAGTCGGCTGAATTATTTTCTGCCTTCCATGAGGGCTCTTCGTTGAAAATGGAATGACGTTTAGCGAGTGCGTGCCTGTGCCTGTAAAAGGAATAAAGAAGGAAGTGGGTCTCATGGATTCAGAAATGTCAACCCTCTTACACAATATTAAGGGGTTTGTAATCTAATCATACCGACAGTGGTTGCTACGCTCGCTAAAGCACAGCGATAGGTCATGGGGCCAAGATCTTTGCTGACTCGGTAGACGCATAGGTTCGAGCCCCACCATCGGCCGTCCTTGAAATGGTTTTCCGTGGTTTCTTCATAATCAACGCAGGCAAATGCTGGTACGGTACCTTCTGACAGGCCACGGCCGAATCGTTCCACATCCTTGCCCAGTTTCATTCAACTTCATCAATTCCATCTCTCGTTCTGGCGCGCAGGGTGCCGACGGGCGTCGACGAGAAACACCTACACTCGGCCTCGCAGGAGGCCACACGACAAAAATCTAATCATTATGACATTTTCCACAATATTAATCTAACCTTTAGTGATAAATAATAACCAATAATAATAAACGTATACAATCATATAGATTGGAAATCTCTAAAGACCAAATTCGGCAAAATTCATCAAGTAAATAAATTAAAGTACTTCCTAGGGCACCGCACCTACTCGTCATCACAGATTGTGTCCAAATTTATGGTAGATGCAGGGTTTGGCCAGAAATTAATGTAACAGAACTGGGAGCTCCAGACGGCCAAGCGTTAAGTAAAAATAACATATTTGGCGTGGATCGGGCGAGGCATGAGCCATTATGTTCGCTTATTTTCCAGGCAGCAGTTGGCTCAGCGGAAGGACTTCAGATTCGTAATCTGAGGGTCGTGGGGTTGAGTTCCTAAACGGAACCTTTTTCTTTTTCAAATTGTACGTTACTTACAGTGCCAATAAACCCAAATCATTCTCATTATACTGCATTTATTATTATATGCCTTAATTAGGCTCACAATACCTTCCTGGAAATATAGTTGCCATTTTAAAATTTCCTTGACCTTTCCGTTTCGTGCCTTTTACTGTGGATAACGTATCTACAAGGGAAAACGTGTAAACAAACTAAGAAACAGCTATTTACGTATGTTCGGAACAACATTCATTGTGCACAGCTGTATCCAGAACACAGTGATAACTTCGAATCACTTCTCTCTACTCACAGTTTAATACGCCAATAAGGCCTGTAGGACTATATTGAAAAACGCACGTGCTCCAAAAATGATGTTGAAATGTACTGATCACAACTTGAACGGGCACTTTCTATGATTCCTCAACACCACATTAAGATCCTTCTCGGAGATTTCAATGCGCAAATCAGCAGAGAACAGGAACACAGACACATCATTGGGTATTTCTTGGCACAAAAAAAGACAAATGCGATTGGACATCGCGTAATCAACATATGTCGAATGACCAACCTACAACTAATGTCCACACTTTATGAAACCATCACGGAAAATGACTACATGGAAATCCCTAATGACCCACATTGGGGAATATCAAATCGATCATCTAACGATAACCTGAAAATTCCTTCCGGGAGTGTGAGGGAACGCAAAGGTTACCATCATCCTTCGCAGATCCAAGTACGCTTCATACCCAATCAAAAAAAAGCGTCATAAAAACTAAACCTCCACGCATAGATCCAAAATACGTAAAGGATCACGCACAGGAGTTTACAAATCACTACAGACTAACACACAAACATGGGATGAACTGATCGAGACCATCCAAGATTCTTCAAGAAAATTCGACCTACTATCTACATAGACTTTCAACACATCTCATCCCTGACCCACCTGTAAACGGGAGTAATAAGGGGTAGACATACAATTAATAATAATTAATAATAAAAGTCTATAACAACAGATTTATTGATAGCCGCTAACATCAAAATTTGTGTAGTATGTCATGGCTGGTTTACATACAACAAAGCATCTGAATACGAATTCTCTCGGGCTACATACTACACAATAGTTTCACTGATATAACAAGCATTGTCATGGTCAATGCAGTGAAACAAGTTCCCAGCTAATTACGGCACTAATTAGCAAGGTATCAATATCCAGAATTCTTCTAAATTATGACTGGCTGCGTGGCTCAGGTGTACTATCTCTCATATTTGTGTCCACACCGGCCAATTGATCTTTTAAACACTGCAGTAGGTCATCAAAAGATGAAATGTTCATTCGTAGGAAGGTGAAAATTTTCACTGGATTCTGTACAAAATAATACATTTTTTTGATTGATCCTGCAAAAGTGGGTGAACTCAAAATCTTCTATTTCCTCGTTTTCGGTGTTTACGTAACCTGATATACAGTAAGTATCTCCATTTAAAGACTGATGGCGTATTTGGTGGTTAGAGAAAATATTGCAAAGACGTGGAGGCTCCGTGTGAAAGAGGCCTAACGATCTCACCTGTTGATCCCAAAATAGCGGGATCAAATCCCGGCACAGTAAGTTGGCATTTGAGGCTGCGCAAATGCGAGGGAGCCGTGTCAGTAGATCTACTGGCAAAATTCCGCCATCCTGGCGTCTCTAAATGACGCAGTAGTTAAAAGCGATGTAAAACCAATAGCATTATTACAATTATTATATCTTCTAAATTACGCACTGAATATCTCTACTTAGTATAAAACAAAGTCCACGATTCTTGGATGTTACAGGTAAACTCGAGAACCACTGGATGGATTTTGATGCGGTTTTCACCATTCTGTAAAGGATATCTCGAGGATGATTTCTGTGGAAAATAGTTTATTTATGATCAAAAGAAGCCGAGCAGTAACGATTTCAGTGGAAAAGTCAAAAAAGAAAACTGACGTCCGAGCGATTTGTAAGCTTACGCTGGGCAAACCGTTAAACATATCTAAATATTATGAGTTTAAGAATTGTTCAGCATGAAAAGTTCTACAAAAAAAGTCCGCGAGGGCATATGTCTATCTTCAATACATCACCCACTATAAGTGTTTTTACGTTTTAATTTCTTCCAACCATGATGTCCATTCAACTACTGCGGCGACAGTTTACGAGCTAGCAAAGGGCGAGTCTATCATCCCTGTCACAGCCAAGATAGTGGACGAACATATTGCCCCAGATACAGCCAGCACCAAACCGTCGAGTCGTGTTGAGTTAAGACTTCAGAGAAGGGTGGTTGTGTTTGGAGTTTCCCTGGAAGTGCAACTCGGGTTTTCTTCATTTCGCCTGTGAAACACAGTCAAGTTAAGATTGGACGGAAGGGGGATTTGAGTATCATTCACCTCGCCATTCCCTGGAAGTGCAACTCTCATTTCGCCTTTGAACTTTTCGTTCCGCAAAATTCGCAGTCAATTTAAGATTGGACGGAACGGGGATTGTAGCCTATTATATTAAATTATACTGATTGGCGTATAATCTTTACTTAATATAAAACAAAGTCCCCGATTCTTGGAAGTCACGGGTAATCTCGAGAACCACTTCATGGATTTTGATGCAGTTTTCACCATTCTGTAAAGGATACCTCGAGGAAGGTTTCTGTAGAAAATAAGTTATTTATGATCAAAGGAAGCCAAGCAGTAATGATTTCAGAGAAAAGTCGAAATAAAATCCTGGCGCCCATGCGCCTTTTAAGCTTACGCTGGGCAAACCGTTAATATATCAGTATACAATGAGTATAAGAATTGTTCAGCATGAATAGTTTTACAATACCGTACGCGAGAGCACATCTCTATATTCAGTATATCGTTCACTATAAGTGTTTTTAGATTGGACGGAAGGGGGATTTGTGTTTCATGCACCTCGCCATTCTTGAATTACGTCTGACAAGAATTTGTTGCACATGCATCTCCATGATAGTATAGTTAATAGTCCAGTCAGTTATTTTAACCCATCAAGCCGAGACGTAAAACGGATATAGATCGTAGTTCATTGACATCGTAAAGAAGCGCTTATCACGTAATGCATTCACAACTCTTCCCGGGCGAAGCCGGTCCGGGTTGCTAGTTTTATTACATAATACTCTAAGGCTAAGGTGAATGTTTCAGAAATCTCAAGCTCCTAAACCAGAAGGAGTTAGAAGGCGAGGTTTGAACCATAATCTTCCAAATCGTCTCAATTGTATGGGAAAAATCATGCATTTCTTGAAAAGTCAACGGAATATATGTATTTGTTTATAAAGTGCTTTTAAACAAATAAACAAGACGATAGCCCCTGGCAGAACTCTGTCGCCTACAGCCTGCATAGTACTAGAGCTGGGCGGGTAGTCTGTACACATGGGGTGCACACAACCCTTTATGCGAGAGGTCTCGCTCGGGTCCGCTAGTTAATATTTAATAACTGAAATGTAAGGTTCATAATTCTTTGCTGCATTGCTCATTAAATACAGCAACGTCATATTCAGAGTATTTGATAACTGTCTCATCCCGACAATAAATTATTTTTGTAAATGCTGTTCTTTATTTAGGCAAAGAAAAGCGAATTGATTTGACCATCATACAGTTGAAGAAATATGCGAAAACAGATTTAAACATTTACTCGAGTAAAACATTTCGATTTTTGAGACGCGTTTTTGTATTTAATGAGCGATATGTGTGTATTTGTTGTTTATTCTCTTAGGAGCTTTGCAACATCGTGGCCAAGTAGTCCCGAGTACTTGGGTGTGAGTAGAGTTTGTCTGATAACCTGTGTCACTGTGATGTGTGTATTTTGTAATTGAGGTAGGATTTGGGTATGAAGCGGCCGTGGCCCGGCATTTGCCTGGAATAGAAGTGGGAAACCACGAAAAACCACTTCCAATATAGCTGAAGTAAGAAACGAACCCGCCTATTCTCAGTTTTGCCTCACGATGCTGAGTGTACCCCGTTCCAGCCCTCAGACTAGAATTGCATTTCTTGGCAGGGCCAAGAATCGAACCCGCGACTCCTCGGTGATAGCCAAAAATGCTAGCCACTACGCAACGAGGTAGACTTATAGTGTTTTAATTTTGCGATCCGAGATTTTGATTTTTAATAATAATTATTTTTATTATTAGGCCTATTATCACCAATAATCATGCAATGAAGGGACTAGTTTATTTCTAATATTTAATAAAAATATGCAATACGAATTATGTTCATGCTATGTCGCTATAAAGAATATAACATGGGTCACTGCGTCACGACAGATAATATTTGCTGACTGTAGGCAGAGCACTGAAAGGTTTGACGTAGGTAGCTTGTGCCATATTAGACGAAAATCAATGCTCCAGCGTGGATCCCGGTTTTGCGTGGGCCTGTCACCTAGCAACCAGAGCTGAATGCTGTATCACTGGTTATCTGATATGATATTGGTGAGCAGCTGCCGTGTATCTCACACAACTGTCAAACAGATTTCAGTATATTTTGTTATCAGATCCAACTTTAGTAAATTATACTGTATTTCACATCGTCCTGTAATACTATGCCTTTAAAACATCACATTTGTAGCTGTTCTCATAGCTTCAATCGTTCTTGCAATGAAATGTCTCTTTAGGGGGTAATATTTAGAACGTCCGCCCCATGGTACAAAGATCACGGGTCAATTTCCTAGCCGAAGATATCGATTTATAAAAAAACACAGGCAAGCAACTTAACGTTGAAAACATACTTTAATCTATACTAATATAATAAAGCTGAAGAGTTTGTGTGTTTGTGTGTTTATGTGTTTAAACGCGCTAATCTCTGGAACTACCAGTCGGATTCGAAAAATTATTTTTGTATATGATAGCCAGATTCATGAGGAATAGTTTAGGCTATGTTAAATTTCGGACAGACCACTCCTTTCCCTGCATTTAGGCCCTCTTGCACAAGTCTACACCGTATCACCGATCTAATAACTTGACGGACATATTGTTGCTAGGCGACAACGACTGACACTGTATCATGATAGTCAACGCCGCACCATTGATGGACAGGTTGTCACTAGGCATCAACGATTTACTCTGTATCATGATAGTCCGGTAAAATTTGCTAAACGACACATGGGAAAACTGACCTATTGACAATCAAGGATTGTATTGGACTGTAGTATTCTCTATGCTTTCGTATGCACAGTTAATAATTCATTTGCGGGGCTTAGACATCGTAGTCATGTTGCCCCGTGTACATGGGTGTGTGTAGAATGTTTCTGATAACCTGCGTTATTGTGATTGTTGCACTAGAATGTGTAAATACGGTATAAAGCTCAATGTTGGTTTGTCTGTCTGATATTTACACAAATCTACACCGTTTCACCGATCTGAACCAAAATGTGTATTCTTACCCTTTGGAAACCTACGAGTAACACTGTCTCCACGAAATTTTGAACAGACCACTCCATTTCCTACATTTAGGCCCTTTGGCAAAAATCTACACCGTTCCTCCGATCTGAACCAAATTTTACATACTTACCCTCTGGAACCCGACGAGTAACACTGTCTACGTGAAATTTCGGACAGACCACTCCATTCCCTGCATTTAGGCCCTTTGGCACATGTCTACATCGTTTCACCGAGCTTAACCAAACTTAATGTACTTACCCTTTGGAACCCTGCGGGTAACACTGTCCACTTGATATTTTGGTCAACTCTCTCCATTCCCTACATTTAGAACAACAGACAAAATGAACTTGAAAACTACGTTTTAAGGTCCTAGAACCATTCATGACCGTATAGTGCAACTGTAAGAATATTTTAATAAGCCATTGTTGGCTGGCAATGCGATCTGCATCACGTCACCCCTACCAGAATTGCGAAAATAGTTACAACTTGCGCTGCTTATAAATTGAAGTCACTGGGAGTAATTATTGCAAGAAGATTTCTAAAGCCCCTTAAAACAGTTATCATCATGAAAATATTATGCCTCTGTATAAGTGCGATGGTGTTGGTGCAGTACATAGAGGTAATCAGCTGCAATAAGCGTTGCTGCTTTCAAATTTTCTTTCGTTTATTCAGATCCTTATCCTTGAACGGTATGTGGCGATAAGTGCCACTATTTTTACTTCAGGAGCTCGGGACAGCCGAAGTTTTCCAAAGTGCTCTGATTATTTTCCTATGGCACTAAGTGACAAAAGACGACACTATTGATCTCTACTTTTCTAACAGCCAATGAGATATAGGCCCTAGGCAGTGTTTTTTATTTCACATAGTCCTCTTTCTAATCATATTTTCCAATCCGTTTGTAAATTACATGTGTCAGTACTGTAGTTAGTAAATAGCCGTTGCCCTATTCATTATTGTCATTATCATTACGGGAAAATGACCTGAAAGTTACGTCCATTATACTGTACTACTTATCACCCCCAGCACCACCAATACCACCACAAAAAGTTATATTTTTAAAATATTATTTTCTGTTAGTTTAAGTACTGTATTATGTGCAGTTCTGAAGTTGTATTCATTATCATCCATAAAACAAACAAATCCACCGGGCGAAGCCGGGCACTACTGCTAGTCTCATATATTATTATTATTATTAATCGTACTTGTCTTGGTGGGTGAGTGGTTATCGTGTCGGACTACCAACCCCAAACTTGCAGGTTCGCTCCTGGCCGTGGCAAGTGTTTTTTTTTGAAAGGCGACAAAAATCACGGCAGGCATGTCATACGTTGTTGGCATGTTAAAGAACCCATTTGAATTCAGTAGGCCGTGTTCATAATGGCAAAATTAATCTCAGGATTTTCCGCCAACACAAAATTCCTCCATTCTCTACTAGAATGCGCTGTAGTGTCAAGGAGATTAGATATCTAACCTTCTTGACTTTCATAGCGTTCCAAGGAACAACAACATTCGACAAGAAAGCTGCCCTCTGGGCGTCAACTAACAAAGCTTGAACCCGAGGCCGTACGATATTATTATTATTATTATTATTATTATTATTATTATTATTGTTATTATTATTATTAATCGTATGGTTTGGTGCACACTTACGGCATATTACAGCTCAATGAAATATTAAAAAGAAAAAAAAATAGAGAAAAAGAACAGATAGTCTCATAATTTAAATTCAAAATATAGTCCACTGATGCAGGATTCATTGAGATAAAATCCATTATGTCACCACCATAGGCTCTTAGAGATCAGTGCTGAATGATGTGCTTCACCGTTTTTAATGTCATAAACTAGAGATTTCATGAACACTATTCCTTTTTTGGTGCATTTATAATTAATTTTCGTTGCTTTTTCAACTTTTCCAAATGCCAAGGACACACTAAAAGTTTCTAACGAGGTGCCGGCATGATGATACGCGGAAGGATATTGATTGTTCACCGGAAACTCCACCATATCTGATCGATTAGATTACATTAGATTAGAAGTTTGCATTTTCTGCTGTACCCGTCTGATATGCGGAAATACAGGTCATCCTCCGAACTAGCTCAGGTCAAGCGTGTACCATTCATCCCACTGTCTGACCATGTATTCAGAATGTGAACATAAGGAAGTACAAGCTATAAAAATAACTACAACACGGTCTACTTTAATTACTACTTTAATTTACTCAAAATCAAAAAAACACAAATCAAAACACAACAAACAATGGTGTAAAAATACCACCAATCATGTAAATCATGACCCTTCATTCGTAATGATATCTTGCTTCATTACTTATGGATACCTTAATGATCCATGTCATTACATTTTAATTACATTAATCCTTTTATTTAATGTTTACATACTACACCCTTCAAGTAAATCTCCCCTGAATCTCCACCTTGTCAGGCTTCGACCCAGGAGATTTATGTTAAGTAGACAATGCCTCCATTTGGCTGTATATTTAGGTCCTAAACCTTTCTAGTTTTATTACATTAATCTCTTTCTTCTCCACATATCCCAAAACACAAACCATCTCTCACATTTTATCTGTTCACACTAGCATGCGTACCATTACATTACAACACATTCAATTGTAAACAAATTTATTGAAACCAATGTGCCCCTAAGAATTTGACTTCAGGGAACCCGCATTCCATGGAGTCAAATTCTAGTGATTTTTCTTAACTCGTTTTCATTTCTTTTAGAGCAAGGAACCAAATTTCTGCATTTTTCCTATAATGCCTTTATTATTATTATTATCATTATTATTATCATTATTATCCGAGAGGAACTCTCCACGCATAATAATAATTATTATCAGGAATATACTTCTGCTTCACTTTGTTCCATTCATATAAAACCACAAGGTCTAACATTTACGTTACTCTTTTCCAATCAGTGACATATTTATTGCTCCAGCCGGCACTTAGCGCGACCTTCATTTAGCTCACCCTCCCCGTATCAAGACCAAGCGAGCGGCCCTTCCTACAATAACAAAACACGGCCTTGCCGTCTGCAATCTGACCTAGCGTAACACTCCCCAAACCATATGTTTTAAAACTCTCTACAATGACCACATCACACATTGGAAATCCAAGCGATTCATTCCTATTCTTCCATTGCTGACTGCATACAGTCTAATTAGCATATTCATGTTTATGTGTGCATTATTTTTGGAGGATCGTTCCTTTGCTGTCGGGATTTTTACCTTGTACGTATTCTTAGCCCGAATTTGGCTCCAAATAATTGCTGCAGTGTGAACCCAAAAATTAAAATCTGATCCAAGCGCACAATGCCTTGTCCAGTTGTTTTGCGCACTCTGGCTGCGTGACAATCAATCAACACAAAATTCAGCAGTGAGAAAGTACTGTCACTCTGATACAATATAATGGCGTATAAGACCCGCCCCGGTCACTTCGACGATTTCCCTGACAGTGTCAACGGTCGCCCTATTTGCACATAAACTTCATTCTTTATAGAGCCCTACCTTGAGATGAAATTTGGTTCAGCCAATTTTTGGCGACAATAATATTTTAACTTGGATATTCAACTATTTCCTCATTTCAGTTCGGTAACCTTGCCAGGATAACGAACCTACTTGTATTATTCATATTACATTATTCCCATTACTTTATTCACATTATTTTATTTACCGTGGTCCGTTCTTATTTCATTTTCCTTTAATTAGGCCTTTATGCCTTTACTTATTCATTCGCTAAGGTCATCCGCATTTCATTACTTTAGTATATTTCAACCGTCCTTGGTTCATTATAATTTTAATGATTTACTTTGATTATTACTTTCAATTATTTCAACTTTTATTTAGTTATATTTCAACTTTTATTTTTATTATTTGCCTATCAGCTCATCTGTATTCACTAAGTTGCACTCAAATTTTATTACATTTACTGGTATATAACCGTCACTATTTTTCACTATAAAATCAGCTGTTACTTTAACAACAATTTGGTTCCTTCCCTTTATTCAACATTTTAATTGCGTGCGTGCATTCGGGTGTTTCTGTCTTTCTTTCTTTCTTTCTTATAAAACATTTAATTCATTACGCGACCTCACAATTCCGGCCGTTCTTCACAAGAAGCATTTTTACTAAAGACACTTTCACTGCCAAACACTTTGCACATAAGATTTCACAATGGTACATTTCAAATTTTGGGTACACAATGGTTCAATGCAATGTCAAATCATGGGTACTCACCAGCCATCTGGCAGCCATGGACCTCCGATACGAAAGATTTCACCCATATTGCCGAAGCTTTTAGCACATCTTACGAACAATATGGTACAACATGATCAATCTTCTCATAACACACGTAAATTTCACTTGACTACTCATATTTACACAATGACACATTATATTCCCAATATTTGGGTACACTTTAACACACATATATATATATATATGACTCCCGATTCGTTCCTAGATGACGACTTCTCCCCTAGTTCTAGCTGTACGATCTGCCCTGCGACGACTTCTGGATATGACCCCTAGGTCTCGAATCAAAGTTCTGTCTTTTCCCACGGTTTAAACACACCGGTTTATTAACTTAACTTGGCTTCTCTTTCAACAACGTCTTGTTGTGAATATTTATAATATATATATATATAACCCTTTGCATAATTGCTTTGTTATAATTCACACGTATTTTCTCTTTACTTATTCACTGTATAACACTTCACACGTGTTAACCCTTTGGGCTTTGTCCTATTTTCACTTGTATAATTTACAGCCGATTACACGTTGTGTAATTGTCTTTGTCGTACCTCAGGACGCGAGCGGTGACTCCCGATTCGTTCCTAGATGACGACTTCTCCCCTAGTTCTAGCTGTACGATCTGCCCTGCGACGACTTCTGGATATGACCCCTAGGTCCCGAATCAAAGTTCTGTCTTTTTCCACGGTTTAAACACACCGGTTTATTAACTTAACCTGGCTTCTCTTTCAACAACGTCTTGTTGCGAATATTTATAATTATCAAACTGTTTCTGACTTCAACAATGTTCGAATTGTTTGTTTTACAATGTCCGGTACTTTTCACTTTTGACTGCGCGTATAGGTTATACTTGAGCGCGTATTTTATTTTACTTTCACTACACGGCCCTATAATCTCAAAGACCTTGAGATCCTATCCTGTGCTAACACCAGCGATTACTTGTTTCTAGCTATCGTGTTGCAGCTTTACCGGACCTAACTTTCTCTTCTGTAGCGAACTGTTCGTTTATACTCACAACTTTATGTTTGCGAAGTTCCTTCTGCTTTCTGCGGCTTTGCGTGGTATCGAACTAACGTACTTGCGATTTCGAAGACTTATAACTTGCTTGAAACTACATGGCCCATTCTTGAGGTTTCGATGCTCGATGTACGGTACTTGTTGCGTGCAGTCAAGTCCTGTCTGGATTGACTAACTGAAGACTTAATATCTTTGGCGAACAGCGTATATTGCAGACTGGCGATGCGATCCAGCGTCATCTCCTCAGAGGGAACTGTAGACTGGATACTTCCTAGCTCTAAGCCTCGCTATTTATTCATAACTCACAAAAAAGATTACTTTGCCGTCCTTCTCAAAATTAACTTTTGAACCAGACGTCGTACGTCTGTGGAAAAATTACCTATTTATTCCTCAAGATCTAAACGTTACATTTTCACTTTGTTTACCGAAAATCGATCACGGAGATTTTATATTTAAAAAAGTGCTCCTGCAGTACGTGGGTGTACTTCTTTTTGCCTCCTACTCCGAGAGACAGGCTTGTCCCTCCCACAATGACGTAGGGCTTAGATCGGCACTTTTCTCCTGTGCATTTACTTATATTAAAGATTTTTATATTCTCTAAATTCCTAACTCCCAGAGTTATTCTGATTAGCGTGCCAAAACTTGTATATAAATTTTCGTGGTTTCCAAGAAAATAGGTTATTTCACAACATTACAGTGTTGGGCTGCAACACAGCGTTGCCAATAAACCGCTGAGTGGGCTCCGGCGGTGGATCCGCGGGCTGCATACACGATTAAAATGTTCCTATGCATGGGTGGGCTTATGAGTCAGACATGGCTTGCATCCGATAACTCAGATAGTCGATATTTATCGCTTTGAGTCATGCGTGAGTTTCAACATCTTGCCTCACTGCTGGCCTATACGAACTCGTAAGTTTTATGAATATTCTTTCTTTACATGACCTAAAATATCATAGGCCCCCAGTCCCCATCAAATGGGTACACTACCACTACGAGCGCTATTGTGAGTCAATGAAACTCAACCATATCCGGTCGATTAGATTAGCAGTATACCTTTTCTACCTCTACAAGCGCTAGTGTGAGCAATGGAACTCAACCATATCCGGTCGAGTAGATTATCAGTTTGCCTTTTCTACCACTACGAGCGGTAGTATAGGTCAATGCAGTGTTCACTTAAGCCCTTATAACTACTTATGGTGTGATTTAAAAAAAATCGTTTTAGATTGATGTAGCTCTCCAAGACACCTATTTCAAACCTTTCCGGGCCCTTTTGTCCTTCACCTTTCGGCACAATTGAGGAATTTGCTTAATTTTACGTTTTTGTTAAGATGGGGACCCTTACTTTGTCAGCTTAGAACTGTATTCAACATTTAAAAAAAGGCTCTTCGAGTCTTACGGAATCCAATTACATTTGCTGATTAGGTGGCAAAATATAATAATCTCAGCGACAGGTCACCCATTAGAGATCCGATTTCTCAGCTGAATGGCAATGACATCCGAATGACGATATGGTAGAGTACTGGTTGCTGAGGTCACACGATAATGATAGTAATAATAATAATAATAATAATAATAATAATAATAATAATAATAATAATAATAATAATAATAATAATAATAATAATAATCAAATTCAGAACGAACTCTATCAAAAGACCAACACAACAAAGGAAGAAATCAGAAAACTCCGAGCAATGTTTTACACACACATCTACAGGTTGGAAAACTCTAGAAAGGCAAACAAGCTGCTCACCATCATATCAAAAAGTAAATGCGGCTCGGAATGGCCGAAAGAGGTCGAGATGGACCCACAACAGATCAACATAGAAAATCTCGAGGACGGCACCGAGTTCCGGAAAAAAATCACAAATGTTAAGTTTGAGGAAAGAACATCACGGAAACGTGCAAAAAAGATTGCAGAACGGAAGAACGAACATTCCGAGAAGATGAAGAGATTTTGGGAAGAAAAGAGGGAAAACTCCCGAAGATGAAATCGTGAATTCCAGTTCAATCGCTTTCCTAAAGGAGAACAATCGATATAATAATAACATAATAATAATCAAAAATATAACGTTGAAATTTAGCATATTGGCAGACTTCACAGTTTTATGCTTTGGTAAAACATACTGCATTATTCAAATATTCGCCAATTCAAATTCGAATAAGTTATTCGATTATTGAAATGTCCAAAGTATTCAATGCTCGAAGAATTCGAATATTTGAACAATGTGGATGTCCGAATACATTGGTTGTTCGAGTGATTCGATCATTTGGAGTACTCAAGTATTTAGAATATTTGATTATTTAAATCGAACAGTTCAAATATTTGAATTATTCGAAAATAATAAGCACCAAAAAATTCCACCAAAAATTATCGTGTCGAACTGCCAACCGCAAGTTTGCAGGTTCGCTCCTGGCCGTGGTAAGTGATTTTTTTTTGAAAGGCGACAAAAATCACGATACGCATGTCATACAATGTTGGCATGTTAAAGTACCCATTTGGATTCAGTAGGCCGTGTTCATAATGGCAAAATTAATCTCGGGATTTTCCGCCACCACAAAGTTCCTCATTTCTCTACTAGAAAGCGCTATAGTGTCAGGGAGCTTAGATATCTAACCTCCTTGACTTTCATAGCGCTTCAAGGAGGGATAAAATTTGACATGCAAGTTGCCCTCTGGGCGTCAATTAGCAAATCTTGCACCCGGCATCCGAGGCCATACGATATTATTATTATTATTATTATTATTATTATTATTATTATTATTATTATTATTATTATTATTACGTAATGAAAATACCCAGTGAACGAGTTGCTCGAATGTATTGCAAGGGGGTTGACCCCTGCTCCGCTAAACCTGATAGATCCTTATAAATAACGTAATTGAAAACAGGCATTGCATGTTATCTGGTTCTCTCTTTCTTTCTTCCTTTCTTTCTTTCTTTCTTTCTTTCTTTCTCTTCTTTCATTCTCCCATTATGCTTTATTTTCTATTTGTTTCTGTGTTTATTATAATTACTCAAATATATGAAGGATTGAACATGTTCGTCATTTCATTCAATCATTGACTGAATTGTCGGGTTATTGCACTTATGCGGCTTCGGTGGCGTAGTTGGTAGCATGCTGAAGTGCTGTGCCCAAGATAGCGGGTTCAAACCCGGCCGAAGTCGTCGGATTTTTTAAGAGCGTTAAAAATCCTTCAGTATGCCTTCCTTCGGTAAGTAAATCCGGCAGTCCCATGCCATAGTTTTATGGCATGTAAAATATCCTTCCATAGACTAAACTTGTGTGAAGCTAAATTGTTAGGTTAGATTTCGTCGGAACGCTCAATTAAAGTTCCAACTACTTGAAATTGAACGGAACTTATAGCTCACCCTAAGGGTGTCCGCTGGAAGCAGCTACAGACTCAGGTGAGCCGAACATGTCCTCGGACACTCCCGGCACTAAAAGCCATGCGATAAATAAATAAATAAATAAATAAATAAATAAACTTATGCAAATATTTCAAAATTCCAATGTTTGAACAGGTTGGAATTGGAATAACTCGATTGTTCGAATATGTACAGCCCTGTTATAAATCTGAATTATTAGTCTGGAGTCATAGACTAATAACTAATATTGTTAGCTAATAAGTTTGTGAAACAGAATACAAATAACATCTGTTAATAATAGCCTTCCTGTCTTGTTTAAGATCTTTGTAAAGCAGTGCCCAAGGCATATCCAGTGGGAGTCATACATATTTCAAGGCTTGCAATCTGCGATACTTAACAAGATGCCTACTTTCTAATGTACATAATAATTATATTTCATTATTGTATCGATTGCAAAACTACTAGTCACCCATCATTATTACATCCATGACCTTGGATCGGAACCAGACTGATCCATGGTTAATTTTCTTGACGTCATGCTGTCTGCAGAGTAAATCACGTGCAGCTGGTGGTTGTGAAGATCATTTCCGCTTATGTATAATTCCCTCACGTGTAGATAGAGCTTTACCGAAGAGCAAATTGTGTGGCTATGAGCTACCAGTGATGGACGAAGCAAAGAGGATATGAAAAGTTGGTTGAATCAGGCAAGGAAAGCATTTCTACAGAAAAGAAATCTGTTAAAATTGAATATTGATTTAGGTATTAGGAAGTCATTTTTGAAAGCCTTTGTCTGGAGCGTGGCGCTCTATGGAAGTGAAACTTGGACTATTGGTGCAGCAGTAAAGAGGAGATTTGTTACAGGAGAATGATGAAGATCAGATGGGTAGAGAGGGTTACAAATGAAGAGGTATTAAGACGAGTAGGAGAGGAGAGATGTTTCTGGCGACGGCTAATGAAGAGAAGAGATAGGTTGGTAGGACACATACTAAGACACCCAGGAATAGCAAGCTTAGTTATGGAAGGAGGGGTCGAGGACAAGAACTGTAAGGGTAGACCAAGGTGAGAATATGTTAAACAGATTGGCTCGGATGTAGGATGTGGTAGCTATGTAGAGATGAAACGATTAGCTCAGGGCAGGGAGTCTTGGAGGGCTGCATCAAACCAGTCAAATGACTGAAGACTCAAACAACAACAACAACAACAAGAGCTACTTCTCGTTTCTGTTTTCTCACTTACTCACAAGGGTACGAGTTGATACTCTGGTCCTGGGTTCGATTCTCGCCTCTGCAAAGAAATTTAAATTCTGAACTGAGTGTTGGAACGGGGTAAGTTGAGACTCGTGAGGAAAACCTGAAAAGAGATGGGTTCAATTATCAACTCAGATATCCTAGAAGTGGTTTCCCACTTCTATTCCAAACAAATGCAGGGTTAGATTCTATATTAAGGCTAAGGCCACCTATTTCCATATCCTAGAATTAATTACAAATACCCACACCTCAGGCACCACGATATCACAGGCTGTCAGACAATACCATGCTCACACACCCACCCTCCCAAGTACCTAGTAAATTTCGGGATCGTATGGATGATGCATTATGGATTGGATCTTAGTAGTGGGTGTATCGTTCTATTGCTACACGATCGTTGCAGTGTATATTCGTTGAACTAGTACTGTAGAGGAAGAACAAGGTATAATTCTATGCGAGTAACAATGAATATAATGAAAGATTTAGGCTAAAAACTACTCAATCTTTCAGTTCCGTCCTAGTCCATCCTTTTATCTCTTTCGTAATTGTCGATGAAAAGGATGTGAACAATTTACCCTTTAAATCCAGCACTTTTCGCAAGAAAATGATTTTTTTCGTATTAATTTATGTTTATACCAAAGCAACCAAAAACAATTTGACGTACTCAATCTACCTCGTAGTTCCGCCCCTTAAAACAACAATAACTAACTAACTAACTAACTAACAAACCAATGTATCAAATACGACAAAAGAACGGCTTACCTCAAGGCAGTGTACTCGCTCCTGTGCTATTTAATATTTACACTAACGATCAGCCCATACCAGAACATTCTAGGCTTTTCATCTATGCTGATGATACTGCAGTGGCTGCCCAAGGGAAAACATTTGAAGAGGTGGAGGGAAAGTTGACTTCTGCACTAGATACCCTTGGATCTTACTATGAAGCCAATCATCTTAAGCCAAATCCCAACAAGACTCAAGTATGTGCATTTCACTTAAGGAATAGAGAAGCTCGGCGGGAACTGGATGTTACATGGCAAGGCAAACAACTCCAACATTGTCCAACACCCGTGTATCTAGGTGTTACTCTTGACCGAACACTGTCCTTCAAGAAACATTGCCATAAGACCAGGCTGAAAGTTAGTTCACGGAACAATATTTTGAGGAAGCTCACAGCCACCACCTGGGGGGCAAGTCCTCACGTCCTAAGAACTTCTGCTCTTGCTTTGTGCATGTCTGCTGCAGAGTACGCTTCACCTGTGTGGAGTGCATCCAGTCACACCAAGCAGATTGACATTGCCATCAACGAGACCATACGAATCTTGTCGGGATGTATGAAGCCTACTCCAGTCGACAAACTCTACCCGATTGTTGGGATAGCTCCCCCAACTATCAGAAGGGCTGTTGTTGCTGATGCAGAGAGGGCGAAGCAGATTAATGATCCCCGTCATCCACTGCATAATCATCAGGCTGTTGTCCGTCGACTGAAATCAAGAAAGAGTTTCATCGCCAGGACTCAACCACTGGAGGGAACATCGGAATCTAACCGCATCTCCAGGTGGAAGAGCAAGCTGCCGCCGGATATCCCTGTTAAGGAAGAGCTAGCCCCAGGAAATGACCTGCCTTACCCTGTTTGGAAATCACTTAATCGTCTCAGGGTAGGCGTCCCTCGTTGCAAGACCAACATGCAGAAATGGGGTATCCTTCCAGCTGATGGAGACACGTCCTGCGAGTGTGGAGCAACACAAGACCCAGCCCACCTGCTCATTTGTCCACTACTAGAACAACCCTGCACTACCCAGGACCTGATCGAGGCAAACAACAAGGCCATCGGAGTTGCTACATTCTGGAAATGATCGGACACGAAAATGAATGAATGAACGACAAATCATTAAATAATTAGTTTGAAAACAACAACGTACTTTTATAAAACGAGCGAAGCGTTTTATGAACATACTCGTGTCTTAATTACCATTATAGGCGAGTTGCATACGAATGTTTATGTTCGACGATAATTCTTCTTTATTTTATGTTCGAATATAAATAGTCATAAATATCTCTCAAGATTTCGCCAGTTGTGTTTACTGAACAGAGCGTTTGCGCTGGGTTCCCAGTTGTTTATTGAACAGAGCGCATGCGCTGGATTCCCAGTTGATTATTAAACAGAGCGCATGCGTTGGGTTCCCAGTTGCGTTTACTGAACAGAGCACATGCGCTGGGTTCCCAGTTGTTTATTAAACAGAGCGCATGCGCTAAGTTCCCAGTTCTTTACTGAACAGAGCGCATGCGCTGGGTTCCCAGTTGCGTTTACTGAACAGAGTGCATGCGCTGGGTTATTGATTTTCCGTGGATCAAAGACCTTGACAATGTCATTCCAACCTCCATGACGTTTTAGTGTCGTTATATCACCACCAGCATTCACTAAAATTGTCACCGAACTCCTATGAAGGCATTGCCCTGTGTAGAAATTGGAGTTGGGGAGAGTAAGGTACAGTGTTATTTCTTTTCCCATAATCCCCAGTTTATTTATGCCAACATTTTGGACGGTGCACTTTCCATGTCAGTAATTTATACAGAAGGATGGAGTGTTGCGAACTTCTGGACGTAGATTCATACATTTCTTGCAAATTGCATAGTATTTTCCAGTTAACGTAAAGGTTCGTGCTGATTTTGTATTTGTGCTTGGGATTGTAACTACAATGGTTGATACGACATCCTCTACACTGTCAACTTTCAAATCATATAATTCATGTTCGACATGTTTGATTTTGAGTGCGTTTAGCGCAGCTGCGATGCTATCCTTACCTAATTGGCCAAACTGCTGTATTGCAATGAAAGTCTTGAGCTCTGATTGGTGGAGAACCTGTATCATAATGAAACTTTAACTATAATTAGCCTCATTAACATGCAGTTCCCTGACATAAAATATTTATATTTCGCCATGGTTGAACATAATAGTACATTATGCAACGAGCCTCTAATGGCAATAATTAACATACGATAAATTTTATAAAACGAGTGAAGCAAGTTTTATAATTCTATATGAGTGTCTTAATTACCATTATAAGCGAGTTGCATACGACTGTTTATGTTCGACAATAATTATAACTTTATTATATGTTCTAACATAAATATTCATAAATATCTATCGAGATTCTGTGGGTTGACTTCTTCTTCATGGGCATTGTGTGGGCCCAGCATTTGCTCTCTAGCCAACAACGAATTCTAAGGCTTAGAAACATTGTTTATCCTGAAGTAGCATCAACAGATAGCGCACAGGTACTATATGGGATCATTTTGTTATTTTGGTCAAATAATTCAAAATAGGCTGTTGTTTATGCAAACATTACGGACGGTGCACACTTTCCATGTCGGTAATTTATATAGGCTAGGGTAGATGGATGGTGTGCTGCAAACTTCTGGACGTAGATTCATAAATTTCTTGCATATTTCATAGTATTTTCTTATTATTGTAAAGGTTCGTGCTGATTTTGTCTTTGTGTGTTGGGATTGTATTTACAATGGTTGATCCGATATCCGTCCACATTATAAACTTTCAAATCATGTAATTCATGTCCAACATGTTTCATTTTGAGCGCATGTGCGAAGCTATCCTTACCTAATCGGTCAATATATGAAAGTATTGAGCTCTGATTTATTGGACAAACTGTATCATAATGAAAAGTATTACTTTAATGACCCCCCCCCCCCAATACAATACAGTTTTCAGACATACAATATTTACATTTCGACATCTTCGAACATAAAGACAGTTAAGCCATCAGAATGGTTAATTCTGTAAAAAAAAAAAAAAAACATTGGCCTTTTATGAGATCACCTAGCAACTACCACAATAAAAGGAATTCTTTTTTTTCTTTTCTTTCACATAACTATTAACTGGGGCGTTCTTGATGTCACTTACTAAATGTATTAGTTGATAATTATTATATTCTTTCGAAAATACAAAATTTAAAAATATATAGTTTTCCCTTCTGCATATTCAATTTTTAATAAAAAATATTGAAATCAGTCAATACGGAAAAAGACTGTTACCATTTTCAAAATGGCTAACGTTTACGCATTTTATTCAATTTTTGATAGATACATATATTTTCTCAGCTTTAATACAAGACATCCTTAATTTGATGATCATTAATTTGAAACCTTGTTGAGGTGAATTAGAACTTGACTTATAGATGTTTGAACCTGTAAAATGAGACCAATTCTTAGTTATTGAGTAAATTAAATATGAAGTTTTGCATTTGGATTAGACGCGTGCACCCTGGTCAATTTAAATAATTTTCTGAGCATATTTGTTCATGAAACATGTAAAAACCATGTATTTTATGATAGTAAATGAATTAAATATTCATCTGGACACAAAAAAGTGAATATTCCATTCAAACACGCCGTTTCAAACGGATATGAATACCTCAATGTCGGTAGCGACTATGTGGAGAAATAGCCAAAGGTTTGTCATTTAGGGCAATGTGGTTTACCACTTTGAAACTTGTATTAGGAACATCTCTCGTGCTGAACTTAACCTCGCACGATGACGGTGATTTTAATAAACAGAAAGTGTATTTTGCCTCAAATTGGAACTGAATGCGTCTTAACGTGTTACTAAATGAGAAAATGTACCGCTAAACAAGAAGACATACACGATTATAATGAAATTTTGGCTAGCACTAAGTGACATTTGGGACATTTCATACAATATTGGCCGAGCTTATGATTGCGTATTCTCGTCCTTATAGCAGTGCCTCAGTGGCTAGATTACCTCAGTTATTGCATGAGCAAGGACGGACTAGAATTTAGATAGCAGTAATATGACCTTCAAGTTCCTTATTACTACGTGACTAGCAAGGAAACTAACACCTCAGGGAACACAGAAGGAAGGAAGTAGTGAAACTTCCCATACGTTCTTAAAGGAAGTCAATCTCGGTCTTATGTGTGACATCCATGGGCATCCGTAGCTTGCCACGGTGGGTGAGTGGTTATCGTGTCGGATTACTAAACCCCAAGCTTGCAGGTTCGCTCCTGGCCATGGTAAGTGATTTTTGATGCATGTCATACGATGTCGGCATGTTAAATAACCCATTTGAATTCAGTAGGCCATGTTCATAATGGCAAAATTAATCTCGGGATTTTCCGCCAACACAAAGTTCCTCATTTCTCTACTAGAAAGTGCTCTAGTGATGAGGAGCTTAGCTATCTAACCTCCTTAACATTCATAGTGCTTCAAGGAACAACAAAATTCTACATGCAAGCTGCCCTCTGGGTGTCAAATAACAAAGCTTGCACCCGGCACAGAGGCCATACGATATTATTATTATTAATTTGGGCATCCGTGTAAGGATATAAGTAAGTGCCCATGTAGGTTGTGTCATCTCCAAAGCGTACAAATCATTATTTCATGTTGTAATATGGGTATTAAAAGGTAGTAAGTAGATCCACCGCAAAACAATGAAAATATTTGGCCCTGGTGAGGCCATTCTCGGAATATATGAAAAATGTTTCTTTCATTAATACATATATTAGTCTTGACAGTGCCACTTTTCCAATGCTCAGTATTCGCTTCTTATAACGGGACTTTACATTCTCTACTGTTATTAAATTCTTGGGAGTGAGTTTGTCCCAGGTTATATCGATCCCGTAAGTTACTATTGGCGCAATGACTGTTTTAAATAGTAACATTGCAGTTGTTATTGAAAGTTGTTGTGGATGCTGAATGTTATATATAGCTTGTATTGCTAAGGTTGCCCTTTCATTTACATGAGTTCTGAAAGATGCAGGTGTTGTCTGAAGTGTGATACTTAAATACTTATATTTTGGTACAACGTCTAAAGGTTGGTTATAAAGAATCTCGGAATATGGCTCAGTGGTTTGGCATTCAATGAGCTGGAGATGGTACAAAGGAAGGCTGTTAGGTTTGTGCTGAACGATTTTATTCCTAAAAGTAGTGTAACTCGAATGATAGAAAACTAGGGTGGGAATCTCTGGTAGATAGAAGGACGAACTCCAGACTATACGCTATGTTTAATATCACACTAATCGGGAGAACTAAGTAAACGTCCGGGAAATCCCACCTACCTGAGCAGGGCAGATCATCCACATAAAGTATAGTTCATCTACTGTACGTTTGCACTTTTTTGACAGCTAGGGTTGCCAACCTTCATAAGGAAAGACTCAATTTATAACCTGTATTCCATAACAAATATATACACGTTTTAATCACATGTAAGTTTTTTCAGGTTATTTTTTTCGCTTGTCCCAGTAATTGTGAATATATTGGCAACATATTCTGTCGACCAGACTGAAAAGTAGCATTATTAAACTGAACACCACGTGCTCGTAGGATGGGCGTGCGGTTGGTAATGGACGCTTTACTGTGTTCATCCGCCTGAGAAAATAACGTGTTAATTATATTAAATACTGATAATTATAATTGATAATATTGCCCAAAGTCGTCTGAAAGTATTATTTCCATTTGAACGCATGTTCACTTTTCAGATAAATATATAGTGGTTATCTTAAATGTTGAGTAATATGTAGCCTGAGATGTCTCCAGGTCGGACATCTTTGTTTTGAATATCGAGTCGGAAGCAGATACGGAATTTCCTGTTCAAGATATTTATTTTATTTCTCTCTTTTTGAAGGTAAAAGAAAAGGCATCAGAACTATTGATTTCCCCAAGGACATTAGCCTGGTGAATAATTTTCATATGGCATGATTTGTGCAAATAAGTAAGCCTAAAATATGAGTTGTTGTGTAGGCATGGACCTAAAAGTTAACTTACTTGGGGTGATGTTTCGTACGTTTTATTTTAATATCAATCCAACAGGTCAAGTAATGATCGTATCGTCTTAAGGACATCTTACACCATACCTTAGTAAGCATTTTCCTCGAGCTGTGAAATGATGGGTCTAAAATAATTCCACTCTGACATTTAAGTTATCAGCTGCTGTGTCATAGCCAAGGTCTTGCTCATAGCGCGTCCAATGATGTAACAGCACACATTAGGTGAGCTGCTAGATCGATTATTATTTGATAAATGTCACAAAGAAATACAAGTTTCCTTAAAAAGGGCAATGAATTGATATTGCGAGATAAATGTAGGTTTAGGCAACTCATAACAGCTGTTGACGCCTTGACGGAATACAGCGGCCATTCCTGTCATAAAAGTGCAAACTTTCAGTAGATGAACTATACCTCAGTGCACAAAGTATGGGAAATATTCTTTCATTAGTGGTGGTATTGATAATTGGACCTCATTACCTGCCACAGACTTAGAGCCTTTCCCCAAACATATTGATGTGTTTGAGAGAAGACTGAAATTTTGTGCAAACTCACCGATGTAATTACTTTAGTTTCCTAATCGCGACTTTTGTGCATTGTGCGTTTGATATTGAAAATCCACAGCCTGCTTCCAGTCTCCGACCGGGTCAGGAATGGAATGAATGAAGCCCCCATCTAGCGGCGAGGATATGAACTGTGCCGGCTGCCGAGGCCTGACGCACTCCTCTGGGGCAATGATGAAATGAATGACAGATGAAATGAAATGATAGTGGAGAGTGTTGCTGGAATGAAATTTTGACAGGGAAAACCGGAGTACCCGGAGAAAAACCTGTCTGCCTCCGCTTTGTCCAGCACAGATCTCACATGGAGTGACCGGGATTTGAACCACGGACCCAGCGGTGAGAGGCCGGCGTGCTGCCGCCTAAGCCTCGAAGGCTTCGTGCGTTTGATATTATTGATAGTAATTTTCCGTAATTGTACAATTTGCCACCGAGGAATTACCCCCATTAGCAAATAAAGTACATGAATGAAAGGTGCAGTGGGGTAGCTAGCATACTTCTTGTCGCACCCTGAGAGCAAAGTCATGGGCTACTCTGTTTTTGAAATATTGTGTAAGAACTGTATAACCCACAGTGGAATGACTACTGTGTTCTCGTATCTACGTGGTCGGTTTGAGGTGAGATGCGCTTTTACCCCAAACACGTGAGAGGGGTTGAGAAGAAATTAAATGCAAAGAATTGGATCTACAAGTTGGAAAAAGCCTTCTGTATTAGAAAGTACTATCCCCGCATTTGCTTGGATTTAAAAATGGGGGAAACCACGGAAAGTTGTTTCAAGGACGCCTTCGGTGATGTTTGAACCCACTCGTTGTCCCGAGTCCAAAGATAGCTAGCTATCTCGGTCGGTTGTGGAATGAACTTAGTATCCTCTTCTTAAGTTATAGATGGCGCGGCGCGCATGTCCGTTTCTAATATATGAATTCACCAACTCGTCAATAAATGATCTGATAACTCTGAAAATTGGTATAAAATATATACAAAAAATAATTTTTACGAGCCTTACAGTAGTCGCATATGATGTGTAACATCTGACATATAAGAAACCGGTATTGTATGTCTACCCCTTATTATTCCCGTTTTCCTACGGGGTCGGGGATGAGATGCGATGGAAGTATTTGTGGCGGATGGTTTTTACTGCCGGATGCCCTTCCTGACGCCAACCTCACGAGAGGAGTTAATGAGAGATTAAATGAATGATGGGGAATGAAACTGGATAAGGATGTGGAAGGAAGCGGCCGTGGCCTGTCAGTAGGTACCGTCCCAGCATTTGCCTGGAGTTGAAAATGGGAAACCACGGAAAACTATTTCAAGGACGGCAAATTGTTGATACACCGGTATTTTATAATATTTTTGGCACAAATGTTAATCTATTTTAAAAGGGAGGGTTTTACAGATATTGTAGTTTATAATACGGAACTCGTTTTATTAGAGGATTTGTAGCTTCCACCAGAACTAGCCTAAATAAAGAATACGATATGGATCAACTAGATTAATAGACGCGACACCGCTCATAACCTTAAATTCCATATAAATAGGCCAACTTGCGAGTAAGTGCAATGTGCACAGCAGTAGATCATGAAAGGCTTGCCCAGTTCTCGGACCTCCTGATTCACAGACCAACACGTAATTTCATATGGATTCTGTTAAAATGAGTCATATTGATATGATACATATCGTTTGAAACGATAATCTGGTAGCAAAAATATCTAACCCGTCCGGGATTCGAACCCGAGGTAGAAGATGGTGACTTATTTTCACGTACCAATAATACTGCATCACGGAATTTAGTTTCATTCATATTTTGCTTGTTTCGATAATGGTTCTGCGTGAGATTGAGTTTAAAATGCCTTATGAATGGGCCCTCTTGTGAATAAAGAGAATGTATTCAGCAATAGTTCATGATGGCTTGCTCAGTTCTCGTATAAACATAACGTATTATATTATATTGATGACTGAATTACTGATATGTGGGTTAATATTTGAATAACCATTGTGCAGAAACATAATACCGGCAATGCCGACTACTTACAATGTTTAATATTAAAGCATTTTATAATTTAAATACTGATACGAAGACTTCGAACATGTGCCATGTGCTTTGTTTCAATCACTTGACACCAGAGTTCGCATGAGCGTTTACCGTCAGAATGAAAGTGTTCAGCAATGCCATCCAGCTGGCAGTGCGTCTTACACACTTCCGTTCGATCCACCACTGCCAGCTGGATCGTCCGATCCACTTCAGTCTCATTTTTCAAAATCACTCCCACAAATATCCAGCAACCGAGTGGAAAGATGTTACACATCAATAATAATAATAATATCGTATGGCCTTGGGTGACAGGTGCAAGCTTTGTTATTTGACACCCAGAGGGTAGCTTGCATGCCAAATTTCGTTATTCTTTGAAGCACTATGAAAGTCAAGGAGGTGAGATATCTAAGCTCCTTGAACACTATAGCGCTTTCTAGTAGGGAAATGAGAAAATTTGTGTTCGCGGAAAAATCCCGAGATTAATTTTGCCATTGTGAACACGGCCTACTGAATTCAAATGGGTTCTTTGACATGCCAACATCGTATGACATGCGTATCGTAACTTTTGCCGCCTTTCAAAAGTCACTTACCATGGCCAGGACTGAACCTGCAAATTGGAGTTAGTAGACCGACAAGTTAACCACTCGCCCAAAAATATATACAATATATCTTACTTTCTATAAATCAAAAATTGTGTGCATCTCAATTCCTCAAACAGAATCCATCTAGTTCGGTTCTGATATGAGTGTATCTGGCATAATGGAACCTTCATTTATTATAAATTTACATACAAGTAATGCATCATTTTCGCAATTACAGTTGACGTGGTTGTCAATTCCTCCAACTCGTCAGGAAATGACCCGATCACAAGGTAACTTGGCATGTTAGCTCGATGTTATGAGTAAAGCAATCTGGGTTGTAATTTTCAAGGACAGTTCTCAATTAAATTAACAATAATAATAATAATAATAATAATAATGTTGACTAATAACCGGTGTTTCTCTGGTGACGATGGCAAGGTATGTACTTGTAATTATGTATTAGAGCATAGAATTGGATAGTGCTTAGGAACATAAAATTAGGTACAGTTCCTGCATTTCTGGGGATGAATATATGGAAAATACCGGGATAAATCGCACTCTGTATGGCCGTTGCCTGCGGCAGGATTCGAACCTTCAAACTCTGAACTCCCCGCTGTCCCTTGAACTCATGGTGCATGACATAACGCCCGCGGCTACGCTGTGGAGAACCTGTATTGGAATTCAACTCGAGCACAGTATTCGTGTTCTATCTGGCACAAGACACTGACTGTACTCCTAGGATGACCTTGATCAGACTGCACCTGGTAGCCTTGTGCATTAGGTGATTTTTTTTCCTTTCAGTTTATCCGCTACCAGCTATGCTTCCTGATGCAGCTGCATTTTATGGTCAAGGTCCCTTCCGTCAGGCGTCACGGGCTCGTGCCTTGTCTACGCTACACCAAAGTAAATGAAAAATGACTGCCACAGGCTTCTGTGTCTTGACGACTCTATGGCCTGTTTCACACAGAGCCACCATGGTGGTGCCTACAGGTCTTTGCAATATTTTCTCTAGCCTCCAAATACGTCACCAGTCATGAGCCTGTCTTGAAATGGAGGTGGAAGAAGCAGCACTTGCTGTTTCTCTATAGGCTATACCAGGTTCTGTAAACGCCGAAAATGGGGAAATAGAAGATTTTGGGTTCATCCACTTTTGTAGGATCGATCAACAGAAGGTATAGTACACCTCCAGAGGCTGTCGACCAAAGTAATATGTGCACTCGAGTTGGAAGGTTGTTTGTGCAGTAACCAATATACCTACATAAAATCCAATTACATCATCATTTTTGTCGTTCTATTGTACGTTTGTTCATGTATGTTTGGAATTTAAAATTTATATTTTAATATTTTTTATCGCAGTTGGAAGACAAAAAGTGGCCGTTTTTAAGCGTGTTTCAACCATGCGTCACATTGAAGAATTATTATCTCAAAAACCCGTCGTCAGATCGAATCCAAATTTTAACACAGTAGTCTACTGTATACACTGGAATGTTGTATAACTGGTTTATTAATTTCAAAAGTTTGTGTGTCCAAAAAACAAAGTTGTTATCATTTTTATAAGGTTACTTTTCCTCGGCTCGGGGTGGTTGGAAGATGTAGTTCTTGGTCGCGTTGTAATCCTTATACATCATAAAGTTAAGCTGTATGCCTGTGAAATACGTAAATTAATTCACTTATTTTATATCGGTTTGTATTTATACGGGGAAATAAGACATGGTTCACGAGCTAGCCGCTCCGGGGAAAGTTGTACGGTGTTGCTGAGATGGAGCCCATCACTTCCGAGCGAGGCGCGCCATGATGCGTGATGGGCTCCATTTCGGCAACGCTGTACAGCTTTTCCCGGAGCGGCTAGCTGGTGAACCATGTCTTATTTCCCCGTATACATACAAACCTATATAAAATAAGTGAATTAATTTACGTATTTCACAGTCATACAGCATAACTTTTTGATGTATAAGGATTACAACGTGACCAAGAACTACATTTTCCAACCACCTCAAGCCGGGAAAAAGTTACCTTACAAAATTGATAACAACTTTGTGTCTTGGACACACAAAATATTGAAATTAATAAGCCAGTTATACCACTTTCCAATGCATGATGTGTTAAAATTTTTATTCGATCTGATGACGGGTTTTTGAGATAATAATTCTTAAATGTGACGCATGGTTGAAGCACGCTTAAAAACGGGCACTTTTTGTGTTCCAACTGCGATAAAAATATTAAATATAAATTAAAGATTCCAAACCTGCATGGACTAACGTAAAATAGAACGACAAAAATGATGATGTTATTGGCTTTTATGTAGGTCTATTGGTTACTTCACAATCAACCTTCAAACTCGATTGCACATAATACTTTGGTCGACAGTAGTGACACTGAGGTAAGAAGAATTTGCACATTTTCTATTTCCTTTAATGAGCGTTTTATTTATTAAGTAAAATTACATATAAAAATGAGTTACCGACAGTAGTGGCTACGCTGGCTAACGCGCAGCATTAGGTCATGGGGCCAAGCTCTCAGCTGACTCGGTAGACGCGTGTGTTCAAGCCCCACCGTCGGCCGTCCTTGAAATGGTTTTCCGTGGTTTCCCATTTTCAACACCAGGCAAATGCTGGGACGGTACCTTCTGACAGGCCACGGCCGCTTCCTTCCACATCCTTGCCCAGTTTCATTCACCATCATTCATTTCATCTCTCATTAACTCCTCTCATGAGGTTGGCGTCAGGAAGGGCATCCGGCCGTAAAAACATCGCCACAAAGACTTCCATCGCATCTCATCCCCGACCCCGTTGGAAAACGGGAATAATAAGGGGTAGACATACAATACATACATATAAAAATGAGTTATTATTATATATTCACAAGCATATTTTTTCACAATTTTCTTAGTCTGGCCTGGCCGCACAGGAAGTCACGTCTCGCGTGAAAAGCTCCGTTTGACTCAATGTAAACATGTGGTGGTGCTGCCAACTTGGCCGCTCCAAAAATCGCATTGTCTGCCACCAGGAATTATGTCCGCGCCACCAGGGCCGCGACCACCATCACGTGTGAAAGGATACACTTGAATTAATGTAAAGACGTGGCCCAGCCATGGTGGCTACGTGAGAAAGAGGCCTAAGGCGATACTCGCCTCGAACTGCTTAACCCTGATCTGCGCGCTTCAATGCGCATGAGCGATTCGAATTTAATATTTTATTAGAAGATCTTACTCAAATATACATGAAAATCCCTCTCGTCACGCCGGAAGGCGGAGGTAGATTTCATCGGGCAAAGAAAAATATATCAAATTCACTAAATTTGCTAATTGCTGTATACCTACAAACGGTCTACATGTTAAGCATACGAGAAATCCCATCTTCTTATAATTATATTATAGTTAAAGCCCAGCGCGGATGTGAATAACAGTCGTTCGATTGTGGACCGGATGCAGATATAATTACTTTTTTATCCACGCAGCACTCTTAACTACTGCTATTTACCATGCAGAAGCACAACTGTCGACCAGCCGGATAGGAGTCAGAGATAACACTATTCTTGCCTCGTCTGTAGAACGGCTCGGCTGTCAAAACATCATCAATATTGCTTTGATGACATCCCTAGTACAGCTAGCAATAATTTGTGATACCTATCTTTGGCTTAGCTATTCCCTCATCAAGTTGGCATCTGCATCGATAATATTTTGCTCATCCCTTGGCGCAAGGGTGAGTCATATCAAGAAATTCTTTCAGAAAAAAAAATAGAGGACTATTCGTCATTTTGAACGGTTTTGATATTGTCCCTATTAAGGAATTTATCCACCCCTTTGGTCAATGGTTGGTACTTTCAAAAACATTACTAAGATAATTTTTTGACCCTTCTCCGAAGAATAGTATAAACTTTGAAAGGTTTCAATTTTTCACATATTAAGAAAGCTATAGCAATATTTCACAATTTCACCCCCTTGGTCTGATTTCACCCATTAACGAACTCGACTGAGATGTTATACGGTAATATTAAATGTATACATTTGAAAGTGATTCGTAGAAAATGGCGTTAGTTATCGTGTCCACATTCAACTGACGGTGGTTTTGTTGTCTGGAGGATGTGAAAAGCGAAGATATGTCGACGTTTTGTGGACGTCAAAACATGGTATATATTGCAATAGGCAAGGTAGCTTTCTAATTAAATCTACCTAAAAATACAAGTAGTTCAGTGAAGAACTATCATTGTCTATTTCCATATATTCTGCTAGTGTCTGCCTTAGCAAAATCCCTGCGTCAAATAATTAAATTTTCTATATGGTGGACTAAAATTTTTTTGGTGCCTAACCTACATTGAGATAGAATAAGGCATAGTGCAACTATTTCAACCTCAAAACTCAATATCCAAACGCTGTAGTCAATTTAGACGACATCATAAATATAGTATTTTATTTTTATAGTAACAAAATGGTCTTACTATTTTACTAGTGCTTAAAATAAAGAACACGAGGCTATCATTACGATATCGGAGGCCCCTAAATCAATCATGTGAACAACGGCCGGCCCACCGAACCCGTCCATCCGGCCTGCCTGATCAGTTATTGTAATGTATTTCTTACGTAACCTGTCAAACTGAAATTTAAAAACTCTCCAACCTTCGACTAAGCAGTGAAAAATTTTCTCTCTGAATTAAGCAAATCTGTTAATATAAGCCCTGGCGCCAACTACAGACTCCAACCCCATCTCCCACTCGACCTTGTGCAGTGAATCGCGCCAGAAAATTGGCAAGCGTGTCGCTAAGTTTCTCATTATGTCATTAATATGGGAAGTACATACTTATATTTTCTTATTTTCTATAGTGAATAAAAAATTTTAGTTACCGTTATAATATTCTTCTTTGGTCACTCAGTTTAAGGGCTGCGACGACGTAGCCATGTAACACCATGTACTTTGGGTGTGTGTAGAACCTGTCTGATAACCCGTATTAATTGTGATGGCTGTATTAGTGTATTCAGGTAAGGACTGCAAACGATCAAATTCAAGTAGTTCCTTATTTGCCACTAAATGCTACCGCCAACGATACCTAGCTGTGAACATGGCTACTAGATGTCACCTGGCGACGAACGTTGGAACTAATAGAACGTTAATCAAATCTAACCAACAAATTTAGTTTTACATTGTAGTAAGTGTAAGGTTCTTTTACATGCCATAAATCTATGACATGGGCCCGCCGCCTTTACTTCCCCTCCAAAGGAAGGCATATTGAGGGATTTTAAGGCTCTTAAAAATCCAACGACTTTGGCCGTGTTTGAACCCGCGATCTTGGCTACCAACTACGCCTTCGAAGCCGCGACAACATCAGACTAACAAAAATGTTATTCAATATGATGAATACAAAAAAAATCGAAAAAAAACCACGTTTGTTTTCAACCATGGTGAAGTGTAACTATTATATGTCAGAAAACTCTACTATAATGAGGGTCATTATGATAACAGTTTCTCCCACCAATCAGAGCTCAAGAAACAGTTGTTTGAGCAATTGGGTAAGGATAGCATCGCACCTGCGCTGACTTCCACAGCCTCCTATTTTAAATTTCACTGCATGGCTAGTGTCATAGTGGGGTATTCGGGGAGGCCATGGTCAATTACAAGGTATTCTCTGCGTCCCATGCGCTCTGTTCAGTACATAAAACTGGCGACATCTCGACAGATATTTATGAATATTTATGTTCGAACATAAAATACTTATAATTATCGTCGAACATAAACAGTCGTATGCAACTCGCCTATAATGGCAATTAAGACACTCGTATGGAAATTAATTATTATTATTAATAATTATTATTAATTATTTCTATTACAGGCTCGTTGAATAATGTACTGGTTTGTACATTAATTTGTGATGAACGAGTTTCTTCATTGAATATGGCTACTAGGCTACGTTCTTGTGAATTTAATATGCATTATTCAGTAGAGCCTCTGTGACTGGCCCACCTTGTGTTCCAAGTTGCACATTACTGCCCTAAGTGAAACAACTAAATTATACAACAACAACAACTATCTTAATAGGCATTCATTTTAGATGATAACACGAGCTGCTTCTATAATTATTGAGAACTGATAGGTTGCGTGACGCAGCGGTAACGTTCTCGCATCCTCTGCCCACGGTTGCAGGATCGATTCCTGGCGCAGTCAGCTGGCATTTGATGGTGCGCGAAATTGAGGGGGTCGTATCAGTAGATTTATTTATTTATTTATTTATTTATTTATTTAGCTTATGGGTTTTAGTGTCCGAGGACATGTTCGGCTCGCCAGAGGCTGTAGCTGCTTCAATGCGGACAACATGAGGTGAGCTACAAGTTCCGTTCAATTTCAAGTAGTTCCAAATTTCGCTTCCAGATGTCACTGACATCTAGTGCTGAATGTTGGAACTTCGATAGAAATATAACCTAGAAATTTAGCTTCGCACAAGTTTAGTTAGTGGAAGGATCTTTTACATGCCTTAAATCTATTACATGGGACCGCCGGCTTTACTTCCCCTCCGAAGGAAGGCATACTGAAGGGTTTTAACGCTCTTAAAAAATCTGACGACTTCGGCCGGGTTTGAACCCATGATGTCAGTAGATTTATTGACTTGTTAAAGATCATCTTCAGGGCGAAATTCTAGCACCCCGGCGTCTCTAAAAGCCACAGTAGTTAAAAAGGATGTAAAATCAATAACATTATTATTATTTTTATGTTCGACCATGCTAAAATATAAATATTATATGCCAGAAAACTGCATCTTAAAGAGGCACATTATTATAGTTCAAATATCATTATGATATAGGTTCTCCCGCCAATCAGAGCTCAAAATTCTCATTACGATACAGCTGTTTGACCAATTACTTAAGGATAGCATCGCATCTCCGCTGACTTCCACGGCCTCCTATTTTAAATTTCACTGCGTGGCTAGTGTTATAGTTGGGGTATTCGAGAAGGCCGTGGTCGAATACAAGATATTCTCTGTGTCCCATGTGCTCTGTTCAGTAGGCGAAATAGGCATAATTTCGACAGATATTTATGATTATTTATGTTCGAACATGAAATAAAGTTTATGTTTGACCCTGACTATTATATTTCAGAAAACTGTATCATAATGATGGTCATTAGAACACTATTTTTCATTATGAAACAGTTTCTCCCACCAATCAGAGCTCAAGAAACAGTTGTTTGACCAATAGCATATCACCTGCGCTGAGTTCCACGGCCTTCTAATTTAAATTTCACTGCGTGGCCTAGTGTCATAGTAGGGTATTCGAGGAGGTAATGGTCAAATACAAGGCATTCTCTGCGTCTCATGCGCTTTGTTCAGTACGTAATACTGGCGAAATCTCGACAGATATTTATGGATATTTATGTTCGATCATAAATTAGTTTTAATAATTATCGTCGAACATAAACCGTCGTAACTCGCTTACGCTCGTTTTATAAACATACTCGTGTATTAATTATTGCAATATTATAGGCTAGTTGCATAATGTACTATATAATTATCGTCGAACATAAACAGTCGTATGCAACTCGCCTATAATGGTACCTAATTAAGACACTCATATGAAAATTGTATAAACCTACTCGTATCTTAATTATTGCCATCATAGGCTTGTTGCATAATGTACTATTTATCGTTATGCTCGTATAAGGAGCGCGATTAAACCTATCTAGCTGATCTTGCTTTCTTGTCCTCCCAAAATCTCTTCTCGCTATGGCTCTTTCTGTGCTCCTCCGTCCACGTTCTGTAGGATGCAGTGCTTGGGTGGTCTGAAAATTGATGATTGTCAACCACTTTTCTGAATTTAGATCTGTCCAGTACTACAGGGTTGCTTTATATGTGACGGGGATTTTCACTCGCCCGCTCACCCACGTTGCAAGCCTGTTTCCCGCCAAGCACTTTGTCGCAATGCGGCGACCGCCCGGCACTGAGTCATTGAGTATAGGAATTTGAATATCACGTAATGAAAATCGCATTGGAACAGCACACTGAACACTAAACACGTGAACAATTGACTAAACTGAACCTCTCGCTGTTAAAGCTCTCAGCAGACTGCAAAGGAAGGACACTTGTGGCGCCATGAAGCGCAATACGGCAAAGTGCTTGGCGGGAGAGCGGCTCGCAGCACAGGCGAGCTGGCGATCGAAAATCCCCGTCACATATAAAACGAAGTCCCTGTATATCAGTTGAGATGTCTATTTCCTGAAAGTCTTTTTCAACTTCAAGAAGCTTGTTCTTAGCTTTCTTTGAAATAATTCTTTTAGTCAGCCTACGATCGCTCATTCTGAGAATATGCACATAACATTTCAAACGACTTATTATTCTTATTATTATTATTATTCTTTTTTTTAAGCGAAAATTCCCCTACAGAAGAGCGATTAAACTTGGATCACATGATGTCATTTGGAGTTGTGTCTCCTCCGCTCCTCCCAAAATCTCTTCATTCTCGCGGAATGTTCCCTCTTCCTCTCATCCATCCACTTTTTTCCAGGTGTTTCTTATCGGCCATCTAAAGACCACAGCATTTAACTATTACACTTGGAGTGGGATTTGATGTTTGCCCAGTAGTTACGCATCTTCCGGCTGTGTTGTTCCCTCCTCTCCTGTATCCAGAGAACACCTGTCTTCTTTCTTGGCGGTTTGTCCTGGAACCTCAATTGCTGAAGCATCTTCCTGGGAGATGTCCGGTCTTTTAAGTCTCTTTCCGTCCCTCCAAGTTCTTGCAGACCTTTGTTCACTTCCCACAACCATGGCGACTTGGTCTTCCGCTCTTGGCAGTAACCGAGGAGCTGGTTGGTCAACCTGGTAGGATGCATCCTGTAGACGTGTCCATAAAATGCTAGACGTCGTTTCCTAGCAACATTCGTGATTCTTTCACAGTATAGCTCTTTATTAGGTCGCCTTCTGTATTAATTCCCTTTCTTAACAGGTCCCAATATCTTCCTAATTTTCTTCTTCTTATTATTATTATAAAATACTTGGTCTTCGTAAGTTCAGCCAGCCCCTAATATACTCAAAGTAGCAATTTGGCTGGAACGGCGCTTCCCTTCACTGCATCTCACTTGATCAGATTTTTCCCCGTTGTATTATCCAAATCTTAGACCAATATAGTTTCTTTTCTTTATATATTTTTTACTTCGCCAGCTTTATGTTCAATAATTATGGCAGATGCCGCTAATTTCTACTAATTAAAATAGGAACGGCATTCCCTGATTTGGAGTTCTATTTTAACTGATTGTATGTGACCAAGTTGAGGAGTGGAAGACGTGTGCACTCTCAGCAATCAAAAATGCACTCTCCTGGAGTGTATTCAAACGTGTATAGTTCTCTCACTTTTCTCGTTAACGAGAGGCGACTCAAACGTTAGGCAGTAGCATGCTGCTGACCATTAGCTGACGGTTCTTTACCAATAGCAGGCTTCCTCTATCTCTCCATGTGGACTCAAAAGTCCCGCCTTGGCAGCCAGCTCGCGTGTCACGTGTCCGGTGTTGCACAGCTGCACGTAGCTCTATTATGTCTCGCTAATTGCTCTCAGTGGCTGCGGTGGAGAGTTGACAATACTGTGCCTCACGCTGGGAAAGCCTTTGCTTTCCGCAGACATGGAATGTAAACATATCCACCTAGCTATGTTTCAAAGGCGAGCCGCTCGTTAACGATGATAGTGAAAGAACTAAACGTCTATGGGGGACTTGAACGATTCCCTTGCATTCTAGGGACGATAAGTGTGAAATATAGCCCTAGACCTGAATGCTTGTATATGAACAACTTTCGTATCCTCTTGCACATAATCGTGTTACAGATGAATGCTTCATTTTCCTGTAACCTCAGCGATGTTATTAAACCCAATGCAATGGCTCCACGGGCATTATTTATTGCACCCAATTTAGCGAGGTCCAGCTCCAAGCCGTATAAAATGTCTGACAGTAACTACCTTGAGTTGCGACCTCCCTCCTTTACACACAGGATATCTTTGAAGCTTTGCCGGTGTGCAATGTACATTCTGAACTGAAGGAAATAGTAATTTTATTTGATAAGATCTGGAGAAGGCTAAACAATTTTGCACTAAATGCTATAAAAATTGTATAACGTTGTAGTGTATATTAAATGATGTTATTGCTACTTCATTTGAGTCCGTCTGGTTGCGTAGTGGCTAGTATTCTTGGCTGTAACCGCGGAGGCCCAAGTTCGGTCTCCGACGGCTCTGCCAAGAAATTTTAATTCTGGTGTGAGGGCTGGAACGGGATACTCTAAGTCTCGTGAGGCAAAAATGGGAAGAGGAGGGTTCGATTCCCACCTCAGCCATCCTTGAATTAGTTTTCCGTGGTTTCCCACTTCTACTCCAGCCAAATGCCGGGTTGGTTCTTAACTTAATACCACGGCCGACTCCTTCCCTATCCTTTCATGCATTACAAATACACCCACTACTACAGAGAAGAGGTGGAGGACGTGGTAGTGCAGAGATCAAGCAGCTAGCCTCTCACCGAGGGGTATGGGGTTCGATTCCCGGTCATTACATGTGAGATTTTCGAAGTGAAATATCACGTCGTGTTGTTCGGATTACACGTAAAATGGAGTTGGCGTTGTTCATGATCGCGAGATTACTGGTCACGCAAAACTAAAAGCTTCCTTCTGTACACTACTACACACACCATAATAGCACAGGTTATCAGATAAATTCTATACACACCGATGCACACGGGGCTAAATGACCAAGCTACTTGAATGAAGTTGTTGTTTTTGATTCTTTAGGGGCTTTGCGACATATTGGTTATGTATCCTCATGTACTTGGGTGTGTGTAGAATTTATCTGATAACCTGTGTCACTCTAATGCCCGTACTTGTGTGTGTATTTATAATATTGAGGATGGAGTAGGAGTAGCGTAGGAAGCGACGGTGGCCAAATTAGGAACCATCCCAGCATTTGCTCGGAGTAGAAATGGGGGTGGGGTTGGAACCACGGAAAACCACTTCTAGGATGACTGAGGTGAGAATCGAAACCATCTCTTCTCAATTTTACCTCACGAGGCTGAGTGTGCCCCGTTCAAGCCCTCAAACCAGAATTAAATTTCTTGGCAGAGCTGGGAATCGAACCCAGACCTCCAATGTGGCAGTCAAGCATGCTAGCTGATACACCATGAGGTGGACTGTAGTAGTATCTGAGAACTATAGTTTGTATTTCGAAAGAAAGAACGTGAAGGACATGTCAAGAGCTTTGTACAATTGAGCTGTATGGTCGAGTTTTTAAATCAGCTGTAATCGAATAATGCACAGGGCATTCAATTGGTACAATTATACGTACAATATTTTATCAATCGAACATGAGTCAACGCCTAGAAATCATAGGCTATCTCTAATAGAAATAACTGGTGTACAATACTTATGTACTTATAACCTAAATATCTATATCCAGCTAAGTAGGAACTCGATGAAACATCATTGAGAAAACAATGAAAAGAAAAATCACGCAGTAAAATGGAAATAAATAGTACATTGTGCAACGAGCCTTTAATGTCAATAATTATGACACGAGTATGTTTATAATGAGAGCGTATGCGAGTTTTATAATTTCCATACGAGTGTCTTAATTACCATTATAGGCGAGTTGCATACGACTGTTTATGTTCGACGATAATTATTATAACTATTTCATGTTCGAATATAAATATACATAATTATCTGTGGAGGTTTCGCCAGTTTTATGCACTGAACAGAGCGCATGGGACGCAGTGAATGCCTTGTATTGGACCATGGCCTCCTCGATTATCCCACTATGACACTAGGGAACCCAGTGAAATTTAAATTAGAAGGCCGTGAAACTCAGTGCAGGTGTGAAGGTATCCTTATCTAATTTTTCAAACAACTGTTTATTGAGCTGTGATTGGTGGGAGAAACTGTTTCATAATGAAAACTAGTGTTATAATGACCATCATTATGATACAGTTTTCTGGCATATAATAGTCAGGGTCGAACATAATAGTACATTATGCAACGAGCCTATAATGGCAATAATGAAGACACGAGTATGTTTATAAAACGAGCGTATGCGAGTTTTATAGCTTCCATATTTACCCTTTCACGAATTGATTGCCGGCGGTCGAGATGGGAACTATTCCTTGTTTACTTGTGTCACACGAGTCAGCCTGCTTCGTTGACAGGTACAGTTGCGCGAGTAAGATATGACTCAGCTCTAATAGTCTCAGTTATCGTTTGACTGTCCGTGGTGACATGAGCTCATGTGACGCGCAATGTTGCTTGTCTTATGTGCAGAATGAACTCTTGTCATTGCTGTGTTCCCCGCTTCGTCCCGCGGGGCAGCTGCTACAATCAACAACAAACACTGGTGCAGACAGGCTCTGCGGCAATCAAATGTTAAACGGGTAATACGAGTGTCTTAATTACCATTATAGGCGAGTTGCATACGACTGTTTATGTTCGACGATAATTATTATAACTATTTTATGTTCGAACAAAAATATTCATAAATATCTGTGGATATTTCGCCAGTTTTATGTACTGAACAGAGCTCATGGGACGCAGTGAATGCCTTGTATTTGACCATGGCTTCCTCGATTACCCCACTATGACACTAGGCAACGCAGTGAAATTTAAATTAGAAGGCCGTGGAACTCAGCGCATCTAATTATCTAATTGGTCAAACAACTGTTTCTTGAGCTCTGATTGGTGGGAGAAACTGTTTCGTAACGAAAACAAGATGTTCAGTAAAGAAAATATAGCCTACTTTCTCCTAAATGCATGGGTATTGTTATAACTCTTTGTCCTTTTCAAGGAGTATGATTGAATATTGGTTGTAGTAGCTTGTTGAAATACAACGTGCTATAGGGATATTAAACATGAATATGAGGTGCCCTTTGCTAGTGCTACCTCTGTACCAAATTTCGTTCAATTAGGTTTCACCGTGTTTGAATTGATAGGGGGAATCGATTTACACACATACTTGGCCACCATCTGCAAACTATTGGGCTGATGTTCATGCCGTTTGGTCAGAATATGTTTCCCACATAAAGATATGGTGTTGCAAAATTTGGTAGAGACTAGATTATTAGGTTGGTCGTAATTACATTTCAGCTTTTAATATTTGGGTGGCCGCGATTACGTTTCCGTCAAGATAGCGGTGATATAAAAAACATGACACTGAGGTGCCCTATGCTAGTGCTACCTCTGTACCAAATTTCGTTTATTCGGTTCCACCGTGTTCGAATTAATAGGGGGAATCAATTTTGACATAAAGATGGCCGCCATCCGCAAACTATTAGGCTAATGACCTATTAGATTGGTCAAAGGATGCTCCCTCCATAATGGTATGTTGTTGCAAATTTTGGTAGAGATCGGATGGTTATGTTAGTCGTAATTTGATTTAAGCTTTAAACATTTGTGTGGCCGCCATTACGTTTCTGTCAATATGGCGGCGATATTAATCATGACACTGAGATGCCCTTTGCTAGTGCTATCTCTGTACCAAATTTCGTTCCATTCGGTTTCACCTTTTTTGAATTAATGGGGGGAATCGATTCTGACACAAAGATGGCCGCAATCCGCAAACTATTAGGCGAATGACCTATTAGATTGGTCAAAGGATGCTCCCTCCATAAAGGTATGTAGTTGCAAAATTTGGTAGAGATCGGATGATTAGGTTAATCGTAATTTTATTTAAGCTTTGAAAATTTGTGTGGCCGCCATTACGTATCTGTCAAGATGGCGGCGATATAAAACATGACACTGAGATACCCTTTGCTAGTGCTACCTCTGTATCAAATTTCGTTCCATTCGGTTTCACCGTGTTTGAATTAATAGGGGGAATTGATTTTCACACAAAGATGGCCGCCATCCGCAAACTATTAAGCGAATGACCTATTAGATTGGTCAAAGGATGCTCCCTCCATAAAGGTATGTAGTTGCAAAATTTGGTAGAGATCGGATGATTAGGTTAATCGTAATTTGATTTAAGCTTTGAACATTTGTGTGGCCGCCATTACGTATCTGTCAAGATGGCGGCGATAAAAAACTTGACACTGAGATGCCCTTTGCCAGTGCTACCTCTGTACCAAATTTCGTTCCATTCGGTTTCACCGTGTTTGAATTAATAGGGGGAATTGATTTTCACACAAAGATGGCCGCCATCCGCAAACTATTAGGCTAATGACCTATTCATTTGGTCAAAGGATGCTTCATCTATAAGGGTATGTTGTTGCAAAATTTGGTAGAGGTCGGATGATTAGGTTAATCGTAATTTGATTTAAGCTTTGAACATTTGTGTGGCCGCCATTTCGTTTCCGTCAAGATGGCGGCAATATAAAAAATTGATACTGAGGTGCCTCTTGTTAGTACTACCTCTGTACCAAATTTCGTTCCATTCGGTTGCACCGTGTTCGAATTAATAGGGGAATCGATTTTCACACGAAGATGGCCGCCGTCCGCAAACTATTACGCTGATGACCTATTGGTTTGGTCAAAGGATGCTCCCCCCATAAGGGTATGTTTTTGCAAAATTTGGTAGAGATCGGATGATTAGGTTAGTCGTAATTTGATTTAAGCTTTGAACATTTGTATGGCCGCCAATACGTATCTGTCAAGATGGCGGCGATAAAAGACATGACACTGAGATGCCCTTTGCTAGTGCTACCTCTGTACCAAATTTCTTTCCATTTGGTTTCTCCGTGTTTGAATTAATAGGGGGAATTGATTTTCACACAAAGATGGCCGCCATCCGCAAACTATTAGGCTAATGACCTATTCATTTGGTCAAAGGATGCATCCTCTATAAGGGTATGTTGTTGCAAAATTTGGTAGAGATCGGATGATTAGGTTAATCGTAATTTGTTGTAAGCTTTGAACATTTGTGTGGCCGCCATAACGTTTCCGTCAAGATGGCGGCAATATAAAACATGACACTGAGGAGCCTTTTGTAAGTACTACCTCTGCACCAAATTTCGTTCCATTCGGTTGCACCGTGTTCGAATTAATAGGGGGAATCGATTTTCACACAAAGATGTCCGCCATCCGCAAACTATTACGCTGATGACCTATTAGTTTGGTCAAAGGATGCTCCCCCCATAAAGGTATGTTGTTGCAAAATTTGGTAGAGATCGGATGATTAGGTTAGTCGTAATCTGATTTAAGCTTTGAACATTTGTGTGGCCGCCATTTCGTTTCCGTCAAGATGGCGGCGATATAAAACATGACACTGAGGTGCCTTTTGTTAGTAATACCTCTGTACCAAATTTCGTTCCATTCGGTTGCACCGTGTTCCAATTAATAGGGGGAATCGATTTACACACAAAGATGGCCGTCATCCGCAAAGTATTACGCTGATGACCTATTGGTTTGGTCAAAGGATGCTCCCCCATAAAGGTATGTTGTTGCAAAATTTGGTAGAGATCGGATGATTAGGTTAGTCGTAATTTGATTTAAGCTCTGAACATTTGTGTGGCCGCCATTACGTTTCCGTCAAGATGGCGGCGATATAAAACATGACACTGAGGTGTCCATTGCTAGTGCTACCTTTTTACCAAATTTCGTTCAATTCGCATTCACCGTGTTCGAATTGATAGGGGGGGGGGGACAGACATTCAGAGTACACACACTCACACACACACAGACACACACACACACACACAGACACACACACAGACTCACACACACACATACACACACAAACACACACACATACACACACACACAGACTCACACACACACAGGGAGACACACTTTTTTCGCCCTGTGATGATCTCATAAGTCTACTTTCATTTTTTGCAAAAATCGAAAGTAGGCTAATAGTGTTGTAATGAGCCTTATTATAGTACAGTTTTTAGCCTACTTTCGATTTTTGCAAAAAATGAAAGTAGACTTATGAGATCAACACAGGGCGAAAAAAGTGTTTCTGTCTGTGTGTATGTTTGTGTGTGATTCTGTGTGTGTGTATGTAAGTCTGTGTGCGTGTCTGTGTGTGTGTGCCTGTGTGTGTGTGTGTGAGTGTGTGTACTCTGAATGACTTTCCCCCCCTATCAATTCGAACACGGTGAATGCGAATTGAACGAAATTCGGTACAAAGGTAGCACTAGCAAAGGACACCTCAGTGTCATGTTTTATATCGCCCCATCTTGACGGAAACGTAATGGCGGCCACACAAATGTTCAAAGCTTAAATCAAATTATGACTAACCTAATCATCCGATCTCTACCAAATTTTGCAACAACATACCTTTAAGGGGGGAACATCCCTTGACCAAACTAATAGGTCATCAGCGTAATAGTTTGCGGATGGCGGCCATCTTTGTGTGAAAATCGATTCCCCCTATTATTTCGAACATGGTGCAACCGAATGGAACGAAATTTGGTACAGAGGTAGTACTAACAAAAGGCACCTCAGTGTCATGTTTTATATCGCCGCCACCTTGACGGAAACGTAATGGCGGCCACACAAATGTTCAAAGCTTAAATCAAATTACGACTAACCTAATCATCCGGTCTCTACCAAATTTTGCAACAACATACCTTTATGGGGGGAGCATCCTCTGACCAAACTAATAGGTCATCAGCGTAATAGTTTGCGGATGGCGGCCATCTTTGTGTGAAAATCGATTCCCCCTATTAATTCGAACACGGTGCAAACGAATGGAACGAAATTTGGTACAGAGGTAGTACTAACAAAAGGCACCTCAGTGTCATGTTTTATATCGCCGCCATCTTGACGGAAACGTAATGGCGGCCACACAAATGTTCAAAGCTTAAATCAAATTACGATTAACCTAATCATCCGATCTCTACCAAATTTTGCAACAACATACCCTTATAGAGAAAGCATCCTATGACCAAATGAATAGGTCATTAGCCTAATAGTTTGCGGATGGCGGCCATCATTTTGTGAAAATCAATTCCCCCTATTAATTCAAACACGGTGAAACCGAATAGAACGAAATTTGGTACAGAGGTAGCACTAGCAAAGGGCATCTCAGTGTCATGTTTTATATCGCCGGCATATTGACAGAAACGTAATGGAGGCAACACAAATGTTCAAAGCTTAAGTTAAATTACGAATAAAATAACCATCCGATCTCTACCAAATTTTGCAACAACATACCTTTATGGAGGGAGCATCCTTTGACCAATCTAATAGGTTATTAGCCAAATAGTTTACGGATGGCGGCCATCTTTATGTCAAAATTGATTCCCCCTATTAATTCGAACACGGTGGAACCGAATGGAACGACATTTGGTACAGAGGTAGCGCTAGCAAAGGGCACCTCAGGGTCATGTTTTATATCGCCGATATCTTGACTGAAACGTAATGGCGGCCACACGAATGTTCAAAGCTTAAATCAAATTACGATTAACCTAATCATCCGATCTCTACCAAATTTCGCAACAACATACCTTTATGGGGGGAGCATCCTTTGACCAAACTAATAGGTCATCAGCGTAATAGTTTGCGGATGGTGGCCATCTTTGTCTGAAAATCGATTCTCCCTATTAATTCGAACACGGTGCAACCGAATGGAAGGAAATTTGGTACAAAGGTAGCAATAGCAAAGCGCATCTCAGTGTCATGTTTTATATAGCCGCCTTATTGACAGAAACGTAATGGCGGCCACACAAATTTTCAAAGCTTAAGTTAAATTACGACTAACATAATCATCCGATCTCTACCAAACTATGCAACAACCTACCTTTATAGAGGGAGCATCCTTTGACCAATCTAATAGGTTATTAGCCTAATAGTTTGCGGATGGCGGCCATCTTTATGTCAAAATTGATTCCCCCTATTAATTCGAACACGGTGGAACCGAATGGAACGAAATTTGGTACAGAGGTAGCACTAGCAAAGGGCATCTCAGTGTCATGGTATATATCGCCGCCATATTGACCGAAACGTAATGGCGGCCAGACAAATGTTCAAAGCTTAAGTTAAATTACGACTAACATATCCATCCGATCTCTACCAAACTATGCAACAACATACCTTTATAGAGGGAGCATCCTTTGACCAATCTAATAGGTTATTAGCCTAATAGTTTGCGGATGGCGGCCATCTTTATGTCAAATTTGATTCCCCCTATTGATTCGAACACGGTGGAACCTAATGGAACAAAATTTGGTACAGAGGTAGCACTAGCAAAGGGCACCTCAGTGTCATGTTTTATATCGCCGCCATCTTGACTGAAACGTAATGGCGGCCACACGAATGTTCAAAGCTTAAATCAAATTACGATTAACCTAATCATCCGATCTCTACCACATTTTGCAACTACATACCGTTATGGAGGGAGCATCCTTTGAACTATCTAATAGGTCATTCGCTTAATAGTTTGCGGATGGCGGCCATCTTTATGTCAAAATTGATTCCCCCTATTAATTCGAACACGGTGGAACCGAATGGAACGAAATTTGGTACAGAGGTAGCACTAGCAAAGGGCACCTCAGTGTCATGTTTTATATCGCCGCCATCTTGACTGAAACGTAATGGCGGCCACACGAATGTTCAAAGCTTAAATAAAATTACGATTAACCTAATCATCCGATCTCTACCAAATTTTGCAATTACATACCTTTATGGAGGGAGCATCCTTTGACCAAACTAATAGGTCATCAGCGTAATAGTTAGCGGATGGTGGCCATCTTTGTGTGAAAATCGATTCCCCCTATTAATTCGAACACGGTGCAACCGAATGGAACGAAATTTGGTACAGAGGTAGCACTAGCAACGGGCATCTCAGTGTCATGTTTTATATCGCCGCCATTTTGACAGAAACGTAATGGCGGCCACACAAATGTACAAAGTTTAAGTTAAATTACGACTAACATATCCATCCGATCTCTACCAAACTATGCAACAACATACCCTTATAGAGGGAGCATCCTTAGACCAATCTAATAGGTTATTAGCCTAATAGTTTGCGGATGGCGGCCATCTTTATGTCAAAATTGATTCCCCCTATTAATTCGAACACGGTGGAACCGAATGGAACGAAATTTGGTACAGAGGTAGCACTAGCAAAGGGCACCTCAGTGTCATGTTTTATATCGCCGCCATCTTGACTGAAACGTAATGGCGGCCACACGAATGTTCAAAGCTTAAATCAAATTACGATTAACCTAATCATCCGATCTCTACCAAATTTTGCAACTACATACCTTTATGGAGGGAGCATCCTTTGAACAATCTAATAGGTCATTCGCCTAATATGTTGCGGATGGCGGCCATCTTTATGTCAAAATTGATTCCCCCTATTAATTCGAACACGGTGGAACCGAATGGAACGAAATTTGGTACAGAGGTAGCACTAGCAAAGGGCACCTCAGTGTCATGTTTTATATCGCCGCCATCTTGACTGAAACGTAATGGCGGCCACACGAATGTTCAAAGCTTAAAGCAAATTACGATTAACCTAATCATCCGATCTCTACCAAATTTTGCAACTACATACCTTTATGAAGGGAGCATCCTTTGACCAATTAGTAGGTCATTCGCCTAATAGTTTGCGGATGGCGGCCATCTTTGTGTCAGAATCGATTCCCCCTATTAATTCAAACACGGTGAAACCGAATGGAACGAAATTTTGTACAGAGGTAGCACTAGCAAAGGGCATCTCAGTGTCATGTTTTATATCGCCACCATATTGACAGAAACGTAATGGCGGCCACACAAATGTTTAAAGCTTAAATCAAATTACGACTAACATAACCATCCGATCTCTTCCAAACTTTGCAACAACATACCTTTATGGAGGGAGCATCCTTTGACCAATCTAATAGGTCATTAGCCTTATAGTTTGCGGATGGCGGCCATCTTTATGTCAAAATTGATTCCCCCTATTAATTCGGACACAGTGGAACCGAATGAACGAAATTTGGTACAGAGGTAGCACTAGCATAGGGCACCTCAGTGTCATGTTTTATATTACCGCTATCTTGACGGAAACGTAATCGCGGCCACCCAAATATTAAAAGCTAAAATGTAATTACGACCAACCTAATAATCTAGTCTCTACCAAATTTTGCAACACCATATCTTTATGTGGGAAACATATTCTGACCAATCTGCTAGAACATCAGCCCAATAGTTTGCAGATGGTGGCCAAGTATGTGTGCAAATCGATTCCCCCTATCAATTCAAACACGGTGAAACCGAATTGAACGAATTTTTTTTACAGAGGTAGCACTAGCAAAGGGCACCTTATATTCATGTTCAATATCCCTATAGCACGTTGTATTTCAACAAGCTACTACAACCAACATTCAATCATACTCCTTGAAAAGGACAAAGAGTTATAACAATACCCATTCATTTAGGAGAAAGTAGGCTATATGCTCTTTACTGAACATCTTGTTTGACATATAATAGTCAGGGTCGAACATAAACAACATTAAAACTCAATGTCAAATGTAAACGAAGCAATTATAATGCACGGAACTTTGATCTGAATGAATGAATACGCATTGGCAACTTGTTCTGCTTATGGTGACCAATCGTCCGGCATTTGCCTGACATGTCCTCCTTTTTTCATGCTTGTCCTCTCTCCGGCAGGCATTTGTTATTTGCTATTAAATGTCCGGCTTTTTGCATATTGTATTCTTAGTCATCAGTTTCCTGTTGTTTTCTCTGTTGCAAAGCTGTTTTTCTTGCACTTCTTCTATCTCAGTCTATATTCTGGATACCCCTATCAGACTACGTCATTTACTCACTTATTAATAAATCATATCTTAAGTTAGAGCTGTCTGAAGGGCCTGTCACCAAAGTGGTGACACCACCCGACGTGATATGAACGTGCTCGGTCAGGGCCGGGGAATACTCGGCGGGGATTCACCAGTCAAGTAATGCTGGCTGCGGTATTACGTAGTTTTGTTTTTGAGCTAGTTGGGTTCGGACCTTCTGAGTGAGTGGAGTGTATGTTTGAATAATATCAGTATGTCATCACTGAAAAGCGGCGAGGCACAAAAGAGGAAATGTAAGTTCTCGGAGAAATTGAAACAGAAGTACCCGTGTTTTAGAGAGGGACGTAACGAAAGTGAGGCGAAATGTTATATTTGTGACTGTTGTGTAACTGTTGTAAATAAAGGTGCAGGTGATCTCTAGAGACATATTGCTAGTGAAAAGCATAGAAAAACAATTAGGAGCTGTTCTTCTAGCAGTAATATTGATATATTTTCCCGATTAAACATTCCCCACTAGACAGGAAAGTTCTGGCAACATAGCAACATTGGCATATCACACTGTTTCTCACCATCAGTCGTATAGGTCTATGGACTGCACATCAAAGTTGGATAAAGTGCTGCTTGCAGATTCTGAGATCGCCAACAAAATATCATGCGCTAGAATCCAAACTGAAGCTATCATAAATAACGTAATCGCCCCTCATTCCATTGACATTATCACTAAAGCATTGAATAATAGTATTTCTTTGTTCCGAGTGGGTACTTTGGAGCTTTGAAACTTTTTCCTATTGTTATACAATATTTCGACTATAAAGAGAATGGTATTCAAACTAAAGTCTTAGAACTAAAAACATGTCCTAATGAAACTTCAGAGACAATATCCAATTATGTTCCCAGACTTTTAAGAAGCATTATATTTCAGCTAAATGCGTTGCTTTTAGTGGAGACAATGCAAATGTAAATTTTGGAGGGGTTAATCGTAGAGAAGGCAAAAACGTTTTAGGTACTTTTTTGAAAACGAGTTTCCTGGTTTGTTCATCCCACTATGCACATTTTTCACAACAAAATTTCATACATTGAAAATGAAACGCTCTCTATAGCAGAAGTTTGTGATATATTAGGTTCAGCTCTGGCCACACTGAATGATAGGATGGAAAATAAATTCATACCTCTTAAAGTCAAAAAGTCTCTGAAATCCCTCACTGAAAATGGCTTCGAATGAGAATGCATTGCATTTATGGAACATGTTTTTTTTTTTTCATGAAACGTGCATTCAATACCTGTTAAAGTGGTGTAACCCTATGATGGAAGAATTTAAATGTTTCCAATGGATGAAGCTTCATAGTATGAAATACATTAAGTTTGAAGATGATCTTCCTTGTCTCGAGTATTTGCAATCTAAAAGTGTGGAGATACACGATTCTAAACCTTTTGACCAATTTTGCAATGTTTAGAATTACACTAGAGGTTCCGAAATTGATAAACATACAGCATTAGATAAGCAGTGTTGTGAGTTTTTCAAATATAGCCCTCACATTGAAACATTTAGTGAGCTGCTTAAAATTTGTCAGTCTTATTTCGCTATTCCGGGTTGCAATGCAACCGCTGAAAGAGTATTTTCCCTGATTAATACACAGTGGTCAGAAGAAAGAAGCAGTTTGCTGACCGAGTCGGTTAAGGGTATTATAATAGTGAAGTACTACTTTAAAAACATGTCATGTGGAGAGTTTTACAATTTTATTATTATTATTATTATTATTATTTTATTATTTTTTAAGATGTTAGGCCACTTAAAACAACAATTATCATCATTATTTTATTATTTATTACAAGAAAATAATTCATCTTTGCTGTCGAAAGTGGGTGCAGTCGATAAGTATCAACTTCAGCATCTTCATCAACATAACAGTTATAAGGTATGTAATACTAAATTTTGCATGTAAACATTAACATTCCGTGTGTCCTCCATTTTAGAATATTTTTATGAAAAGTCCTCCTTTTATTAAGCGTCTGTCCTCCATTTGAAAATTGAGAGTTGGTCACCCTAGTTGTGCTAGCTGTCAAACTCCAGCCTTTCAGTGGCCATTTTATACCATTCACGTCAAATCCTTCAGATTATATCTTTCGAGATACAGGAATTATTTCATACTGCTGAGGTCCGGATAACTTAATCTGGCATAATTACAGCGGAAAATCGTTGATATGCTCAAGTTTCGAGCAGGTATGATGTTTACGGGGTTAGGTCTAGAAAGAGAGCGACAGCGACTTGTTGTCATATACAAGGCCACACAACCCAGCAGGGTTACATTGTTTTTGTCGTCCAAGTAGCTCACCTTCAAGCTTTATGTGTCGAGTCCGACTCGGCGTGCCATGTCGCATACCCTGTTAACTGCCAGTCTTTTGATGCGAACCGGCTGCTGTCTCGTGAGCCAGCATAGACCTCGAGATTGGTCTCAGTTACACTACATGTGCATGTTTCAGCACAACTAAGGATATTAGCAGTGTTGCCACTCTTATGGCAATTACCCTAAATTAGGATAATATTTCATCACACAGGGTAGTTGTAGGGTAATCATCATCTCATCTTCCTAGCGTTTGTCAGGCTTTGGAGAAGGGTAATCACTATTATAGAAAATTGCTCACTACTGTTCAAGTGATAGGAAGTACTGTAATTGAGTAAAAGTAATCGGATTAAAGTAACGCTTCTTTTTGGGCGTATTTATTTGTAATCGTTACTGTTTTTTTAGCCTATTTTCATTTATGAAAAAAAAAAATAGGCATATGAAATCACCTTTTGTCCGTGTGTCTGTCTGTGTGTGTGCGTGTGTGATTCGTGTGTGTGTCCCCCCGTAATAAAATATAAACGGCTGGAGCGATTTCAATGAAACTCGGTAAGTTCATAGCAGTATTCTGGATGACCCCGACCGTGCCCTTCAAATTTTGAGACGTCTTACCAATCCAACATAGCGGCTGTGCGAAATATTTCACCAGCATTCAATATCTCCGAAACTATTACCGATATCACCCTGGAATTTTGTACGGTGATAAAGGAAACTACTAGAAGTTCATCTGTGTGACGTTTAAGAACCTGGTAACTACAAAACCAACATGGCGTCCAAGCGAATTTGCGAGTTTTAAATAGATGTTTTTCGCGATTTAATGATCCAAACGCAATGAAACTTGATACAGCAAATGCTCATACACATTGCAATACACTGGTATCTAATTTAGTTAAATTGTTTACATAGCCACAAGATAGCGGCTTTGCGAATTTTAGAATTATGTTTTTATTTCTTGTGTCGTAATCATGTGATCGATGTGAAAGTATTAATAATGAACCTATGCAATAATTTTCCTATAATGGTACATGTCTCTATGGCCTATACATATAACAATCCAACATGGCGACCATCCGAAATATTTAGACGGTTGTCAATATCTACGAATCTATTATAGCAATCACACTGATTTTTTTATGTTTATAGGGGCTATAAACATAAGTACACCTATAGGATTTTCAATAACCTGGTGATCACAAATCCAACATGGCGGCGACGCGAAGTATAAATATTCACATGGACGTTTCTCGAAAATTAACCATCCGAGTGCAGTGAAACTAGATACAGTAAATCCTTAAAAAAATGTTAATCCTCTGGCATCTAATTTATTTCAATTGTTTCTATAACCACAAGATGGAAGCTATGCTCAATTTAAGAAATCTCGTTTTTACTTCTTGTATCCTAATCATGCGATTGAAGTTTGAATACTACACGTACACAATAATCTCCATGTAACAGTACATAACTCTGAGACCTACATATATAAAAATCCAACATGGCGACCATCCGCAATATTTAGTCGATTCTCAATATCTACGAATCTATTACAGCAATCAAACTGAAGTTTTGTATGTTGATAGTTGCAATTAACATAAGTAGGATATATGAAAATAGGCTTTAGTTCTTCACGGAACTACTTGTTTTTCTCGTAATATACTTGTGGAAATAAATTGTAGCCCAATCGTTATATTGTATCAATCGTTACATTTTAGTAGTCGTCACATTGTAGCAATTGTTACTTCTTATTTACCGTTATATTATATTAATCGTGACATTTTCGTAACCGTTATGTTGTAAACTGTTAATTATATGCACTAATAGTGGCAGAGAAAAATCTTTCCTAGCATACAACAAGTGCTCAAAAAGTGATTTTTATGTGCCAAATGTCGGTTTATTTCAAGGACTGTTAGTGAATAAGCAGCCAAAGGTAATTAAGGGCAGGGACGTATATAAAGGGGCCCCCGGAGTCCCGCCCCCTCCCCCCCCCCCCGAAATTGTGTCACATATATTATTTGTTTATGCATTAAAACATTAAAAACCTATATCATCATGTGTTATTGTTACTAAGTGACGTATGGCAACGTTGCAAAGCGAGGCGAAGGTAGAGCAATGCAAACAGTGTGACAATCAGTTTGCTCTGATCTTATGTGTAACATAACCTCTTATTACTCTCCAATGCCTTCGCTCTTATGAACGAACCAAGGACAGCAACAAATGCCCTTGGAGCGTGTGCCAAAAGTTTTTTCCATAACCTGTATACCCTTATCAAACGTTTGGCAAATTTGCCTCTCTCTGTAGCTACTGGTACTGCCGAACGGAGTTTGAGTTGGTTGAAAACATAGGCTACTTAAGAAATTCTACTTCTGTAAACAGACGCGACGGTCTAGTATTGTCATCTATTGACAGAGACATACATCTCACTGACGATGAAGTTCTGAACCGATTTGGCAATGCTTCAAGAAACCTTGACTTTATATTATAGTGTGAGTTGTAAATCATAACAGTAACATTAATTCTTGCCATATAATTACTATCAAGTGAGCAAGATGATTGTTTTAATAACAAGTATCATAAAATGGTCTTAAGTTAGTTGTGTTGTGACATTAACTAAACATGAAACATCACAGCAAATTGGTTAAAAGCTGATGCCAGATAGTTTTAAAACTCATCATTTTGCACCAAATTATACAAAAGTTTCCCGGGGAGAACCCCGGACACCATATTCTTTGGGCCTATACCATCTCCCTAACCCCCGGTTGGGCACCCCCCGAAATAAAACTCTACATACGCCCCTGATTAAGGGTGTTAGAAATAATTAACAACGAAGAAAAGCTAAAAAGTATATTTTAAGGGTATAGGAAACCTAAAACGGAGCCTGTTAGGGCCTAATGTTCCTGGCTCTACTTATGAGTAGTCTATTGCAATGCTGGAATGTGTAGGCCATGGACAAATGGGAAAGGGAGCATGCCTCCGTCAGCTGAAAAGTAAACTGCGTGGCACGAAATTGTATGATGGCAAGAGCATAAGGGATGCTGTTAGGCTTACTGATAAGATCATAGATAAATTCTAGGAGTACTATGGGGAGGCTATCGGAGGAAATAGTCATGATTTAGAATCAACGAGAAGGGCGGCGTTGGCAACCTACTTCCATAAGTTGTTCACAGATAGTAATCTAGTTCACCAACTGTACCCACCTGAACCAAACACATGGTGTAAATCATAAAAGCACAGGCAGCTGACACATTTGAATGAGCTCAAGCATAAACACTCTCCATTCACGAGGCAGTAATTGAAGTAATTAAACCAGTGTACAGAGATTTAGCACACTGAACTTTATTAAAAACAAGTAGTTCCGTGACGAACTAAAGAGTACACTTTTCTTAAAATGTAAGGTTCATACGAATGATTGAACTATATACACACATCAAAAAAAGTTTTGCATCACCTCGGTTCCCAGATCTCCGGCATATAGACGTTGACTGTGTATATTGTATCCAAGATACAGTCCCTTTGACTGTTCATAGATGTCACTAAAACTGCTCAAAGATGTAAACAACCATGCATGAGCAGGGCCTATTAGACGGAGGGGGTACGACAGCCGATCAGTTCCAGTCATTCCACCAGGACGAAGGTACGCTGCTCATGTTGTCTGTAGTTCTACCATGCCTAGAAGGTCAATACCGCAGTTCGATCGCGTCCGCATTGTTACTTTGTGTCAAGAAGGGCTCTCAACAAGGGAAGTTTCCGGGCGTCTCAGAGTGAACCAAAGCGATGTTGTTCGGACATGGAGGAGGTACAGAGATACAGGAACTGTCGATGACAGGCCTCGCTCAGGCCGCCCAAGGGCTACTACTGTAGTGGATGACCGCTACTTACGGATTGCCGCTCGGAGGAACCCTGACAGCAATGCCACCATGTTGAATAATGCGTTTCGTTCAGCCACAGGACGTCGTGTTTCAACTCAAACTGTGCGCAATAGGCTGCATGATGCGCAACTTCACTCCCGACGTCCATGGCGAGGTCCAGCTTTGCAACCCCGACACCATGCAGCGCGGTACAGATGGGCCCAACAACATGCTGAATGGACCCCACGGAATTGGCATCACGTTCTCTTCACCGATGAGTGTCGCATATGCCTTCAACCAGACAATCGTCGGAGACGTGTTTGGAGGCACCCTGGTCAGGCTGAACGTCTTAGACACACTGTCCAGCGAGTGCAGCAAGGTGGTGGTTCCCTGATGTTTTGGGGTGGCATTATGTGGGGCCGACGTACGCCACTGGTGGTCATGGAAGGCTCCGAAACGGCTTTACGATACCTGAATGACATCCTCCGACCCATAGTGCAACCATATCGGCAGAATATTGGAGAGGCATTTGTCTTCATGGACGACAATTCTCGACCTCATCGTGCACATCTTGTGAATGCGTTCCTTCAAGATAACGACATCGCTCGACTACAGTGGCCAGCATGTTCGCCAGACATGAACCCTATCGAACATGCCTGGGATATGTTGAAAAGGGCTGTTTATGGACGTCTTGACCCACCAACCACTCTGAGAGATTTACGCCGAATTGTCGTTGAGGAGTGGGACAATTTGGACCAACAGTGTCTTGATGAACTTGTGGATAGTATGCCACGGCGAATACAGGCATGCATCAATGCAAGAGGACGTGCTACTGGGTATTAGAGGTAGTGGTGTGTACTGCAATCTGGACCACAAATGCTGAAAGTCTAGCTGTATGATGGTACAACATGCAATGTGTGGGTCTCATGAGCAATAAAACGAGCTGAAATGTTGTTTGTGTTGATCTCTATTCCCTTTGTATTTAACGGTTCCGGAACTCTTGGAACCGAGGTGATGCAAAACTTTTTTTGATGTGTGTAGAACTATCTAGAATAACGATGAAATTAAAATTATGATTTCTTCGAAATATACCTGAAATATTGTATCCTAACAGAGCACTACAGCTTGTTTGAAACAGTTTCCATCCATGGATTCTGAGATACTGAGAATCTACGTCTCAAATGCTCAGATAGAGTTATTAGGAAGTTGGTAGGTCTGCTGCCTCTGAAAATACACACAATTATATCCCTTACGTTATACACTGCATAAATAAAATTTGTCAGTTATCCATTAAATGTTATGGAAGTTACAGTTAAACATCGATCCTATCAGTACGCTTAGAATTATGTTGGCGACACTGTCACCTATAGGTAAAGCCCAGCGTGGATGCGGATATCCGAGGATAAAACTGCGGATATCCGCAAAATGTTTCGCCATGTGGATATACGAGAGTTTGCTTGGCTGTGCGGATAGTGGACAAGCTGCGGATAATGTTTGGAGTAAATTTGCAGATAGTTTTTAGAATACAATCCGAACTTGTTGAATATCATTACTAGGACCCGGATGTTCATGACATATCATTATTTTTTTTCGTAATGTTTTTTTTTTCATGACAAATGTACAGTAAGATGGTGATTAACACTAATCTCATTCAATTTATGTCATTAAGCACAATTAACACTACGAACTGAAAAGGGTTGCAATTCTGGCTGTATAACATTCATTTTAAACATAGAACTTGACGTGCATAGCCTAAGGAAACGAATTTTCTCCTCAGAACTAAAGGTGTTGCTTTAATGTTTTATTCAATTGGAATATTATTGTAATGCCAGTAGATTCAGATACCAAACGTGCGGATGCGGATAACAGTCGTGCGGATTCAGGGCAGATGCGGATAACAGCCGTGCGGATGTGGGTAGAATGCGGATGAGGTTTTCTTTATCCGCGTAGGAATCTACCTATAGGTTCCTCGATATAAATCTGCAAAATTATCGTCTATAGGCCTACACATGTGTCAAATTTTGAATTGTTTGCCTGCATACATTGTTACTAGGGTTTAAAGCTGTGTAGAACATTTACTAATAGTCGGTAGCCCTGATGACTCCAAAAATATGCCGAGTTGTAACTCTTTAAGACATCCATTACACATACGAATTTCGGTTGAAATCCGTTTGTTACTATGGACGTTACATGCAATTGAATATTGATTCTATACGCTAACAAAGAAGTTGTAGTTTTACGAGACTGAATCTCGCGATCATGAGCCACGGGACCTCAATTTTACGTGTAATCCGAACCTCATGACATGATTTTCCACTTTTAAAATCTCACGTGCATTGCCCGGGAATCGAAACCGGTCCGCCGTGCTGAGAGACCAACTGCTTGACAGCTGCGCCACCACGCCCCGCTCACAAAGAATTATGTAGGTTAACTCTAATTAGACTGGCTGCGTGGCTCAGCGATAAAGTTCTAGCCTGCTGTTCCCCATGTTGCAGGATCGAATCCCGACGCAGCCAATTGGCATTTGAGGATGTGCAAATGCGAGGGAGTCATGCCAGTAGATTTACTGGCACGTTAAATATCCCATTTGGGGCAAAATACCGGCACCGCGGCGTCCCTAAAAGCCGCAGGAGTTAAAAGGAACGTAGGACCAATAACATTATTGGTATTATTAACTCTAAATGTTTCTAAAATATCTCGGAGTTACAGTTCGCTAAATGTGAAGTGTGCTCGGTACACATATTCCAAGATATTGAATCTAGAGGACTTGATATTATTATACACAGTTGGTAGTCCTGGTGACTCGGATTTGAACGGATTTTGCACCTTGAAACTTATTCCATCGTGTAGCCATTTAAAAGACGAATGTGATAGCGTGCTCAACTCAAAATCGAAAAACAAAAGTACACTTAACGGCCTTTGCATCTGGGCTACCAATATATTTGTTTTGCACTACAGAAGAGGGAGAAGACTTCCAGATGACATGTTTCGCTCGACAAGCGACCATCATCAGATCCAAATATATACAGGACAAATTAGCTCTACAATACACTACCAAACCTTCAGATAACACCCATTAATAGTCACTGCTCTCCAAAAACAAAACAAACAAGTTGTTCCGTGAAGAACTATACAGCCTATTTTCATATATCCTACTTAAGTTAATTGCCTCTATCAGCGTACAAAATTTCAGTTTGATTGCTGTAATCGATTTGCATTTGAATTTTGAATTTTGAATTTGAATTTATTGTTTCTCTTATACAGGCCACTGAGGCTACAAAGCCTCTTTATGCAGCTCTCTTCATTCAGAGGGCGGTTAAATACAATAGAATAAATGAAGAAAGAAAAAACTTAACCTATACATACAGTTGACAATAGAAGTTCTTGTTAATACATCCGTCCACCTTGAACATGATAATTGTATAGCTGATAGATTATAATGAAGGGAGTGTTTTATCGCTCTGATAGGAAGTCCTGAATACTGGTGCAATTTATATTTATTCCAAAGAATACTAGCTGAAATACGGAATGAACCTTTGCATTTTTCGGTTCTGTGATGAGGTATCTGGAGCATTTGTGCAGTGTGTCTATTCGCACGGTTATGCACTGATTGCATGGGAGTTAGTGTGCAGTAAATATAAGACGGAATTTTGAATTTTAGAATTTTTATCACAGTCAGAGCCATGGCATACTGTCTTCGTTCCTTTAACTTAAGCCATCCAATCTGGACGTAAAATGGAGTTATATGAGACTCTCTTGGTACATTGAGAACAAACCGCAAGCAAGCATTTTGCATTCTTTGCAATTTTGTATTGAGGACCTCTCCCATATCATGGTAAATTATAGATCCATAGTCAAATATTGGTAATATCAAACTCTGTATCAGTATCTTTCGTACATTTTGAGGCAAATAGAAGCAAGTTCGCCTAATTTGATATAATGACGATGCAACCCTTTTCAGAATCATGTTTGTGTGATCCTGCCACGATAATCGAGAGTCAAAAATAACTCCCAGATTTCTTACTGCTGACTGGTACGGAACTGTTTGGGATGCAAGCTGTAAAGATGGTACTGGGTCAGGTAGGGAACTGAGTAATTTGGTATAGCCGATGATGATCGGTTGCGTTTTTTCGAAGTTAAGTATTAGATTATGATCGAGTGCGTACTGAGATAGGCTTTGAATGTCACTGTTAATTCGAGCTACGTTCAAATGAATGGATTTCAGATCCGTGTGTAGATATAGGTGAAGGTCATCTGCGTACATATGATGTTGACAGAATATAAGGACAGATGGAAGGTCATTTATATACACGGAGAACAGGAGTGGACCAAGGACCGAACCCTGCGGCACACCTGTTGTTACTTCACACCATTCTGAAACATTGTCATCAGCTAGGACTACTCTCTGATATCTGCCTGTTAGGTAAGACATAAACCAGTTCGTTACTGACTTTGAAAGGCCTAGATTTCTTAATTTAACTAGTAGGATCTCATGGTGAACTCTGTCAAAAGCTTTGCTGAAATCGAATAGAGATAATATAGTTATTTCCTTCCGGTCCATTGCTAGACGAATGTCGTCTGTGACTTTGATAAGGGCTGTCAGAGTACTATGTTTTGATTTATATCCAGATTGGTTTAGGATATTGTTGGAATTTATATATTCATAAAACTGATCAAAAACAATCCGTTCTAACGCTTTCCCAATTGCACACAATATACTTATTGGTCTAAAGTCACTACAGTTTAAGGCGTTCGTGAATTTTGGTATTGCTTTGATGTTGGCTTTTTTCCATTGTGTCGGATAAATACCCATTTGTAGGCTATAGTTAAATATATGCAATAAAACTGGCATGAGGAGGTCCATATTCCTTTTCAATAGCGTAATAGATATACGTCCTCGCCGCTAGATGGGGGCTTCATTCATTCCATTCCTGACCCGGTCGGAGACTGGAAGCAGGCTGTGGATTTTCATTTTCAATAGATATACGATCTGGTCCTATGGCTTTTGAAGTTATCCTAAATATGGCTAAATGAATGTCCTCAGGATATATATAGCCAAAATGAAATTCTTCCCGTCGGTCAGTAAATTTTTCCCTGTAGATAACAACAGTTGACAAAACTCGATTGCTGTCTACAACGGTTGATACGTTTAAATAATGCTTATTAAGCTCATCAGCACTCATTGTTGGGTTATTGCTTTTGTGTCTGGATTTTCCAACTCCGAGAGTTTTTGTAGCTCTCCACAAAGCCGAAGAGTTTTTAGCTGAATTAATTAGCGAATAAGTGTAACGTATCTTTGTATTACGAATAACTTGCTGGGTTCTGTTGCGTAAGCTTTTGTATTCTACAATGTCCTCGGGTTTCTGTGTTCTGTTGCACTTCTTTCTGGCTCTATTTCGAGATCTTATTAGATCTTTTATTTCTGTGTTGATCCAGGCAGCTGGTGCGTGCCTCACGTTAGCTGAGCGCACTGGGGCATGGCGATCATATAAATCAATTAAAAATGTGTTGAATGTTTTTACTTTCTCATCTATAGTTTGCTGCTCGAAAACAGTGTGCCATGGAACTGAGATGGCATCGGCCTTAAACCTTTCATAATTAAACCTGCTGAAGTCTCGAAAAGTTCGAATACTGGGCTTATATTTTGGAGTTGACAGGGTATGTACTGCGTATAAGAGATCATGTGCTGAGAAGCCAGAAGCAGCTGTTTGGCCAAACTCAATCACGTGCTCATTGCAGTTGGATGCTATTAGATCCAGAGTAGAAGAGGAGGTTGCAGTGTGATGTGTATCTTGATACGGGAGCCACGACAGATTGCAAGTATTTAGAGTTTCTACTATGTTATTCGTTTCAAATGTAGCCGACCCAAAATGGGCATTCAAATCACCGGCTAATATTACATATTTATAACTAAAAATGTGTGAAAGCATGTCATTTAATAGTAGTTCCATAAAACCGACTTTGGGTGCTCTATAAACACAAATAAATAATACTTTAGTATCTTTCAGGCAAATCTCTACGAATAGATACTCAGGTCTGAAATTCTCATTATTTGGGGATTTGCAGATAACCCGGCACTTAATGTGCTGTCGAACATACACTGCTACTCCACCCCCTTCTCTACGTTGTCTGTTATTGCGGTAGATATTATATCCTGGCAAGGTTACAGATGAATCAGTAATGGACTTATTGAACCATGTTTCACTAACAGCGATTACATCAATACCGGAGTTAACAAATGTGTATTCAAATTCTGCGAAATGTTCTAGCATTTTAAGTGACTGCGTGTTCAGGTGAGTTACTTTAAAATCATTGGGTAATCTATCAGCTATATCACAAAGATAGGCATGCGTATCATACTCATTGGTACTAATATCCATGCAAAAGATAATTGAAAGTTATTGTAAAATTGTTAAACAAGAAATATCAAAAATTACAAAATCTAAAACTTAAGCTATTTTCTAAATATTAATCAATAATATCGGCTTGTATTTTGGCTAGACACTGTAGTTAAAGTTCCACCAGTAACCATATTACATGTTTGTGCTTACACTTGTAACTTTGATCAGTTGAGCCCCCTCACACTGGCACGTATGAGGGTCCTTTACGTACGAGGAGTGGGAAACTTTTTCTTCAAAAAGTCCAATTCTCGGATGCCTCGTGTCATCAATTCGGATCAGAACAACGCCATCTGCAGTCCAGACACCGTGTAACCCATAGTGGCTTACTGCTTGTTTTACAATATCAGTCCGGGTTTTCGTCAGATCTTCTCTTACAGTTATGCCGGTATTCCTTAAGTATTTCTTCGACATGAAGAGTGCTGCTCGATCTGCAAAGGAAACGAACCGCACTATTATTGGCCGCTTCTTTCCAGCATCCCGGAGTCCTACACGATGAGATCGGTCTATTCTTTGGGGATCGATTGTCACATTCAACTTGGCAGCAACATCCATTACACACCTGTTGGTGTCCTCGCCTGGAGTTTCTGGAATACCAAAAATTCTCAAGTTATTTCGACGCTGGTACTGCTCAAGTTCATCAGTGCGGTCAATCAGTTGCAGCTCAAGTTGATTTATAGTGTCGTCTCGCCTGGCAAGTTCCTGTCTGAGTTCATTGATGACCTGGGTGTTAAAATCTATTGTTTCTTTTAGTTTATCAATCACCTTATTAGCAACTCGATCCACGAGCTCCTCGATTAGGTTCGTATTACTCAGCAGGCTTAAAATGTCAGCTGAGTCTCGGCGCACATCCTGCGTAGCTTGGTTGTGGTCCGCTGAAGAAAAAGTAGTGCCACTGTCGTTCCAGTTTCTCTTTGAGCCGTCAGCTTCGCTAGCATTGCGACAACCCCCACCCTGACTGCGATCCACGGTCTTCAATTGTTCTCCCGAGCTGCTACCTGCTCCGTTCGTCTCTAGGGCGCTAGGGTCGTCTGCTTTCACTTGCTTGCGCTGTCCACCCTTCGTTTGTTCACGAACTCCGCGCTCCCCACTGCGGTCCACTGCCTTCTTTTGTTTGTCTTTGCCCGTCATTTTGTAGTTTTCAACTATAACCTCTCACACACTTTAATACTTGTTTATCAAAATAACAGCAATATTTCAACTTACTGCGTTTATCACCGAACGTTCTGCTGTTGATTTACTTCTCACTGATCACTCTTGCAATGCACTGCTTCTACTTTGTCACCTTCTAAAAGCAATTCTGGCTAGGAACTATCACTCACGTTTATGCCGCCATATGGTTGCTCAGATGGTTTGAGAACTGTCTAAATATTTCGGATGGTCGCCATATTGTATTTTTATATATGTAGGCCTTAGAGTTATGTACTATTAGATGAAGATTACTGTGAAGGGTGTATTATTCAAACTACAATCGCATGATTAGGACAAAAGAAATAAAAACGAGATTTTAAAATTTCGCACAGCCGCCATCTTGGTGTTATGAAAACAATTGAAATAAATTAGATGGCAGTGGATTAAAACTTGTATAAGCATAGAGGCCTACCGTACCACGTTTCACTGGGCTCGGATGGTTAAATCGTGAGAAACGTCCATTTAAGTATTTAAATAACGTGTCGCCGCCATGTTGGCTTTGTGCTTACCAGGTTATTGAAAGTCGCACAGGTGAACTTATGTTCATAGTCTCTATCAACATACAAAATTACAGTTTGATTGCTGTCATAGATTAATAGATATCGAGAACGGTCTTAATATTACGGATGATCGGTATGTTGGGTTTTATTATATGAAGGCCATAGAGTTATGTAATATTAAATCATGATTATTGCGTAGGTTCATTATTTAAACGTTGACTTCGATCGCATGATTAGGACACTAGATATACAGGGTGCCCGAGAATGTTCTCCGCAGTGGGTACGAGCAGCTGTGAGTGGTTGAGTCATGAGTTTAGTTGGCTGCTCTGTGTCCTTGAAAGCGGGACTCCCCCTTGTGGGCTGTCAGTGTGTATTGTGGTAAGCGAGTGAGCCTGTTTGTCTTCAGTGTGTATTACAGTCAGCAAGCGTTCAGATAGATTATTGGAAGTGCAACAGTATATAGGCGGTAATGTTTACTACTGAGGAGAGAGTATTTTGGTGGAATACGTTTTTTTTCGAAGGCGATCGGTTTACAAAAAATGTAAAATTAAGGTTTCAGGCGCGGTTTCCTAATTCAAAGTGTCCAAACCGTGATACGTTTCGGGATTTGATAAGTAAATTTCGTGTGACTGGCTCAGTTCACGATGTACCGGGAACAGGCAGGCCTACGCTTTTAACGGACAAAAAATTTGATGAAATCTCCGATATAATGCTGTGTAGTCCAAGTAAATCAACACGAAAATTAGCTCAACAAACATGAATCTCTAAGTCGACAGCACATAAAGCTGTAAGAGACAAGCTTCGGTTGTGTCCTTATAAAGTTACCGTGGTTCATGAATTAAAACAAACTGATTACGGAAAAAGAGTGATGTACTGTGAATGGTTCCAGCATATGTTATAAATGGCTGTGGTGAGTACGAAGTTTACTGTTTATTTGTTATGATGCAAGCGGCAGCCGTGCTACCAACATAACTGCTGTAGCTAGCTCTCGCAGACGCATGTAGGCGCTGCGGAGAAAATTCTCGGTCTCACTGTATAAAATTAATTTTAATATTTCGCACAGCTGCCATCTTGAGGCTATGTAAACAATTTAACTATATGATATGTCAGTGCATTACAATGTGTATAAACTTTTGCTTTACGACGTTTTTTACTGGGTTCGGATGGTTAAATCGCGAGAAAAGTCTATTTAAATGTTTCAACTTTGCTTGGACGCCATGTTCGTTTTGTAGTTAACAGGATTTTGAAAGTTACATGGGAGAACTTTATGTAGTGCTCTTTATCACCGTACAACATTTCAGGGTGATATCAGTAATAGTTTCGTAAATATAGAATGCCGGTTAAATATTTCGCACAGCCGCCATGTTGGATTGGTGAGACATAATAAAATTTGAAGGGCACGGTCGGGGTCGGCTAAATTAGTACTATGATATTGCCGAGTTTCATTGGAATCGCTCCAGCCGGTTAGATTTTATTAGGAGGGGAATCACACACAAGCGCACACGGACGCACGCACTCACACACACACACACACACACACGGACAAAAGGTGATCTCATAAACCTATTTTTCCATAAATTAAATTATGCTAAAAACACCAACAACTTAGAAAGTGTGGCGACTATTACTAGTAAAATACTAAAGCATATAGCATCCGATAAACAAACTATTTATATACCTAAAATGTTGCAAGACTGAGAAAATAATGACAACCCTATCAACAAACAGTCCCACTCCAGCAACTAATATATGGAGGTGTAGCTACTATTGCTGGGATATACTCAAGCAATATGTCCTAAACTACTCTAGAATTGTAAATTAATGCATAAATGACCTGCGAGTAGGCCTATTATGCCGATGTGATGATGATAAAAAGCTAGAACTGAGACTTATCTGAAATTGCGGAATGCCTACAAGCTGTTCTGACAACGACTGTTCTGATGTATGGAATCAATTTCAAATACAAACAGGATTTTTGTATCAAATTTAAACTTTGAATGTAAATATTGAATACTTTTCAGATTATTCAAATATGAATCGCTTGATATTGGAAGGGGACTTCTGACACTTTCTAGATTTTACAGAAGAAGGGAAAAAATGTCTAGGTGAAGTAAAATGTCGATCTATGTTTTACGCTTCTGCCAGTGCTTGACGCCTATAGGCTACTAATGCACACTTCAGTGCACGAAAATACAAAATACAATTTATTGATTATGAAAATGATGACAGATGTTAGTATTGCAGAAGCCCCCTTGATACATGAAATTGAATGAACTTCGGAACTTTGAACGCCAACTTCCACATAAAGCCCACAAATAATTACAAAATGTATTGTTATTGCTTTTGAAATGTATAGATACAATTCTCAGTATGAACACTGAACCAATACTTAATAGTAACTAGTCAAAACATGACGGTCATTGGGAAAACATTTACTGAAGGATTCTCTTATACAGTATGCATTGTATGAACGATTACTTTTTGACACTGTTGCAACTTTAAGGGCGTCGAAAGATCGACTTCGCAACATATAACTGGCCATGACTAAAACCTTGATGAAGCAAATAGAGACCTACACGTTCCAGAGTTTCCCCTTGAGCTTTATTGATTGTGATAAAGTACGCCAAGCGAATTGGAAACTGGAAAATTGAAGTGCTTTATCGGAAGATGTTGATGATGATGATGATCGTGTGGCCTCCGGAGAGGCCAATTGCAGGTCGTTCTAGTTGACGCCCGTGGGCGACCTGCGCGTCGTAATGTGGATGAAGTAGTGATGGTGAAGACGTCCCTGAGCCACGGGAATTAACCCCAGGTGATTAAAATCACTGATGGCTCAGCCAGGAATCGAACCCGGGGCACTTCGGGCCTAAGCCTAGCGCGCTAACCATTCAGCCATGGAGCCGGACTTCGGAAGATGTTAAATCAAGTCGAAGGGTTATAGCTATCTGTCCATTAAGTGATTTGCCTCCATATATACTTGCTCTAAAAGTTTGAGCCATAGAGCCACAACAATATATCCCCCCTTTTTAATTCTCATAAACAAAGATATCAGTAAGACGCGGCGGGATCCGCCATTTCTCAGGTGGAATAGAGCCATTGTGCGCATGCGCGGGAGCGACAAATGTATTACATTTTTCTTTAGTAATTAAAAAATATACTCTAACATATATTTTCCTTTTAAAGACACTCTGCAAATCTGCATGCCAAGTGCTCTCGTTAGTATGCATTACGAAGTCAATTGGTAGAGCCGATTTCTCAATCTCGCATTAACAAAAATCACCTTAGTGTTTTAAATATATAGATATGAGAATTAAGTGCAATCAATGCAAGAATCATTGGAACTCAGAAAGCAATAGTTCTAATAACAGCAATTCAATGTAATTTTAAAAAAAATGAAAAAACAACACGGATGCCATGCACAAAGTGTAGCAGAAGTCTCCATTTAACATCAGACGGATAATTTTCAACCTCGGCACAGCCGTAGTGTGGACTGCAGAACACTAAACGGTGACCCTACCTATCATCTGTAGTACCGCATCAAAAACTAATACTTTGTAAAACCAGCAGAAGTCCCCTTTTAACATCAAGCGATTCATATAGGGCCTGTATGTTAAAATTAATTAAAATCTCTGAGGTAGAACGGTGGAGTGTTTATAAATCGAAGTCTTTCATATGAAAATTTATTTGAAGTGCTGAGTAATGTTTGTACAACTGCCAGAACATTTGATAACAAATTAAACGGATCCTGCACGACGTTATAAACCAGTTTTTAAGTATTGTGTTTATTATTCAAATGGCTTTCTGCTTCCTTTGCTTGTATGACTAATGGAGGCCGACAGACCGCGATTCCACATTTCCGGCACATAGCGACTCTTACAAAGGAATGCCATGATGTCGTAATAAAGAAGTTTGATTTCCTTGGCAACTACAAATGAGAAAAAACAACAACAATTCAGGACAGAACAAGATATATCTTATATGGAAGAAAGCTTTTCCCTGCCTTCATTTCAAAAGAAAAGGGGGGAAAGAGAATGAATGATTGAGGTTTCTATTTTTACAGACAAAATTAAGCTCACAAACTCCGTTATAATACCAACTGACAAATTGCTGATGTACCTTCTAATTTTCAATTATTCTGATGTAAAGTCTTTAAACACTTTATAGAAGGTATCACTGAATACATATGATTGATACCTTTCAGTTTCATTAGCTTTACTACGAGAATATGCCAGTTAAAAAGGGGTGTGACTGGGCAGCTTCAGAAGGTAGAATTCTCTTTTTTTTTCCGATATCATTGTTTTTACATTTCACCAGAATCCATCCATCGCAACTCCATTTTGGTAATAAAACCTTTCTAGTGTTTAAACTTTTTATTTTTTATGTGGAACTTTTCATTTTGTATTTTATTTCAAATTTGTAAGAATATCCGTTATTTTATGTTATTAATGATAAACTAGGAGCCTCCGTGACTTAGGCGGCAGCACGTAGGGCTCTCACCACTGGGTCCGTGGTTCAAATCCGGGTCACTCCATGTGAGATTTGTGCTGGACAAAAGGAGGCAGACAGGTTTTTCTCCGGGTACTCCGGTTTTCCCTGTCACAATTTCATTCCAGCATCACTCTCCACTATCATTTCATTTAATTTCAGCTGTCATTCATTTAATCATTGCCCGAGGGGTGTGCGACCGACTTCGGCAGCCAGCACAGTTCATATCCCGCCGCTAGATGGGGGCTTCATTCATTCCATTTCCTGACCTGGTCGGTCGACTGGAAGAAGGCTGTGGATTTTCAATGTTAAACTAATAATGCTGAAGAGGATATCATGTGATATCGAAACATGCACGTTTAAAATATTAATAAACATAATTTCACAGCATTTACAGGGCAGATGACATAATACATATATTTTAAATTTCAGTTGGCAATATTAGGCTCAATGAATCCACAGTTCTAGCCCTTTAGGCAAGCAACTCAATGTTAGAACATCATAGATTAGTCCTTCCATGAATACTATTCCTTTAAGGGATATGGACTTGGGAATTTACAGAACGTACAGCGTGTTCCGATTCAACACCGAACTGTAAAATGGGTTGCCTACCCACCCGCAATCGGCTTCGATTTCACTAATTGCCGCCTTCTTATGCAGCATTGCAAAGTATTTTGCTGTTTCAAAATATGTTTACACAGGCTTCATAATAAGTTTAAACGATTTCTGTTTCAGAACTTGTTATTTTACGCATCTGTCAATGGCTTTTGCAGAGCGTATCTATGAAATATCTTTTTATTATACAACATAGTTTATTACAACACAATGTATTTTTGTGTTGTGTTTTATTTACAACACAATTTATTGCTTTTTAACCTAATACCACAAAACCAGATACAATTTTGAAATGATGTGTTACAAAATTGTAATCAGTCTTCGAAGCGACATACACTGTGCTACATTGCTGCAATTGAACATGCAGGACGAATGTTCGGTTGTGATTCGATGATTACACTTTCAAGTCCCTCTGACCGCAAGTTTGGACAACAATCAATACAGGATGTGCCCACCACGAGCTGCAATACATTGATGAATTCGGCGAGGCATGGAGTCAATAAAGCCCTGGATCGCTTCCTAAGGAATTGTGGTCCATGCTTGCTGCACTGCATGGGTCAGTTGTTCTAGAGTTGTGGTTGGCTGAAGACGGTTGGCCAGTTATCGACCCATCATGTCCCACACATGCTCAATAGGACTGAGGTCCGGGGATCTGGCGGGCCATTCAAAGGTTGTGATGTCGGGGAGAGCTTCTCCGGAGATGCCTGCAGTGTGAACCCGGGCATTGTCCTGCTGAAGCATCCCATTAGCAATGTTCGCCATCATAGGGACAACCACTGGATTGAGTACCCTATCAACGTACTGTCGAGCAGTCATAGTGCCCTCAACAAGCACTAATTGTGATTTCACATTAAAGCCAATAGCTCCCCAGACCATAATGCTTGGTGTTGGCTCTGTGTGCCTCTCGACAATAAGGTCTGGGAGGCCCCTCTCCCCGGTACGTCGGCGCACACGATTCCGGCGATCACTGCGGGCAAGACAGAAGCACGATTCATCACTAAAGACGACCCTATGCCATTCGTCGACCCACGTCGATCGTTCTCGACACCAGGCCAGCCTTACACGTCACTGTTGTGGGGTCAATGTAACACCTTCTGCAGAGACACGGGATCGTAAGCCAGCTGTACGCAGGCGATTACCAACTGTTTGTTGTGTAACGTTAGGTGCCACAGCTGCTTGAATTTGCGCTGCTGTTGCATGGGGTTCCATCCGGGCCATCCGAATGATGCGGTGATCCTCTCTCACAGTTGTCTATCACGCTGGGCCTGTGCCAGGTCTACGAGTGTGGGTACCTTCATTTGACCACTGCTGCCATACACGTTGTACCGTAGATGTCTGTCGGCCAACACGTGCAGCGACAGTCTTTAGCGATAATCCAGCCTCACACAGCCCAATTATCCGAGCGCTCTCGAATGGTGACAGTTGTTGATAGCGTGCTCTTCTCTGTCGTCGAGGCATGTTTGACGGGGAACACTTCACTGCACAGACTGCAAGTGAACTACGCTACACCAGAGTCCGTATACTGGAGTTGATTCCTCCGCGACCAATCACGTGGGGAGACCTGAAGCAACAATCCAATGGGTCTGAAACTTGGATAGTTTACATACCTACATAGCATCATTCCATATCTTGAAAATTAATACAAACAACCAATGCCTTCATGGTGTTGCAATTTCTATTTTCTTCAGTGTATTTTGAAAGAGCAAAATACTTTTCAATGCTGCATAAGAAGGCGGCAATCACTGAAATCGAACTCAGCCCCGGGTGGGTAGGCAACCCATTTTACAGTTCCGTGTTGAATCGGAACAGGCTGAACAGTACATTGTACCTTGAGGAGATATGGACTTGGTAATTTATGTACCGTCAACCTCTAGGGATATGAGCTAGAAATTTTAGATAAATGAAATATAATAATGTATGAGAATACATTCTTTATTTATTCCTAACAAGATATTCAGTAAAGAACATATAGCCTACTTTCTCCTAAATGTGTGGGTATAAATGTAACTCGTTATCCTTATCAAGGAGTATAATTGAATATAATTTACACCGCCACCATCTTGAAACAGTCTGGTTGATGACCTTGTTGTTTAGGCAACCCAAGCTTCTTATATGAAAGTATATTCTTCCCTAATTTGGTAGAGATTGGATAATTAGTTTAGTCATAATTTGATTAAAATTTGAACATTTGGGTGGACGCGTGCTTGAATTGAATTGAATTGATAGGGAGGACTAGACATACACACACACGGCCGCCATCTTATAATTATTTGACTGATGACCTTGTAATTTGGGTGACGAACGCTGCCTACATTAACCCTCTTAGTGCCGGGCGTAAAGGTAAAGGTGAAGTCTAAATGTGCCAGGCTGTTTTAATGGAAAATGTAGGCTTTCAGAAAAAAATATGTATATCCTCTGTTTTGAAAGATACGAAAGCGAAATTTAGCCAGGGAGTGCAAAACATAGCTGTTTAAATTCAGGGAAATTTTCAAATCATTATGAAACTTTTTTCTTTCTTTATTAATTATTTAATTAAAATAATTTCTTCTGTAAAATAAAAATTAGAAAGTTTGATTATTCCAATTACCACACGCTTATAAATGGAGTAAAAATGAACACTGGAGAGCACACATACATAACAAAAGAACCAGGGAATGCAGTTTTTAGTTTAAAAAATATCAGCAGGGGTGTCAAAAATCCGAAATTCTAAAATCTAGCATATTCATAAAATACCGTACACCAACAATGGCATTGTTGATATAAATAAAATAAAAATAATTACAGTGAAAATAAATAAACAGAAGGGCACCCTGTAGTTTTATCTTTCACATTTGTGGTTTTGTAGCCTGTGGAGGATTGTCCTGGTCAACATTCCTTTCTTCCCAGTCACTATTACTATCAACATCATTACCATCACTATCACTTGTTTGGTTATGTACGATCGCATTCAGCGCAGGTAATTCATTGTACGAAGCGGAATCGGCACTTGATTCATCACACACAAGATCTCAATCACTGTCCACGAAGTCCAAGAGTTCACCACTTGACTCATCAATCATTAATTCTTCAATTTCTTCCTCTCTCAAACAATGATTCCTTCCCTTGGACGCCATGCTTTTACGAGTCGCGCGTAAACAAGTCAAGGAATTTTAAATATCGCTCGAGTATATCTATAGACAGAAAGCAAAAGATGTTTGCCAGGAAATGGTTGCTAGAACTCTCTTTAATGGTCACGTCAAGTTTAGACGCCATTTTCGGTCTATAAGCCCCTCTAAGAATACAAAAACGAAGCGTCTCTCAGAGCGACGCTGGCAAGTTTCGTTCATTTTATGAGGATCGCTCACAGCGACTCTGGCACTAAGAGGATTAAGGTGTATTTTTTCCAATACTTGATAGAGATCGTATGATTTGCGTCATAATTTTATGTAAGCCTTGAAATTTTGGATGGCCACCATTTTTTTTATTAAAATGCGGCTAAATAAGACATGACACTGGGCTGTCCTTTTGCAGTGCTACCTCTGTGCCAAATTTGGTTCAATTCGGTTCCGTCATGTTTCAGTTGATAGGGGGAGCGGGAGGGAGACAGACATACACACAGACAGACGAACTTTTGTCTCGTGTAGATCTCATTAAGTCCAATTTCATCTGTTGCAAAAATTGAAAGTAGGCTAAAAATTAAAATCCTTCTCTTAATCATCGAATGTGTATTTAGGCATTTTTGTTTTCTCCACTTTTCCAAACGTAAAGAACTCACTAAATGTTTCTTACAAGATGCCGGCTGATGACACACGGTACACCGATGATTGCTCATCGGAAACTCAACCATATCCGGTCGATTAGATTAGCAGTTTGCTTTTCCTACCACTACAAGTGCTAGTGTGAGTCAATGCAGAGTTTCACTTAAGCCGTTATAACTAGGCCTACTTCCGGTTTGAAGATTTTTCAAACATTCAAAAATGCCTGAGGGTATTGAACCAAGGAACACAATAAAGGAATAATTATGTAAATTAGTTACAGTCATTTGGCTAGGATTTGAATCAAAAACAAGAAGTTCCTTGAAAAACTATACAGTCTATTTTCATATATCCTACTCATGGTAATTGCCTCTATCAACATATAAAATTTCAGTTTGATTGTTGTGATATATTCGTAGATATTCAGAACCTTCTAAATATTTCGGATGGTCGCCAGGTTGGAGATTTTTTATGTACATGAAGATTATTGTGCACGTGTGGTATTCAAACTTCAATCGCATGATTAGGACACAAGAAGTAAAAACGAGATTTTAAAATTTCGCACAGCTGCCATCTTGTGGTTATGAAAATAATTGAAATAAATTAAATGCCAGTGGATTAAAATGTGTAAAAGCATTTAACGTGCAAAGTTTCACTGCACTCAGATGGTTATATAGCGAGAAACGTCCATTTAAATATTTATACTTCGCGCCGCCACCATGTTGGATTTGTGCTCACCAGGTTACTGAAAGTCCTATAGGTGAACTTATGTTCATAGCCTCTATGTACAATTTTAAAAAAATCAGTTTTATTGCTGTAAAAGAGTCGTAGATATTGAGAACCGTCAAATGTATTTCAGATGCTCACCATTTTGGGTTGTTATATATATAGGCTATAGAGTTATGTACCATTAAAGGAAAATTATTGTGTAGCTTCATTATTAAACTTTCACTTCGATCGCATGATTACGATACAAGAAATAAAAATTTAATTTTAAAACTTTTCACAGCCGCCATCTTGAGGTTATGTCAACAATTGAACTAAATTAGATGCCAGTGCCTTACAATATGTATAATCATTTACTGTACCACATTTCACTGCGCACAGATGGTTAAATCACGAGAAACGCCTATTAAAATGTTTCAACTTCGCTTGGCCACTATGTTCGTTTTGTACTTTACAGGTTTTTGAAAGTTACATAGATATACTTGCAGAATTTTTCTTTATCACCGTACAAATTTTCAGGGTGATATATGTAACGGTTCCGTAGATATAAAATGCCAGTGAAATAATTCGCACAGCCGCCATTTTGAGGTTATGTAAACAATTGAACTAAATTAGACGCCAGTGCATTACAATGTGTATAAACATTTGCTGTACCAAGTGTCATTACCATAACGTTTGGATATCGAAATCGCGAGAAACGTCTATTTAAAAGTCTCAAATTCGCTTTGCTGCAATGTTGGTTTTGTAGTTACCGGGTTTTTTGAAAGTCTCATCGGTGAACTTCTAGTAGAGCCCTCTATCACCGTACAAAATTCCAGGGTGATATCGGTAATAGTTTCAGAGATACTGAATGCTGGTGAAATATTTCACGCAGCCGCCATGTTGGATTGGTAGACACAATAAAATTTGATGGGCACGGTCGGAGTTGGCCGGAATGGTGCTATGATCTTACCGAGTTTCATTGAAATCGCTCCAGCCGCTTATAAGTTATAAGGGGGAACACACACACACACACACCATCACACACACACGCACGCACACACAGACACACAGACAAAAGGTGATCTCATAAGTCTATTTTTTCATAAAATGAAAATAGGCTAATAAAACTAATAAAGAAAAATATTGATATTAGGATGTTTCTCCGGAACTGCATTTAGACCGAGAGTGATTTTTGGAATTTGCTTGTTTAGTTCGATAGAGCTTACCAACAATCACAATTTGAAACCTTTCCGGGCCCCTTAGCCCATCAATCTTTGGCATAATTGAGGGAATTGCTTTGTCTGCTAGGAAATATTTTCAACGTTATAAATAGGGCTCGGATTTTTAGGTGCTAAAATCAGGAGAATATTTATTTTTTATGTATTAACAAGATGTTCAGTAAAGAACATATAGCCTACTTTCTCCTAAATGCAAGGGTATTGTTATAACTCTTTGTCCTTTTCAAGGAGTATAATTGAATGTTGGTTGTAGTAGCTTGTTGAAATACAACGTGCTATAGGGATATTAAAAATGAATATGAGGTCTTTGCTAGTGCTACCTCTGCAAAAAAATTCATTCAATTCGGTTTCACCGTGTTTGAATTGTTCTGGGGAATGGATTTGCACACATACATGGCCGCTATTTGCAAACTATTGGGTTGATGACCTTGTAGTCAGTCATAAGATGCTTTCCACAAAAAGGCATGTTGTTGCAAAATCCGGTAGAGATCAAATTATTAGGATGGTCGAAATTTGGTTTAAGCTTTTAACATTTGGGTGGCCGTCATTCCGTTTCCGTCAAGATGGCGGCGATATAAAACATGACACTGAGGTGCCTTTTGCTAGTGCTACCTCTGTACCAAATTTCGTTCAATTCGGTTTCACCGTGTTTGAATTCATAGGGGGAATCGATTTGCACACATACTTGGCCACCATCTGCAAACTCTTGGGCTGATGATCTAGCAGTTTGGTCAGAATATGCTTCCCACATAAAGATTTGTTGTTGCAAAATTTGGTAGAGACTAGATTATTAGGTTGGTCGTAATTACATTTAAGCCTTTAACATTTGGGTGGCCGCGATTACGTTTCCGTCAAGATGGCGGTGATATAAAACATGACACTGAGGTGGCCTTTTCTAGTGCTACCTCTGTACCAAATTTCGTTCCATTCGGTTTCACCGTGTTCGAATTAATAGGGGGAATCGATTTTCACACACAGATGGCCGCCATCCGCAAAATATTAGGCTAATGACCTATTAGTTTGGTCAAAGGATGCTCCCTCCATAAAGGTATGTTGTTGCAAAATTTGGTAGAGATCGGATGATTAGGTTAGTCGTAATTTGATTTAAGCTTTGAACATTTGTGTGGCCGCCATTACGTTTCCGTCAAGATGGCGGTGATATAAAACATGACACTGAGGTGCCCTTTGCTTGTGCTACCTCTGTACCAAATTTCATTCCATTCGGTTTCACCGTGTTCGAATTAATAGGGGTAATCGATTTTGACACAAAGATGGCCGCCATCCGCAAACTATTAGGCTAATGACCTATTAGATTTGTCAAAGGATGCTCCCTCCATAAAGGTATGTTGTTGCAACATTTGGTAGAGATCTGATGATTTAGTTACTTGTAATTTGATTTAAGCTGTGAACATTTGTGTGGCCGCCATTACGTTTCCTTCAAGATGGCGGCGATATAAAACATGACACTGAGGTGTCCTTTGCTAGTGCTACCTTTCTACCAAATTTCGTTCAATTTGCGCTCACCGTGTTCGAATTGATAGGGGGGGAGAGACATTCAGAGTACACACACATACACACTCACAGACAGACACACTATTTTTCGCCCTGTTGTGATCTCATAAGTCTACTTTCATTTTTTGCAAAAATCGAAAGTAGGCTAAAAATGGCTGAAATATGTGACAAAGAATTAAAAATATTTAATTATAATTTAGTTTATTAATGTGAATTTATGCTATGCCTCACTGACTACTGAAGAATTACAATAGAAATGACATAACATCTTCTGGTTGCCCATCACAAATGATCGACGATTCTCGCGAAACAGTTCTTCTGAAGGCTCGAAACTGCGGCAATATGTTTCTTGCCCTTGAGGTGTTGTGTAAATCGAGATCGCTGTTCAGCCTTGATTGCTTTTCCACATGGTTGGCAGAACAGAATGCCCCCATCACAAGTAAAATTATCCTTAAATTCTGCAACATACTGCTGTAGACGATAACTTGAATTTGCCTTTACTTTAGGCATCGTAGAACTGCCTTACTTCACAGTGCCAGAAATGAACTGCATGTGAGTGACACTTGTTCCATGTAGTTGAGGGGGCGGAGTTGGTCTAGCACGTGGTGCAATGTAGCTACGGACAAGGAAATCCTTGGCTTCCACAGTGAGTGGCACGGGGCGACAAGTTAAGAATAACACAGCTGCAAGATGACATACGCTCTGCATGAAGATTAGATAGCTCACAGGTTCTTCCCCGTTGAAGTAATACAGAACAAAAATGTAATATTTCAAATTGATTTTTTTAATGTAAATATTATGTATTCTTATTAGCTAATGAGTGAGAAACTGGAATTTATGTATTTATAGAAAAAATGCTTAAAATATGTATTTACATGAAAAAATATTTATTTACCTAAAAATCCGAGCCTTAGTTATAAATCCCTCTCGGCACGACGGAAGGCGGACGTAGATTTCACCGGGCAAAGACAAATATTTCGATTTCACTAAATTTTCCAATTGTTGTAAACCTACAAAGGTTCCACATGGTCAGCACACGAGAAGCCCCATCTTCTAATAATTGCGAAGACATTTTTCTCATCCCTTGGCCTAAGGGCGGGATTTAATAAAAATTATTTCAGAGAAACGTTTTACGTAAAAATTTAGAGGATTATTGACCGGTTTAAACGGTTTAGATCACGCCACTGAGAATTTGACAGTCTCTCCTTCAGTATTTAGATTGCTCTCTTAGCGCTCCATATCTAACGACTCTGCAGGATGGACGCAACCATCTGAACACCTGCCCGCTGGACACGAAGAAACCTGGTCAACGTGGAAGACTCTCAACAGGCTGCGCACAGGAGTGGGGAGGTCGAAGACAAATTTGAAAAAGTGGGGATTTGCCTGTGACTCGACTTTTAGTGAGTGTGGTGAGGATCAGACTATGAGTCATCTCCTTGTTTGCGGGTTGTGTCCCATCACATGTTGTCCACGGAATCTGATGGTCGGAAACCCTGAAGCTTGCGAGTTGGCAAAATTCTGGTCTCAGTATTAGATTTGAGTATGTGTGCGTGTATAATATAATCAATTATGCAATGTATACAGGGATTTCATGGTTTTCTTATAGTACTGTGCCCGTTTAGACCGGAGTCCGCATGACCACATATGCATTTTACCAATAATCAGTCAGCACGAGAATCAAAATATCCCGGAGCGCCAGATGGGTTAAAGCAAATCGCAAAAACGACATCAAATTTATAAAATGCTTTACTGATTTTTGGCTCAATGCAACAATAAGGATAGAAGGAGATTTAATTGGGTGAAACACATCTGGTAAAATTATCTCAGTTTATTTAAAGTTAAAAATCTGACTGCAAGAATGCTCAAAGCAGCATCACTCCACGTGTGGTGATCCACACTCTTATTTACACACAATATACAGAAATCTTCCAAACACATTTGACAATCTTTTTGGAAACACAAGTCCGATTGTTAGTCCTGTGGACTGTGTTCCAAAATTATTAACATTTAATTCCAGTGCAAAATGAATTGTCCATACTGGAAATAACGTAGATCACTGTTTGACTATTTACATGATATTAACACTCGTAGAATAAATGTTTATAGAATTTCTTAAACTTTCACTTGTTTTCCAGTTTTTTTTTAATATATCGTCGAAAATATTATTATCATCATCGAAGCAACACAAATTATTTATACATATCAATAACATCTGAAAAGTATTTGACCTTGAGCATAGCAACGAAGAACTGTGCGAGGCACAACAACAATTAATTGTTCTTCTGACACTAAACATTCGAGAAGAGACTCGATTATGAACTTCAAGTTCCAAACAAAATATATGATTTCTGAATCATCAACTTGATCAATAAATGGTTGAACCATTCAACTATTAAATTTTCCACTTGGAATCATTATTACAAAAATATTTATATTTATGGCCATTTCTAGCAACTTTCACAACTTGCAATTCTTCGACAGAATGCGGAAATAAGAATTGTAGTTTTATAATGAATTCATTTAGTTCATGGCACTAGGATTGAAAATATCCTTCAAATATTCGTGGTTAAAGAATTATTTTTAATTGGCAGTGGCCCATTCTACTATTCGTGTAAGAACACAATATTACAATAACAACAACGGCAAAGGTCTTCCTCTGAAGAAGAATAAACTACTATCATGACAAATCCGGGTTCTAGCAAAATCAAAGTCTAAATGGAATTCGTAAACAAGGTTGAAATAAGAACTGATGGTTTTAAAGAAATAACCTTCGGGTTATTCATACGACGAAATGTGTGGCTCCAATACTCTTACTATAAACCTGAGCCATCGAACCTGCTATTTGATTGATGCTCGAAAATACCTTCATTCCTGCGACTTAACATGCGCACCTGGGAATGGCATTTCAACTACTCCACACACATAAATTATCTTCCCAAAATTTATACAATAAATCAAGCCTCTGCTTGTTATCAACACTGGAAGATTAATAAACTGACAAGTTTATTTTATTTTACCATTCAGTTCAACCCGTGAATTTACCATACTTATGAAAAGCTTCATTTCACTTTCGAAGTGTATTTACGTCATGATTTTATATAAATACAACAATATCCTATTTGATACAAATATCAATTGCTTTCCGTTTCATGCCTCTCCGTGTTATATGAAACATATACTTTGCTCATAGCAAATATCAACTGTTCAACCAGAACTGAAATGTTGGTTGAATGCGGGCTTGCGTTAACCACTCTCCTTCGGAAAATCTCCTGTTCCAAACTAGAAATGTTTCAACTACTTCATAGGCTCTTTCTCAATACATATGATTATTAGAAAATATAATATCCAAGAATTATTTAGAAAAATTATGAAAATTATTATTATTATTATTAGTGGATTATTATTATTATTATTATTATTATTAATTATATCATTTTAAATATGTTTAATTATCATCTCATTATGTGAGAATCCACATGTTCGAACCTTCGAATATGGAAAAAATATCCATTCCTCAACAAAAATAAATTTAACTTTTACAGTTACATCGGCTGATTACCGTGATTTCCCAAAAATATGAAAAATTCAAATAAATGCTCAAAATGCTCGGTCATCGATCCTAAACTGTTCTGAGTGCTGAAAATGCTCAGAATAACTCTAACAAGTCTTGCGTAAATCATTACAAGCTTTAAATACGACGAAAAAAATGTGTTGGTCATCTGCAGAAAAAAATAGTTCGTTCCAATTAGCTAGGCATAATATAATTCAAATGTGGCTTACATTTCTTGATGTTCTTGAAGTGTAGTAAACCTGGTCTGTACCAGATTTATCCGTAGACATGCCCTATTGGACAAGCACGTATAATCCTTGTATCGGCCGCCATTGTAGACCCACAAATCGTCTAGTCGGACATAGTGGTAGTATCTTTCGACGTTTGAATAAACTGTAGTTCCATTTTAATATGAGCTTCTATCAAAGCCATAACAGTTTGTTGAAATAGGGTCAGATCGAAGTGATCTCTTCTTAAATGTGTCAGTTGTAACATAACTCACTGTAATCTCATCAGTACAAGAAAAACATTGACAGTCTAAGCAGTTAACGGCTGTTCTGAAGATCGTTTCCCTGGGCATGGTTTATTAATATCACCATCTGCCATGCGCTAGACAACTTGCAGTTTCCCTTGCGTAGACTAATGAACGCCACCGTTATAGACTAGTCTTCAGTGTACTGACAGATCGAAGTGGTTAAATAGTTACAAAATATGAAAACTGACTTTAATATGGATTTAAACATCCAAGTATTAAGTTACTACAGGACTGTGACAGAATACTATTTTCTAGACCAAGTCTAGCATATGTCCTTTTGGAAATAAAAATATTTCCACCAATGTCTGTAGAAATCAATCACCTCAGTGATTCTCCTCACCAGAAACTTACTAAGTTCCAACTCGTTTGCGCAGCACTTCTCGTGACTATCACGATTTGAAAAGTACTTCTTCGTAGATGCGGCAACCATGTGCCTTGGCTCAGCGTAGACGCAACTTGCGCTGCAAGTGCTTGTGATGAAGTGAGCTAACTATGCCTCGTCCAGCTGGCTTTTATTCAAAACCGTCAGGGTCACGCGTCATCACCTGATATCTAGAAATCCTCATATCTCTTGAATTCCTGGTCCGATTTACTTGATACTAATTGCGTTCTCTTTCATTTGGCCGTGCCAGTAATCTGATCCCAGTCTCAAGTCTCTGCTCCATGGTTAACTATTTAATCAATAAATAGCCTCCACCTCTGCGGTTACTCGCTACGTCACTTGCCATCCAACTATCGGTAAAATTCTTCTAAATGCTTCGAGAAGCAATGTAGCGCGATATTCAAATATCTGAACTTTCAAAAGCGGCTACAGCCTTTCCCTTGATATCTAGGTGTCTGAAACTTGGAATACCCATTCCTAGAGTTGGGCACATCCACCCCACACCTAGCAAAAAATAAAAATTGAAAAAATTTTATTTTTCCTATCTACACATTAAATCATCTGGTTCTTGAATAATAGATCTTCAAATTCGATGCATTATAAGTTCCCACGATGTTACCAGTTCGTGTATTAGCTACTTCATAGCTTCCATTATTGTTTACTTCCACAATACGGTAGGGTCCAGCGTAAAGGCTTGCAAATTTCGAGTACACTCGATTTTGCACGTCAGAGGGTGTAGGTCTTCTCACTAACACAAGAGTTCCTACGCGCAAGGGTCGGCGAAAACGTTTTCCTCTCACTCTGCGCTCTCTCTTCTCAGCTTGACTCCTTAACTTGTCTAAAGCTAGAGTTTCCCTCATCTGACGACTTGGTTCAATCTCAGGTGGAATAGAGATGATTCGATCCCATAATCGTGTTGGTTTAATTCCATGATGTAGCAACATAGGAATCTGTCCAGTACTCTCATGAATAGTAGAGTTGATGGATTCGGATGCTAAAGAAAGAACATCCATCCATTTCCAATGCTCATTTGGACAATAGAGGCGGCAAAATTTTGCTATCTCAGCCATCACGCGTTCCGCTGGATTGCTCTCTGGATGTCTAATAGAACAAAACAATTGTCTAATCCCAAGATTATTCATGATGGTTCGAAATTCTAATGATGTGAATTGAGGTCCACGATCTGATAAAAGGAATTCCGGTTTGCCTGCTTCCGGAATCACGCTGTCTCTAATTCTCTTCGCACAATACTTTGCGTTTGCCTTCTGAATTGGATGTAACATGGTGTATTTGCTAAAAACATCCATAGTCACCAAAATATATCGGTTACCTCTTTTAGATTTTGGGAGAGGACCATATAAATCAGTCGCGAAGATTTCGCAAGGCTTAGAAGGAATAATAGGCCTTGGTAATTCTCTCAGTAATCTAGAATTATGTTTACTCCTTTGGCATAAGTCGCATTCTCGAATAGTGTTTCTGACAGTTTGTCGCATTCGCTCCCACGAAAATTTCTCTTGAATCATGTTGACCGTCTTATCTACTCCAGCATGACCTGCGATTCTATGTGCCATCCAAATAATGGGTTTTTGCAATCGTGGAGGTATCACTACTCTCAGCTTCGTATGGTCGGGATCTGCAAACTTGTAGATTTAACCATCTAACATCATAAAATCCCTTGAAATTCTTTCAGTTTCCACAAAATCATCATCATTGGGATCCATGTTTCCCTGTAGAAAACGAAAAATGTTCCTAAGACGTCGGTCTCTCCTCTGGGATAAATACAATAACCTTAACCTTCTCAAGGTATCTTCATCCTCCTGCGTCAGGTTAACTTGAAAAACCTTAGATGTAGACTCCACTGCTCTACTCAACAAATCAGCTCCCACATTCAACTTTCCAGGAGTGTGTTCAATAACTAGGTTGAATTGCTGAATAAAAAGTGACCATCTAGTTATTCTATCGCTGGCAAAGTTTGTTCTCAAAATGAACTCCAATGCGTGGTGATCAGTCCTCACAATGACTGAATGTCCAACTAACATTTTCTTCCACGACTCCAAAGCAAATATTACAGCAAGTGCTTCTAACTCTGTGGTGTAATAATTCCTCTCTGACGGACGAAGTTTCCTGCTAATGAACGCCAGGTAATGTCTCTTGTGGTCTTCATCTTCTTGAAGAAGAATAGCTCCAATCCCTACGGTGGATGCATCAGATTCTATGATGAAATTCTTGGTAAAGTCAGGATACTCCAATTTCACACTGTTTACCAATAACCTCTTGGCATCTTGAAATGATTGTTCACAATCTTTATCCCATTTCCATTTATTTCCTTTCTTTAACAACTCCTGCAATGGCGCAACTGTCTTGGTAAAGTTCGGACAATGCCCTGCAAAGAATTGGCATGTCCCGAGAAAACTGCGGACATTCTTCACTCTAGTAGGTCTAGGGAAATTTGCAATTGCTTGTATCTTCGTCTCATTGGGACGGTATCCTTCTCCATCCAAAATGTGACCCAAAAATTTTATTTCCTTTCGAAAGAACTGACATTTTCGAAGGTTTACTTTGAAGTTCGCTTTTCTCAAATCTGCGAATAACATTTGAAGATGTAACAAATGTTCCTCCTTAGTCTCGGATGCAATTAAGATATCATCAATATAACGAATTGCTATCTCTTTTACTTCAGGACTCAAATTTTGTTCTAGGGCTCTGATCAAAACGGATCCAGATGTTTTAACTCCAAATGGCAAACGGCGGAATACATATGTCTGCTGGTCAAACATAAATCCTGTAAACTTCTTAGAATCTTCACTAAGCCTAATATGATGGTAGGACGAAGTGAGATCAATATTAGAGAACCAGACCTTGCCTTGGAATTTTCTCAACAGTTCCCTAATGATTGGTGGTCTGTCATACTCTGGTAGTAATCTTGAATTCAAATTTCGCGCGTCTAAACATAGCCTCAGACTTCCATCTTGCTTAGACACTACTGCTAATGGATTGACATAAGACGTAGTATACTTTTCAATCACATTGTTGCTTTCCATTTCTTTGATAAGCACTTTTACTTTTTCCCTATGCTTTTCTGCTACTGGATACAATATAGCATGAAAAGGTGCATCATCATTTACACGAATATGATATTCAAAATCCTTAATTTCACCAGGTTTAATGTCAAAAATATCTTGATACTCTTCCAAAATCTTCCCTAACTCTGGGGACTCCTTCTCAGTGTAGACTTCTCTTCCTTCAGCTTCATGAAAAATCAGAGACCATTGAGCATCTCCCTCGATGTCTTCCTCTTCTTTTCCCTCGAAGTTAATCTCTTCGGTATTCTTGAATTTAATCGTCTCTGTCTTCATATCTATCACTGCTTGATATTTCTGAATGAAATCTGCTCCCAATATCATGTCAAAAGCCATGTCCTTCATTACAACAAATACATGACGGAAATCATGTCCTCCAATCTTAATAAATAAGTACAATTGTGTTTTACACAGAGATATTTTTTGGGTATTATTCCTTGGATCTTAATTCCTGATACTGGAATCTCCTCTAAATTCTCAATGAGCTTCCACAGAACATAAAGCTTCTCACTCACCAATCAAAGCATAGCCCCAGTATCGATCAAAGTATCGACAGGCATACCAAATACTTCGCATGATATAATTGGCATTCTAATTCTGGTACCCATTTCTTTTCGTTCGTCATTCTGTTGAATTAAATCATCATCCTCTGCTTGCCATTTAATTATTCTGGAAGTGAAAGTATTCAAAATTCTATCTTCTACTGTGAATTCGAAGTTTTTTTTCATTGCCATTCCCCCGGGATTGTTGTGTTCCCGATGGACCTGGATTATTGGGCCTCTGCTCCAAAAATTGCAAGTTATCTTGGTGTCTTGTTTCCAAATTTTTCCTCGTGTCCTTGTTAAACTCTTCATTGGACTGACGAGTATCTACATTCCCTCTGTTATTGTAGTTTCTACCATAGGATCTTCTTTCCTGGTACCTACCTTGACTATCACGTGGTCTTCTCCATCGAGTGTTGTATCGATTACCACCATCTGGTCTCGCATATGGTTTGTAACTGTATCTGTTACTGTATTGGTTCCATCCTCTCTTATTGGAATCTTCCCTCGGCGATTTCTCTTCTCGCTCCTCTTGAATCTCTCGAGGTGTCTGAGAATAACTGTCAGCCATAACAGCATACACAGCGTTGTTATTCTTTGCTCCCTTCTGATGGAAGAATTGAGCGTTTGTATGATCCAGCTTCTGCAATACTTCATCAAACTGTTCCATATTGTAGATATCAGCAGCGATCAAAGTCCTCTGGACGTCTGCGGGAAATTGACGTATCAATGCAGTAATCAACTCGTTATCTGGCATCGGCGGATCTAAATGTTGGAGTTTAGACAGCTGTCCAGAAAAGTATGTAGAGTATCGAGTAGGTTGTGACGTCGAGAATCTCTTCGAATACAACTCTGCTCTAACTTGCTGTTGGGTTTCCGGGGACCAAAACTTCTTCAATAGCCCACGAGAAAACTCCTCAAAAGTAGTTAGAGTGGATCTAAATGCTCTAAACCACAAAAGTGCAGGACCTTCCAAGAATTTCCCTATTACTCGGATCTGTCTTTCTTTAGGGATCTTAGAATCTTTCAGGTAATCACCTGCTTCTCTCAAAAATTCCACGGGTGTTACAGAATCTCGCCCTGAAAATTTTGAAGGCTTATCTTCTATATTCTTAAATACAGTTATGGGGTTGGATTGAAATACTGTCCCGACCTTATCCTGTCTATCAGTCTCTCTAGCTCCTCCTAGATTTATCTGTTCCTTTCCCCTTACATTCGGCATTTTAAACAGATGATCAGACTGTTTCTCATCCTTTATTTGAGTTTTCATAGCCTCAAGTTCCTTCTGGTTTTCTTCTGCCATCTTCTTGATTGCTTCAGTCTCTTTACAGTTGTCTTTAACATCAATGGATATCTGGTTCATAACAGCCTCATGACTTTTCAATGACCCTGTCATATCTGATATGTCCTTCTGAGTTGCTTGGATATCTTTGGCAATTACTTCAATGTGGGATGACAAAGATTCCCTAATCTCCTTGATTCCCTCTTGATTCTCCAGCTTGAGTGTGTCTTTAATTTCATTGACAACTGTGGTCTTGATTTCAGTTTGCAATTCACTAATCACACCTTCTCTTATTTCTCCCATGACAAGTTCCTTGAATTGTTCCGTTAAACGTTGAACAACTAGAATTCCCATCTCGTTACTCTCCTTCTTCACTCTGACTTCCAGGTTGACCATGTCTTCACCAACTTTCCTAAGACCATGTTCTATCCTATCAGCTAAGCTTTGGGATCGAAGATCGGCATCGCGAAATTTATCGTCCATTAAACTAGCGTTAGTAGCTAATGATGTTTCGAGCTCATGTGTTTTATCGCATAATTTATTCATTTTACTTTCAAGTGTCATTTTCAAAATTTCAGAATTTTCTTTAAATTTACTTTCCATTGAATTAAATTTACTGTTTAAATTTTCTTTCAAGTTCCCTTTTAACCTGTTTTCCAAAGAATCAGAATTTTCTTTAAGTTTATTTTCCAAAGAGTCAGAATTTTCTTTAAGTTTATTTTCCAAAGAATCAGAATTTTCTTTAAGTTTTTCATCTAAACATTCTTTTAAATTATCAGAATTTTCTTTAAGTTTATCATTTAAACTTTCTTTAAGTTTATTTTCTAAAGAATCAGAATTTTCTTTAAGTTTCTTTTCCAAAGCCTCAGTATTTTCTTTCATAATGGCTGCTACACGCAGTCCAGCCTGTTTCGAACTCTCCTCCAAACTCCTCATCATTCTCATCATTTCTTCCATAATTTCAATTATTATTCAAAATTTAGGGGTATACAACAGTGGCAAACACAAGCTTATAACTAGAACAAGAAATATGAATAGCTAATTGGAACACTATAATAAAATGAGATTTGTCCTAATATCGACGTGATGGAAAAACAAAAGTCTCTACTTTTACGAATTACATTTACCACAATATCACAAGAAAAATATGCAAGTTCTCAAATATCCTCCACCTGGATTCTAATAATGTGTATGTCCAGTCATCGAACGTTTACTACTGAATTTACTTGACGCCCTAATGGTTAAGCCATTATCAAAAATTATCAAACCCATTCTAATTATTAACCAAGTTAAATTTTTAATTTTCCCCACTAATTGGGTTTCCTACTAATTTATTCATCCAAACCAGACATCTCTCAACTCCCAAAATATTTCTATAAAAATTATCACAATTTCAAATCGGCATGCGATTGACCATGTCTAAATCGGGCCCCACGTTCGAAGCCATTTCTCTCTCTATCTTATTTTATGTGCCCGTTTAGACCGGAGTCCGCACGACCACATATGCATTTTACCAATAATCAGTCAGCACGAGAATCAAAATATCCCGGAGCGCCAGATGGGTTAAAGCAAATCGCAAAAACGACATCAAATTTATAAATTGCTTTACTGATTTTTGGCTCAATGCAACAATAAGGATAGAAGGAGATTTAATTGGGTGAAACACATCTGGTAATATTATCTCAGTTTATTTAAAGTTAAAAATCTGACTGCAAGAATGCTCAAAGCATCATCACTCCACGTGTGGCGATCCACACTCTTATTTACACACAATATACAGAAATCTTCCAAACACATTTGACAATCTTTTTGGAAACACAAGTCCGATTGTTAGTCCTGTGGACTGTGTTCCAAAATTATTAACATTTAATTCCAGTGCAAAATGAATTGTCCATACTGGAAATAACGTAGATCACTGTTTGACTATTTACATGATATTAACACTCGTAGAATAAATGTTTATAGAATTTCTTAAACTTTCACTTGTTTTCCAGGTTTTTTTTAAATATATCGTCGAAAATATTATTATCATCATCGAAGCAACACAAATTATTTATACATATCAATAACATCTGAAAAGTATTTGACCTTGAGCATAGCAACGAAGAACTGTGCGAAGCACAACAACAATTAATTGTTCTTCTGACACTAAACATTCGAGAAGAGACTCGATTATGAACTTCAAGTTCCAAACAAAATATATGATTTCTGAATCATCAACTTGATCAATAAATGGTTGAACCATTCAACTATTAAATTTTCCACTTGGAATCATTATTACAAAAATATTTATATTTATGGCCATTTCTAGCAACTTTCACAACTTGCAATTCTTCGACAGAATGCGGAAATAAGAATTGTAGTTTTATAATGAATTCATTTAGTTCATGGCACTAGGATTGAAAATATCCTTCAAATATTCGTGGTTAAAGAATTATTTTTAATTGGCAGTGGCCCATTCTACTATTCGTGTAAGAACACAATATTACAATAACAACAACGGCAAAGGTCTTCCTCTGAAGAAGAATAAACTACTATCATGACAAATCCGGGTTCTAGCAAAATCAAAGTCTAAATGGAATTCGTAAACAAGGTTGAAATAAGAACTGATGGTTTTAAAGAAATAACCTTCGGGTTATTCATACGACGAAATGTGTGGCTCCAATACTCTTACTATAAACCTGAGCCATCGAACCTGCTATTTGATTGATGCTCGAAAATACCTTCATTCCTGCGACTTAACATGCGCACCTGGGAATGGCATTTCAACTACTCCACACACATAAATTATCTTCCCAAAATTTATACAATAAATCAAGCCTCTGCTTGTTATCAACACTGGAAGATTAATAAACTGACAAGTTTATTTTATTTTACCATTCAGTTCAACCCGTGAATTTACCATACTTATGAAAAGCTTCATTTCACTTTCGAAGTGTATTTACGTCATGATTTTATATAAATACAACAATATCCTATTTGATACAAATATCAATTGCTTCCCGTTTCATGCCTCTCCGTGTTATATGAAACATATACTTTGCTCATAGCAAATATCAACTGTTCAACCAGAACTGAAATGTTGGTTGAATGCGGGCTTGCGCTAACCACTCTCCTTCGGAAAATCTCCTGTTCCAAACTAGAAATGTTTCAACTACTTCATAGGCTCTTTCTCAATACATATGATTATTAGAAAATATAATATCCAAGAATTATTTAGAAAAATTATGAAAATTATTATTATTATTATTAGTGGATTATTATTATTATTATTATTATTAATTATATCATTTTAAATATGTTTAATTATCATCTCATTATGTGAGAATCCACATGTTCGAACCTTCGAATATGGAAAAAATATCCATTCCTCAACAAAAATAAATTTAACTTTTACAGTTACATCGGCTGATTACCGTGATTTCCCAAAAATATGAAAAATTCAAATAAATGCTCAAAATGCTCGGTCATCGATCCTAAACTGTTCTGAGTGCTGAAAATGCTCAGAATAACTCTAACAAGTCTTGCGTAAATCATTACAAGCTTTAAATACGACGAAAAAAATGTGTTGGTCATCTGCAGAAAAAAATAGTTCGTTCCAATTAGCTAGGCATAATATAATTCAAATGTGGCTTACATTTCTTGATGTTCTTGAAGTGTAGTAAACCTGGTCTGTACCAGATTTATCCGTAGACATGCCCTATTGGACAAGCACGTATAATCCTTGTATCGGCCGCCATTGTAGACCCACAAATCGTCTAGTCAGACATAGTGGTAGTATCTTTCGACGTTTGAATAAACTGTAGTTCCATTTTAATATGAGCTTCTATCAAAGCCATAACAGTTTGTTGAAATAGGGTCAGATCGAAGTGATCTCTTCTTAAATGTGTCAGTTGTAACATAACTCACTGTAATCTCATCAGTACAAGAAAAACATTGACAGTCTAAGCAGTTAACGGCTGTTCTGAAGATCGTTTCCCTGGGCATGGTTTATTAATATCACCATCTGCCATGCGCTAGACAACTTGCAGTTTCCCTTGCGTAGACTAATGAACGCCACCGTTATAGACTAGTCTTCAGTGTACTGACAGATCGAAGTGGTTAAATAGTTACAAAATATGAAAACTGACTTTAATATGGATTTAAACATCCAAGTATTAAGTTACTACAGGACTGTGACAGAATACTATTTTCTAGACCAAGTCTAGCATATGTCCTTTTGGAAATAAAAATATTTCCACCAATGTCTGTAGAAATCAATCACCTCAGTGATTCTCCTCACCAGAAACTTACTAAGTTCCAACTCGTTTGCGCAGCACTTCTCGTGACTATCACGATTTGAAAAGTACTTCTTCGTAGATGCGGCAACCATGTGCCTTGGCTCAGCGTAGACGCAACTTGCGCTGCAAGTGCTTGTGATGAAGTGAGCTAACTATGCCTCGTCCAGCTGGCTTTTATTCAAAACCGTCAGGGTCACGCGTCATCACCTGATATCTAGAAATCCTCATATCTCTTGAATCCCTGGTCCGATTTACTTGATACTAATTGCGTTCTCTTTCATTTGGCCGTGCCAGTAATCTGATCCCAGTCTCAAGTCTCTGCTCCATGGTTAACTATTTAATCAATAAATAGCCTCCACCTCTGCGGTTACTCGCTACGTCACTTGCCATCCAACTATCGGTAAAATTCTTCTAAATGCTTCGAGAAGCAATGTAGCGCGATATTCAAATATCTGAACTTTCAAAAGCGGCTACAGCCTTTCCCTTGATATCTAGGTGTCTGAAACTTGGAATACCCATTCCTAGAGTTGGGCACAGTACCAAATGTAAAAAATCTATTGTTTTATGATGTACTAGCAACCCGACCCGGTTTCCCCGGGAGAATGCATTACGTGATAAGCGCTTTTTTCTCCAGTGTCAATGAACAATGACCAATATCCGTTTTACGTCTCGGCATGATGGGTTAAAATCACTGACTGGACTATTTGTTATATTATCATGGAGATGCATGTGCAACAAATTCTTCAGACGTAATTTAAGAATGGCGACGTGCATGAAACACAAATCCCCCTTCCGTCCAATCTTAACTTGACTGTGAATTTTTCGGAAAGAAAAGTTCACCGGCGAAATGAAGACAACCCGAGTTGTACTTCCAGGGAAACTCCAAACACAACCACCCTTCTCAGAAGTCATAACTCAACACGACTCAACGGTTTGCTGCTGGCTGTATCTGGGGCAATAGGTTCGCCCGCTAGCTAGGCTGTAACAGGGATGATAGATTCGCCCTTAGATAGCTCGTAAACTGCTGCCTCAGTATTTGAATGGGCATGGTTGGAAGAAATTAAAACGTAAAAACACTCATAGTGGTCGATGTATTGAAGATAGACATATGCTCTCGCGGAATTTTTCGTACAACTTTTCATGCTGAACAATTCTTACACTCATAGTATTTAGATATTTTTAACAGTTTGCCCAGCGTAAGCTTACAAAGCGCTCGGACGCCAGTTTTTTTTACTTTCCCACCGAAATCGTTACTGCTCGGCTTCCTTTAATCATAAATAAATTATTTTCTACAGAAATCATCCTCGAGATATCCTTTACAGAATGGTGAAATCCGCATGAAAATCCATCCAGTGGTTCTCGAGTTTACCCGTAACATCCAAGAATCGGGGACTTTGTTTTATACTAAGTAGAGATTATATGGCAATCAGTATAATTTAATATAATATAATCCTCCTTCCGTCCAATCTAAATTGGCTGTGAATTTTGCGGAACGAAAAGTTCACAGGCGAAATGAGAGTTGCACTTCCAGGGAATGGCGAGGTGAATGAAACTCAAATCCCCCTTCCGTCCAATCTTAATTTGACTGTGTTTCACAGACGAAATGAAGAAAACCCGAGTTACACTTCCAGGGAAACTCCAAACACAACCACCCTTCTCAGGAGTATTAACTCAACACGACTGGACGGTTTTCTGCTGGCTTCTATCTGGGGCAATAGTTTCGCCCGCTAGCTAGGCTGTAACAGAGATGATTGACTCGCCCTTAGCTAGCTCGTACTCTGTCGCCTCAGTAGTTGAATGGACATGTTTGGAAGAAATTAAAACGTAGAAACACTTATAGTTGTTGAAGAGAATGAATACTTTTCGTAATTTCTAATCTCGCTCTACATGTCGTTTGTCTTTTGTCACATTTATGTTCTTTGACCTTTATGTTCTTTGCCATTTTTTTGTATGTAGACTGTACTCTGTATCATGTGTCACAGTGTCTTGTTAAATACATCCATGTCACCATGTTTTCGTGTGTATCAATCCGTTTATCCCGTGTATAGAAACCCATGGATAGCTCTAGAAGTTTCTACAATAGTGGGCGATGTATTGAAGATAGACATATGATCTCGCGGACTTTTTTGTAGAACTTTTCATGCTGAACAATTCTTACACTCATAGTATTGAGATATTTTTAACGGTTTGCCCAGCGTAAGCTTTCAAGGCGCTCGGACGCCAGTTTTTTTTCGACTTTTCCACCGAAATCGTTACTGCTCGGCTTCCTTTGATCATAAATAAATTATTTTCTACAGAAATAATCCTCGAGATATCCTTTACATAATGGTGGAAATCGCATCAAAATCCATCCAGTGGTTCTCGAGTTTACCCGTAACAAACACAAATCGGGGACTTTGTTTTATACCAAGTAGAGATGTTCTCTGACACGACTAAATTAATTAAGGGTGGTATGATTTGTTTTTCTCCATAACCTCCATTTTTCCAATCCCTTTGGTCAATGGTTGGTGCTATCATAAAACTTTAACCAACATAAGTGTTTCGTCCTTATCTGAAGAATATTATAAACTTTGAATGGATTCAATTTCTCGCAGAGAAAGTTATAGCGATATTTCACGATTTTGAAAAAGGGTCCTTATTTCCACTACCTTGGTCCGATTTTGCCCATTAACGAACTCGTCCAAGACTTTCATTCCTTATATTTTATATACAATTTTGAAATTGATTGGTATAAAATGACGGAAGTTATCGTGTCCACAAAGAAGTGATATCTACTCGTATTCACCACGTGAATCAGCTGCCCCTAATAATATTGTTTTATGCAGCCCAATTAGCATTGATGTCAGGAAGGTCGATATTTCTCTGCTTGCATCCCGTATGGTACTAATGCACTGCAAGTGCATTCTGCAAACGATACTGACACTATTACCACCCACTCCATGTGACTAAAGGCTAATACAGATTACCACGCTCCAGACAAAGGCTTTCAAAATAACTATTTAATACTTAAATCTATATTTGATATCAATAGATTTATTTTCTGTACAAATGCTTTCCTACCAGGGTGCACCATAAGTAGTGGGGCTACACATACCCTGCCACCTTGAGGGCCTTTAACAGAAGACAGGAGTTAATATGAAAAGAAAACAAGAGGTCTGACCCCTCGAAGAATGAGGGATCGGGAAAGATGAGACAAGGGCCAATTAAGGCGGGAAATTGAAAGTCCCCCTAGGCCTCGGATACCCTAATACCATCGGGGTCGGAAAACAACAAGAGTTGACCAAGGGAGGTCGAGAGGAAAGATAACAGAGAGGGCCCGGCACAAGTAAGTGGAAGTAATGCCGGACTCAGTTGAGGTCCCGTGGTCACCAACCCACGTCCCACAAGTTGTGAGTCTCAGGGGGAACTCAATATCGATAACAGTTCAAGGAAGTCTAAAGATATGCAAATCCACTATTCAGGCACCTATCCCAATGCCGAAGGAGATGGCCGAGGCCTTAATTTATTAACCATCTTGGCATTCACCAGGCGTAGAAGAAGAAAACCATGGAAAACCACTTCTAGGATGGCTGAGTTTGGAATCGAACCCACCTCTTCTCAGTTTTACCTCACGAGGCTGAGAGTACCACGTTCCAGCCCTCAGACCAGAATTAAATATCTTAGTAGCGCCGGGAATAGAACCCGAGCCTCTACGTTGACAGCAACAACGAGTTGGTCACACACAAGTATACGGGGTTACATGATCACGATGTCGCAACGCTCCTAAAAGAAACATTTTTTTTTTTCGAGACTGAAGTTTGAAATTGAAGAGGAGGGGAAATTCTAATGGGACCTAACACTGTCATAAGTGCTCATAACGTTAAATCCAGCTTTGGTTGTTGAACTGAATCGTGTAAGTTAACACTGCAATTATTAAGCCACACTGAAAATAAAATGGCTTCATAACTCACTATACACTCATAAGCACCCTGGGCTGATGACCAATGAGTCCCTATCCCCTAAATCTCCTTGCCACTACAGCCCATGAAGGACCTAGGCCTACCAAGCGACCGCTGCCCTGCCATTTGGCCTGCAGTTTATGGAGTGACGCATGACCAGAGCGTCGGGTCCCCTCGGTCGTTAATTTTGGTCTCCGTGACCTAGGCGCTGCCTTCAGACAGATACTAAATTGTCCTCACGAGGCTGAGTGCAGCCCGTTCCAGCCCTCACGTCAGTTTCTAAAATCCCTGACGGAACCGGGTATCGAACCCGGAGCCTCCTGGTGCGAGGCAGGCGCGCTACCCTAATACTGCGGGGTTCCCTAGCCTTTAAATGAAGCAATAACATCAAAATTCTCCTTCGGGTTACCTTTAATAATTCGATAAATAGCCGTGGGAGTCATGAAAGCCGTGATGTTTTGTGCTGGGTATCCGGGACTTGGCTTATCGCTCGCATGGGACGCCTGCAATGTATCGTGCACGCTAGCCCGCTAGGCACACCAGCGGTAGGGTTGCATCTGGTCGTTTACAGGAGTGTGGTAGACATAACATTGCGTGTGTGCAATAAAACTGGCGAGACAGGACCATTGGCTAATGGAGAATATCATTTCTCTCTCCCACGATCAAGTCGGACTAGCGTAAGTTATGTATCTCTGAAGGTAAACCGTGATTTCTTTCCAACAAACATCAGTGTCACGTAACCTGTTCTGAACAGGTGTGCTCTAGGTCACAACTTCCCATCAAACAAGTCTACAAAAGTACATCACCGCATAAAGCAAATAAACGGAAAGAGAATAATGTATGAATGAAATTGTAACATCTCCCTCAGAAATGTTCTCCTTTGCTTTTTACTGTCTCGTCTTCCCAATTTATGTTGATACTAATAATAATAAGAAGAAGAATATATCCGCAGATATATATTGAACTACAGAAGGCAGTTCTGTTAAACACCTGCCATTTTGTTAGGAAGTTCCTTGATGACAATACCCTCGCCGAACACTCAGCAAGGCTCGATGATTCAGATGGAAATTCAGCTCATCCTATAAATGAAGGAGACTCGTGAAGACTGCGGGCACGACATGGATGTACAGTGAACAGTGTATACGAAATTGTCTCAATACAGATGGTTCCTTGCTGAGGCCGAAACAGGCTGTAACATAAAACGTAGCCGGTATTTGCCGTGATAATGTTGTCAAACAATAAATAATTATAATAATAATAATAATATCACCAAATATCTGCCCTTGGCTGAGGAAATACGGCAAATGTGGAGACAGGAAAGTGTAGTGGTTCTGCCCATAGTAATTTCTTCTACCGACATCATCCCCAAATCATTGGCTTGCAATCTACAAATATTGGGAATACATCCTGGTCTACATATCAGCATGCAGAAGGCCGTCATATTGGAGACCTGTTCCATTGTTCGCTCGTATCTCAATGTGCCACCTTAAGAGAATTAGCCATACCGTCTTGCAAACAAGCCGACGATATGTTGATATGTCCCACTTATGTGGTGAAATGAATGTAGAAATAATAATAATAATAATAATAATAATAATAATAATAATAATAATAATAATAATAATATTAAATAATTGTTTTACGTCCTTTTTAACAACTGTGGCATTTAGAGACACCGGGATCCGGAATGTTGCCCCGAAGGGGACCTTTAACGTGATAGTAAATCTACTGACACGGCTCTCTGGCCTTTGCGCTCCCTCAAACACCAACTGGCTGCGCCAGGATTCGATCCTGCAACCTTGAGAACAGGAGGCGAGAACGTTACCGCTAAGCCACGCAGCCAGTCAATTTATGCACAGTGGAGACTGGCAGAGGCGTAACAGTCACTCCTCAAAAGAGGTGACCCAGTGTGGATCATTTTAATCGTGTTGATTATATCCCTCCCTATATTATTCTGCTGAGATCCCATTCCAGTTTTGTACCGAAAATAAGGTCCCATTAACACCAACCTACACATATGGGGTACCTACAGGTTCAGCATAACCCAATGCGTAAGCGAAACGCACTCACTCACTCTCTAAATGCCTCACAATTAAATAAATACCTTAAAACATGTATATTTACAATGAAATAATGAAAGAATGCATCACGGTAACCATGGTAACAAAATCTCACAGGTCCATCTATTTCTGTAAGATGCAATGCAATTCCAAATATTACATTACTGTGAAAGTTTCCAGACGGTTATACGGTTATCACGGAACTAAATTAAGCTGTAAAATTCATCAATACATACAGTATAATGCGCTTAAGGGGGTCAAGGGTCACTCTAGAATTTTTTCACGCAATTTACACGTGTGAGTGTGGTACGAAAGGTCTTTTTCACCCGACTATAAAGGGTCTCCGAAAACTACATTTAAAGGCCCTTACATTAGCAGTGTCTGTGACATTCCCAGAAAACTAACTTCGCTCTTGATATACCTATGAAGGAATGACAAACACCTAACCACTGCGCCAGTAGCTGAATTGATAAAGTCTGATTATTCATACCAAGGATAAATCAGTCATAGCATTCATGATTGAGATTTTGCTAAGTGTACTTTCTATTTTCGTTATGCCCATACATAGGGCGCCTTGAAACTTGTTACTTAGCTTCATGACTTTTGCATTCTTCTTCTCCCAAATTCTCTTCATGAACTCAATGGGTTTGTTCTTGTGTTCTTCTGACCATCTTGTACCAGTCCTGCTGATAGATGTCACCCTAAATGTGTGCTTATTCACAAAGGTTCAGAAGATTTATCGTTTTTTCAACATGTTATCTCCAATGTTCATCTCACTCAGGTCCCCTCTTGTTTCTCCCACCCAATTTATCTTCGATTTTTTGTATTAATTATATTGAATAATCTTTTTGTTAGTCTATTGTTGTCCATCCTTAATATGAGCTCAAACATTTTAACCGTCTCTTGCGTGCAGTGTTTGTGAAACTGTTTGTGAAACTGTAGAGGTCTGCGGTTCTTCTTTTGATCCAAATTCTATTTTCTTGTATAGGGCCTGATATTTTTCTAGGAATTTTGCGTTTTTGCTTTTCAATGTCTGCAATTTTTGAATGGCATCCTAAAGTTATGGTTTCTGATGCATATAGAGCTTCTGTGAGGACAACGGTTTTGTAATGTTTCATTTTTGCTTAACGTGACATCAATCCTTTATTGTAGTGATTCCACGTTAGTCTGAATGCCTTTTGAAGTCTTGAGGTTCTTTCTGTGTTGGACGGATTTTTAAGAGCGTTAAAAATCCCTCAGTATGTCTTCCTTCGGAGGGGAAGTAAATCCGGCCGTCCCATGTCATAGATTTATGACATGAAAAAGGACCTTTCACTAACTGCACTTGTGGAACTAAAATTTGTAGGACAATTGATAACGCTATATTAGATACAACGTTCGCCGCCAGGTGTTGACTGCGATGGCATTTAATAGCCACGTCCGCAGCTAGGTGTCGTGGACGGTTTCATTTGGTAGCAAAAGTAGGCACTACTTGAAAGAATTAATCATCTGCAGTCCCTGAATCACAGATAACACACACTAATACAGCCATCACAATTAACACCGCTTATCAGACAAATTCTACACACACCCAAAGTACACGGGGCTAAACGACCGCGTTGTCGCAGCCCCTAAACTAACGAACCAACCATCTGTGTTGAGCAAACTATCCAGTTCTGAAGGTAGAATTATTTCCCCTAAGGTATTTAAACGAGGATACCTGTGAGATCGTCCCTTATACTCTTTCAATTTTAAATTCCCTGCACTTTGATCGCAAGTTCTCCATATATTTTGTTTCCTCAAATGATATCTGATGGCCTGTCAGTGATGCTATACACAATTTCAATAGAAACAAGAAGTTCCGTGACGAACTAAAGAGCCTACTTTTCATGCCAATGATTATTCTACAGTATATGAACCTATCTAGAATAATGACGAAATTAAGTTGCTAATATCGAAATTTCTAATTAGTTCGAAATACTGTATACCTGGCATAATGTAGCCTAATAGGGCACCACAGTTGGCAGCCCTGATGACTGAATATATTCTTAGTTCCATCTCTTAAGGTACAGAATACAAAATTTGGTTGAAGTCCAATGAATAGCATGGACGTTACATGCAGTTAAACATTGGATCTAACAGCGCGCGTTAAATCATGTTGGCAACAATGTCATGCATGTATTGGTCAGAAATAATCTGAAATAATATGATCTATTGTTGTGCCAATTTTGGATGAGTTAGTATAGAAGTTACATGCATTTTGAAATTGGACCTATCAGCAGGCTTAGAATCATGTTGGCAGCACTGACGTATATTAGTTACTCCAAATTCATCTAGAATGCCAGGTACTATACGTGTGCAAAGTTTAGAACTATTGGCTTGCATACTTTCTGATATATTGTTATTAGGGTAACAAAAATAGGGACAGCACATATTAACAGTTGGCAGCCCTGGTTGCTCCTTAGAATACGCATAGTCATATCTGTTATGGTACACATAGCACATACGATATTTGGATGAAATCCAAATGATAGTATGGAAGTTACATGTATTTAAAGTTGTACCTGTCAGCAGGCTTAGTATCATGTTGGTAGCAGTGACGTATATAAATTACTCCAAATTAATATAGAATGTCAGGTACTATACGTGTGCATAGTTTAAAGCTGCCGGCTTGCATACTTTGTGATATATTGGTATTTGAATAAAATAAATTAGGAGCATTTATTAACAGTTGGGTCGTAAGTATACGCTCAGTCATATCTGGTTATGTACACATACAACATACGAAATTTGGTTGAATTCCAATTGATAGTGTAGAAGTTATATGCATTTAAAAATTGGACCTGTCAGCAGGATTATAATCATTTTGGCAACACTGCCATGTATGGACTCCTGGAAATTAAACTGCAATATTATTATCTATACGTGTGCCAATTTTGAAATAGCTGCCATTCATACCTTCCAAGATATACATCATGGAGCTCAAGTTTCAATTGCGATTTTTAACAGTTGGTAGCACTGACATCACTTTCAAATATGACCGTGAGATATTCAGGTATAGATCTTTAATCCTACCAAATTTTGTTTCGATTGCTCCAGCCGTTTAGGAGTTGATAGGGGGGGGGGGGCACACACAGCCAGACAGACAGAAGGACAGACAGACAGACAGACAGACACACATTTGCCCGATCTCATAAGTCTACTTTTTCCTCATTTTTGCAAAATGTGAAAAGTAGGCTAAAAATAGAACCCCAACACATCAGTAGAATTTAAGGACCAGCAGTTAGTCGCACCTACCAGTTGAAAATTCCAATAGATTGACCTTAGTCAGACGAGTTCACTACTCATTCGCTGCGCGAGGGAGGTTTCTCAAATTGCCACCAACCACACGATACTGAACCACGCGCCAACGACGGCAGTAGAGTTCTACCAGAAGTGTAGATGTTAATAAATTTCAATTGCTCCCTCTGTTGTCTGGCGTGGTAGTTATGTTCTAGAAAGTATTAATTTATTTTCTGCTTGAATCATCAGTCGTTTGACAGGTTTGATGCAGTTCTCCATTTCTCCCTGTCCTGAACTAATCATTTCATCTCTACATAGCTACCACACCCTACATCCGAGGCAATCTGTTTAATATATTCTAACCTTGGTCTACACCTACAGTTCTTATCCTCGACCCTTCCTTGTATAACTAAGTTTGGTAATTCCGGGTGTCTTAGTACGTGCCCTACCAACCTATTTCTTCTCTGGCTCTCACCAGAAACATATCTCCTCTTCCACTCGTCTAAGTACCTCTTTTTTGTTACTCTTTCTCTTGTAACACCACATTTCAAATGCCTCTATTCTCCTCCCTTCTGCTGCTCCAATAGTCAACGTTTCATTTCTGTGGACATCAAATAGCCTATATATTTAGGTATTAGGAAGTCATTTTTAAAAGCCTCTCTGTATGTATTAATCTCATGTAATTTTTTTCAGGATTAGGATATAACCCAACTCTTTTTTGTAAATTCGTGTTGACCGACAGAAAAGCACCAAACTTTTGTTATTTATTTCTTCTTCTTGCTTCGTACGGCCAACTAAGGACCACGTCATGTCAACTGTTTCTTCTGCATTTCAATGTTGACTCAGTACTTTTTCATTCCCAATCGATGTTGCACCTTCCTCTCTGTCGCCCACGCCTTCCCGGTTTTTAGTTTTGGCTTAGGTTGAAAACTCGATGTTCTTGAAGTTCTTCCCTAAGTGGACCACGCTCCTGGACACCTTCACACGTTATCCAAATCTCCAACAGATCTTTCTCTACTTCACTGAACCAAGCCCCCTTTGTCTTTTTCTCATGGAGAAAAGCAAAAATACGGTGGGATAGCCGCGTTGATTTCATTCGGGTGATATGTCCATAGAAAGAAATCCTCCTTTTCCTTATTTTCTCTACGTGTGTACAACTCTTGGTTGTGGCTTCTTCGTAACTCACCGTGTTCTTTGACTGGACCCAGGATTTTCCTCAAAATCTTCCTTTCCGTGGTCTCCAGTTTTCCTTGATGGATTATTTTACTCATGACGAGACATTCCGCTGCATACAAAGCTTTTGGCCGGATGACCGTACATTAGTGCTCGAGTTTTGCATTCAGGAATATAGATATTTTGTAGTATGCATTCTTAATTACCATTTCAATTTTATTCAAGCGTGACGCAAAATCCTCGCCTTCAGACATTGTAGGATCTATCAATTCACCATGATACTTAAATTTCACAACCCGCTTCATTTTCCCATTATTCACTTCTATTATGTTTTGGAGCCGTTTTGATGTTAGTAATAAATTCTGTTTTCTCGAAAGAGACCTTTGCATCTTGTGTTTGAAGCTGGTTGATCTGTTTCCTGGCCAAATCCAATGAATCCGCAAAAACCGCAAGATCATCTGCAAAAGCTAGACAGTTTATTGATAGGTTCTTATTCCTGTGACCTAGTCGGATTCCATTTTGGACTCCTTCATCACTCATTCCTTTGCGCCACTCACGGATGACTTTCTCAAGAACGCAGTAGAGACGAGAGACCATCTCGCTGTCAAAATCCTGTCCTTATCTCGAAGGTAGCTGTTAGCCTCTCACCAAGGTGAACCGGGTTCGATTCCCGGTCAATGCATGTGAGATTTTCGAAGTGTGGTTCGGATTCCACGTAAAAAGAAGGTCCCCAGGCTCATGATCGCATGATTAACGGTCACGTAAAACTATAAGCTTCCTATTTTTTAAAATATCGAAGGCATTGGAAATCTCGCCTCTACACTTAACTTTTGAAGTGGTGTTGGTGAGAGTCTGTTATTTATTGATGTGTAACATCTTTCCACTCGGTTGCTGGATACTTGTGTGAGTAATTTTGAAAAATAGAACGGAAGTGTGTAAGACGAACTGCCAGCTAGATCGCAGGCTGAACACTTTCATTCTGACGGTAAACGCTCATGCGAACTCTGGTGTCAAGTTATTGAAACAAAGCACATGGCACATTTTCGAAATCTTCGTATCAGTATTTAAATGATAAAATGCTTTAATAACAAACATTGTAAGTAGTCGGCTTTGCCGGTATTATGTTTCTGCACTATGGCTATTCAAATATTAACCCACATAACGGTAATGCAGTCATCAATATAATATAATCCTTGTGTTTATACGAGAATTGATCAAGCCTTCATGAACTATTGCTGAATACATTCTCTTTTCTCACAAGAGGGCCTATTCATCAGGCATTTTAATCTCAATTTCACGCAGGAACATTATCGAAACAAGCAAAATATAAATGAAACTTAATTCTGTGATGCAGTATTATTGGTACGTGAAAATAAGTCACCATCTTGTACCTAATATTCGTGTGGAAGAAATAGCCGTGGGGTTAGCGTCATTGACTGTGAATCTAGAGATCTCGGGTTCGAATCCCGGACCAGATTATCGTTTTAAATATTGTTTTAAACAACATTTATCATATAAATATGACTCATTTTAACAGAATCCGTATGAAATTACTTGTAGGTCTGTGAATCAAGAGGTCCGGGAACTGGGCAAGCCTTTCATGATCTACTGGTGTGCACATTGCATTGACTCGCAAGTTGGCCTATTTATAGATAATTTAAGGTTATGAGCGGTGTCGCGTCTGTCTAGTTGATCCATATCGTATTGTAGGGTACCTGTGAGGGTAGCCTCTACAAAGTGTATTGAAAGGGGAATGAAAGGAGAGTAGCTGAAGGCTGCCCGGGGCTCTGGTGTAAAAAGATGTAGGTTGGATGGGTTCGGGCGTGAATGCAGCTCGACGGGAGAACATCCAAAGGTACAGGCTGCTTGGGTAGTTCTAAGGGATGGCAACAAGGGGTAATTTACTAGGTGCTTGCAGGAGCAGCTACGCGACTGCTTGGATCCCTGCTGATGTTAGCTGACTGGTCGTGCTCCTAATGGGTATCGCGCACGTAGGCAATGCAAGGTGACGCCTGTGGCTGACTACAGCAACAAATAAACAATTAACTAAATACTAAAAAGATGGTATATTGGCTTTCACGGCCGGTGAATTAAAACTCAGCAATTCTTCTAGGTTTGTGCCGTGTCTTGTGTGGGGTTTCGCCTAGGACACCAAGCTAGGCTCATCGGCGGGCTCTTGGTGTCCCCGCCCGGACCCCCACAGGAGTGACGAACTCCCCACACAAGACACGGCACAAACCTAGAAGAATTGCTGAGTTTTAATTCACCGGCCGTGAAAGCCAATATACCATCTTTTTGGAAGCCTTCATAGGGAGGTTAAGGCTGCTTGAACTTTTAGTTCTCGTAGTCAAGTGGTGCAGTTGCACCTTATATAAAGGGAGGTGGCACGCAGTTCGTCACTCCTGTGGGGGTCCGGGCGGGGACACCAAGAGCCCGCCGATGAGCCTAGCTTGGTGTCCTAGGCGAAACCCCACACAAGACACGGCACAAACCTAGAAGAATTGCTGAGTTTTAATTCACCGGCCGTGAAAGCCAATATACCATTTTTTGGAAGCCTTCATAGGGAGGTTAAGGCTGCTTGAACTTTTAGTTCTCGTAGTCAAGTGGTGCAGTTGCACCTTATATAAAGGGAGGTGGCGCGCAGTTCGTCACTCCTGTGGGGGTCCGGGCAGGGACACCAAGAGCACGCCGATGAGCCTAGCTTGGTGTCCTAGGCGAAACTCCACACAAGACAAGGCACAAACCTAGAAGAATTGCTGAGTTTTAACTAAATACTAATTTAGGATCCTACAGGGAAGTGATTTAAGGGGATAGGCTCTTATTAACTAATTAAATAAATGAATTAAAAGACCAGTTAACTTATGGATTCTACTGTTTAATCCGTACTCCTCAAGTGGAGTACGATGAAATTATGCAGAGCAGATACTCGTGATATTTTTACAATAATAGGGGGATGTTGTACGTGTTGGTGCTATAGTGTGTGTAGCCTCACTAGACACTCGCCTATCTGGATGTGGCAGTTTCAAGCAGCGTCTCAGCACCTGATAGCACTTGTGGAAGACTGACCCAGGCTCACCTCTCCTTTTGGTGTTTTATAGAACCCGCTTGCCGAGTTAGCATTAGTTGCAGATTCTATAGGAAGTGAGGTGCTTGGACTGGGTCATCGGAGGTCGTTTCTATGCCCTAGGCCTGACTTTGGTATGAGCCTATGCGACGTATGCCGCAGGCATCCGTGTGAAATTAGATGTATAATTTATAGTTGTAGGTTTGTAGTTAATATAATTTATAGTGATAGGGAAGGGATGGGAATGCATCCCTCGGATGCAACAGTATTCTTTATTTAGGCTAGTACTGGTGAAAGCTACAAAACCTCTACTAAAATGAGTTCCGTATTATAAACCACAATATCTGTAAATCACTTCCTCTTACAATAGATTAATATTTGTGCCAAAAATATTATAAAATACCGGTGTATCAACAATTTGCCGTCCTTTAAATGGTTTTCCGTGGTTTCCAATTTTCAACTCCAGGCAAATGCTGGAACGGTACCTTCTGACAGGCCATGGCCGCTTCCTTCCACATCCTTACCCAGTTTCATTCCCCATCATTCATTTCATCTCTAATTAACTCCTCTCGTGAGGTTGGCGTCAGGAAGGGCATCCGGCCGTAAAAACCATCCGTCACAAAGACTTCCATCGCATCTCATCCCCGACCTCGTAGGAAAACGGGAATAATAAGGGGTAGACATACAATACTGGTTTCTTCTATGTCAGATGTTACACATCATATGCGACTACTGTAAGGCTCGTAAAGTTTTTTTAAATGTATTTATTTATTTATTTATTTATTAATTTATTTGTACTTTTATGTCTTACACAAAACCAAGATATATACAACACATTTTTTTTTACTTAGTACAGTGATTCCGGGAATATTCTCCGCAGCGCCTACATGCGTCTGCGAGAGCTAGTTACAGCAGTTACGTTGGTAGCACGGCTACCGCTTGCTTCATCTCTGCTTAGTATAAAACCGCTTGCCACGGTGGGTGAGTGGTTATAGTGTCGGACTACCAACCCCAAGATTGCAGGTTCGCTCCTGGCCATGGTAAGTGATTTTTTTGAAGGCGACAAAAATCACGATACTCATGTCATACGTTGTTGGCAGGTTAAAGAACCCATTTGAATTCAGTAGGCCGTGTTCAATGGCAATATTAATCTCGGGATTTTCCGCCAACCCAAAGTTCCTCCATTCTCTACTAGAAAGCGCTGTAGTGTCAAGGAGTTTAGATATCTAACCTCCTTGACTTTCATAGCGTTCAAAGGGACGACGAAATTCGACATGCAAGCTACCCTCTGGGTGTCAATTAACAAAGCTTGCACCAGGCACCCGAGGCCATACGATATTATTATTATAGTATAAAACCAAGTCCCCGTTTCTTGGATGTTACTGGTAAACTCAAGAACCACTGGATAGATTTTGATGCGGTTTTCACCATTCTGTAAAGGATATATCGAGTATGATTTATGTAGAAAATAATTTATTTATGATCAAAGGAAGCCGAGCAGTAACGATTTCAGTGGAATAGTCGATTTAAAAAAACCTGGCGTCCGAGCGCTTTGTAAGCTTACGCTGGGCAAACCGTTAAAAATATCTAAATACTATGAGTGTAAGAATTGTTCAGCATGAAAAGTTCTACAAACAACTCCGCAAGAGCATATGTCTATCTTCCATACATCGCCCACTATAAGGGAACAACTGAATCTTGTCTCTTACAGCTTTATGAGCTGTCGACTTGGGGATTCCTGTTTGTTGAGCTAATTTTCGTGTTGATTTACATGGGCTTGGCAGCATTATATCGGAGATTTCATCTAGTTTTTCGTCTGTTAAAAGCGTAGGCCTGCTTGTTCCCGGTATATCGTGAACTGAGCCAGTCACACGAAATTTACTTACCAAATCCCGAATGGTATCACGGTTTGGACACTTTGAATTAGGAAACCGCGCCTGAAATCTTAATTTTACATTTTCTGTAAACCGATCGCCTTCGCGAAAAACGTATTCCACAAAAAAAAAACTCTCTTCAGTAGTAAACATAACCGCCTGAATACTGTTGCACTCTTCCAATAATAATCGATCCGAACGATCGCTGACTGTAATACACGCTGAAGACCTGCAGGCTCGCGCGCTTATCGCGATGCACATCGACAGCTCACACGGGGAAGTCCCACTTTGAAGGACACAGTGCAGTGCAGCCAACTAAAACTCATGACTCAACCACTCACAGCTGCACGTACCCACTGCGGAGAACATTCTCGGGCGCCCTGTACTTTTGTGTGTAGTAATCGAATATTACATGATATTCTTCACTTGGATGTTCACTGACAGCAGATTTATCTTATTGTTCGAGTTTCCAATTTCTGCAAAATTCTTCAATTCTGATTTATGTACTACGCCTGGTTGTACCATACACACTGATGAACAGAAACGAAGACCTCACCCAAATACATGAGGCCAATGGAAAACCAACCCACACAAACATAGCCTATATTTACCCGAAGACTTACACCCCCACCCCTGTCATAAGAGAGCAGCCATACAAACAGAGCTAAGCGCCTATCTCAAAAACAGAATACACACGAGAAAATAAACCCCGTTATGTTCGCACTGCTCGTGATTGGATACTCCCACTCCAACTCCGATACCTCTCAAGTGACCCGCCCACCTAGGAACAAACATTCAGTGGATGTGAAGCAAACACAGGCCAGTAACAAGGTATATTTGCCTTACATCAAAAGCGATACGGATGGATAAAGAGAGGACTCAAGCTCCTCTTCATGGATACGATTTACATGTTGTTATTTCAAATACGAGGCTTGGACATCTTGTTCATTAGGCCGCGTATTGTCCTTGTTGATTCTTTAGGGGCTTTGAAACAACGTGGATACTTGAGTGTGTTTAGACTTTTTTGTTTGATAACCTCGGTTGGTTGGTTCCTCAGTTTAGGGGCTGCGATAACGCGGTCATGTAGCTCCGTGTACTTTGTGTGTGTGTGTAGAATCTGTCTGATAAACGGTGTTAATTGCGATGGCTGTATTAGTGTGTGCTATCTTAATTCAGGTAACTATTGCAGATGATCAATTTTAAGTAGTTCCTACCAAATGCTACCGTCAACGACACCTAGCTGTGAACTTGGCTACTAGATACCACCGCAACCGGCACCTGACGACGAAAGTTGGAACTTAATAGAGCGTTAATCAAATCTAGACTACAAATTTAGCTTCACACAATTGTAGTTAGTGAAAGGTTCTTTTACATGCCATAAATCTATGACATGGCCCCACCGGCTTTACTTCTCCTCCGAAGGAAGGCATACTGAGGTATTTTTAACGCTCTTAAAAATCCGACGACTTTGGCCGGGTCTGAACCCGCGTTCTTGGGCATAGAAGCTCAGCATGCTACCAACTACGCCACCGAAGCCGCCTTCTTGAGTGCGTCTAGAATTTTTGTATATGATATTTATTGCAGTTTTTAATTTTTAAAGAACCAATCTTTGGAATGATGACAAATGATTTAATTATGTAAGTTAATACCTACTAATTTGAAAGTGTTTGTTTTCACTCGTAAAATTTTTAGTGATAGTGTAACTTATTGAGTGTGCGAGACGGTCCATTGTTCAGTTAGCCAGAACGGTGACAGTGAGATGAGTGTGGCACTACTGTATCTTTCCTCCTTTTGGAAAGTGAATAGAATTGAGTCGGTCGGGGCTGGAAAGCATTAAGTCAAAAATAGTCATTTAAAAAGAAAATAGTATTCTGAAGTATTGACCCAAGGCCCTTGGAACGCACAGTGGGTCAAAATCGAAATCTAGGGGGACAAAATTATTTTTACGTTTTCATCATGAATTTAGAGTATATGATTTGTTTACTTCATAATAAACATCAGTTAATATATTTTTAAGCTACGTCTACACATGCAAGAAATTGTCTATGACTAAGAGATGGATAGAGCATTCAGTTATCTCTTCAGAACAATTTTCTACCCCTAATTTACTTTTAACAAAATCACAAAGTTCCACTTTTGACATAATCGGCGAACCCAGTGCTTCAAACAGTTGTAAACGTGTGAGAACTGGTTGCGTGGCATCTTCTAAAACGTAAAATAACTCAGTAAGTTGCAAAAAAGATGCAACAAAATCTTATAACAGGCGTAAACTACAAGACTTTATCTACATTTTAACATTAAGTAGAATGTGACGCAGAGTGACGCGACATACTAAAAATCGAAGTGAAAATATAATTTTAAAAATAATAGTTAAATATTATATAATGCAAATATAGCTGAAATTACGTAACAATTACGCCCATTAATAACTGAAACACGTTACAAAGATCTTACCTTCAGCTGCATGTTCCATCTTAAAGCATCACACTAACTACAAAGACAATCAAACCACAGCCACTTATATTCACCCTACAATTCAGACTGCTCGAACAGTGGCGACAGATTTACACTAATTTGCGTTTATATCCCAGAATAGTGAGCGGCAATTATATGAGAATGCTGTAGAAGTAATAAATGTTGATTTTTTAATTTTTAAATAATTTTGTCCTCCTAAATTTCGATTTTGACCCATTGTGGAACGGCATACGAAAGAGGTAAGTCAGTCTAGTGTTTAAGCCAGAGACCACTGATTCATGTAGTGAGATCAGAGGACGCCACTTGTTGTAACAGTCCTAGGATTGGAATCTTCAAACTCAATAACTCCAGCTACCCATAGCATACGTAAGGCACGGCCGAACCTTTGGGCATAATGTAGGGAAATGACGTATTTTCAAACAAGAGACAAAGACTTGTCACACTGTCCTCACGCAAGCCACCTGTTGTTATCTATGGCATGCGAGGTTACCTATGAGACACAAAAGGCAGCAGTTTATAAGCCGACAGTTGTTTATTTAGAACACAGCAGACAGCCTTGATTTTTCTAGGGAGCAAGCAACACATGGCCTTACCATTGCATAGACACACAAGGCTAACTCCTAGACCTCTAGCCTTGGAATAGACCAAGCAAGGCCAGTTAGATAATATCGCAGTTTGATTGAAGTCCCTTTATTCCACAGACAGACAGCCTTGGTTTGCTAAGAGAAAGCAAAATGTGCTAGATACATCACTTTCAAATAGTTATTGGGAGGCAGAGCCATATCGTAATTTATAGGAATGATTTTTTCTTGTATAAGATATGCTTAAAACGATGGTATATTGACTTTCACGGCCAGTGAATTAAAACTCAGCAATTCTTCCAGGTTTGTGCCGTGTCTTGTGTGGGGTTTCCCCTAGGACACCAAGCTGGCTCATCAGCGGGCTCTTGTTGTCCCCGCCCGGAGCCCCATAGGAGTAGCAAACTGCGCGCTACCTTCCTGTTTATGAAGCGCACCTGCGCCACTCTACTGCGTGAACTAAAAGCTCAAGCAGCCATAACCTCCCTATGATGGCTTCCAAAAAGATGGTATATTGGCTTTCACGGCAAGTGAATTAAAACTCAACAATTCTTCTAGGTTTGTGCCGTGTCTTGTGTGGGGTTTCACCTAGGACACCAAGCTGGCTCATCAGCGGGCTCTTGTTGTCCCCGCCCGGAGCCCCATAGGAGTAGCGAACTGCGCGCTACCTCCGTTTTTATGAAGCGCACCTGCGCCTCTCTACTGCGGGAACTAAAAGCTCAAGCAGCCATAACCTCCCTATGAAGACTTCCAAAAAGATGGTAGCCTATATTGGCTTTCACGGCCACACAAGACACGGCACAAACCTAGAAAAATTTCTGAGTTTTAATTCACTGGCCATGATAGCCAAAATACCATTTTTTTGAAGCCTTCATAGGGAGGTTATGGCTGCTTGAGCTTTAAGTTCTCGTAGTCAAGAGGCGCAGGTGAGCTTCATAAAAAAAGGAAGGTAGCGCGCAGTTCGCTACTCCTGTGGTGATCCGGGTGGGGACACCAAGAGCCCGCTGATGAGCCAGTTTGGTGTCCTGGGCGAAACCCCACACAAGACACGGCGCAAACCTAGAAAATTTGCTGAGTTTTAAGATATGCTTATTTTATCCACTAGCATAGCTGAGCACTCTAATTTGGGCCGTTCTCAGCAACTCTTTATTTACGATTAGTTACTTAATCCCTAGCCACAGTCCCTTTAAACCACGAGGGAACGGTCAGGACGCCTGATGTCGAGAGAAAGATAGCCCATAGGGTACCTTCATAATTACCTGAGGGGAACTAAACGGCAGGATAATGGGGATGAAAGGCTTGCGACTGGATATCCGTTCACAGTTACGAGGTTCTTTTTTCTTTACCAAGAGTATGGTTTTCTCGCGTTTCATGGCACACTCACGAGCACAAGTTAGGCAAATGCCGATGGTTCTGTATATCAAATTTCGGGGCACAAACCGCAACTCTGGATGCAAAATATTATAGTTACAAAAACTTGAGTCTGATCATCAGCACCAAAGTAAAGCAACAACAAATGAGATGTTCAGAATTAATTGTTTATATTCTAACACCCTCAAGTATATTTTTATGTTTTCCCGGTCAATGCATGTGAGATTTTCGTAGTGAAATGCCATGTCCTGTGGTTCGGATTCCACGTAAAAAGGAGGTCCCGTGGCTCATAATCACAAGATTCACGGTCACGTAAAACTACAATCTTCCTTTATATGTTCATGTTGTCCCCCATTTTAGACCTTCAATTTTAGGCCTGGGGGCTGTGTAGCGCAGTCGGTAGAGGCGCTGAGCTTCTAACTGAAAGGGAGTGGGTTTGGTCCTCACCCAGGTATTATATTTTTTGAAAAACTACTACCTTCGGAAACAAAACTAGCCCTGGGGTTCACTCAGCCTACACCAGAAATGAGTACCAGGGTAATTCCTGGGAGCAAAGACGGCCGGGCATGGAGCTGACAACACCATCCCATCTAGAGCCGATGTCACAAAGAGTGGAAGCCTCTACCTTCCACTACTCCCAGGACCTCCATGGCCTGCCCTCATAGCAGAGTTAATGTTTGGGTGCACTCTACCTATACCCTAATAATTCCAGTTACACGGACTATATGTAGTGCTGCAGGTGTACCGTTCTTGCCTGCTGTGTCGAAGTTTGCAGGATCTATTAAATAAGTCAGCAGTTTAAATTAACACGTTACGCAAATTTCTACAAACGTTTGTAATCTAATGGTATATTATGCAACGAGCCTATAATGGCAATAATTAAGGACACGAGTATTTTGATAAAACGAGCGAAGTGAGTAGATCTGTTCAAATTAATAGACTCAACACGCACATTTCCGACATTTTTAAATTAACATCAAGATGGTTGTTCTTGCAAAGGAATTTTTGTGACAGAGTGTTAGTATAATTTGCAATTACAGATCTCATTCCATTTAAGGCTTCATCCAAGATGTTGGCAATTATCCTGTTTTGACCTATGACTCTTTTGATTTAGAGGGCGAGACACTCGCTGCTTTGTTACTGAAAGTGAATACCGGAATCTTGCTACACGCAACAATGAAAATGTGACAATATGGTCATTGTAAGTACATTGTTATTGCCATATTAGGAACTTTCAGGGTAAGTTGAGATATTCCATAGCGCTAATTTTTAAAATTTATTATGGCATATATTTAAATCAATCATTTCCTCCCATCGAATTGCGCTGCGTACAGTAAAATCTGATTGTTGTTGAATATTGGGGAAAGATACAGGCATTTTCCCAGGTAATGTTGCAGTTGTTAATGCTCAGCTGAATGAAGAAAGATTTAGTGAAAACGAGTTCGTGAGTCTAATAATTGAACAGATCTGTAATTTCCATACGAGTGTCTTAATTACCATTATAGGCGAGTTGCATACGACTGTTTATGTTCGACGATATTTAAAACTTTACTATATGTTCTAACACAAATATTCATAAATATCTGTCGATATTCTGTCGGTTGATTTCCTCTTCTCCTTGGGAATTGTGTGGGCTCAGCATTTGATATCTACCCAATAACGAATCCCAAAGCTTTGAAACATTGGTTATCCTGAAGCTGTACCAACAGATAGCGCACAGGTACTATGTATGATCATTTTGTTATTTTGGTCAAACAGAATGATAGGCTGTTACAAACGCTTTAAAATTAAAATGTCTCGTATTGTGCCCGTTTAGACCGGAGTCCGCACGACCACATATGCATTTTACCAATAATCAGTCAGCACGAGAGTCAAAATATCCCGGAGCGCCAGATGGGTTAAAGCTAATCGCAAAAACGACATCAAATAAAAAAATGCTTTACTGATTTTTGGCTCAATGTAACAATAAGGATAGAAGGAGATTCAATTGGGTATAACACATCTGGTAAAATTATCTCAGTTTATTTTGAAGTTAAAATTGACTGCAAAGATGCTCAAAGCAGCATCATCCACGTGTGGCGATCCACACTCTTATTTACACAATATACAGAAATTTTCCAAACACATTTGACAATCATTTTTTGGAAAACACAAGTCTGATTAATAGTCCTGTAGACTGTGTTCCAAAATTATTTATAATTAATTCCAGTTCAAAGTTAATTGTCTCTACTGGAAATATCGTAGATCACTGTTTGGATATTTACATGATATTAACACTCGTAGAATAAATGTTCATAGAATTCTAAACTTTCACTTATTTTTCCAGTTTCAAAAATATATTGTCGAAAAATATTATTATCATTGAATCAACACACATTATTTACACATATTAATAACATCTGAAAAGTATTTGACCTTGAGCATAGCATCGAAGAACTGTGCGGAGCACAACAACAATTAATTGTTCTTCTGACATTAAACATTCGAGAAGTGACTCGATTATGAACTTCAAGTTCCTAACAAAATACATGATTTCTGAATCATCAACTTGATCAATAAATTGTTGAACCATTCAACTATTCAATTTTCCACTTGGAATCATCATTATGAAAACAATATTTATATTTATGGCCATTATTAGTAATTTTCACAACTTGCAATTCTTCGACAGAATGCGGAAATAAGAATCGTAGCTTCATAATAAATTCATTTAGTTCATGGCACTAGGATTGAAAATATCCTTCAAATTATTCGTGGTTAAAGAATTATTTTTAATTGGCAGTGGCCCATTCTATTATTTGTGTAAGAACACAATATTACAACAACAACGGCAAAGGTCTTCCTCTGAAGAAGAATAAACTACTATCATGACGAATCCGGGTTCTAGCAAAATCAAAGTCTAAATGGAATTCGTAAACAAGGTTGAAATAAGAACTGATGGTTTCAAGAAATAACCTTCGGGTCATTCATACGACGAAGTGTGTAGTTCCTATACTCCTTCTATAAACCTGAGCCATCGAACCTGCTATTTGATTGATGCTCGAAAAAACCTCTTCATTCCTGCGACTTAAACATGCGCACCTGGGAATGGCATTTCAACTACTCCACACATATAAATTTTCTTCCCAAAATTTATACAATAAATCAAGCCTCTGCTTGTTATCAACACTGGAAGATTAATAAACTTACAAGTTTATTTTATTTTACCATTCAGTTCAACCCGTGAATTTACCATACATATGAAAATCTTTATTTCACTTTCGAGTGTATTTACGTCATGATTTTATATAAATACAAAAATATCCTATTTGATACAAATATCAATTGCTTCCCGTTTCATGCCTCTCCGTGTTATCTGAAAAATATACTTTGCTCATTGCAAATATCAACTGTTCAACCAGAACTGAAATGTTGGTTGAAGGCGGGCTTGCGCTAACCACTCTCCTTCGGAAAATCTCCTGTTCCAGACTAGAAATGATTAAACTACTTCATAGGCTCTCTCTCAATACATATGATTATTATAAAATATAATATCCAAGAATTATTTAGAAAAATTATGAAAATTATTATTATTATTATTATTAGTGGATTATTATTATTATTATTTATATTATTTTAAATGTGTTTAATTATCATGTCATTATGTGAGAATCCACATGTTCGAACCTTCGAATATGGAAAAAGTATCCATTCCTCAACAAAAATAATTTAACTCAATCTTTACATCGACGGTTTTCCGTGGTTTCCCTAAAATATGAAAAATTCAAATAAATCTTCGTTATGCTCGGTCATCGATCCTAAACTGTTCTGAGTGTTGAAAATGCTCAGAATAACTCTAATAAGTCTTGCGTAAATCATTGCAAGATTTAAATACGACGAAAAATAAATGTGTTGGTCATCTGCAGAAAAAAAAAATAGTTTGTTCCAATTAGCTAGGCATAATATAATTCAAATGTGGCTTACATTTCTTGATGGTCTTGAAGCGTAGTAAACCTGGTCTGTACCAGATTTATCCATAGACATGCCCTATTGGACAAGTACGTATAATCCTTGTATCGGCCGCCATTATATACCCACACTCCGTCTAGTCAGACATAGTGGTAGTATCTTTTGACGTTTGAATTAACAGTTGTTCCATTTTAATATGGGCTTCTATCAAAGTCATAACAGTTTGTTTAAATAGGGTCAGATCTAAGTGATCTCTTCTTAGATATGTCAGTTGTAACATAACTCACGGTAATCTTATCAGTACAAGAAAAACACTGACAGTCTAAGCAATCAACGGCTGTTCTGAAGATCGTTCCCTGGGCATGATTTATCACCATCTACCATGCGCTAAGCAACTTGTAGTTTCCCTTGCGTAGACTAATGAACGCCACCGTTATAGACTAGTCTTCAGTGTACTGATAGATCGAAGTGGTTAACTAGTTACAAATAATGAAAACTGACTGAAATGGATTTAAATATCCAAGTATTATGTTATTACTGGACTGTGACAAAGTACTAATTCTAGACAAAGTCTAGCATATGTCCATGTAGAAATATAAATATTTCCACCAATGTCTGTAGAAAAATCAATCACCTCAGTGATTCTCCTCGCCGTAAACTTACTAAGTTCCACCTCGTAGCGCAGCACTTTCGTGACTATCACGACTTTGAAAAGAACTTCTGCGTAGATCCGGCAACCATGTGCCTTGGCTCAGCGTCGCAGCAACTTGCTCGGCAAGTGCTTGTGTTGAAATGAGCTATCGATGCTTCGGCCAGCCGGCTTTTATTCAAAACTGCCAGGGTCACGCGTCATCACGCTGAAATCTAGAAATCCTCATATCTCCGGTATCCCTGGTCCGATGTACTTGATACTAATTGCATTCTCTTTCATTTGGCCGTGCCAGTAATCTGATCTAAGTCTCATGTCTCTACTCCATAAAGAACTATTTAATCAATAAATAGCCTCCACCTCTGCTATTACTCGCTACGTCACTTGACATGCTTCTATCGGTAAATTCTTTCCAATTGCTTCGAGAAGCAATGTAGCGCGATATTCAAATATCTCAACTTTCAAAAGCGGCTACAGCCTTTCCCTTGATATCTAGGTGTCTGAATCTTGGAATACCCATTCCTAGAGTTGGGCACATCCACCCCACACCTAGCAAAAAATAAAAATTGAAAAATTTTTATTTTTCCTATCTACACATTAAATCATCTGGTTCTTGAATAATAAATCTTCAAATTCGATGCATTATAAGTTCCCACGATGTTACCAGTTCGTGTATTGGCGACTTCATAGCTTCCATTATTGTTTACTTCCACAATACGATAGGGTCCAGCGTAAAGGCTTGCAAATTTCGAGTACACTCGATTTTGCACGTCAGAGGGTGTAGGTCTTTTCACTAAAACAAGAGTTCCTACGCGCAAGGGTCTGCGAAAACGCTTTCCTCTCACTCTGCGCTCTCTTTTCTCAGCTTGGCTCCTTAACTTGTCTAAAGCTAGAGTTTCCCTCATCTGACGACTTGGTTCAATCTCAGGTGGAATAGAGATGATTCGATCCCATAATCTCGTTGGTTTAATTCCATGATGAAGCAACATGGGAATCTGTCCAGTACTCTCATGAATCGTAGAGTTGATGGATTCGGATGCTAAAGAAAGAACATCCATCCATTTCCAATGCTCATTTGGACAATAGAGGCGGCAAAATTTTGCTATCTCAGCCATCACGCGTTCCGCTGGATTTCTCTCTGGATGTCTAATAGAACAAAACAATTGTCTAATCCCAAGATTATTCATGATGGTTCGAAATTCTAAAGATGTAAATTGAGGTCCACGATCTGATAAAAGGAATTCCGGTTTGCCTGCTTCCGGAATTACGCTGTCTCTAATTCTCTTCGCACAATATTTTGCGTTTGCCTTCTGAATTGGATGTAACATGGTGTATTTGCTGAAAACATCCATAGTCACCAAAATATATCGGTTACCTCTTTTAGACTTCGGGAGAGGACCATATAAATCAGTCGCGAAGATTTCGCAAGGCTTAGAAGGAATAATAGGCCTTGGTAATTCTCTCAGTAATCTAGAATTATGTTTACTCCTTTGGCATAAGTCGCATTCTCGAATAGTGTTTCTGACAGTTTGTCGCATTCGCTCCCACGAAAATCTCTCTTGAATCATGTTGACCGTCTTATCTACTCCAGCATGACCTGCGATTCGATGTGCCATCCAAATAATGGGTTTTTGCAATCGTGGAGGTATCACTACTCTCAGCTTCGTATGGTCGGGATCTGCAAACTTGTAGATTAAACCATCTAACATCATAAAATCTCTTGAAATTCTTTCAGTTTCCACAAAATCATCATCATTTGGATCCATGTTTCCCTGTAGAAAACGAAAAATGTTTCTAAGACGTCGGTCTCTCCTCTGGGATAAATGCAACAACCTTAACCTTCTCAAGGTATCCTCATCCTCCTGCGTTAGGTTAACTTGAAAAACCTTAGATGTAGACTCCACTGCTCTACTCAATAAATCAGCTCCCACGTTCAACTTTCCAGGAGTGTGTTCAATAACTAGGTTGAATTGCTGAATAAAAAGTGACCATCTAGTTATTCTATCACTGGCAAAGTTTGTTCTCAAAATAAACTCCAATGCGTGGTGATCAGTCCTCACAATGACTGAATGTCCAATTAACTTTTTCTTCCACGACTCCAACGCGAATATTACAGCAAGTGCTTCTAACTCTGTGGTGTAATAATTCCTCTCTGACGGACGAAGTTTCCTGCTAATGAACGCCAGGTAATGTCTCTTGTGGTCTTCATCTTCTTGAAGAAGAATAGCTCCAATCCCTACGGTGGATGCATCAGATTCTATGATGAAATTCTTGGTAAAGTCAGGATACTCCAATTTCACACTGTTTACCAATAACCTCTTGGCATCTTGAAATGATTGTTCACAATCTTCATCCCATTTCCATTTGTTTCCTTTCTTTAACAATTCCTGCAATGGCGCAACCGTCTTGGTGAAGTTTGGACAATGCCCTGCAAAGAATTGGCATGTCCCGAGAAAACTGCAGACATTCTTCACTCTAGTAGGTCTAGGGAAATTTGCAATTGCCTGTATCTTCGTCTCATTGGGACGGTATCCTTCTCCATCCAAAATATGACCCAAAAATTTTATTTCCTTTCGAAAGAACTGACATTTTCGAAGGTTTACTTTGAAGTTCGCTTTTCTCAAATCTGCGAATAACATTTGAAGATGTAACAAATGTTCCTCCTTAGTCTCAGGTGCAATTAAGATATCATCAATATAACGAATTGCTATCTCTTTTACTTCAGGACTCAAATTTTGTTCTAGTGCTCTGATCAAAACGGATCCAGATGTTTTGACTCCAAATGGTAAACAGCGGAATACATATGTCTGCTGGTCAACCATAAATCCTGTAAACTTCTTGGAATCTTCACTAAGCCTAATATGATGGTAGGACGAAGTGAGATCAATATTAGAGAACCAGACCTTGCCTTGGAATTTCCTTAACAGTTCCCTAATGATTGGTGGTCTGTCATACTCTGGCAGTAATCTTGAATTCAAATTTCGCGCATATAAACATAGTCTCAGACTTCCATCTTGCTTAGACACTACTGCTAATGGATTGACATAAGATGTAATATACTTTTCAATCACATTGTTGCTTTCCATCTCCTTGATAAGCACTTTTACTCTTTCTCGATGCTTTTCTGCTACTGGATACAATTTAGCATGAAAAGGTGCATCATCATTTACACGAATATGATATTCAGAATCTTTAATTTCACCAGGTTTAATATCAAAAATATCGTGATACTCTTCCAAAATTTTCCCTAGCTCTGGGGACTCCTTCTCAGTGTAGACTTCTCTTCCTTCAGCTTCATGAAAAATCAGAGACCATTGAGCATCTCCCTCGATGTCTTCCTCTTCTTTTCCCTCGAAGTTAATCTCTTCGGTATTCTTGAATCTAATCGTCTCTGTCTTCATGTCTATCACTGCTTGATATTTCTGAATGAAATCTGCTCCCAAAGTTAATCTCTTCGGTATTCTTGAATCTAATCGTCTCTGTCTTCATGTCTATCACTGCTTGATATTTCTGAATGAAATCTGCTCCCAATATCATGTCAAAAGCCATGTCCTTCATTACAACAAATACATGTCGGAAATCATGTCCTCCAATCGTAATACATAAGTATAATTGTGTTTTACACAGAGATATTTTATTGGGTATTATTCCTTGGATCTTAATTCCTGATACTGGAATCTCCTCTAAATTCTCTTTGAGCTTCCACAGAATATAAAGCTGCTCACTCACCAGACAAAGCATAGCCCCAGTATCAATCAAAGTATCGACAGGCATACCGAATACTTCGCATGATATGATTGGCATTCTAATTCTTGTACCCATTTCTTTCCGTTCGTCATTCTGTTGAATTAAGTCATCATCCTCTGCTTGCCATTTAATAATTCTGGAAGTGAAAGTGTTCAAAATTCTATCTTCTACTGTGAATTCGAAGTTTTTTTTTTCATTACAATTCCCCCGGGATTGTTGTGTTCCCGATGGACCTGGTTCATTGGGCCTCTGCTCCAAAAATTGCAAGTTATCTTGGTGTCTTGCTTCCAAATTTTTCCTCGTCTCCTTGTTGAACTCTTCATTGGACTGACGAGTATCCACATTCCCTCTGTTATTGTAGTTGTTTCTACCATAGTATCTTCTTTCCTGGTACCTTCCTTGACTACCTCGTGGTCTTCTCCATCGAGTATTGTATCGATTTCCACCATCCGGTCTCGCATAAGGCTTGTAACTGTATCTGTTACTGTACTGGTTCCATCCTCTTTTATTTGGATCTTCCCTCGGCGTTTTCTCTTCTCGCCCCTCTCGAATCTCTCGAGGTGTCTGAGAATAACTATCAGCCATAACAGCATACACAGCGTTGTTATTCTTTACTCCCTTCTGATGGAAGAATTGAGCGTTCGTATGATCCAGCTTCTGTAATACTTCATCAAATTGTTCCATATTATAGATATCAGCAGCGATCAAAGTCCTCTGGACGTCTGCTGGAAACTGACGTATCAATGCAGTAATCAATTCGTTATCTGGCATCGGCGGATCTAAATGTTGCAGTTTAGAAAACTGCCCAGAAAAGTACGTAGAGTATCGAGTAGGTTGTGACGTCGAGAATCTCTTCGAATATAACTCTGCTCTAACTTGCTGTTGGGTTTCCGGGGACCAAAACTTTTTCAATAGCCCACGAGAAAACTCCTCAAAAGTGGTTAGAGTGGATCTAAAAGCTCTAAACCAAAGAAGTGCAGGACCTTCCAAAAACTTCCCTATCACTCGGATCTGTCTTTCTTTAGGGATCTTGGAATCTTTCAGGTAATCCCCTGCTTCTCTCAAAAATTCCACGGGTGTCACAGAATCTCGCCCTGAAAATTTAGAAGGCTTATCTTCTACATTTTTAAATACAGTTATGGGGTTGGATTGAAATACTGTCCTGACCTCATCCTGTCTTTGACTATCCGGTTCTCTAGCTGCTCCTAGATTTATCTGTATCTGTTCCTTTCCCCTTACATTTGGCATTTTCAACAGATGATCAGACTGTTTCTCATCCTTGATTTGAGTTTTCATAGCCTCAAGTTCCTTCTGGTTTTCTTCTGCCATTTTCTCAATTGCTTCAGTTTCTTTACAATTCTCCTTAACATCAATGGATATCTGGTTCATAACAGTCTCATGACTTTTCGATGACCCTGTCATATCTGATATGTCCTTCTGAGTTGCTTGGATATCTTTGGCAATTACTTGGATATGGGATGACAAAGATTCCCTAATCTCCTTGATTCCTTCTTGTTTCTCCAGCTTGAGTGTGTCTTTAATTTCATTGACAACTGTGGTCTTGATTTCAGTTTGCAACTCATTAATCACACCTTCTCTTATTTCTCCCATGACAAGTTCTTTGAATTGTTCCGTTAAACGTTGAACAACTAGAATTCCCATCTCATTACTCTCCTTCTTCACTCTGACTTCTAGGTCGATCATGTCTTCACCAACTTTCCTAAGACCATGTTCTATCCTATCAGCTAAGCTTTGGGATCGAAGATCGGCATCGCGAAATTTTTCGTCCATTAAACTTGCGTTAGTAGCTAATGAAGTTTCGAGCTCATGTGTTTTTTCGCATAATTTATTCATTTTACTCTCAAGTGACATTTTCAAAATTTCGGAATTCTCTTTAAATTTACTTTCCATTGAATTAAATTTACTATTTAAATTTTCTTTCAAGTTACCTTTTAACCTGCTTTCTAATGAATCAGAATTTTCTTTAAGTTTGTTTTCTAAAGAGTCAGAATTTTCTTTAAGTTTATTTTCTAAAGAATCAGAATTTTCTTTAAGTTTATCATTCAAATTTTCTTTAAGTTTATTTTCTAAAGAATCAGAATTTTCTTTAAGTTTATCGTTTAAACTTTCTTTAAGTTTATTTTCTAAAGAATCAGAATTTTCTTTAAGTTTCCTTTCCAAAGCCTCAGTATTTTCTTTCATAATGGCTGCTACACGCAGTCCAGCTTCCTTTGAACTCTCCTCCAAACTCCTCATCATTCTCATCATTTCTTCCATAATTATAATTATTATCCAAAACTTAGGGGTATACAATATTGGCAAACACAAGCTTATAACTAGAACAAGAAATATGAATAGCTAATTGGAACACTCTAATAAAATGAGATTTGTCCTAATGTCGACGTGATGGAAAAACAAAAGTCTCTACTTTTACGAATTGCATTTACCACAATATCACAAGAAAAATATGCAAGTTCCCAAATATCCTCCACCTGGATTCTAATAATGTGTATGTCCAGTCATCGAACGTTTACTACTGAATTTACTTGACGCCCTAATGGTTAAGCCATTATCAAAAATAATCAAACCCATTCTAATTATTAACCAGTTAAATTTTTAATTTTCCCCACTAATTGGGTTTCCTACTAATTTATTCATCCAAACCAGACATCTCTCAACTCCCAAAATATTTCTATAAAAATTATCACAATTTCAAATCGGCATGCGATTGACCATGTCTAAATCGAGACCCACGTTCGAAGCCATTTCTCTCTCTATCTTATTTTATGTGCCCGTTTAGACCGGAGTCCGCACGACCACATATGCATTTTACCAATAATCAGTCAGCACGAGAGTCAAAATATCCCGGAGCGCCAGATGGGTTAAAGCTAATCGCAAAAACGACATCAAATAAAAAAATGCTTTACTGATTTTTGGCTCAATGTAACAATAAGGATAGAAGGAGATTCAATTGGGTATAACACATCTGGTAAAATTATCTCAGTTTATTTTGAAGTTAAAATTGACTGCAAAGATGCTCAAAGCAGCATCATCCACGTGTGGCGATCCACACTCTTATTTACACAATATACAGAAATTTTCCAAACACATTTGACAATCATTTTTTGGAAAACACAAGTCTGATTAATAGTCCTGTAGACTGTGTTCCAAAATTATTTATAATTAATTCCAGTTCAAAGTTAATTGTCTCTACTGGAAATATCGTAGATCACTGTTTGGATATTTACATGATATTAACACTCGTAGAATAAATGTTCATAGAATTCTAAACTTTCACTTATTTTTCCAGTTTCAAAAATATATTGTCGAAAAATATTATTATCATTGAATCAACACACATTATTTACACATATTAATAACATCTGAAAAGTATTTGACCTTGAGCATAGCATCGAAGAACTGTGCGGAGCACAACAACAATTAATTGTTCTTCTGACATTAAACATTCGAGAAGTGACTCGATTATGAACTTCAAGTTCCTAACAAAATACATGATTTCTGAATCATCAACTTGATCAATAAATTGTTGAACCATTCAACTATTCAATTTTCCACTTGGAATCATCATTATGAAAAAAATATTTATATTTATGGCCATTATTAGTATTTTTCACAACTTGCAATTCTTCGACAGAATGCGGAAATAAGAATCGTAGCTTCATAATAAATTCATTTAGTTCATGGCACTAGGATTGAAAATATCCTTCAAATTATTCGTGGTTAAAGAATTATTTTTAATTGGCAGTGGCCCATTCTATTATTTGTGTAAGAACACAATATTACAACAACAACGGCAAAGGTCTTCCTCTGAAGAAGAATAAACTACTATCACGACGAATCCGGGTTCTAGCAAAATCAAAGTCTAAATGGAATTCGTAAACAAGGTTGAAATAAGAACTGATGGTTTCAAGAAATAACCTTCGGGTCATTCATACGACGAAGTGTGTAGTTCCTATACTCCTTCTATAAACCTGAGCCATCGAACCTGCTATTTGATTGATGCTCGAAAAAACCTCTTCATTCCTGCGACTTAAACATGCGCACCTGGGAATGGCATTTCAACTACTCCACACATATAAATTTTCTTCCCAAAATTTATACAATAAATCAAGCCTCTGCTTGTTATCAACACTGGAAGATTAATAAACTTACAAGTTTATTTTATTTTACCATTCAGTTCAACCCGTGAATTTACCATACATATGAAAATCTTTATTTCAATTTCGAGTGTATTTACGTCATGATTTTATATAAATACAAAAATATCCTATTTGATACAAATATCAATTGCTTCCCGTTTCGTGCCTCTCCGTGTTATCTGAAAAATATACTTTGCTCATTGCAAATATCAACTGTTCAACCAGAACTGAAATGTTGGTTGAATGCGGGCTTGCGCTAACCGCTCTCCTTCGGAAAATCTCCTGTTCCAGACTAGAAATGATTAAACTACTTCATAGGCTCTCTCTCAATACATATGAAAAATGAAAATCCACAGCCTGCTTCCAGTCTCCGACCGGGTCAGGAATGGAATGAATGAAGCCCCCATCTAGCGGCGAGGATATGAACTGTGCCGGCTGCCGAGGCCTGACGCACTCTTCTGGGGCAATGATTACATGAATGACAGATGAAATGAAATGATAGTGGAGAGTGTTACTGGAATGAAATTTTGACAGGGAAAACCGGAGTACCCGGAGAAAAACCTGTCTGCCTCCGTTTTGTCCAGCACAGATCTCACATGGAGTGACCGGGATTTGAACCACGGACCCAGCGGTGAGAGGCCGGCGTGCTGCCGCCTAAGCCACGGAGGCTTCCTCAATACATATGATTATTATAAAATATAATATCCAAGAATTATTTAGAAAAATTATGAAAATTATTATTATTATTATTAGTGGATTATTATTATTATTATTTATATTATTTTAAATGTGTTTAATTATCATCTCATTATGTGAGAATCCACATGTACGAACCTTCGAATATGGAAAAAGTATCCATTCCTCAACAAAAATAATTTAACTCAACCTTTACATCGACGGTTTTCCGTGGTTTCCCTAAAATATGAAAAATTCAAATAAATCTTCGTTATGCTCGGTCATCGATCCTAAACTGTTCTGAGTGTTGAAAATGCTCAGAATAACTCTAATAAGTCTTGCGTAAATCATTGCAAGATTTAAATACGACGAAAAATAAATGTGTTGGTCATCTGCAGAAAAAAAAAATAGTTTGTTCCAATTAGCTAGGCATAATATAATTCAAATGTGGCTTACATTTCTTGATGGTCTTGAAGCGTAGTAAACCTGGTCTGTACCAGATTTATCCATAGACATGCCCTATTGGACAAGTACGTATAATCCTTGTATCGGCCGCCATTATTTACCCACACTCCGTCTAGTCAGACATAGTGGTAGTATCTTTTGACGTTTGAATTAACTGTTGTTCCATTTTAATATGGGCTTCTATCAAAGCCATAACAGTTTGTTTAAATAGGGTCAGATCTAAGTGATCTCTTCTTAGATATGTCAGTTGTAACATAATTCACGGTAATCTTATCAGTACAAGAAAAACACTGACAGTCTAAGCAATCAACGGCTGTTCTGAAGATCGTTCCCTGGGCATGATTTATCACCATCTACCATGCGCTAAGCAACTTGTAGTTTCCCTTGCGTAGACTAATGAACGCCACCGTTATAGACTAGTCTTCAGTGTACTGATAGATCGAAGTGGTTAACTAGTTACAAATAATGAAAACTGACTGAAATGGATTTAAATATCCAAGTATTATGTTATTACTGGACTGTGATAAAGTACTAATTCTAGACAAAGTCTAGCATATGTCCATGTAGAAATATAAATATTTCCACCAATGTCTGTAGAAAAATCAATCACCTCAGTGATTCTCCTCGCCGTAAACTTACTAAGTTCCACCTCGTAGCGCAGCACTTTCGTGACTATCACGACTTTGAAAAGAACTTCTGCGTAGATCCGGCAACCATGTGCCTTGGCTCAGCGTCGCAGCAACTTGCTCGGCAAGTGCTTGTGTTGAAATGAGCTATCGATGCTTCGGCCAGCCGGCTTTTATTCAAAACTGCCAGGGTCACGCGTCATCACGCTGAAATCTAGAAATCCTCATATCTCCGGTATCCCTGGTCCGATTTACTTGATACTAATTGCATTCTCTTTCATTTGTATGTGCCAGTAATCTGATCCAAGTCTCAAGTCTCTGCTCCATAGTTAACTATTTAATCAATAAATAGCCTCCACCTCTGCTATTACTCGCTACGTCACTTGACATGCTTCTATCGGTAAATTCTTTCCAATTGCTTCGAGAAGCAATGTAGTGCGATATTCAAATATCTCAACTTTCAAAAGCGGCTACAGCCTTTCCCTTGATATCTAGGTGTCTGAATCTTGGAATACCCATTCCTAGAGTTGGGCACAGTATTATCAACTAGTTATTCTTCAAATTCGATGCGTATAGAATGTCAACGGAAGGCAAATCAATTTAGTTCCAAATGGAACAGTAACAGTATCTGGCGGAAAAGTTTCGCATAAGAAATCCATTTACTGAACAGGGAGCTGGATTATTATTTCCGTGGAACTAATGTCTAACGCCTGCTTCCTCCATGACTTTATGGTGGGTTTATGTCAACAACTGCATTCACTAAAATCGTCGGCGAAATCTTACGAATGTGTAGAAATTGGAGTTGCGGATATCAAGGCACAGTGCTATTTCTTTTGCAATATTGCCCAGTTTGTTTATGCATTGTAACTACAATGTTTGATCCAATATAGGCTACATTGTCAACTTTCAAATCATGTAATTCATGTCCGACATGCTGGATCTCCAATGAATGTCAGACGCTATCCTTACCTAATTGGTCAATGAATGAAAATATTGAGCTCTGATTGATTGGAGAAACTGTGTTATAATGAAAAGTAGTACCTCACTGACACCCATTATGATACATTTTTCTGACATATAATATTTAGTCTACATATCGACATCATCGAACATAAAGATTTTATATATATTTGTGCATAAGTGTAATTCATAAACATCGTATATTGTCTAAGGTTAAGTAAGCAGGATCTGATGATGATCGCTTAGCGATCGAAACATGTCATCGAATTATGTACTCCCTCCTCCATTTTGTACATAAAAGCGTGTTATATTGTGATAAATATCTCATGTAACATTTCTTTCAGGTTAGGGTGTATAAATACATGTTTTCCCACCTAATGTAATTAGCCACAATGTATTTGTGTTGACCGACTGAAAAGCTTCCTAAAATATAAATAAAAAGCCAATATTTTTAGCCTACTTTTGATTTTTACAAAAATGAAAGTAGATTTATGAGATCTACGCGGGCCAAAAGTTTTCAGTCTGTCTGTGGGTGTGTCAGTATGTGTGATAGTGAATATCTGTCTCCCTCTATCAATTCAAACATGATGAAATCAAATTAAACCAAATTTCTTACAGAGGTAGCACTAGCAAAGGAGACCTCAGAGTCATGTTTTATATCGCCACCATATTGACGGATAAGGAATGGCGGCCACCTAAATGTTCAAAGCTCAAATCAAATTATGACTAACCTAGTCATTTGACCTCTATCAAATTTTTCAACAATATACCTTAATGAGGGAAGCGTCTTTTTTCCAAACTACAAGGTCATCAACCAAATAGTTTCAAGATGGTCGATGTATGAATCATGCAAGTATTATAGCCTAGCAGTTTTTATTGTTTTTTTTGCGTATGGCTTTTAGTGCCGGGAGTGTCCGAGGACATGTTCGGCTCGCCAGTTTTGTAGCTGCTTCGAGACGGACACCCAATGGGTGAGCTACAAGTACCGTTGGGGGGGGGGAGGGTGAAGTTGGAATGTAAGGGCTAGGAATTGGAAGGTAGCGGCTGTGGCCTATACTTGGGGACCAACCCCGGCATTTGCCTGGAATGAAGATGGGAAACCACAGAAGACCATCTTCAAGGTTGCCGGCGGGGGGATTCGAACCTCCGCGCCTCCCGGATGTGAGCGACTGCCAGCAGTCATGCCGTAATGACCTCGGCTAACTCACCCGGTAGCCTAGCAGTAACTTACGATTTAACAATGCCTGGCCTCACCAAATCCCATCTACTGCTGATGTCACAGAGAGTGGAAGCCTCTACCTTCGACTATTCCCAGGGCCTCCATAGTAAAAATTAAACTGTCCTCAAGGAGGTGTATTTTTTTCGTGTGGCCTCCTGAGAGGCCGAGTGCAGGTCTTTCTAGTCGACGCCCGTGCGCGACCTGCGCGTCGGGATGTTAGATGGAATGGATGAAGATGAATGAAACTGGGCCAGAATATGGAAGGAAGCGGCCGTGGCCTGTCAGAAGGTACCGTCCCAGCATTTGCCTGGTGTTGAAAATGGGAAACCACGGAAAACCATTTCAAGGACGGCCGACGGTGGGGCTCGAACCCACGCGTCCACCGAGTCAGCTGAGAGCTTGGCCCCATGGCCTAACGCTGCGCTTTAGCCAGCGTAGCCAATACTGTCGGTCTTAAGGAGGTGACCGGTAAGATATTAGCATCTTATAATAGAACTAGCAATAGTGCCCGGCCTCGCCCGGTGGATTTATTTGTCTTATGCATGCTAACGAATACTACTACTTAAACTTAAAAAAAAGTTTTTTTTATATAACTTTTGTGGTGGTGGCAGTGCAGGTGATAAGTAGTACAGTATAATGGACGAAATATTCAGGTCACTTTCTTCTTATGATATTGATAATAATGAATAGGGAAACGGCTATTTACTAACTACAGCACTGACACTTGTACTTCACAAACCAATTTTAAAAAATGATTAGAATGAGGAGTATGCGAAATAAAATACACTGCCTAGGTCCTATATCTCATTGGCTGTTAGAAATGTAGAGACCAATAGTGTCGTCTTTTGTCACATAGCGTGGTAGGGAAATAATCAGAACACTTTGGAAAACTTCGGCTGTCCCGAGCCACTGAGGTAGCAATAGTATCATTTATCGCCTCATAGCGCTCTACGATAATGTTCGGAATAAATGAAAGTAAATTTGAAAGCACCAACGCTTATTGCAGCTGACAACCTCAATGTACTGCACCAACAACATTGCACTTACACACAGGCATAATATTTTCATGATGATAACTGTTTTAAGGGGCCTAAGAAATCTTTTTGCAGTCATTACTCCCCGTGACTGCAATTTATAAACAGCGCAAGATGGAACTATGTTCGCAATTCTGCACCAGCACACTGGTAGGGGTGACATGATGCAGCGCACAATGCCAGCCAACAATAGGCTTATTAAAATACAGTTACACTACTACGGACATGAATGGTTCTAGGGCCTTAATACGTGGTTTTCAAGTTCATTTTGTCTGTTATTCTAAATGCAGGGAATGGAGAGTGTTGTCCAAATTATCAAGTGGAGAGTGTTACCAACAGGATTTCAAAGTGTATGTAAAATTTGGTACAATTAGGAGAAACGGTGCAGATTTGTGATAAAGGGCCTTACTCCAGGGAATGGAGTGGTCTGTCCGAAATTTAAAGTGAACAGTGTCACCCGCAGGGTTCCAAAGGGTAAGTAGGCTATACAGATTGTGGCTCAGATCGCTGAAACGGTGTAGATTTGTGCGAAAGGACCTAAATGCAGGGAATGGAGTGGTCTGTCCTAAATTTCAAGCAGACAGTGTTACTCGTCGTGTTCCAAAGGGTAAGTATGTAAAATTTGGTTCAGATCGGCTAACATTCTTGGCTGACACCTCGGAGGCCTGTGTTCGATTCCCTACTCTGCCAAGAAATTTAATTCTGGACTGAGGGCAGGAACAGGGTGCACACAGCTCCATGATGCAAAACCGAGAAGGGGTAGGTTCGATTACCACCTCAGCCATTCTGAAAGTCGTTTTTCGTGGTTTCCCACTTCTACTCCAGGCAAATGCCGGGATGGTCCCTAACTGAAGGCCACGGCTGCTCCCTTCTCAGTCCTCACCAGAATACAAATGCACACACTACTACAGACACCACAATTACACAGTTAATCATAGAAGATCTAAACACGCACCGAAGTACACTTGCTTGAAATGGCCGAGATGGTTCAACTAGATGCGTGTGACGACAACAACAACATGTATAGTATAGTCCCTATGTGTGGGTTTGCCAGCACAAGGCTAGATAACTGTTTATTCATTCCATTGCTATGTCACCTGCCCATTGTGTCCATCACAGTTCACGGAAGAGTGTTGTAACACGCAACGTCATGGCATATTCCTCTGACACATCATGGTTTCTTAGTAGAATAGTAAGTATTTCGCAGGGATTTCAATATATGTGTCTTTAACCATTTATGGGATAGTGGTCTCCTTATTAACCACCTGTCATAAGGACAGTTTATGACTTCAAAGATGCTGATATTTGAATCTTTCAGCCAAATTTTTGAGTATTTTCATGCCGAAGTGCTAGTATTTTATTTTTTCATTTTTATTTAGTCAATTTACCCTCTAGGTTGGTGAATCCCACGGACTCAGCGAGGGAAACTCACCACTATCGCCTCTATGGGCAGTGTCCTGGAGCTTGGAACATCTGGTCGGAATGGATACAACTGGGGAGGTGTGATCAGCACTTCGCCCAGGCGGCCTCACCTGCAAAGCGAACAGGGGCGTCATGAGGGATGGGAACGGATGGAAGATTGGGATGGATAGGCTAGGAAGAGGGAAGGAGGCAGCCGGGGCCTTACAGTAGGTACTGCCCCCGTAATTGAATTATGTAAAGACCACGGTGGCTATATTTGAAATTATGATTAGAGTTATGGCTGTCATAGTTATGACGTGGGTAGTCATGACGTAAGCACGGATGACGTAAATGTTATGCCAGCAAGCTACTTGAGCTGAGATTCTCAGTGACGTCAGCATTTTAGTCCAGAATGTTCCAAGATGTACGACGCAGTCGCAGGAAACGAGGAATTCTGCTGAGGAAGAAACTATGCTATTGGAGGAGAGGCATGAACCAATGAACGATGGTTTAAAGGAAGACGGAGATTGCTGAAACTATGGTATTTTTATGACTTTTTGAATGCAGAATTGTGGAAATACATTTGCAGTAAAAGCATTGATTTGGAATTTTGGTGAAATTTATTTTCAGTTTTTGAATTTTGAAAATCCGTCATGTATTAACGAAGTTGGAAGTTCTAGCGATGACGCAGTATCACGCTTTGGAAGGGATGGTAACGCCCCTCGAGAAGGTAATAAAAGGGCTTGCGCAGAAGAAAGGAGTCTCTTCTCTTGTCTTTCGTTCGCTGATCAGTCTGAGATCTAATGCTCAGATCATCGAAGTATTTGTGAAAGTCAGTTTATTATACATTCAATATAGTGAAACATCAAAGTGAACAGCAAGTGAAAAGAATCGTTTTTATAACGCGTGGCGAGGCCACTATAGTAACGAGATACAGGTCAAACTAGGTGAAGTTGAAACAGACCTTAGAAAGCTTCTATAAGTTGAGCTTCAAACAGTTAGCGGTCTACGATAACATAATTGTATTGTGCAGTACTACATGCAATTATAGAGAAAAGCTGAACAATTTCGACCGAGTACTTCAAAAGATATTAGCTGTTTTATAGGACTGGCAAAAGTGATTATCTCACCACTAGAGAAACACTTTTGTATAAGCCAGAATCAAAGCAAGGCTAACGCTGTGAGTGGAGTAGAAAGACTTCAGATTGCTTGCTTACAGAACGATACAGTATAATGGAGCATTTGAATACGGCAGTTTGTTCTTCTGACACTAACACTGAAGAGCAGATGGAAGGCTAAGAAGGCTTATTGCAATTGGGACATACTTCAATGGAGTAAGATAGCGACATGGAACTTCGCTAATTGCTATTCCACACAAGCGAACATGCGGTGAATACCATCTACACCCATGTTTCGTAAGTAATGGCTGAATACCATCGAACAGCCATAGAAACAAATTCATACTCTGAATATGAATAATTTCTTCGGAAATTTCTACAAAACGTCATGATGATTGTCTACTGGAACTTCAGGGAATTTTTCAAGAGAGGTCAGGGTAGTCCCGACTCACAATGAAGATTATTGCCGGAAGGATGTCTATTCGTATTCGAGGAGCAGAGCGATTCACGGAGAAGGAAGCAGTTCGATTCTCCGATGGTGCTATTTCCTATTTCGAGGATGGAGCTCAGCTTTAACGTGGTGAAATGGATCCATCAGCAGTCTTCTTTGGGGAATTTTCCTCTGGAACGTCAATCGGCAGATAAGGTAGTCGTGAACGTTTATTGTATTTGAGTAACCTAGTAATGTTTGAGCAACCATTTTTCCCATATTTTTATCCTCATGTATTTTGCCTTATTTTCTTGTTGAGATTCTTATTCTCAGTACACCTTGATGAATTTTGCATTTTTCGACGATTTATTAAGACATTGTTATGTCATGGGCATAGTTAACGATTTTGAATCAGTTGAGACTGATATTTAGATTTTTCAGTAATTAATTTTTTTTGTAGTCACGATTTGACTGTAAGTTAATGATTTTTATGGCAGATTTAAATTCAGACAGCGTGTCATTTTATTAAAGTAATTCAACCCCAGTTTAATTACTTTGAACAATTTTCTGTCATCATCAAGAAGGAAGAACATTTAAATGATTTTAGAGCGTTAAAATCTTACGTTATCGACGATCTTGGAAATACTAGTCGTTATTTGTATTGATTGCAACACAGACATTTATCGTCAGTTATGAATGAACATTGCATCATAGACAATTTTGTGAAAGAGTAATGTTAATAATGAATTATTGAATGCATTAAAGTCAAGTACTTTTGTTAGGAGTTTTTCTAATTAGAGAATTATATAACGATGTTTGCATTCCCCAGTCTAATTGGATTCTATTCGACTACTTTGCAGTTTAGTCGCACTTTATTTGAAGATAGTATTTTCATACTACAATTTTCTTTTAAGATGTTAATCTTAAATTTTTGATAGACCAGATAGGCGTATATAAGCGTATTCACTATTAAATTTGTTTGTGATTGGCAAGTTTTGACTTCATTTCAGTTCATGAATGAAATCTACGAAGGTTAAATAGAAAAACAGTTTTGAAACTATTATGATTATAAAATTTTTAAGTGGAACTATGAATGTATAATCGCTAGTGCAGCGCGTGTTGAAAGTCGCTGAAATATAATGCCCGTGAATATGAAGGAAGTTCCCACAGGAATAAATGTTAAAGAATTATTTGTGGAAGTTTTGTAAGTGATGTGAAAGTTGTAAATGCCATATAGATTAATATATGATGATTTTGGGCATATTTTTAATGCAGATTGTGCATTAACTTGTTAGCGAAGGATTTTCCGCTGGAGTAAGATTATTATAGTTCGTTGAAAATTAATCAAGTGATCTACTGTTATAATTAACACGAGTTTTGAAAGAATTTGAGACAAGATGTTGAATGAAGGTTGCCGTCACAAATCATTATTAAGAACTTTATTAAAACAGATTGTGACATTAATATGTATAACTAACCTTCATTGGTCGATTATATCAAACAGGATTAGAAAATTATCAACCGAATGAACATGTGGCTAATGTATTTATTAAATTACTAATTTAAACAATTTAAATGTTAATATTGTAAATAATTGCTGTAAATATTTTTGAAAATAATATGAAACGAGAGTGATGTTAAAGGCGTGCTTAGAATATTTTTATTGTCTTTGACAAATATTATAAACAATTTCCAATTGTTATAAATAATTTATCTGATTTTGTTATAAACATTTAAGAGCTAACTAAACATTTGGATTGAAGTTAACAAGTTTAAGAAATTTATGTAATGATCCATTAGGATGTGATCAAAGTATTTCAAAGATTTGCGTAAATATAATGTGAGTTGTCTTGTAAGACATTTAAAAGCTTGAGAGTGCAGGCTGGATTCTTACGTAACATAGCGTGTGAGAAGGGAGTGCATTAGACCAGTATGCAGCAGGCTGGAAGGTAGCCCGCAGCTGTGTCAACATATGGTTTTCAGAGAGTGAGGTCGTACACTCCGGCCTTGCGACTATAAATATCATTCTCTTGTTTATTAAAAGGAAACACATGCTCTATATATATATATGTCACACCCTGACGTCCTTTTCCAATCCAATAGTGTTATGAATATTACGGTATTTGGAGCTCTTGGGAGCTAAAATGTTTTATATCATGTTGTATAATAATTTTGCAAGTCCTACTGGAGGACGTAGTCAGATTGACTTGGGCTACTGATAGCCACGTATATTTTGTTGTGTTAGGAAAATCATACACTTTATTAGAAATAAAGCTTTTGTACAGTTCAAAGTTCTCGTCTTCGTTTCTGGTTCATTTTTAAATGTCATGGCGGAGATTATTGTGTGAACAGACTTTTAGTGATCCTGTTGTCAACTCAAACCCCGAGATAATTAAGAGGTAAGCAACGGTAAGTATGCACCCCCGTCTATTTTGGTGTGTTCCACAATGATTTCCTGGGAATTTCTGTGCTCTTATCTCGATAGCATCTGTCAGTGCCATTTTCATTGATGTAACTGTGCCGGTGCGATTGATAATTGGCAATCCGATTGAGGGGGCGGATATCTGACAGCCTACTATCCAGGTAAACGGGGACAGAAAGATTGGCGACCCTAGAGCGTGGGGCTCGAGTCAACAGTAAGATTGACCCTAATATGTGGGACGAATTCGACAAAACTGGATTACCAGGTTGAACACTAGAAAGATTGACAAACCTAGAACGTGAGGTTCGATTAGACTCAAATAAAGAGGTTGATTCTTTGTTAGATGTCTAGGCCAATTGTAGTATTTAAGAGTGTGATTATATAGGAATTAAATGTTGTTTTGTATTAGGAAAATTACACTCAGAAAAGATCAGATCTTATACAACTTGAGAAAAGTTAAATGGGCAGGAAACTTAGAAAAATCGCCTATAATCTGGAATCTTATTTTATTTGACCGGCTTATGACATTTTAGTCATATTAAAGATAAAATTAATTATTTGGATTGTAAATGTAAATTATTTGTGTTAGGATATTTTAAAATGAGCCAGAGAAATTTGAACATGTGCTTGAGTTTGTTTCAACATGAGGTATCTTCGAATATTAATTATAAGGTAGTTATAAGTTAGATTTAAGACAGAAAATTGATCAAATTATATATGGTGAAAAGTGTTGCTCAAATGTTGTTATTTTGCTCTTTTTGATGTATGTCCCTACAGCAATCCATTTTGAATAATAATATTGTAATGGCAGATGAAAGTTTGAAGAAAATGTTAGAGGAGATGTCTGCTAACATGAAGCAGATGATGGAGGAGAATGCTAGTAATTTAAATGCAAGAATGGAGGAGAATAATAGTCGAATGGAGGAGAATATGAAGGTTCTTCATACTAGTGCTGCTAATTTGGAGGATAATATGTCGCGTTTACAGATCAATACCCTAGGAATTGAAAATACTGTAAGTGACATCCGCACAGATGTATCTAATGTCCATAAAAATGTTGATGATGTTAAAAATGATGTGTCTAAGGTACAGAGGGACCTTACAATGTTAAATTTAGATGTAGCTAATGTCCGAGGGGATATTTCTTGTGCTAGAGCCGAAGTTGTTGTTGTCAAAAACGATGTAGCGACTGTCCAAGACAAGGTCGAGGAAGTCCAGAAAGAAATTCAAAAAGCTAGAACAGATGTATCTAATGTTCAGGTAGACATTAACAACATTCATGCGGATATAACTGAGGTGCAAAGTGATGTAACTAAGATTCAGGTAGAGGTCAACACAGTTTTCGTAGACATCACTAAAGTCCAAACTGATATCAATAAAGTCAGGGAAGAAATCGAAAACTCAAAAACTCTTTGTACGCGTAATATAACTGCATTAACGACTAGGTTAGTCGACGAATCGGTTAGAACAACAACGTCTTTAGCAGAGTTGAAGTACGACGTAGAGGTTATGAGAACACAGGTATTAGACCACAATAGAGTATTAAAAGAGGATATCGAAGTAGACATAGCCGAGATGTTAACAGCAAACGTAGCGGTATGGAAAGACGAGTGGAATAAGTCAAGTGGGGAACATGTAACCCAAATTCAGGAAAGGATTGAAAGAAAACTTGCCAGTACGCAGATAGAAATTAATAATGAGGTAGTACAGGTTAGAAAAGATTTAAGCGTCAGGATAAATTCGCTATCCGAAAAACAAGTTGACGATAGAACACAACTAGATCAGGATATGCAAACTTTAAAGTCTACATTAGAGAATCAAATTCATAAAGTTGTCTCTGATGTAAATGAAACGACGAGTAAACTGAAAAACTTGAAGTTAGGAGAGGCTAGTTTAATGGAAAACTACAAGGAAGAGATAGTCAAGAAAGTCTTAACAGAAATCACCGACAAGGATACAGAAGGCTTAGCTTGCAAATTGAACAGGAAGCATACTAGAAGATGTCACCTAGATCTAGAAGAAAGAGACGTGACTCCTGAAGAACGTGTATCCAGATTCAGAGAGGAGGATGACGAGAGGAATATGGAATCTGAGTGGAATTATCGAGATAGTGGGAAAAACTATCCGGATTCATATCCAAGGAACGTGACGGTTATTAGGAATTTCGAGGACAAACCACAAAAATTCAGTAACACTGATAGTTTGACACCAATAGAGTATGTAAGGAATCTCAAAGATTATTTCATCGAAGCTCACATTCCCAGAGAGAGAGAGATGAAGATTGTAGAGAGATATCTGATTGGAGGACCCCTTGAATGGTTTAGAGCTTTTAGATATACATTCAGCAACTTTGACGAGTTTGCAGAGGCATTAATCAAACGATTTTGGTCCATAGAAGCGCAGAATTCGTTAAGAGCGGAGGTATATTCAAGAAAATACTCAGGTACTCTTCCAACGAGGTACGCTGATTTCTTTACGAGTCAGTTGTCCCGCTTGAGATTTTTGCAACCACCATTGTCCACGGAGCAACTAATAGATGCGATTTCTCGTATGCTGCCAGTTGAGGTGAGGAGACTTATAATTTCGTCCAACATCAGAGATTTATCCAGCATGGATGAATTACTAAGAAGGTTAGACTACACAAGTCCAATGCCTAACGTAGTCCAGAAAGGTCAAAGGCAAGAGTATAAGGAAATCAATACGGTATACATGGACCAAGTCCAACAAACTGACAAGCCAGAGGAGGAGAAAACTGACAATGTAGGTCCTCACAGGAATAATCAGTTTAGAAATTACAGATCACAAGGTTACCGACCATATCAACAGAGGAGAGGTTGGAACTACAACCGAGGAAACTATAATGGAAGAGGCAGATATTATAACAATAATGGGTATAATCGTAACTATAATAGGAATAACCAAAACCAAAATAGAAACCAGAATACTCAAAGTCAGGTTATGACACCTGAGCAATATCAGCAAAGAGAAAAGGAAAGCCAGCAATACTTAAAAGAATTAAGGGAGAAAGAAGCTGAAAATCAAAGGAAAAGGCAGGATGTTGTCATCGATCCTGGACCTTCTACAAGCCAGCAGAACTTAGAGAATAGAAACACTGGTCAGAAGAGGAATTAGAGAGGAAAGAATACATTAACCACATACAACCCAGAATAGAAGAGATAATGATTAAGGAACATAGAGGAAATATCATACTAGAGTAAGCCAGTAATAATTCAATTTCGTGTTCAAGAGAGTTGAGATACTTGTAACATTGAGTTTAAAAACAATTTGCAACTGTTTTTAAAACGTGGTGGGAGGAGAATGCCCCCGTAATTGAATTATGTAAAGACCACGGTGGCTATATTTGAAATTATGATTAGAGTTATGGCTGTCATAGTTATGACGTGGGTAGTCATGACGTAAGCACGGATGACGTAAATGTTATGCCAGCAAGCTACTTGAGCTGAGATTCTCAGTGACGTCAGCATTTTAGTCCAGAATGTTCCAAGATGTACGACGCAGTCGCAGGAAACGAGGAACTCTGCTGAGGAAGAAACTATGCTATTGGAGGAGAGGCATGAACCAATGAACGATGGTTTAAAGGAAGACGGAGATTGCTGAAACTATGGTATTTTTATGACTTTTTGAATGCAGAATTGTGGAAATACATTTGCAGTAAAAGCATTGATTTGGAATTTTGGTGAAATTTATTTTCAGTTTTTGAATTTTGAAAATCCGTCATGTATTAACGAAGTTGGAAGTTCTAGCGATGACGCAGTATCACGCTTTGGAAGGGATGGTAACGCCCCTCGAGAAGGTAATAAAAGGGCTTGCGCAGAAGAAAGGAGTCTCTTCTCTTGTCTTTCGTTCGCTGATCAGTCTGAGATCTAATGCTCAGATCATCGAAGTATTTGTGAAAGTCAGTTTATTATACATTCAATATAGTGAAACATCAAAGTGAACAGCAAGTGAAAAGAATCGTTTTTATAACGCGTGGCGAGGCCACTATAGTAACGAGATACAGGTCAAACTAGGTGAAGTTGAAACAGACCTTAGAAAGCTTCTATAAGTTGAGCTTCAAACAGTTAGCGGTCTACGATAACATAATTGTATTGTGCAGTACTACATGCAATTATAGAGAAAAGCTGAACAATTTCGACCGAGTACTTCAAAAGATATTAGCTGTTTTATAGGACTGGCAAAAGTGATTATCTCACCACTAGAGAAACACTTTTGTATAAGCCAGAATCAAAGCAAGGCTAACGCTGTGAGTGGAGTAGAAAGACTTCAGATTGCTTGCTTACAGAACGATACAGTATAATGGAGCATTTGAATACGGCAGTTTGTTCTTCTGACACTAACACTGAAGAGCAGATGGAAGGCTAAGAAGGCTTATTGCAATTGGGACATACTTCAATGGAGTAAGATAGCGACATGGAACTTCGCTAATTGCTATTCCACACAAGCGAACATGCGGTGAATACCATCTACACCCATGTTTCGTAAGTAATGGCTGAATACCATCGAACAGCCATAGAAACAAATTCATACTCTGAATATGAATAATTTCTTCGGAAATTTCTACAAAACGTCATGATGATTGTCTACTGGAACTTCAGGGAATTTTTCAAGAGAGGTCAGGGTAGTCCCGACTCACAATGAAGATTATTGCCGGAAGGATGTCTATTCGTATTCGAGGAGCAGAGCGATTCACGGAGAAGGAAGCAGTTCGATTCTCCGATGGTGCTATTTCCTATTTCGAGGATGGAGCTCAGCTTTAACGTGGTGAAATGGATCCATCAGCAGTCTTCTTTGGGGAATTTTCCTCTGGAACGTCAATCGGCAGATAAGGTAGTCGTGAACGTTTATTGTATTTGAGTAACCTAGTAATGTTTGAGCAACCATTTTTCCCATATTTTTATCCTCATGTATTTTGCCTTATTTTCTTGTTGAGATTCTTATTCTCAGTACACCTTGATGAATTTTGCATTTTTCGACGATTTATTAAGACATTGTTATGTCATGGGCATAGTTAACGATTTTGAATCAGTTGAGACTGATATTTAGATTTTTCAGTAATTAATTTTTTTTGTAGTCACGATTTGACTGTAAGTTAATGATTTTTATGGCAGATTTAAATTCAGACAGCGTGTCATTTTATTAAAGTAATTCAACCCCAGTTTAATTACTTTGAACAATTTTCTGTCATCATCAAGAAGGAAGAACATTTAAATGATTTTAGAGCGTTAAAATCTTACGTTATCGACGATCTTGGAAATACTAGTCGTTATTTGTATTGATTGCAACACAGACATTTATCGTCAGTTATGAATGAACATTGCATCATAGACAATTTTGTGAAAGAGTAATGTTAATAATGAATTATTGAATGCATTAAAGTCAAGTACTTTTGTTAGGAGTTTTTCTAATTAGAGAATTATATAACGATGTTTGCATTCCCCAGTCTAATTGGATTCTATTCGACTACTTTGCAGTTTAGTCGCACTTTATTTGAAGATAGTATTTTCATACTACAATTTTCTTTTAAGATGTTAATCTTAAATTTTTGATAGACCAGATAGGCGTATATAAGCGTATTCACTATTAAATTTGTTTGTGATTGGCAAGTTTTGACTTCATTTCAGTTCATGAATGAAATCTACGAAGGTTAAATAGAAAAACAGTTTTGAAACTATTATGATTATAAAATTTTTAAGTGGAACTATGAATGTATAATCGCTAGTGCAGCGCGTGTTGAAAGTCGCTGAAATATAATGCCCGTGAATATGAAGGAAGTTCCCACAGGAATAAATGTTAAAGAATTATTTGTGGAAGTTTTGTAAGTGATGTGAAAGTTGTAAATGCCATATAGATTAATATATGATGATTTTGGGCATATTTTTAATGCAGATTGTGCATTAACTTGTTAGCGAAGGATTTTCCGCTGGAGTAAGATTATTATAGTTCGTTGAAAATTAATCAAGTGATCTACTGTTATAATTAACACGAGTTTTGAAAGAATTTGAGACAAGATGTTGAATGAAGGTTGCCGTCACAAATCATTATTAAGAACTTTATTAAAACAGATTGTGACATTAATATGTATAACTAACCTTCATTGGTCGATTATATCAAACAGGATTAGAAAATTATCAACCGAATGAACATGTGGCTAATGTATTTATTAAATTACTAATTTAAACAATTTAAATGTTAATATTGTAAATAATTGCTGTAAATATTTTTGAAAATAATATGAAACGAGAGTGATGTTAAAGGCGTGCTTAGAATATTTTTATTGTCTTTGACAAATATTATAAACAATTTCCAATTGTTATAAATAATTTATCTGATTTTGTTATAAACATTTAAGAGCTAACTAAACATTTGGATTGAAGTTAACAAGTTTAAGAAATTTATGTAATGATCCATTAGGATGTGATCAAAGTATTTCAAAGATTTGCGTAAATATAATGTGAGTTGTCTTGTAAGACATTTAAAAGCTTGAGAGTGCAGGCTGGATTCTTACGTAACATAGCGTGTGAGAAGGGAGTGCATTAGACCAGTATGCAGCAGGCTGGAAGGTAGCCCGCAGCTGTGTCAACATATGGTTTTCAGAGAGTGAGGTCGTACACTCCGGCCTTGCGACTATAAATATCATTCTCTTGTTTATTAAAAGGAAACACATGCTCTATATATATATATGTCACACCCTGACGTCCTTTTCCAATCCAATAGTGTTATGAATATTACGGTATTTGGAGCTCTTGGGAGCTAAAATGTTTTATATCATGTTGTATAATAATTTTGCAAGTCCTACTGGAGGACGTAGTCAGATTGACTTGGGCTACTGATAGCCACGTATATTTTGTTGTGTTAGGAAAATCATACACTTTATTAGAAATAAAGCTTTTGTACAGTTCAAAGTTCTCGTCTTCGTTTCTGGTTCATTTTTAAATGTCATGGCGGAGATTATTGTGTGAACAGACTTTTAGTGATCCTGTTGTCAACTCAAACCCCGAGATAATTAAGAGGTAAGCAACGGTAAGTATGCACCCCCGTCTATTTTGGTGTGTTCCACAATGATTTCCTGGGAATTTCTGTGCTCTTATCTCGATAGCATCTGTCAGTGCCATTTTCATTGATGTAACTGTGCCGGTGCGATTGATAATTGGCAATCCGATTGAGGGGGCGGATATCTGACAGCCTACTATCCAGGTAAACGGGGACAGTACCATCCCGACATTTGCCCGAAGACGAAGTGGGAAACCACGGAAAACCACTTCGAGGATGGCTGAGGTGGGAATCGAACCCCCTCTACTCATTTGGACCACACGAGGCTGAGTAGACCCCGTTCCAGTCCTCGTACCACTTTTCAAATTTCGTGGCAGTGCCGGGAATCGAACCCAGGACCTCCGGGGCGGCAGCTAACCATGCTGACCGCTACGCTACGGAGGCGACTGCTAGTATTTTCTAAAAATCAAATATTACTTGACGTTATGTGTTGGATAAAATTTTAAACAATTTAAAACTAAAAAAAAATAACAAGTAAAATGTAAAAATGAAATATAAATCTAGAAACAAAAAATATAAAAATAAAATTACAATAATAAAAGAAATTTAAAAATTAAAATAATAAACATAACTAAAAAAATATGAAAATAATTGAAAAAATCAATTTGAAATGAGTTAATTAAATATTTCAATAAAATATCAAAATTAAATCTATAAGAATATAAATTAACAAGTAGTTCCGTGAAGAACTAAAGAGCCTAATTTTCTTAAAATTGATTAATCTTCATGGATCTATCTAGAATAATGACGAAATTAAGTTGGTAATATCGAAATTTCTAATTAGTTCGAAATACTGTATACCTGGCCTAATAGAGAACTACAGTTGGCAGCCCTGGTGACTGAATATATTCTTAGTTCCAACTCTTAAGGTACAGAATACAAAATTTGGTTGATGTCCAATGGATAGCATGGACGTTACATGCAGTTAAACATTGGATCTAAAAGCGAGCGTAGAATCATGTTGGCAACAATGACATACATGTATTGGTGAGAAATAATCTGAAATAATATGATCTATTCTTGTGTCAATTTTGAATAAAATCCATCAGTTAGTATAGAAGTTACATGTATTTTAAAATTGGACTTATCAGCAGGCTTAGAATCATGTTGGCAGCACTGACGTATATAAGTTACTCCAAATTAATATAGAATGTCGGGTACTATACGTGTGCATAGTTTAAAGCTGTCGGCTTGCATACTTTCTGATATATGGGTATTTGGATTTTAAAAAATGAGAGCATTTATTAACAGTTGGCAGCCCTGGTGGCTCTTAAGAATACGCTCAGTCATATCTGCTTATGTACACATAGCACATACAAGATTTGGTTGAAATCCAATTGATAGTGTAGAAGTTATATGCATTTAAAATTTGGTCTTATCAGCAGGCTTATAATCATTTTGGCAACACTGCCATGTATGGCCTCCTGAAAATTAAACTGCAATATTATTATCTATACGTGTGCCAATTTTGAAATAGCTCCCATTCATACCTTCCAAGATATCCAACATGGAGCTCAAATTTCAATTGCGATTTTTCAGCACTTGGTAGCACTGAGATCATTTTCAAATATGGCCGTGAGATATTCAGGTATAGATCTTTACTCATACCAAATTTTGTTTCGATTGCTGCAGCCGTTTAGGAGTTGATAAAGGGGGACACACACACTGCCAGACAGACAGACACACACACACACATTTGCCCAATCTCATAAGTCTACTTTTTCCTCATTTTTGCAAAATGTGAAAAGTAGGCTAAAAATCAAAAATAAATACATAAACACTAAAATTAGAGAAACAATAAATAACATTATTAATAATTATAATTAGAGTCCCGGATTTTTAGCCTACTTTCGATTTTTGCAAAAAATGAAAGTAGACTTATGAGATCAACACAGGGCGAAAAAAGTGTGTCTGTCTGTGTGTGTGTATGTGTGTGTGTGAGTCTGTGTGTGTGTGTGTATGTGTGTGTGTGAGTCTGTGTGTGTGTGTGTGTGTCTGTGTGTGTGTGAGTGTGTGTACTCTGAATGTCTGTCCCCCCCTATCAATTCGAACACGGTGAATGCGAATTGAACGAAATTTGGTACAAAGGTAGCACTAGCAAAGGACACCTCAGTGTCATGTTTTATATCGCCGCCATCTTGACGGAAACGTAATGGCGGCCACACAAATGTTCAAAGCTTAAATCAAATTACGACTAACCTAATCATCCGATCTCTACCAAATTTTGCAACAACATACCTTTATGGGGGGAGCATCCTTTGACCAAACCAATAGGTCATCAGCGTAATAGTTTGCTGATGGCGGCCATCTTTGTGTGAAAATCGATTCCCCCTATTAATTCGAACACGGTGCAACCGAATGGAACGAAATTTGGTACAGAGGTAGTACTAACAAAAGGCACCTCAGTGGCATGTTTTATATCGCCGCCATCTTGACGGAAACGTAATGGCGGCCACACATATGTTCAAAGCTTAGATCAAATTACGACTAACCTAATCATCCGATCTCTACCAAATTTTGCAACAACATACCTTTATGGGGGGAGCATCCTTTGACCAAACTAATAGGTCATCAGCGTAATAGTTTGCGGATGGCGGCCATCTTTGTGTGAAAATCGATTCCCCCTATTAATTCGAACACGGTGCAACCGAATGGAACGAAATTTGGTACAGAGGTAGTACTAACAAAAGGCACCTCAGTGTCATGTTTTATATCGCCGCCATCTTGACGGAAACGTAATGGCGGCCACACAAATGTTCAAAGCTTAAATCAAATTACGATTAACCAAATCATCTGATCTCTACCAAATTTTGCAACAACATACCCTTATAGAGGAAGCATCCTTTGACCAAAAGAATAGGTCATTAGCCTAATAGTTTGCGGATCGCGGCCATCTTTATGTCAAAATTGATTCCCCCTATTAATTCGAACACGGTGGAACCGAATGGAACGAAATTTGGTACAGAGGTAGCACTAGCAAAGGGCACCTCAGTGTGATGTTTTATATCGCCGCCATCTTGACTGAAAGGTAATGGCGGCCACACGAATGTTCAAAGCTTAAATCAAATTACGATTAACCTAATCATCCGATCTCTACCAAATTTTGCAACTACATACCTTTATGGAGGAAGCATCCTTTGACCAATCTAATAGGTCATTCGCCTAATAGTTTTCGGATGGCGGCCATCTTTATGTCAAAATTTATTCCCCCTATTAATTCGAACACGGTGTAACCGAATGGAACGAAATTTGGTACAGAGGTAGCACTAGCAAAGGGCACCTCAGTGTCATGTTTTATATCGCCACCATCTTGACTGAAACGTAATGGCGGCCACACGAATGTTCAAAGCTTAAATCAAATTACGATTAACCTAATCATCCGATCTCTACCAAACTTTGCAACAACATACCTTTATGGAGGGAGCATCCTTTGACCAGTCTAATAAGTCATTAGCCTAATAGTTTGCGGATGGCGGCCATCTTTATGGCAAAATTGATTCCCCCTATTCATTCGAACAGGGTGGAACCGAATGAACGAAATTTGGTGCAGAGGTAGCACTAGCAAAGGGCACCTCAGTGTCATGTTTTATATCACCGCTATCTTGACGGAAACGTAATCGCGGCCACCCAAATGTTAAAAGCTAAAATGTAATTACGACCAACCTAATAATCTAGTCTCTACCAAATTTTGCAACACCATATCTTTATGTGGGAAACATATTCTGACCAAACTGCAAGAACATCAGCCCAATAGTTTGCAGATGGTGGCCAAGTATGTGTGGAAATCGATTCCCCCTATCAATTCAAACACGGTGAAACCGAATTGAACGAAATTTGGTACAGAGGTAGTAGCACTATCAAAGGGCACCTTATATTCATGTTTAATATCCCTATAGCACGTTGTATTTCAACAAGCTACTACAACCAATATTCAATCATACTCCTTGAAAAGGACAAAGAGTTATAACAATACCCATGCATTTAGGAGAAAGTAGGCTATATGTTCTTTACTGAACATCTTGTTGGTTTTAACGATACCTGCGAAATACTTCAGCAAACAAAATTATATATGTTATCACAAAGATAAATTTACCCCAAATATGCCATTTTCTTCGATATTTCACGGCTGCAATATCGCGAAATGAAGTTATTTTGCGAAATGTGTTATTTGCACCCTAAAATGCTAAATTCTAACAAAATGCTGGTAAGAAGATCAAATAAAACACATTTATTTTAAAATTAATTGAAATAGTTCCACTATCTGTCCTTTGAAAAAAAAAAAGAAATCTTAATTATAAATATTTCATATGATTCGAGATAACGAAGTCCATTCTTGATTGTTTGAAGTCCTGAAAAGTCGGAAACAATGCTCTGTTTCTACTTTGGGGACAACATAACTTACACGAGTTTAGTGAGAGAAAGACTATGGTAGTCATGGAGCCTAGGTGTTGAGGAAAATATTAGGTTAGTTTTTTTCATTTCACCGCTATGGATATCTTATTTCACCACTTTGAACATTTTATTTCACCACTTTCAAGCCTTCTATATTACCATAAATCGGGGTCCCTAACACATAAAAGTAAAAAAAAAAAAAATGTTTAGCCCTTTATAGGTTTAAATATACACTTCATGTGACATTTGGTCACTGTTTCTTTCTCTTCATCAACAAATTCATAGATTTATCTACGTCATTGGGAACTAAATATACAGGGTGATTCAGTAAGAGCGTGCCAAACAGATATCGGCAATCCGGCCCGCCACACTGAGCACATCGGCATTTGGTCTCCGAGACCACACAAAGGTGCTATGGACGTAAACATGTGTAATTCAAGTAAGGCGTCCTGATTAGTTATACGAGGGGCATACAATATTGTTTTACACTTAGTTTTTAGCCTACTTTCGATTTTTGCAAAAAATGAAAGTAGACTTATGAGATCAACACAGGGCGAAAAAAGTGTGTCTGTCTGTGTGTGTGTGTATGTGTGTGTGTGAGTCTGTGTGTGTGTCTGTGTGTGTGTGTCTGTGTGTGTGTGAGTGTGTGTACTCTGAATGTCTGTCCCCCCCTATCAATTCGAACACGGTGAATGCGAATTGAACGAAATTTGGTGCAAAGGTAGCAATAGCGAAGGACACCTCAGTGTCATGTTTTATATCGCCGCCATCTTGACGGAAACGTAATGGCGGCCACACAAATGTTCAAAGCTTAAATCAAATTACGACTAACCTAATCATCCGATCTCTACCAAATTTTGCAACAACATATCTTTATAGGGGGAGCATCCTTTGACCAAACCAATAGGTCATCAGCGTAATAGTTTGTGGATGGCGGCCATCTTTGTGTGAAAATCGATTCCCCCTATTAATTCGAACACGGTGCAAGCGAATGGAACGAAATTTGGTACAGAGGTAGTACTAACAAAAGGCATCTCAGTGTCATGTTTTATATCGCCGCCATCTTGACGGAAACGTAATGGCGGCCACAGAAATGTTCAAAGCTTAAATCAAATTACCATTAATCTAATCATCCGATCTCTACCAAAGTTTGCAACAACATACCCTTATAGAGGAAGCATCTTTTGACCAAATGAATAGGTCATTAGCCTAATAGTTTGCGGATGGCGGCCATCTTTGTGTGAAAATCAATTCCCCCTATTAATTCAAACACGGTGAAACCGAATGGAACGAAATTTGGTACAGAGGTAGCTCTAGGAAAGGGCATGTCAGTGTCGTGTTTTATATCGCCGCCATATTGACAGAAACGTCATGGCGGCCACACAAATGTTCAAAGCTTAAGTTAAATTACGACTAACATAACCATCCGATCTCTACCAAACTTTGCAACAACATATCTTTATGGAGGGAGCATCCTTTGACCAATCTAATAGGTTATTAGCCTAATAATTTGCGGATGGCGGCCATCATTATGTCAAATTTGATTCTCCCTATTAATTCGAACACGGTGGAACCGAATGAACAAAATTTGGTACAGAGGTAGCACTAGCAAAGGGCACCTCAGTGTCATGTTTTATATCGCCGCCATCTTGACTGAAACGTAATGGCGGCCACACGAATGTTCAATGCTTAAATCAAATTACGATTAACCTAATCATCCGATCTCTACCAAATTTTGCAACTACATACCTTTATGGAGGCAGCATCCTTTGACCAATCTAATAGGTCATTCGCCTAATAGTTTGCGGATGGCGGCCATCTTTATGTCAAAATTGATTCCCCCTATTAATTCGAACACAGTGGAACCGAATGCAACGAAATTTGGTACAGAGGTAGCACTAGCAAAGGGCACCTCAGTGTCATGTTTTATATCGCCGCCATCTTGACTGAAACGTAATGGCGGCCACACGAATGTTCAAAGCTTAAATCAAATTACGATTAACCTAATCATCCGATCTCTGCCAAATTTTGCAACTACATACCTTTATGGAGGGAGCATCCTTTGACAAATCTAATAGGTCATTCGCCTAATAGTTTGCGGATGGTGGCCATCTTTGTGTCAGAATCGATTTCCCCTATTAATTCAAACACGGTGAAACCGAATGGAACGAAATTTGGTACAGAGATAGCACTAGCAAAGGGCATCTCAGTGTCATGATTAATATCGCCGCCATATTGACAGAAACGTAATGGCGGCCACACAAATGTTTAAAGCTTAAATCAAATTACGACTAACATAACCATCCGATCTCTACCAAACTTTGCAACAACATACCTTTATGAAGGGAGCATCCTTTGACCAATCTAATAGGTCATTAGCCTAATAGTTTGCGGATGGTGGCCATCTTTATGTCAAAATAGATTCCCCCTATTAATTCGAACACGGTGGATCTGAATGAACGAAATTTGGTACAGAGTTAGCACTAGCAAAGGGCACCTCAGTGTCATGTTTTATATCACCGCTATCTTGACGGAAACGTAATCGCGGCCACCCAAATGTTAAAAGCTAAAATGTAATTACGACCAACCTAATTATCTAGTCGTTACCAAATTTTGCAACACCATATCTTTATGTGGGAAACATATTCTGACCAAACTGCAAGAACATCAGCCCAATATTTTGCAGATGGTGGCCAAATATGTGTGCAAATCGATTCCCCCTATCAATTCAAACACGGTGAAACCGAATTGAACGAAATTTGGTACAGAGGTAGCACTAGCAAAGGGCACCTCATATTCATGCTTAATATCCCTATAGCACGTTGCATTTCAACAAGCTACTACAACCAACATTCAATCATACTCCTTGAAAAGGACAAAGAGTTATAACAATACCCATGCATTTAGGAGAAAGTAGGCTATATGTTCTTTACTGAACATCTTTTTTTTCTTGAATTCTTTTACAAATGATGTGCACGAGCTCTTTCCACAGATACTGAATAAGATGTCATTTAGCTCAAAGGAGAGGCTAATGTATACACTCGTTTATTAATAAAATCACAGCCCCAGCATCGCACATAAACAGAAGACATTAGGAAAAGGAGAATAGAAGAACTAGATACACGTTGTCATTAAGCACAGCCTTCTTTATGCCTCTGTACGGTGCTGTCCTCTTGTGGGTTTTGTGGGTAATATTGTTCAAAACTTACCGCTTTGTAAATACCTGGCCTCCTGAAGTATGGCAATTTTGTAATACTGGTAGTTCAACTATTAGCCACGATCGCGCTCCGATTACCTTTAAACACTGCCAGCTGGATCGCCTCCCTCTTGGCTACTTTAAACTGTCTACTCATTCAACACCCTTAGGCCACTGCCATCGTAGTACATTACGATGGCAGTGCATAGGCGTACAACATAAAGATTAATTCACTGATAGGTCACAGCACCAACCTACTGTGATCGGCGCGGATTTTTAAAGGTGGAGATACCCAAAACGGAAGATTCTTAACTTTGCAGGCTGACTTAATATAGAGGTTAACGGACGTGAATGCATTACAATAAGTTAGTAGTTTTGTTATTCAATCATCATAAAGTATACAATATTGATTTTGACACTTACTGGCTAATTATCAATATAAAAGAAAACAAACAATACATTGTGGTAGAGGTGATTGTGTTAGGGATGAGGAAAAAGAGTCATAAATATACCCATACAATTAGGAGAAAGTAGGCTATATGTTCTTTGCTGAACATCTTGTTTCTACTCAAATGTAGTAAATTACACATCAGGTGTTACGTCCACCTTCTCAACATAATCTCCTTGCAACTTTATGCACTTTTTCCATCGATGTGTCAGACTCTCCAGACCATCCTGAAACCATTCTTTCGGAGTGGTGCCTGACAGCGACTACGCAGAGGTTTCTTCATGTTCCCGAACAGGTGATAATCACTTGGTGCCAAATTGGGAGAGTATGGTGGCTGTGGCAGCATCGTGAATCCCATTTGATCAATGGCAGCGGTGGTCTCTCGGCTAGTGTGGGGGCGGGCATTGTCATGTTGCAGAAGAACACCTTTAGCCCATTTTCCTGGCTGCTTAGTTTGAATAGCACGATGTAGCGCTTAAGGGTTGCCTCATATAATGCACTTTAATCGTGGCCCCCAATTCCAGCCAGTCAATGAGGATGATATTGTTTGTGTCCCAGAACACTGTCGCCATTCGCTTGCCAACGGATGGTACGGTACTGTTCGACATTTCTTTGGTAGTCGACTGCTGCTATGCTTCCATTGCATGGCCACCGGTTTGCGGATTTTGCAAAACTGGACACAGCTGTCAAGTCATGGGTACGCAGCACTCCAGATGAATGGTTTCAGGAATGTCAGGAGAGACTGACATATCGATGGCAAAAGTGCATAAAGCTACAAGGAGATTATGTTGAGAAGGTGGACGTAACAACTGATGTGTAATGTAATTCATTTAAGTAGAAAAAATAAAGTGTAAAACAACATAGTACGCCCTCACTTTGCAGGTTAACGAGCGGTGACTCAAACGTAAGGCAGTAGCATGCGCCGACAAAAGCTATTGTTCGCTACTGGCCAATAGCTGACTGTTGTTGACCAATAGAATGCTTCCTCTATCACTCCACGTGGACTCCTATATCCCGCTCGGCGGCCACCTCACATGTAACACAGGTGTCAACTGTCCAGTGTTGCACATCTGCACGTAGTTCTGTTCAGGCTTGCTGCTTGCTACGGTTAAAAGTTAAAAGTTGACAACGCTGTGCCTTGCGCTGGGAAAGCCTTGGCTCCATGCAGCCATGGAATGTAAAAATATCCACCCAGCTAGATTTCAAAGGCGAGCCGCACGTTAACGAGGAAAGTGCACGAACTATAGTTATGTGTTGCTTATTGACAGTAAATGTGATTACCAGCCTATTGCACAGGTAGCCAGTGAACGGATGGGCATAAACATAAATGCTGTGTTTGTGGTTTCTTTATCGTCCAAAAGGTAGCGCCGTCATACAGAATCTCGTACGTCGTTGCCATGCTTGTATCGAGGTTGGTGGCCGTCATGTTGAGCAGAGTTAGGGAGATTAGTTAGTTAGTTATTGTTGTTTTAAGGGGTGGAACTACGAGGTCATCTGCCCTCTTAACACAGATTAAAGTATACAAATTTGGAATGGAATTTAAAATGTAGAGGAGGATCCCTAAATTTGAAAAGACCGAAAATTAATAAAACAAAAAATTAAATTGTACTAATAATTATAATATAAATAAAAATTACGGAAAAACAAAATTTCAGCATTCAGAAAAGAACAAGTCTTTGAGTCAATGAATAGTACACCGGAAAATTTAGATTGCTGCCCTAACCCACTCTCATTTATAAAGCGGATGACGAGATAAGCAGCCACCGCGTCATCGGCTAATATAAGTTTGAGTGTCATCTGCAAACCAAGGTTTTCTCGTAAGTCAGCAAGATCCTCACACTCGGTTAAAATGTGGACCACGGCTCCACAGGTACAAAGTGAGGGGTCTTCCCTTCTCATTAGATACGAGTGGGTGGATCTTGTATGACCTATCCTTAGCCTACACAAAATGACGGACTCCCTCCGTGTCCGGAAAGAGCTCCACCCATTTTGGGGATTGTACACACTGCTACAGTAACTCTGGTCCGCTCATGGCATGGTCATCAATTATAGTGATACATGTGTAATAAAGTACATTTTATTTTTTAGTCGGTTTACCCTCCATGTTGGCTTTCCCTCGGACTCACCGAGGGATCCCACCATTACCGCCGCCAGGGCAGTGTCCGGGAGCTTGAAAAACCAGGTTGGGGGATACACCTGGAGACGTGGGACCAACACCTCGCCCCGTCGGCCCCAACTGCAAAGCGAACAAGGGCCTCATGAGGGATGGGATGGGAGGGGAAGATTGGGAGGGATAGGCAAGGAAGAGGGAAGGAGGCGGCCATGGCCTTACGATAGGTACCATCCCAGCATTTGCCCAGAGAGGAAGTGGGGAAACAACGGAAAACCACTTCGAGGATGGCTGAGGTGGTAATTGAACCCCCTCTACTCATTTGGACTACCCGAGGCTGAGTAGATCCCGTTCCAGTCCTCATTCCAGTTTTCAAATTTCGTGGCAGAGCTGGGAATCGAACCTCGGACCTCCGGGGTGGCAGCTAAGCACGCAGAAAACTAAGCCACGGAAATAAAGTACATATTCACTGAAAATAATTAAATAAAACGAAATAAACAACAACGTTACAGGGCACCTTATTTGTGTTACCAAGTCTGCTTCGTTGCACAGTGGCTAGCATTCTTGGCTGTAACCGATTAGGCCCGGGTTCGATTCACCTGCACTGTACACTCAGCCTCGTGAGGTAATACTGAGAAGAGGCGGGATCGATTCCTACCCCAGCCATCCTGGAAGTAGTTTTCGGCAGTTTTCCACTTCTACTCCAGCCATATGGCAGGATGGTACCTTACTTAAAACCACAGCCTCTTCCTACTCCGAATCCTCCCTCAATTATAAATATACACATGGACCCTTCCCCCTCTAGTCCCTGGAATCCCAAGAATATTTCGATTGTTCATTGTGACACCAGTTTGAAGCCTCCGTGGCTTAGGCGGCAGCACGCCGGCCTCTCACCGCTGGGTCCGTGGTTCAAATCCCGGTCACTCCATGTGAGATCTGTGCTGGACAAAACGGAGGCAGACAGGTTTTTCTCCGGGTACTCCGGTTTTCCCTGTCAAAAATGTCATTCCAGCAACACTCTCCACTATCATTTCATGTCATCTGTCATTCATTTAATCATTGCCCCAGAGGAGTGCGTCAGGCCTCGGCAGCCGGCACAGTTCAAATCCTCGCCGCTAGATGGGGGGGGGGGGGGGCTTCATTCATTCCATTCCTGACCCGGTCAAAGACTGGAAGCCGGCTGTGGATTTTCATTTCATTTTGACACCAGTTTATTTCATTAATTTAAGTTACTGATAGTTTACTGATTTAGTTGTAGGGATAATTTCACAGTTTTGATTAACTTTGTAATTTAGGATTAATTTAAAATATTTCCAGTTATTTAGAAATTCGGTGAACTGGATTAACATTACCATGTTAATGAACTGCTTGAATTTCATTTTTGTCGATACAGGGCGATACTACTACTTTTACCTGTTTTTAAGAAATGAACATTATGACGATGTTTCAAAAAGAAGAGCGAACTTCTATCGACAAAAACCCTGAACTAAAAAAGTATTCCTGCTATTAATGCCCTGAAGATAATGTAGGCCTACCCAACGGTTTCAGAGCCAAATAATGAATATCACGAAGCAAGTAAGAAATGAAACGAAAGTTCCAGGGAGGGGGAGGGGCGGGGGGGAGTGATACGTGACAGGAAGGTAATGAAATGAATAATATTACTTCCCCCCACACTGGAAAAAACCCTGCGGGCGCCCATGAATACACACACTAGTGCAGATATACAGTATCACAGTGACACACGTTATAAGACAAATTCTACACACACCCAAGTACACGGGGCTAAATGACAACAATGTCGCAAAGCCCCTAAAACAATCAACAACAACAACTATTTGTGTTACCCATGTTTACGTCCATAGCCCCTTTGGGTGGTCTCGGAGACCAAATGTTCCCGATGTCAATGTGCTCAGTGTGGCGGCCCGGATGGTCGGTATTCGATTGGCACACACTCGCTGAAACACCCTGTCGCATTGTAACTCTGCCGCTGAGTAATCCTTGCATTCTGAAAATTCGAAGGGTCAACTTCTCTACTCCTATTATAATTTTATTAATACCGACAGTTGTGGCTAAGCTCGCTAAAGCGCAGCGTGGGTTCGAGCCCCGCCGTCGGCCATCCTTGAAATGGTTTTCCCTGGTTTCCCAATTTTCAACACCAAGCAAATGCTGGGACGGTACCTTCTAACAGGCCACGGCCACTTCCTTCCACATCCTGGTCCACTTTCATCCATCATCTCATCTCTCATTCCGACGCGCAGGTCATCCACAGGCGTCGACTAGAAAGACCTTCACTCGGCCTCTCAGGAGGCCACACGAATAAAAATGCAGCCAATGGCCATTTATTTTAATTTCTGGATGGGTCAGGGAAGGGATTTTGGAAGGAAATCAGCCGTGAACCTATTGAAAGGAACCGTCCCGGTATTTGCCTGGTGGTGAAAATGGGAACCCACGAAAACCATCGGCTTGTCACCATGTTCAGTATATCTGCTGACAAAATGTGTCCAGCTCTCAAACACAAATCTTGCTAAAGTAGAGGAATGATCCCTCGCTGAGTACGTGGGTGAAGCTGAGCTGGAACTATAAGAGATTAAAATAAAACATTACGAGCCTTGCAGTAGTCGCATATGATGTGTAACCTGTGAGTTGTTATCCTAATATGTGTCTGCCGGGAGCGCAAATCCCTTGTTAACAGTGAACTATGTTGGTCATTGAAATAACTACTTGTAAAACTCCTGTGCCAAATCCTTACAGCAAATATGATATAATGAATATTTTCAAACCAAAGAACGACAACTTGAAGATGATTTATTGTAGGAATATCTTAAATGGGGCCTCCAAACCTTGAAGTAAACCGTATGCGATATACATTCCACATAGTGCTGTATTTTGGCTGACAGTACCTCGAATGCTTACATTAAATAATAATACAGTAAAAGTATGAAGATTTAATAAGTCATAATTGTTTTGAGCAAATATGATATAATGAATATTTGCACACCAAAGAACGACAATTTGAAGATGATTTATTCTAGGAATATCTTTAATGGGGCCTACAAACCATAAAGTAAACCGTATGCGATATACATCCCACATAGCCACATGGCCGACAGTACGTCGTTGTACCAATCTCGGCCACCGCGTGCGCTCATTGTTTCCGTCCCATTTCAGTCCTTTTTCAAAATCATCTCCACAAAAAATATACAGCAACCGAGTGGAAAGATGTTTTCACATCAAAAATGTAATATGCGCCTGCCCTTACTGAAATCCATCCAGAAATCTGCGGTCTGAACAGTTTTCCCCATGGCCACCTGGCGGCGCAATACATCATGCATACTAGCTCCCTGTCCACTCCTAATAGAGTACTCATGCCAATGAATGCATGTGGATTTAACTCGTGATATGGACTAATTACATTTTTAGCTAGTATGACGGGGAATAATTGTACAGTACCTTTAATCAATGCGCTCAAAAATGTAACAGGCTATTTGCAACTTTTGCGAGGACAGCTAATATTTTTCTTCCTAATGACGCTATATTTTCTCTCTTCACCCCTCCACTTGTCTGCAACATGGTCACCGGTACAATCAAGTTCAAAAGGAAACAGCGTAGCAGAAAAAAGTTTTAATTCTTTAAGGGACTTCGTGACATCCAGCCCTATGTACTTTGGTGTGTGTAGAATCTGTCTAATAGCTTGAGCCATTACTATGGCTGCATTAAAACAAGATGTTCAGTAAAGAACATATAGCCTACTTTCTTCAAAAGGCATGGGTATAGTTATAACTCTTTGTCCTTTTCAAGGACTACATTGAATGTTGGTTGTAATAGCTTGTTGAAATACAACGTGCTATACGGATATTATACGTTGAATCCTCACCTGAATTACATATACAAACACTAATATAGCCATCACAATAACAGAGGTCATCAGACAAAATTTAACACTCACCCAAGTACACGGAGCTAAATGACTATGATGTCCATGCATCTCAAATGAAACTACAACAGCTTCCTACCCAGATCCTTCCTCGTATAAAAGTACACACACTAGTAAGCCTACATACATCACAGTGACACAGGTTATCAGACAACTTCTACACACACCTAAGTAAACGGGGTTACAAGACCATGATGCCACAAAAACCCTAAAGAATCAACAACAAAAACAACAATAGTCTCTACCGCGGATAAAAATCAACAAATATTAATCGCTCTATTCGAGTGTTGAAATATGTGGTGTTATAAGTATATAGCCCAAATAATTTTTCCGATTGCAATTACACTACAGTATATATGTTTAACATTATAACGTGTGAGTAGTTATAAATCAATAAATACCAAAAAGAACGAAGTAAAGAATTTGAACCTGCGGTGATTTGATCCACGAACCCTCAACTAAGAGCCCAAGTCGCCACAATTACGCCACGGATGCACTACGATATAACTTGATAAACAACTGGTTGAGTATAACTGTATTGTATTTTTTGTTGAAATCAACGATTGCTTTAGCGTTTTCTGGCGTTTCTATAAATCATTTGATAATAAACATTTATTATTTTGTTCAGTACATTCCCCAAAGGATATAAACTTAGGATGTTATGAAAATATATTTATTTACGAGCAAAAAAACGGCCATGTTGACAACGAGACAGCACGGGCCCACAACGATATGGCACCGTAAGCCTGACCTGTTAGTCACTTCTACAGTTACATATTCTATTACAATATGCTAATATCCTACCGGTCACCTCCTTGAGGACAGATTAAACCTCACTATGTACGATAAGCTGAATTGTTGAGGCCAGGCCTTGTTTAATCATAAGTTACGCTTAAGCTGCAATACTTGCATGATTCATACATCCACTACCCTGTAATTTGGCCAAACGACGTTTCCCACATAAAGGTATGTTGTTGCATAATTTGGTAGAGATCAGATGATTAGGTTAGTCGTAATTTGATTTAAGCTTTGAACATTTGGGTGGCCGCCATTACGTTTCCGCCAATATGACGGCGATATAAAACATGACACTGAGTTGTCCTTTTTGTGTGCTACCTCTGTACCAAATTTTGTTCAATTCGGTTTCACCGTGTTTGAATTGATAGGGGAAATCGATTTGCGCACATACATGGTCGCCGTCTGCAAACTATTGGGCTGATTACCTTGTAATTTGGTAAAATGGCGTTTCCCACATAAAGGTATATAGTTGCAAAATTTGGTAGAGATAAGATGAATAGGTAAGCCGTGATTTAATTTAAGCTTTGGACATTTGGGTGGCCGCCATTACGTTTCCGTCAAGATGGCGGCGATATAAAACATGAATATGAGGTGCCCTTTGCTAGTGCTACCTCTGTACCAAATTTCGTTCAATTCGGTTTCACCGTGTTTGAATTGATACGGGGAATCTATTTGCACACATACATGGCCGCCATCTTCAAACTATTAGGCTGATGACCTTGCAGTTTGGTCAAAAGATGCTCCACACATAACGCTATGTCGTTGCATAATTTGTTATAGATTAGTGGGTTAAGTTAGTCGTAATTTGATTTAAGCTTTGAACATTTGGGTGGCCGCCATTATGTTTCCGCCAAGTTGGCGGCAATATAAAACATGCCACTGAGGTGCCCTTTGCTTGTGCTACCACTGCACCAAATTTCGTTCAATTCGGTTTCACCGTGTTTGAATTGATAGGGGGAAGCGATTTGCACACATACATGGCCGCCGGCTGCAAACCATTGTGTTGATGACCATGTAATATGGTCAAAAGACGCTCCCCACACAGAGGTATATAATTGCAAAATTTGGTAGAGATCAGATGATTAGGGTAGTCGTAATTTGATTTAAGCTTTGAACATATGGGAGGCCGCCATTACGTTTCCGTCAAGATGGCTGCGATATAAGGCATGAATATGAGGTGCACTCTGTTAGTGCTATCTCTGTACCAAATTTCGTTCAATTCGGTTTCATCGTGTTTGAATTGATACGGGGAATCTATTTGCACACATACATGGCCGCCATCTGCAAACTATTGGGCTGATGACCTTGCAGTTTGGTCAAAAGATGTTCCACACATAACGGTATGTCGTTGCATAATTTGTTATAGATTAGTGGGTTAAGTTAGTCGTAATTTGATTTAAGCTTTGAACATTTGGGTGGCCGCCATTACGTATCCGTCAAGATGGCAGAGATATAAAACATGACACTGAGGTGCCCTTTTCTTGTGCCTCTGTACCAAATTTCGTTCAATTCTGTTTCACCGTGTTCGAATTGATAGGGGGGACAGACATTCAGAGTACACACCATCACACACACACACACTCACTCACAGACACACAGACAGACACACAATTTTTGGCCCTGTGTAGATCTCATAAGTCTACTTTCATTTCTTGCAAAAATTGAAAGTAGGCTAATATTAGTTTGTGCATTTGTAACTGGGTCTTGTAATTAGGTAGGAGGCAGTCGTGGCCTAAACTTAGGTGCCATCACGGCATTTGTCTGGAATAAATACGTGAAACCACGGAACAAACTGGGATTCAAACCTATCTCTTTATGTTGTTCATGTTCTTAATTCATGTTAAGGTCTTGGGATATCTTGGTCACCAGCCATGTTTAGTTGGGTGTGTGTTGAACTTGGCTGACAACCTGAATTTATGTGATGACTGTAGTCGTGTGTGTAACTGTATAAGGGACAGGGATGGGGTAGGTGCCCCGGTACTTGAAGGAAGGTGACCAGTGGGTCCCGATTGAGGCACGTGAGTTACTTTCAGCACAACTGAAAACTCACGCATCAGCTGCACATGCGTGAGGCTCGCAGGCTGTCTTCTGTACGGCTGTGAAACCGGGACTGACCGGCCAAAAACCATGGCGTAAACTGTAAACTTTACAGGGGGGAGTGGGGACAAACCCACTCAGCCGCTGTCAGAGCTGGGTTTCGAACATGCAATCTCCGCACGTGCTGCAGCTGCCCTCGCGGCCATGGTGCACGTTTCATCTGGAAGGTGGAGTGCACTCAGTCTCGTGAGGCAAAACTGAGAAGAGGTGGGTTCGATTTCCACCTCAGCCATCCTGGAAGTGGTTTACCACTTCTACTCCAGACGAATGCCGGGATGGTTCCAAAATTAAAGACACGGCCATCTCCTTCCCAATCCTCATATGAATAACAAAATGCACACATTAATACAGCCATCACAATAACACAGGTTATCAGATGAATTCGCTCCTCCTCCCCCCCCCCTCACGGCCCGCACAAACACGCACACACCCAAGTACACAGTGATACATGACCACGATGTTACTAAGCCCCTAAATGAAATAACAAACAAACTTAGCCACGGAGCCGCACTCTAAAATTGGATGACAATGAAAGATGTGCACGTACAATAAAGAGTTCACACCACGGTTTTTGGCCGGTCAGTCGGTGTTTCGCAATCGTACAGAGGACAGACTGTGAGGTTCACGCATGTGCAATTAATACATGAGTTAAAACTCAGCAATTCTTCTAGGTTTGTGCCGCTTCTTGTGTGGGGTTTCACCTAGGACACCAAGCTGGCTCATCAGCGGGCTCTTGGTGTCCCCGCCCGGACTTCCACAGGTGTAGCGAACTGCGCGCTGCTTCCCTTTTATGAAGCGCACCTGCGTCTCTTCACTGCGAGAACTAAAAGCTCAAGCAGACATAACCTCCCTATGAAGGCTTCCAAAAGTATGGCATATTGGCTTTCGACTGCGCAATCGGGGCTCACCGATCAAAAACAGTGGCGTGAACTGTACTTTCACGACAGACTGTACTGCACTTGCAGCAGAAATGAGCGATCTTGCATTGTGCAACGCACAAAGTGACCATGATTTATAATGAGATGATACCGCATTGAAGTAGAGACCTTGGACAAGCTGTCTGCACTGGAGAGTCTTTGTTTGGTGCCAGGAAATGGGCAATGAATCACTGAACAGAACACGTGTGCAAGTGAATGCTGCCCTTGGACTGTGCAGTCTGATGCATGCGTTAGTAACGTGACGTCGCCACTGCAGCATAGAGGCGGGGCGAGTGCGGGCGTCGTGGGAACAAAGAGGAAGTAAGTGAAACGTCAGAAATGAACGGAATACCATACGGTAGTGATCCCGTGATGTTGTGACCCTCCGGCATAAGAGAGTGCAAGAGACCCCAACCGGCATGCCCCTTTCCACGGTGGACAGGTTATCAGATGAATGCGCTTCCCTCCTCCCCCCCCCCCCCCCCCGACCCCAATCCTCCCTGCCCACACACACACACACACGCACACACCCACTCACTCCTGGTTGCTTACCACGGTGGGTGAGTGGTTATCGTGTCGGACTGCCAACCCCAAGCTTTCAGGTATGCTCCTGGCCATGGTAAGTGATATTTGAAAGATGACAAAAAATAACCGGTTCGCATGTCATACGTTGTTGGCATGTTAAAGAACGCATTTGAATTCAGAAGGCCATTTTCATAATGGCAAAATTAATTTCGAGATTTTACGCCAACACGGAAGCCTCCGTGGCTTAGGCGGCAGCACGCCAGCCTCTCACCGCTGGGTCCGTGGTTCAAATCCCGGTCACTCCATGTGAGATCTGTGCTGGACAAAACGGAGGCAGACAGGTTTTTCTCCGGGTACTCCGGTTTTCCCTCTTAAAATTTCATTCCAGCAGCACTCTCCACTATCATTTCATTTCATCTGCCATTCTTAATTCATTGCCCCAGAGGAGTGCGTCAGACCTCGGCAGCCGGCACAGTTCATATCCTCGCCATTAGATGGGGGCTTCATTCATTCCATTCCTGACCCGGTCGGAGACTGGAAGCAGGCTGTGAATTTTCATTTCATTTTACGCCAACACAAAATGTTCCTCCTTTATCTACTAGAAAGCTTTATAGTGTCAAGGAAGAAGAAAGGATGTTTGTAGTTCTACGTGGCCGTTAATCTCGAGATCATATTTCATAAGCCACGGGACCTCCTTTTTACGTGTAATCCTAACCACAGGACATGGCATTTCACTTTGAAAATATCACATGCATTGACAGTGAATCAAACCCGGTCCACCGTGGTGAGAGGCCAACAGCTTGGCCGCCCCTCTATAGTGTCAAGGAGTTAAGATATCTAACCTCCTTGACTTTCATAGCGCTCCTTGGAGCGATAAATATCGACATGCTTGCAAAACTGGCACCCGGCAACCGAGGCCATACAACATTATTTTTATACTCCTGGTTAACGAGCGGTGACTCAAACATTAGACTGTAGGACGCGCTGACATTAGGCCTAATCATTGTTCGCTACTGACCAATAGGTGATGGTTGTTGGCCAATATAATGCTTCCTCTATCACTCCACGTGGACTCCAAAGTCCCGCCCTGGCGGTTAGCTCAAGTGTCAATCAGGTGTCAAGTATCCAGTGTTGCACAGCTGCACGCAGTTCAGTCCAATCTCACTGCTTGCTCTCAGTAGCTACTGTAGAGAATTGACAACACTGTGCCTCGCGCTGGGTAAGCCTTGGCTCCAGGCAGACATGGAATATAAAGTAAAGATATCTGCTCAGCTAGATTTCAAAGGCGAGCAGCTCGTAACGAGGAAAGCGATAGAGCGATAGAATTATAAGGCATGTCATATTCTTTTAGCAGGAACGGCTCCCCAGGGCAGGTAAAGTCTATCTGGTCATTTATTTATGTATTTATTTATTTATTTATTTATTTATTTATTTAACCGACAGTGGTGGCCACGCTCGCAAACGTGCAGCGCTAGACCATGGGGCCACGCTATCTGCAGACTCGTGGTGTCCTTGGTTTCCCATTTTCAACTCCAGTCAAATACTGGGACGATACCTCCTAACAGGCCACGGCGACTTCCTTCCACATCCTAGCCCAGTTTCATTCATATTCATTAATTTCATCTCTCATTAACTCCTCTCCTGAGCTTAGCGTAAGGAAGGTCAACAGGTTATTTTTTAATTTTTTAATATTATTACTTTAAAGCCCCCGTGGCTGGGTCCGTGGTTCAAATCCCGGTCAATCCATGTGAGATTTGTGCTGGACAAAACGGAGGCAGACAGGTTTCTCTCCGGGTACTCCGGTTTTCCCTGTCGCAAATTTCATTCCAGCAACTCTCTCCACTATCATTTCGTTTCATCTGTCATTCATTTCATCATTGCCCCAGGGGAGTGCGACAGGCTTCGGCACAGTTCATATCCTCGCCGCTAGATGGGGGCTTCATTCATTCCATTCCCTGACCCGGTTGGTCGACTGGAAGCAGGCTGTGGATTTTCATTATTATTACTATTGTAATCATAATTTTGATAGAGCAAAAGTAAATATATCAAATGTTATTTCATGTCGCGGATGGCAAGCAATTATAATATGTAATTAATTTGATTATATATTCCTTGGATGTTTATCCAGTTTGTTCAGTCACCACCACCAAACACATTATGGAACCTCTTGTTTCAATTACATTTACGCATTCACCAACAGTTACGGGCAAAATCAACACAATAGGCTATGTGTTTGGCAACAGCACACAATTCATCTGGCACGCCATGTTTAATATAGTTGTTGTTAGGTAGGTTCCATTGCAATGGTTGATGATGATGATAATTGTTGTTTTAAGGGGCCTAACATCTAGGTTATCGGCCCCTGATGGTTTGGGTGATCGTGAACATGAAAATGAAAAGCGAACTTAAAACTAAAACTAACTACTAACATATATACTAGAAGAAGAAATGGAAAACTAAAGGAGAATAAGGCAAATAAAAGGACAGAAGGAAAAGAAATGCCCTCAACCCTCGGAGAAGGTGGATTGAGGGACTTGGAAGGAACGAGAGCCATGAAAGGCATATAGGAAAGTGAAATAGGAGAGGGTCCGCCCCAAAGGTAAGGGACAAAAGGGGAAAACGGACCCAGCTCAGGAATCCCTCGGGGTCGCCAACTCCCGAACTCACCAGCCGTGAGCCCCTGAGGGTGTAGCATTATCGAGGGTGCACCAGAAGTGGTGGGGCTACATACACCCTGCCTCCTTAAGGGCCTAGAGCACAAGGCAGGAGGTAAAAGGAAGAGAAAAAGAAGGCTGACCCCTCGCAGAAGGAGGGTATCAGAAAAGATGAGACAAGGGCCAATTAAGGCGGGAAAGGAAGAGACTCCCTAGGCCTCGGATACCCTAATACCGTCGGGGTCGGAAGAGAACAAGAGTTGACCAAGTGAGGTCGACAGGAAAGAAGACAGAGAGGAGCCCGGCACAAGTAAGTGGAAGCAATGCCGGACTCAGCTGGGGCCCCGTGGTAGCCAACCCACGCCCACAAGATGTGAGCCCCTGGGGGGTCATTGCAATGGGTACCATACTGTGACTTCCGGAAAATTTCGAAATATTCTCGCGTTTCATATCCTCAAGACCCCAAAACCACCATCAGTTCAAAAGTGTATTTACAGTATATACCGTATATATAACTTTCTTGTGAACACGATAAGTTAGTTAGTTATTGTTGTTTTAAGGGGCAGAACTACAAGGTCATCTGCCCCTCTTAACAAAGACTAAATTATACAAATTGGGAATTTGTATTTAAATTTTGAGGTGAAAGCCGAAATATTAAAAACAACCAAAAAATAATAAAACAAATAAATTAAAACCAATAATTATAATAATAAACAATACGGAAGAGGAGATTGCTATTTTATGGACATTTGTACAGGATGGATGACAGTTGGTTAACCAAGCAGATCTTCACATAACTTTGCAACAAGAAGTCAAAAATAACCAGGGTACAAGAAGTCAAAAGGGACTTGGAAAGAAACAATATCAGAGAAGAAGATACACGACAGAGATATATTTTTAGGCAAAAAGTGCTAAAAGTGGAAAGATTCCAAGGGAGGAAGGGAAAGAAAACTCTCACTTATAAATCATGGGCACGGTAAATACCGTTATTCTTCAGTAATCACTGTCAAATTCTTACATAAATATAACCAATCAAAATCTCGGCAAAATTGGACACAGGGGGTGGAAATGGGGGGGTTTCGACATAGGAGAAACCCACAGCACAGCACAGCTCACACGTGTGTTCTGATATCCTGTCGACCTTGGAGAGGACAGCCAGGGCGAGTGAGTGAAAGGTCTGACATCGTGCTGCCAACTTAACTCCGGCTGCACTGCGGAGATATTCCCTGACGCACTGTATCACTGAAACTTTCTTAGTAATAAAAGAGGATGAAATTCTTCAGAGTTCATACTATTCTCCGGATAAGGGTAAAAAAAAACTTATCTTAGCAACGTTTTTCGATAGCACCGACAATTCACTAAAAAGGTGGAATAAATAGAGTTGTGAGATATTTTTAAAATCATACCTCCCTTAATAGACACAGTATCAAAACCGATTGAAATGGTCAATATTCCTCTAAAAATTACCTAAATCTTTTGTCCGAAATATTTTTTTATAGGAACCGCCCTTACGTTAAGGGATGAGCAAAATAATTTCGCAATTATAAGAAGATATGGCTTCTTGAATGCTAAACATGTAGAAAGTTTGTAGGTATACATCAATTGCAAAATTTTATCGAAATTAAAATATGTATTTTTGCCTGGTAAAATCTACCTCCGCCTTCCGTTTTTGTTAATTCCTTTATGGGCTTTGCGACATCGTGGTCATGTAGCCCCGTGTACTTGGGTGTGTGTAGAACTTGTGTGATAATAACTTGTGTCAGTAGTAGTTTTTGGGTAGGAAGCGACCGTGGCCTTACGTCAGGTACCATCCCGACATTTGCCTGGAATCTGGAATAGAAGTGGGAAACCATGGATAAACACTTCTAGGATGGCTGAGGTAGGAATCGAACCCGCGTCTTCTTAGTTTTGCCTCACGAGGTTGAGTGTACCTCGTTCTAGCCCTCAGACCAGAATTACATTTCTTGCCAGAACCGGGAATCGAACCCAGGCCTCTGCCTTGTGAGGCAAAATTGAGAAGAGGTGGGGTCAATTCCCACATCAAGCTATCCTGGAAGCGGTTCTCAGTGGTTACCCATTTCTACTTCAGGCAAATGCTGGGATTGTTCTTAACTGCAGGTCGCGGCTGCCTTCTTCCCAATCATCATCATCATCTTGAGCAGTTTCCAACCGCTGGTCGGGTCTGCTTCCTTCTTCCCAATCCTCACCATAATTAAGGAGTACACACACTATTGCAGACATGACAAAAAACACAGGTTAACAGACAAATTCTAGACACTCCCAAATATACGGAACTAAATGACCATGATGTCCAATACCCACAAATGCAAGAACAATGACTAAGATTTAAAGTCAGTTATGTTTGATTGCAATAAACAGTACAGTAAGGGTCTCCTCCTTTGAACGGAACCTTGCAGAGGCCGAGCGGCGGACGGATCTCAAGCTACCAACCATTTTAAGAATCTTAAATCTAATAGATTTGGTTACAAATAAAAAAAAAATATATAATTTAAAAAAGAATTGTTTTTGACATACTCTGGAAAACTGAAGAACGTATCTTGGATACAAGATGTTAAAAACGACCTGGAAAAGGCCCGGATAGAAACGTCAGAAATACTAGACAGAAATGTCTACCGTCAGAAGATAAATAAATGGGTGGTACAGCCAGAGAATGAAGTCCCCAGAAGATCGGGGACTAAGTGGTCAGAAGAAAGGAAACAAGCACACAGTGAAAAAATGAAAGCAATATGGTCTGTTAGAAAGGCGAATCATAAATGTAATGCGTGATCCAATAGGGTCCATACGCACATAATAATAATTAAAAAAGAATTGTTTAATCGTTTTTAGTGTAAGAATGCTGATATTGATATTGATTTGTTATGTGATGGTATAACTATAAATAATAGGCTGAAGAAGGCACGCGTGCCGAAACATGTACCTGTGAGAAGAAAATATAACTTGTAGACTATTGAAAAGTGGATTTGTAAACTAGTTGAAGTGTAAATGTGTTAAACTAGTTGGGCGCTACGCTGCTGCTAGCGACAGTGCCATGCTCAACAGGCGGCTAGCCACAGTGGCCCGGCCGTCACGCGGCGCCTGCAAAATTCCGTTCTATAGAGGAGACCCTCACTGTAACTTTAATGTATTTATATAAAATATGGGTTGTTAATAATATTCAATAATAATAATAATAATACTAACAGGAAAGGGTATGATACCTTCTGTACATATCAATTGCATTTATGCCACCGTAAAATTACGGATGTTTCTGATATTAGGAAAGAGCATATTTCAATTTCCACTCATATGAAAATAAGCGCATCATTCAGTAATATTGAATACCGCATATGTCTGCAATTGTTTGTCATTTGCTCTCAATATAATCATCGACCTCATCCCAATATATTCTGAAATAATAATGAATATGTATCTGCAAATATGGATGGATATTGAAATTTCAAAATGAATAGCGTTTACTTTCGCCAACGAACACAAAATTTATGACCGGCAGTCACAGCTGACCATTTGGTGACATTTGGGTCACTCTGCGCCGTGTACAGCGAGTGATACAGATCACAATAGAAGACAATACATGTTATCGGTATTGCCGCGTACAAATAGACAAGTTCACCACCTACCCGGGGTTTCATAAATTTTGTATGAATACAACTGAATTAACAAAACATCATAATGGATTTGTATATTAATGTACCCTGTTGCGTAGCCGTGCTTGTTAAATCGTGCACTAATTTCGAGCGGGCAAATGCTGCAAGTCCGGAATTCGCAAGTTCGAATCCCGGTTCTGACAGTGGATATCCTGAGTGTGGGTTTTCCCCAAGGTTTACCGCACTCCCTCCCGGTAAATTCCGGGATAGTATCTTATTTATTTATTTATAAACCTAAATTGGGTGAATTTTAGGGGCAGATGACCACGTAGTTCCACCCCTTAAAACAAAAATAACTAACTAACTAACTAATGGGGTGAATTTTGAGAGGTGAGAAAGTTTCAAGTATTTAATAATAATAATAATAATAATAATAATAATAATAATAATAATAATAATAATAATATCGTATGGCCTCGGGTGCAGTGTGCAAGCTTTGTTATTTGACACACAGAGAGTAGCTTGCATGTCGAATTTCGTTGTTCCTTGACTATGAAAGTCAAGGAGGTTAGATATCTAATCTCCTTGAACACTATAGCGCTTTCTAGTAGAGATATGAGGAACTTTGTGTTGGCGGAGACTCCCGAGATAAATTTTTGCCATTATGAACTCGGCCTACTGAATTCAAATGGGTTCTTTGACATGCCAACATCGTATGACATGCGTATCGTATTTTTGCCGCCTTTCAAAAATCACTTACCACGGCCAGGGGCGAACCTGCAATCTTGGGGTTAGAAGACCGACACGCTATCCACTCACCCATCGTGGCAAGCTAAGGTGACAGTGTACCGAACAGTTACAAGACCGGTGGTAATACACGGCTCGGAAACATGGACTATGACCGTAACAGAAGAGGAGCTTTTGAGAAAATGGGAAAGGAAAATACAGCGGAAGATTTATGGAGCAGTGAATGAGGCAGAAAGATAGAGAATACGGGAAAACAAAGAATTGGAGGAGCTATATGGTCATCCTGATATAGTTTAGGAAGTAAAGAGTAATAGGCTAAGATGGCTGGGGCATGTGGAGAGAATGGCAGGTGATAGAGTGGTTAAAAAAGACCTATAGGTGGAAGAAAATGCAAAGGAAGACCTAGGAAACGATGGTTGGATGACGTGGAGGACGACTTACGCAAGATGGGAGTAAGAAGATGGAGGAAACGTCCAGATGATTATCAGGATTGAGCAACGATTGTTGGAGAGGCCAGGGTCCTACATGGACAAGAGCGCTCAGGAGTAAGTAAGTAAGTTCTTACTTCAAGTCCAAGGGTGCCTATCCCATCGTTGCTTGCCTCGGTGGGTGAGTGGTTATCATGGCTATCAAGCTTGCAGGATCGTTCCTGGCCATGGTAAGTGATTTTTGAAAGGTGACAAAAAACACTACACGAATGTCATACGACGTTGGCATGTTAAAGTTTCCATTTGAATTCAGTAGGCCTTGTTCATAATGGCAAAATTAATCTCGGGATTTTCCGCCAACACAAAAGTTCCTCCTTTCTTTACTAGAAAGCACTATAATGTCAAGGAGATTAGATATCTAACCTCCTTGACTTTCATAGCGCTCCAAGGAACAACAAAATTTGCATGCAAGCTGCCCTCTGGGCATCCAATAACAAAGCTTGCCATACGATATTATTATTATTATTGTTATTATTATTATTATTATTATTATTATTATTATTATTATTATACCCCATCCCTGCCCTTAATCCTCTGGTTGTCATACTCGAAAATGCAACGCCAGTAGTTACGTGGATTATATTCGTTGACCAATTTCTAATGAGTATTTCTATAGGTACTTGTTGTTTTACAAATTTGATTTTAGATTTTGATTTGATTTATTTATTTCCACGGCTACACTTAGAACTTAAAAGCTCCTTTATGGTAGCACCCTACATACAATTAGATAAGGGCTTACAAAAATAAAACGTCTCCCTTACATTCACAGTAAAAATAATAATAGTACTGCACTGATAGTAACCAAAATTTGATGTTTTTCAGTCGGTCAAAACGATTGCACCCAAAAAGAGCTGGGTTAAACCCTAATCCTGAAAAAAAAAATCCTCTCGGCACGCCGGAAGGCGAGATAGATTTCACCGGGCAAACTAGGGGATAGGCTATAATAGGCAAAATATGCAGGTTTTCGTAGGAGGATCAGACCTCATTTATTGCAAGAAAGTATTTTACATTTGGAGGTTAATTAACTTTCTTTTTTCGTTTTTGTATACATATTTTAGCCTACTTTCCTCATTTTGCAAAAATGAGGAAAAAGTAGACTTATGAGATCGGGCAAATGTGTGTCTGTCTGTCTGCCCTTCTGTCTGCTGTCTGGCTGTGTGTGTGTGTCCCCCCCTCCCCCTATCAACTCCTAAACGGCTGCAGCAATCGAAACAAAATTTGGTTGGAGTAAAGATCTATACCTGAATATCTCACGCCCATATTTGAAAAATGATGTCAGTGCTACCAACTGCTGAAAAATCGCAATTGAAATTTGACCTCTATGTTGGATATCTCGGAAGGTATGAATGGAAGCTATTTCAAAATTGGCACACGTATAGATAATAATATTTCAGTTTAATTTCCAGGAAGCCATACATCGCAGTGTTGCCAAAATGGTTATAAGCCTGCTGATAGGTCCAATATTTAAATGCATATAACTTCTACACTATCAATTGGAATTCAACCAAATTTCGTATGTGCTATGTGTTCATAAACAGATATAACTGAGCGTATTCCTAAGATCCACCAGGGCTGCCAACTGTTAATAAATGCTCTCAATTTATTTTTTCCAAATACCAATATATCAGCAAGTATGCAAGCCGACAACTTTAAACTATGCACACGTATAGTTCCTGATATTCTGTATTAATTTGGAGTAAATTATATACGTCAGTGCTACCAACATGATTCTAAGCCTGCTGAGAGGTCCAACTTTAAATACATGTAGCTTCTATACTATCATTTGGATTTCAACCAAAATTTGTATGTGCTATGTGCACCATAACAGATACGACTATGCGTATTCTTAAGAGCAACCAGTGTTGCCAACTGTTAAAAAATGGTGTCTCTATTTTTTCCCTAATATCAATATATCATAAAATATGCAAGCCAATAGCTCTAAAATTTGCACACGTATAGTACCTGACATTCTAGATTAATTTGGAGTAATTAATATACGTCAGTGCTGCCAACATGATTCTAAGCCTGCTGATAGGTCCAATTTTAAAATGCCTGTAACTTCTATAATAACAAATGGATTTCATTCAAAATTAACACAACAAGAGATCATATTATTGCAGATTATTTCTGACCAATACATGTTTGTCATTGTTGCCAACATGATTTTAAGCGCGCTGTTAGATCCAATGTTTAACTGCATGTAACTTCCATGCTATCCATTGGACTTCAACCAAATTTTGAATTCTGTACCTTAAGAGATGGAAACAAGAATATATTCAGTCACCAGGGCTGCCAACTGTAGTTCTCTATTAGGCTACATTATGCCAGGTATACAGTATTTCGAACTAATTAGAAATTTCTATATTACCAATTTAATTTTGTTATTATTCTATATAGATCCATATAGATTAATCAATGGCATGAATTTTAAATTTTAAGAAAAGTAGGCTCTTTAGTTCGTCACGGAACTTCTTGTTATCATTTTATTGTCTTATGGAGATGGTAACCTTCTTGTCATTTGGGGTTCAATTTTAGCCTACTTTTCCCATTTTGCAAAAATGAGGAAAAAGTAGACTTATGAGATCGGGTAAATGTGTGCCTGTCTGTCTGTCTGTCTGTCCTTCTGTCTGTCTGTCTGTCTGTGTGTGTGTCCCCCCCTATCAACTCCTAAACGGCTGGAGCAATAGAAACAAAATTTGGTAGGAACAAAGATTTATACCTGAATATCTAACGGCCATATTTGAAAATGATGTCAGTGCTACCAACTGCTAAGAAATCGCAATTTAAATTTGAGCTCCATGTTGGATATCTTGGAATGTATGAATGGGAGCTATTTTAAAATTGGCACACTTATAGATAATAGTATTGCAGTTTAATTTCCAGGAGGCCATACATGGCAGTGTTGCTAAAATGATTATAAGCCTGCTGATAGGTTCAATTTTTAAATGCATATAACTTCTACACTATCAATTGGAATTCAACCAAATTTCGTATGTTGTATGTGTACGTAACCAGATATGACTGAACGTATTCCTAAGACCCACCAAGGCTGCCAACTGTTAATAAATGCTCTTAATTTCTTTTATCCAAATACCAATATATCAGAAAGTATGCAAGCCGACAGAGTTAAACTATGCACACGTATAGTACTTGACATTCAATATTAATTTGGAGTAACTTATATACGTCAGTGCTACCAACATGATTCTAAGCCTGCTGAGAGGTCCAACTTTAAATACATGTAACTTCCATACTATCATTTGGATTTCTACCAAATTTTGTATGTGCTATGTGTACCATAACAGATATGACTATGCGTATTCTTAAGAGCAACCAGGGCTGCCAACTGTTAATAAATACTGTCTCTATTTTTGTTACCCTAATAGCAATATGTCAGAAAGTATGCAAGCCAATAGCTCTAAACTTTGCACACGTATGCTACCTGGCATTCTAGATGAATTTGGAGTAACTAATATACGTCAGTGCTGCCAACATGATTCTAAGCCAGCTGATAGGTCCAATTTTAAAATGCATGTAACTTCTATACTAACTAATGGATTACATTCAAAATTGGCACAACAATAGATCATATTATGTCAGATTATTTCTGACCATTACATGCATGACATTGTTGCCAACATGATTTTACGCGCGCTATTAGATCCAATGTTTAACTGCATGTAACGTCCATGCTATCATTGGACTTCAACCAAATTTTGTATTCTGTACTAAGAATATATTCAGTCACCAGGGCTGCCAACTGTAGTGCTCTATTAGGCTATATTATGCAAGGTATACAGTATTTTGAACTAATTAGACATTTCAATATTAGCAACTTAATTTCGTCATTATTCTAGATAGATTCATATAGATTAATCATTGGCATGAATCTTAAATTTTAATAAAAGTAGGCTCTTTAGTTCGTCACGGAACTTCTTGTTATAATTGTGATCACACTGTCCTTATGCAAGGTTTGGAACTGATGTGTAACTATCTGAGAGTCTGTTACTTCTTCACGCAAAATTTTATCTCCCGCAGAGATTTTTGTTGGTTCCTCAGTTTAGGGGCCTCGAGAACGTGGTCATGTATCCCCGTGTACATTGGGTGTGTGTAGAATCTGATAAACGGTGTTAATTGTGATTACTGTATTAGTCTGTAATTCAGGTAAGGTCTGCAGACGGTCAATTTTAATTAATTAATTAATTTATTTATTTATTAATTATTAGATACAACCATGAAAAGGTCATTTTACACTAATATTTTAAGTAGTATTTCCTAATTTTGTACCATATACTAACGTCAACGACACCTAGCTGTGAACTTGGCTACTAGATGCCACCGTAACCAGCAACTTGCAACGAACGTTGGAACTTCCCCTCCAAAGGAAAGCATGCTGAGGGATTTTTAGCGCTCTTAGAAAATCCGACGACTTTGGCCGGCTTTGAACCAGCGACCTTGGGCATATAAGTTCAGCATGCTACCAGTTAACCGCTTCCCACAGAGTCAGATGGAAAAATGAATGTGATCTCGTGCAATGGCGTTGTCTTGGCAACCTCTGATAGATCATCCCTCATCAATTTAGAAGCGTTGTCATGGTAACCTCTGATGGCACTTGGCATTTTCTTTAATTCCGAAATCATTTTTCTCATCCCTTGGCGTAATGGTAGGTCAGATCAAAAATTCTTTCAGACAGTTTTAGGTAATTATTAGGGGAATATTTTCCATTTTGTACGGTTTTTATATTGTGCCTATTAAGAGAGTTATGATTAATGTTTCCCGAAAAACCCACTTTTTTCCACCCCTTAGGTCAATGTTTGGTGCTATCAAAAAAAATTTCAAACATAAATGTTAGGGCCTTATCCGACACATAGTATGAACTTTGAATGGATTCAATATTTCAGATATTAAGAGAGTTAAAGCGATATTTCAATTTTTCGAAAAAAGCCTCCCATTTTCACCCCATTTGGCCGATTTTTCCATTAACGAACTCGACCGAGATTTTAAGGGGATACATATTATGTTAAAAATTCAGAGTGATTGGTGCATAATTACGGCAGTTATCGTGTCCACAAGAAACTGATATATATATATACATTTTATATAAACTTTTGAACTGACGGTGGTTTTGGGGTCTGAGGGATGTGAAACGCGAAGATATGTCGAAATTTTCCGGAAGTCGAAACATGGTAGCCTACCCATTGCAATAGTTAGCTTTCTAATGGAATCTACCTAATACATGAGATTACATGAGATAATTTGTTTTCAGGATTACGGAATAACCCTTCACAGTTGGGTACAATAGTGTTTACCGACTGAAAAACATCAAATAATGATTACTAAGGCAACACTGAAAATGGCTTCAAACACCACAATGATAGTTATAATAAAACAGTAATAATCATAAAATAGTGAAGTATGTCTATCTCTAGGGGCAGATGACCTCGTAGTTCCGCCGCTTTAAACAACAATAACTAACTAACAAACTAACTATTCCCGTTTGTAACGGGGTCGGGGATGAGATGCGATGAAATTCTATTTTGCGGATGATTTTTACGGCCTGATGCCCTTCCTGACGCCAACCTCATGAGAGGAGTTAATGAATGAAGTTGAATGAAACTGGGCGAGGATGTGGAAGGAAGTGGTAAGGAAGAAAGTGATAGAAGGTACCCTCCCAGCATTTGCCTGGAGTTGAAAATGAGGAAACCACGGAAAACCATTTCAGGGACGGTCGACTGTGGGACTCGAACCCCCGTCTACAGAGTCCGCAGTGAGCTTGGCCCCATGGACTGCGCGTTAGTGGGCATATTATAAAATAATATTAAAATTAATAATAGTAATGGAAAATTTTACACAAAATACTGCATAAATACGCATTATCAGCCTGAAAAACAAACATCATACAGAAAAGATTTGAACGTAGGTAAGTTGTCAGCTATTGTCCTGATGTTAGGCCTATAATTGAACCAAAAAAGATCATTTTAACATAATGCAGTAATCAGATGTGGGAGGTATACTGCTCCAAGAAGCAGGATGAAAGACGACTTTTGAGAGCTGCAGTGCTTGCAATATTGACGAACTTATATAAATCGAAGGTGCTGATGAGGCGTGACCGCGTGAGGCGTTGCTAACAAACGATTTATTGAACTTCAGGGTTCGGTGGATAGGAATCTGGAGTGTTAATTTTGTGTATCTATTTTCACGACTATGAACAGAATGCATTGCTATGCATTGTAGAGATATAACGGGGTCTTGGTATGCAATATTTCATGTGTCAGAATGGCAACTGATAGCTGCCTGCGCTCGTGGATTTACAGCCATGTCAGGTGCACGTAGTAAGGTGTGATATGTTCATCTTGCCTTACATTCAGACTGTACCGAAAACATGCATTTTGGACTATTTGTAATTTGATATTCTGTGTTTCTGATTAATCAATGTTTTCTGCAGAGCCATAATCAATTATTGAAAGAGTAGTTCCGTGAAGAACTTAATAGCCAATTTTCATAAAACCTACTTATGTTAATTGCCTTTATTAACATACAAAATTTCATTTTGATTGCTGTAATAGATTCGTAGATATTGAGAACCGTCTAAATATTTTGGATGGTCACCATGTTGGATTTTCTATATATGTAGGCCATAGAGTTATGTACTATTAGATGACGATTATTGCGCAGGTTCATTATTCAAACGTTGACTTCGATCGCATGACTAGGACGCAAGAAATAAAAACTTAATTTTGAAAATTCGCACGGCCGCCATCTTGAGGTTATGTAAACAATTGAACTAAATTACATGTCAGTACATTACGATGTGTATAAACATTTTCTGTACCTAGTTTCACTGCGCTCGGGTGGTTAAATCGCGAGAAAAGTCTATTTAAATATTTCAAATTTGCTTGATCGCTATGATAGTTTCGTACTTAACAGGTTTTTCAAAGTCACATAGTTGAACATTCAGTAGTGCCCTTTATCACCGTACAAAATGTCAGGGAGATATCAGTAATAGTTTCGAGTTAAAGAATGCCAGTGAAATAATACACTCGGCCACCATGTTGGATTGGTGAGACATAATAAAATTCGAAGGGCACGGACAAGTTCGGGCGGAATAGTACTAGGATCTTACCGAGTTTTATTCAAATCGCTCCAGCCATTTAGATTTTATTGGGACACATACACACAGACTCACATTCACACACACGGACAAAAGGTGATCTCATAAGCCTATTTTGTCATAAATGAAAATAGGCTAAATATGAGAGTTTGGACAAAGAGCTTACGTATGTTAGGAGGGGTGTAATAAACAGTTATTTTCAGGAGATGCATAGTTGATACAACCTTCTCTACCACAATAGACGTATGCTTTGCCCATGATAGTGTCCTATCAAATATTGAGTGTGCTAAATATACTAATCATAGACAAATACATGAGAAACCAATTTAATAGTTTGACACGGCATGAAAAACTTACTTAATTTGAACGTTTTAAAGAAATTTGGTAATATTTTCCATATTGAGTAAAAACATGAAATATTTGCGAGCAGAAGAGTACTTTTCTGCAATTCATAACATATTCAGTTTCCCAGTTCTATAAAATGCTATACCTATACAAGCAAACCAATTAACCATTTAACATCTCAATCGAGTTCGTTGATGGGCAAATTCTGACCAAAGGGGTGGAAATGGTGAAATATCACTAAAACTTTCTTAGTATGTGAATAATCGAATCCATTCAAAGTTCGTTCCACTGTATTCTCCGGATTATAGCCAAAAACGAATATTACTTAAGTTTTCTAATAGCACCAACTATTGATCAAAGGGGTGGTGGGTAGAAGGGAGTTTTTAGAGAGAAAAGAATCATAACGGGCACAATACTAAAATGGTCGATAGTCCTCTTAAAATTATTATTTTTTGTCTGAAATAAATTTATATAACCCACCCTTACGCCAAGGGATGAGCAAAATGTTTTCGGAATTGGAACATTTGTCGGTATTGGAAAATTTTGTGAATTCGATTTTTTTTATTTGTCTAGTGGAATCTACTGTACCTCCTCCTTCCGGCGTGCCAGAGGGGTTTATTTTAAATAGAGATTGGTCACTGTTCGTGATGAACATGAACTAATTCCACACAACAAAGTACACGTGGCGGATTACCACTTTCTTTCTAAAACTCGAAATGAAACTTCTTCGAGAGCCTGTGTACCAACGAAAGAACTTTGCCTAGAATAAAGTGAGTTTTATACGAATTAGAATAATGTCACAGATTAATACGAACAAGTTATGAACGAAATGTGACATAGCACACAGGACTATGTGGGCTTAGTTATTCTGAACACGTTCCAAAGGTTTTTATTTTCCTACAGCACGGCCTTCCTCGTGTTCTGCCCGAGGCTTTTGCTCCATTGTTCTGTAGCCACTGAAACTTTTAAGTCGGGGGAAAAATCACAGATAAAAATTCTGGAATTAGTATGGAGTTAAAAGGCACGCAAGGGGTTCTGTTGTTGTACGCTTACCTCCTACCTTCTCAGCCAACCACATTTACATAACATGATTTCTTTGGGCCTTTACATTAGCGAGAATTGTTTCTAGAATTATTTTTTATAATAAAAAGTGAAAGTTTTGTGAAAAATATAAAATCATTGTTAAGGATTATTTTGAACATTCTGGATACTATGATTGCTCCCATGATGTGGCCAGTAAGAGGCTTAAGTGACTGTGTTGTATATTCCACAATACACAGCGAGTTATCGAGCTAGCGGGCTAGACTATTAACCCCGCTTCGGCCAACATCAAACTGTTGTTGAGTCGTGTCAAGTTAAGACTTGAGATTAGAATATATGTTTGGAGTTTCGCTGTTCACCTCGGCTTTTCTGAATTGTGCCTAGGACCTGCCGTCCATGCGCCTTTTAATCTTACACTGGGTAAACGATTAAAGGGACCGGGTGAAACCGGGGTGGGTTGCTAGTTATAAATATATTTTTGTAAGTTTATCGTAAGGCCTTTAGTGCTGGGAGTGTCCGAGGACATGTTCGGCTCGCCTGAGTCTGTAGCTGCTTCAAGCGGACACCCATAGGGTGAGTTACAAGTTCCGTTCAATTTCAAGTAGTTCCAACTTTCGCTACCAGATATCAATGATACCTAGTGGTAAACGTTGGAACTATGTTAGAGCCTTCCGACGAAATCTAACCTAACAATTTAGCTTCACACAAGTTTAGTCTGTGGAAGGATCTTTTACATGTAATAAATCTATGACATGGGCCCGCCTGCTTTACTTCCCCTCCGAAGGAAGTCATACTGAAGGATTTTAACGCTCTTAAAAAATTCGACGACTTCGGTCGGGTTTGAACCCGCGATCTTGGGCACAGCAGTTCAGCATGCTACCAACTACGCCACCGAAATAAATATATAAATGGATATCCTTACTTAAAGTGAATAGAAATAATTTAATTTGGAATTGTGTTTAAAAAAATCTGTTGAAAACACGCTTTCTTTCTTTCTTTCTTTCTTTTATCGTTTGCCCTCCAGGGTTGGTTTTTGCCACGGACTAAGTGGGGGATCCCACCTCTACCGCCACTGGCAGTGTCCTGGAGCTAGACTCAGAGTCAGGATACAACTGGGGAGTGTGACGAGCACGTCACCCAGGCGGCCTCACCTGCAAAGCGAACAGGGGTCTGATGAAGGGATGGGAAGAGTGGGAGGCATAGACAAGGAAGAGGGAAGGAGGCGGGCGTCGCCTTACGTTAGGTACTGAGCCAGTATTTTGCATTGAGTTGGAATTAGATAGTGTTGGGGAGGAACACAGATGACATTCCTCCGGCACTACTTCATCTGCATGCAGCGCAGTGATATTGAGGCGAGCTTAGGTGTAGTACCAGCAACCCGCATTACACACCTTGACCACGTAAGTTGTCTAAGGTACACTTGATGTCTGCAATATATAGTTCGCAGTAACATCACTCCGATTCATGCCATTATAATGTAATACAGAGCATACAGAGTGGAACAACAATGGGCAAATGCATTATATTTCATATGGAAAGGACTTGAGAATGTTTTCGCAAGTATACATCCATATTTCAGAATACCAGGTGATAATCGAAATCAGGCTGTGTCCATATCGATTGTCATATCGTTTCGAACCCAGGAGCATTGGGTGAAGTCAGACGGGCAGTATGAAACATCTCGCTTGAGAGAGAGAGTTCATTATAAGATTCGTTGGCATACACTACGGTAATATCAACCAAGAAACGCGTTCGCTGGCGTGATGAAATATAGGTGTATTTCGTGAAAGTTATACTGGTGCGAAGTAACACAGTTCGGAACGTTTCATTTTCAGTTTGGACTTGTTATAGTCCAAGAGAGTGTTAATTCAGCACGGAAATAATGATAAGCCTATTGAGGTATATTTCGAGTGAAGGAAAAGTAAACTTAGTCTTCATATAAACTGGTAACATTTTAATGCCATTAGAAGACATTCAAACAGTGCAGTACAGTTAATATACTACAGCAATGACTACAGATATGAGATTGTATGGATCTACATTTCAACACAATACAATGATGATGCAGATGTACTAAATGAATAATAGGAATGCAACAATTTAGCAGAGCTGATCGTTTGGAATGACTACAGAGATGAACCATGAATTTCAGCAGCAGAATGCTTGATGAAAAGAGGTTAAAGGCACTATGGAGACATTGACTATACATTCGTACTTCTACAATTTGAACAACCAATGGCTATTTTCAACCAGGCTAGTGAGCATCTTAGGACATGTCGGGAAGATGAACTTGGTAACGCGATCAGCTGTTTGTTTCGGTTCAGTCGGGAACGGGTTCGATTCTTCGCGGATCCAGACGGTACGACAACTACGCAGTCAAATGGACAAGGGTTCAGTTCATTCCAGGAATGTGTATTTCAAACATATTCCCATTTTCATCAAGACGACAAAGAACAAGGTAGCTGGAAAACTTTCATATTAGTAGACAGTATGAATTAGTCATACTTTAGAATGTCCTTATTCACCAATTTTTTCACTATGTAGATAGAAAGTGCATTAAAGGACTAGATTTGATACTCTTATCACTTCTGTCCAATCATGTATTTTTCCTTGTAGTTAACATTAATATTAATTGTGATGTTACTTTTAAAACATTACTTTCTCTTTTCTAAATTCAATTTAACTTTAAATAGAGCGTTATACTTAGTTGAGAAGACACAATATAAGAAGATAAAGGAACAAAACTACGGTAAAGTTATGTAAGAATAATCGTTAGGAAGAGGAAGACCAATATCCCACTTATACTAGAACATTATTTAAAATAAATACGTATGACTTTTTAAGCAACGAATTAAAATATTTTGGCAATTTTTGTAGCATTGTTTGATAGACGTGTTAGTCTGTTTTTCATCGAGTTTGATACTGATATGGAAACATAGTGATTTCCAGTGTGAACATTTACGATTATGGATTAGGCTTTGGCGATCCACAGTTTTAGAATTTTTCTTGAATTTAGACACTTTTTCGAGTTCATTCAGTTTTTCGATTTTCTTTATTCTTTTGGAATACTCCAACTTGGTTAAGCGTTCTGTTCTAATGGATTATACGTACCTTCTTAAGACAGGCTCTTTTTCATGGTGTAGTTTCTTACGTGTTTCCTTGGAGGAGGATCTCCATCTCGAATTTTGTTTAGACGAAAACTGAATCGTTCTTTTTACAGTGATCATTCTATAATTCTTTAATAGAAATATTTATGAATATGATATTACAATGAGAAATGTAATTGAAAGAAAATAAATCAATGTATAAAATATTTTCGTCATAAGTCGAAATGACATTTTGAAAAATCACAAACACTGTTATTTGAACATGTGAGTACAACATATTTATCACAGTTCTGATAAAAATTGTTCATGACACTTTAACTTTTGGTTTATATGAGGCATGGTATTTTACGATTGTTGTATAAAAGCTTTTTGGATCTTAAAAACATTTGTCAATTATGTATAGCTATTGAGAGCTGATATATGAGTAAAGCATTGTTTGCGTAATTGAGTTGTAATTAAGTGGATATTAGACATCGATGGATGGTCATTATCAGATTTCCAGTATTAAATTAGCTGTTAAGCTATTACTGAGTGCACTTATTTGTATTTTTGAATGTGAAGTATAGTCACGGTTGTAATTACTAAAAGGCTAGTAATATCTTTGAATCCAACATTTATACCACATTAAGTATTGTAACAATTAAACTAAAATGGATTGTTCATAGTAACATTTGTTTCAGAGGAAAGTTCTGATTTGAAAGACGTGTAATAATATTTGTATAACACTATAATAATAATAATAATAACTGAAAATTGAAGGGGTAATAATTGAAATATTTTTGTGGATAATAAAGCAGAGGGAGAGGATTCAATTGTGGCAGAGCTTCTAAAACAGGCAAATGAAGATACTCTGAATATATTAGCTGAGCTCTTTGCGGAGATATGGAGAACTGGTAGGATACCCACAGAGTGGCAGTCTGCATTAATTCACTCTCTCCACAAAAAGGGGGATAAGAAGGACGTTAATAATTACAGGGGTATATCAATTGTATCTTTTCCCTACAAGATCCTATCCAAAGCACTCCTGAACAGAATTGAAGAACATCTTGATAATCAGATTGGTGAGTACCAGGCCGATTTCAGAAAGGGACGTTCTTGTCCGGAACAGATTTTTAACCTGGAAAACATCATTAGGTATAAGACGATAGGCAGGTATGACTATGTGGTCGTATTCATTGATTTTAAGAAAGTGTATGACTCAATTGACCGCGAGTCGCTACTGAATATTCTGGAAGAAAATGGAGTGGATGACACTCTCGAAATCTGATTAAACAGACTTTGAACGACACAGTGTCAAAAGTAAAATTCATTGGCGAGATCTCAGATCCCTTTGTAATCAAAACTGGTGTCAGACAAGGTGATGGATTATCTCCAATCCTTTTCAACTGTGTATTAGAAAAGGTCATTCGTGAATGGAGGAAGACACTGAGTCGGGAAGAAGGGAATGAAGAACGATTCAGGCTAGGGCCCAAACTGAAAGGGGTGCACGTTGATTGTTTGGCTTTTGCAGATGACCTAGCTATTTTTGCCAACATTATTAAATCAGCCATTGTAAAGATTAATCGGTTGTCAGAGATGGCTGAGAAAGTAGGTTTACAGATATCCTTTGAGAAGACATAGTACATGACAAACATCAATGATGGACCAGAATGGATGAAAACAAACCAAGGAAAGATTAAACGTGTAAATAAATTTAAATACCTGGGTGAGATAATCCAACAAAATGGCCTAGAACAGGAAGCAATTAATCTTAGAATCTGGAAATTAGACCGAGCCGACGAAAAATCTCTATAATAAGAAGTCGCTGAGCATTGGAGCCAAATTAAGACACTACAGCACGGTTGTCAAACCTCAAGCATTATATGCTTCGGAGACTTTGACTATGAACAGGCGGGGACTAGTCGACCAGTTGGTCAAAAGAGAACGCAGGGTATTGAGAAACATTTTAGGCAACAGATGGGTTGACGGGCACATACGTTTGTAGTCGAACGAAGAGTTATATAGAAAGATAGAACCAGTCACGTCAACAATAAAAAGGAAAAGGTTGTTGTCCTATAGACACAGTTTCAGAATGTCCAACGATCGTCTAACAAAGAAAATTTGGAATTTCGTGAAACCAAAGAAGAAAAAAATGGCATGGTTTGAAGAATGTAACAAAGACCTTCTAGAAATTGGTATTCCGGACTGCAAAATTATGATCAGGCGTGAATTCAGACACCTAATCAAAAATTACCAGGGATTTAAGGTAGGAAAAGGAAGGAAGGAAGGAAGCTTGTAGTTTAACGTGACCGTTAATCTAGAGATCATGAGCCACGGGACCTACTTTTTACGTGGAATCCGAACCACAGGACATGGCATTTCACTGGATTTAAGGTAGGGGCAGGACCCAAAAGACGGAGGGGACCTCTTTCAAAAGATCGGAAGAAGGCGCTGAGTGATGGGCTCAAGAGATACTGGCAGGACATCAAAGCTGGCAGACGATCTAGAACGAAACATTGATTTTGATTGTTACTCCGTAGTCCATAGTGGCTCAATTCGAATGTAAAAAAAATTATAAATGCATTTTCATAATTAATTGAAGCGACTTTACGTTCAATTAACTTTATTGTTCGTCGAATATGACAAATTAAGAATGTAATGAATCTCATTTGAACACTGATCGTTGGAATTGAATAATACAGGAGTAATTCGAACACTGGATTAAATGTATAAAATGTATATTGAACTCGCTAAGCACTGGTTCATGTGATATTTTTCATTGCAATGCATTTTGATGCATCACCTTAGAACGTCCCCACTGACCAGCCATGCTGTTGCTACATGCTAACATTCTTTGGAGTTATAAATGGTTGATCTTTTGACTATGCAGAAAACCATTTTTTATATAATCTGAGGCTTAATTATGACACTTCTATTTTCTACGAAGCTCAGATATTCTCATGTTGTAATTCTGTCTCATTGTAACATTCTTCAGAATGTTATTTCTACTTTTGGTAAGGTATTAACATCGCAGATACGCGAACCAGAACCAACCAGTCACTGCACGACTAGTGTATTCACAAGTTCTCGCAGCGCAGAACAGAGCTCCTAGCACATGAGTTAGGTTTTCCATCCAGATTGGATGTGTTTGTAAAGTCCGTCTTAAAGACGAAGAAATAGTCCGCCTGGAAGGCGAGGAAAATAATCGTTGTGCATCGCACATTATTCTACAAAGAACTGTACATCATTCGAGTGAATATTACAGCCTGAGAAGGCTTGTGACACGATAAATGTGAATTTTTGAAAAGTGATTATAAAATCGTGCAACGTGGAACAACATATCTTCAACCACGTGTTGTGGAAATTTCAACATCGTCAAGTGACGAGAAAATATGTCAATTATTGTGAATTTATAATTAATCCAGTGAATTATTCCAACACTCACTACTACGAATATTGCTATCATCGCAAGAGCGATTAATTTCTGTAACATACAATTTCGGTGCCACGTGATTTGTGGGCTATTAAAATCTGTGATAGTGAAGCAGATAACAGTGCATGGCCAATTTATAAATCATCTGCGCCGTGTAAAAACAGTGAAGTTGTTACCATATTAAAGCTAGCTTCAGTGCAACTGTGCTACGCCCATTTTCCGTATTTTCAAGTGGTTACTTCATATTTAAACATGTCACTTCCTGATAACCACGTGTACGACGATCTTTACTACGCATCATCTGTGGAGATGAACTGCTAAACTTCATGATGTGAAGGAGAGGACCTGAGAACTACAGCCGATGACAGGAGAACTATGACTTTAGCATCCGCTAAGCCAAGGAACATGACGACTTTGGAGAGGAGTCTGGTCATATCATCACGACAACGACGAGAACGAATGAAGGCTGTGGAAATGGATAGAGCCCATGTGGAGGCCCATATTGGACAACCCTTGTCCGGAGAACAAAGCCTTATTGTACCCCTCAGGTCGTTGGAACGACTGAGATGTAGTCATCCATTCTTGTGAGTCCGAATAATCTATTCCTTGTGAGGTTCTTTTGTGGTGTAGCTTAGTGTAGTTTATTGTAGTTTATTGTAGAACCAGCCGAACTCCTTGACAAGCCATAGGTAGGTTTTGTACTGTTAGAATTAATCCTTATAGTTCACTTTCATTGATTTGTTAGTCACCCGTTGTGATTGAATCTTTTTCGATCACGGTGCATTCTGATGGACATCGCTAAGATGTTAGTTCTTCCCCTGCTAAGCGTGACTGTAGTCTTTATTACTACGTTTTGTCCAACCCTAGGTGGGTGATTTTGTGTATAGTTATTTGGGATGACGATCAGACGTCATGGCCAGCGTTATTTTAACACCCCCCTTATTGTAAATGTTGTCACGCCACTGAGTTAGTTAGAACAGTCCGTATCAGTAGGTAGTCGACTGAAACTACCAGTTTTGTAATTCAATGTCATTTTCATTTTGATGTGCTATGAAGCCATCCAGTTCAAGTTGTGAACACATTCAGGGTGTTACATTTTGTATGCAATCTAGCATCGAACCCTGTAAAGAATGCCGTATCAGTGGCAAACTTAGCAATTGTAAGATATGCGCCTTTTTTATTTATTTTTTATGTTTATTTTGTGTCAAGTGTTTCGACAAAATTATTATTTTGGTTATAGTTAGACAAAGCAGTTATGGAGTGATATATCTGCAGATTTCAAAGAAGTTCAGAACAAGTGGTAGGCTATATCTGTATTTTTCTTTTATTTGACTTTTATGAACAAGCCACGTCTTTGTGTATAGTTTAGAGGCGTGAGTTTAAGCTTGATGCTTATGCTACTTTATATTACATTTGGGACCAGATAACAAGGCCAGTTTTCTGATAGACTTTCTGCGAGAAAGCTACCTGCCTTCAGTGTTGTTTCATTTTAAACTGTCCGTGTAGATGACTGTGAGTAGCGAGCCTAGCTCAAGTCATGGACGCGCGGTAACAGTTCCCAGCATGCAATGTACTAGAGTACCACTCATTCAGTAAGACATACTTTATCAGACTGTTTACAATGCTTATAGCATTACTACCATTTGTTGTTGTGTCTCATATGTAGGTCAATGTCCAGGCCACCATTTTGTAATAATCATATGTTTTGCTACTTTGATCTGACTGGCAAGAGCCAATGTTTACATCGCTATTGGAGCGACTATTTTTCTTCTCCATTTGAGAATGATTACACGTTATGTTAAGGTTTATTTGTTGAGATTGAGAGGCTAGATGAGGCACCTGTGAAGAGGCTATATTTATGTGTGTCCAGACTTCGATTCTGTTGACTGTGTTATTGTAGGGAGGTAACTGATGTTCATTCCAGACCGACCCAGAGGTAAATTAAGTGAGCCGAGAGCCACTAATAACCTGTGTTATTGTTATGTCCCAGCGGGAGAGTTCGTTGATGGTACTTTATAGCAGAGATTGATCTCGCACGAGACTGCTACTGTTGAGCCCAAGGTATTCAGGATTGTCAGCCTATTCGCCGTAAACCAACGATAATCTAAACCGACATTCTAATAATCAAACACGTCATTATTATAAACTGATGATAACTAATTGTTTTTAGCATTTAACCTTGATTTTCTTGCATTTTGGACCTGCTGGCTGACACTTGCTTTGTGCACACTTCTTTTGTGGAAGTAATCTAGGACAGATGACACTAATTTTTATCGACGGAGTGCTTGCTCAACCTTTAGTCAGTAGCTGGTGGAGCGCGAGCCTCATGCAATGTTAGACGTAGTTTTTACTACGCATTTGCCACCGTAAATGACACGCACGTAGATGACACTGGTTTACAAAGAGTAACCCAGGGCGAAGGCAGGAATAATATTGATTGTGATCTTGTTGTAATTTATTTATTTAAGTGTATGATAACCCCATGTTTACATTTCTTAGCTTGTAAGAGGGCGTTTAATGTTTTTTTTTTTGACGGCTTGTCATGTAGATTTGTATTAATTGTTTTGCTTTACGGACGTCATCGCCGTAAATTTTGTATTAATTGTAGGAATTAGCTAGATTATTTAACACTAAATGTAAATGACGAAATGGTACCATCCTAACTTAGATTTGCTATTACTACCCTGTTAAATGTAAATTCCGTTATTAGCTTATTTTGTAACTTGACTTAGAGATTATTGCCGTACCATTTTCCTAGCGTTGCTGTTGTTGTTTTACTTTGTCGAATAGATCTTTCGCGAGGGTTTATAGTAGTTTACAGGTAGGGTCCTGATCTTTTATTTTTGTTTATTTATTAGTTTGCGGATTATCCGATAGAAACCCTCCGAACTAGGCCAGGTGTCTGAATATTTTGAATAAATATTGCTACAAGTTTTACTTAAGCCTGGAAGTTTATTTCTCAGTCTAGCTTTAGGAGTTGTATTTTCTTAGGTTGTCTATGACCCTTTTAGCAACCATGTTACCACGGATCCCCTGGATCATGGAATATCGTGCCGCTATGGCCTATAAGAAATTCACCTGATCCTCATGGCACATGGGTCCGACAGGCGAGGTGTTAGGGATGTCATTTCGGCTGTTGGCAACCCTCATAGCTCGTCTGACGGGCACAATATATATTACTAAAGATTTATAAGGGGTTTGATATTTGTGCATTTAATGTATACGACCATGTAAAATTAACAACAATTAATTTAAACTTCGTTTAAGATGCTGTATTTTTGGACAGCATACTTAGCAAAATTTCAAGGCTAATGTCACCTTTAACATTGACATGCTTCAGTGGAGGCAGACATATCGTGTTTTAGTGGAGAGAATTTCCGCATTACAGCAGTTTTTGGTTAATAAACTGTTGATATATTTTAAATTTCTTCGGATGACTTGGTGATTTATATTAGAAACAGGATGTGCCACGAGGACCAGTGGGTTACTTTATTGAATCCTTAGCCTTATGCCCGAGATTAATGTAATTTTTAAGAGTCTTGTTAGTTCACTTTGAGCTATTTTTCGTTTTTATTTTGTCGACCACTGCCATCTTCTTATTCTTTGATAGTGAGGAATCCTTATCCCTGGTTGATCCAAGTTGGTAGAGTTTTGGTGGTTATTTCAGCCAGGTTCTTCCAGATTCTACGATCCAGCACTTCCATCGGATTTCAACTGGTAAGACCACGTGGAAACGGCATTTGCCCGAAGACGAAGTGGGAATCCACGAAAAACCAATTGTAGGATGGCTGAAGTGGGAATCGAACCCCCTCTACTCATTTCGACCACCCGAGGCTGAATAGACCCCGTTCCAGTTTTGATACCACTTATGCCACTTTTCTAATTTCTTAGCAGAGCCATAAATCGAACCGCGGACCTCCTGGATGGAAGTTAATCATGGTGACCACTACACCACGGAGGCGACCTTGAAAACACTCAATTCAAAATTATATTTTTCTGTTCTTTTTGTTTTAGTAAGGATATGCAATTATTTATTTATTTATTTATTTTTTACAGTTCAGTTATTCTTTCTCATTTCTTAATTAATTATAATATATTATAAATTGGATTTAAGCTGAAGAAGACTCCATTGAAGGGTCGAAACATGTACAACAATTGAATAGATGTTCCATAACTTTCATTGAAAGGCGCAGTATTTTTAAGAGTTAAAGGGGTTTATTTTCTGCTTTGCAGCAATTGTGGTTTATATTCGCGTCTCATAGGATGAAGCAGGTTCAGTTTTAACCTACAACATCGATCACCCAAAGAATTAATTTCTGTGATGATCCTCTTATAATGGGGGATGCGATATTTGAGCCACCAATAACCGTAAAGCCCTGCTCACATGCGGATATCCGCGGATAAACCCGTGGATATTCGCAATATTTTACGCTATCCGGATATAGTTTGCATGGCTATACGGATAGCGGATAATCTGCGGATAATGTTTCGAGAAACGTTGAGGACAGTTTTTAGAATACAATCCCATCTTGTTTAATATCATTATTTGGAACCAGTTGTTTATTTTTCCGTTATGTTTTTTTTCTCATGACAAATGCAAGATGATGATTTAAACTAATCTCATTCAAATTTTGCCATTTAGCATAATAATTGCTAAAGAAAATGGTTGCAATTCAGGCTGTATAACATTCATTTTAAACATAGCACAATTTACACAAAGCCTAAGAAAACGACATTTTCCTCAAATGTCTATATAAGTTGCTTTAGTAGTTTATGCTTTATCTACTAAAATTAAAACAAAAAGTTCCGTGACGAACTAAAGAGCCTACTTTTATTAAAATTTAAGATTCATGCCAATGATTAATCTATATGGATCTATCTACAATAATGACGAAATTAAGTCGGTAATATCGAAATTTCTAATCTGTTCGAAATACTGTACAGTATACCTGGCATAATGTAGCCTAATAGAGCACTACAATTGGCAGCCCTGGTGACTGAATATATTCTTAGTTCCATCTCTTTGGGTACAGAATACAAAATTTGGTTGAAGTCCAATGGATAGCATGGACGTTACATGCAGTTAAACATTGGATCTAACAGCACTCGTAAAATCATGTTGGCAACAATGTCAGGCATATTGGTCATAAATAATCTGAAATTACATGATCTATTTTTGTAACAATTTTGAATGAAATTCATTAGTTAGTATAGAAGTTACATGCATTTTGAAATTGGACCTATCAGCAGGCTTAGAATGAAGTTGGCAGCACTGACGTATATTAGTTACTCCAAATTAGTCTAGAATGCCAGGTACTATACGTGTGCAAAGTTTAGAGCTATTGGCTTGCGTACTTTCTGATATATTGATATTAGGGTAACAAAAAAGAGACAGCATTTATTAACAGTTGGCAGCCCTGGTTGCTCTTAACAATACGCATAGTCATATCTGTTATGGTACACATAGCACATACGAAATGTGGTTGAAATCCAAATGATAGTATAGAAGTAACATGTAATTAAAGTTGGGCCTCTCAGCAGGCTTAGAATCATGATGGTAGCACTGACTATATACGCTACTCCAAATTAATATAGAATGTCAGGTACTATACGTGTGCATAGTTTCAAGTTGTCGACTTGCATACTTTCTGATATATTGGTATTTGGATAAAAGAAATTGAGAGCATTTATTAACAGTTGGCAGCCCTGGTGGCTCTTAAGAATAAGCTCAGTTATATCTTTTTATGTACAGATAGCACATACGAAATTTGGTTGAAATCCAATTAATAGTATAGAAGTTATATGCATTTAAAAATTGGACCTATCAGCAGGCTTAGAATCATTTTGGCAACACTGCCATGTATGACCTCCTGGAAATTAAACTGAAATGTTATTATCTATAGGTGTGACAATTTTGAAATAGCTCTCATTCATACCTTCCAAGATATTCAATATAGAGCTCAAATTTCAATTGTGATTTTTCAGCAGTTGGTAGCACTGACATCATTCTCAAATACGGAATTGAGATATTCAGGTATAGGTCTTTACTCCTACCAAATTTTGTTTCGATTGCAGCAGCGGTTTAGGAGTTGTTAGGGGGTGGGGCGCGAGGACACACACCCACAGACAGACAGATATTTGCCCGGACCGATCTCATAAGTCTACTTTTTCCTCATTTTTGCAAAATGTAAAAAGTAGGCTAATATTATTGTCATGCCAGTAGATTCGGATAACAAACGTCCGAATGCAGAAAAAAGTCTTGCGGATGCGGGTGGATGCGGATAACAGCTGTGCGGATGCGGGTCAGATGCGGATAACATTTTGTTTTTCCGCACAAGGCTCTACTATAAGAGCAAAACTCGTGTAAATGTTTTATTATATTAGTACGGTTATGTACCATACTCCACCTGGGTAAAGGCGGGATTACTAGTCCATGCTCTGATAACTTTTTGAAGGACAGGATTGAACAGTAACGGAAATAGTCCGTCCCCTTGTTGGAGTCCTGTGTTAATAGGAAAAGGGTTAAAAAATTCACCTTGAAAGTTTAGCATAACGTTGTAATAATAATAATATGCGTCATATGCGACGGATGATCGATTCCCGATGGACGAAACGTATCTTCAGTATATTCGACTCAAAACCAAAAACGACAATGCCATGGTATGTTAACGTCCAGAAAGATCTGAAAGAAATGGGGATACGAGCAGAAGATGCACAAGACCGAAATCTTTATAGAGCAGCCATCAAGACGTTTGGGACTTTCCGGGACGAAAAACGGACAACTGGTGCGAAATGGACAGAGGAACGTCGTGCCAAACACAGTGAACTCATGAAGGCAATGTGGATCAAGCGAAAAATGAACAAATGCCAGAATGTAAAATGAGGCTTATCGTGGTCCCTAGTTGGCCGATTAGCGAAATTGAATGAATGAATGAATAATAATAATATAAATAATAATAATACCGACAGCAGTGGCCACGCTCGCTAAAGCGCAGCGTTAGGTCGTGGGGGTCAAGCTCTCTTCTGACTCAGTAGACGCGCGGGTTCGAACCCCAATGTCAACCGTCCTTGAAATGGTTTCCCGTAGTTTCCCATTTTCAACACCAGGCAAATGTCGGGAGGGTACCTTCTGACAGGCCACGGTCGCTTCCATCCACATTTTTGCCAAAGTTTCATTCATTCATATTCATCCATTCCGTCTCTCTGCCCGGAGCACAGGTCGCTCACGGGCGACGACTAGAAAGTCCTGCACTCGGCCTCTCAGTAGGTCACACGACAAATAATAATAATAATAATAATAATAATAATAATAATAGCACGCCTCCATGCCTTAGGAGGCAGCACTCCGGCCTCTCACCACTGGGTCCGTGGTTCAAATCTCGTTCACTCGTGTGAGATTTGTGCTGGACGAAGCGGGGGCAGACAGGTTTTCTCCGGGTACTCCGGGTACTCCGAGTTTCTTTATCCCAAATTTCATTCCAGAAACACTCTCCAATATAATTTCCTAACCCGGTCGGTGGACTGGAAGCAGGCTCTGGATATTCATATTCCATAATAATAGTAATAACCAGCATTCATTTGGTGTACCGATTGATACTAACTTACATTTGATGACAATAATTGCGAAGTAGTCAAAAGTCGCTACAGCCCGTATCATCACTGAAAAAAAAAAACAAGATATTCAGTAAAGAACATATAGCCTACTTTCTCCTAAATGCATGGGTATTGTTATAACTCTGTGTCCTTTTCAAGGAGTATAATTGAATGTTGATTGTAGTAGCTTGTTGAAATACAACGTGCTATAGGGATATTAAACATGAATATGAGGTGCCCTTTGCTAGTGCTACCTCTGTAAAAAAATTCATTCAATTCGGTTTCACCGTGTTTGAATTGATCTGGGGAATGGATTTGCACACATACATGGCCGCTATTTGCAAACTATTGGGCTGATGACCCTGTAGTCAGTCATAAGATGCTTTCCACAAAAAGGCATGTTGTTGCAGAATCCGGTAGAGATCAAATTATTAGGATGGTCGAAATTTGATTTAAGCTTTTAACATTTGGGTGGCCGTCATTCCGTTTCCGTCAAGATGGCGGCGATATAAAACATGACACTGAGGTGCCTTTTGCTAGTGCTACCTCTGTACCAAATTTCGTTCAATTCGGTTTCACCGTGTTTGAATTGATAGGGGGAATCGATTTGCACACATACTTGGCCACCATCTGCAAACTATTGGGCTGATGATCTAGCAGTTTGGTCAGAATATGCTTCCCACATAAAGATTTGTTGTTGCAAAATTTGGTAGAGACTAGATTATTAGGTTGGTCGTAATTACATTTTAGCCTTTAACATTTGGGTGGCCGCGATTACGTTTCGGTCAAGATGGCGGTGATATAAAACATGACACTGAGGTGGCCTTTTCTAGTGCTACCTCTGTACCAAATTTCGTTCCATTCAGTTTCACCGTGTTCGAATTAATAGGGGGAATGGATTTTCACACAAAGATGGCCGCCATCCGCAAAATATTAGGCTAATGACCTATTAGTTTGGTCAAAGGATGCTCCCACCATAATGGTATGTTGATGAAAAATTTGGTAGAGATCGGATGATTAGGTTAATCGTAATTTGATTTAAGCTTTGAATATTTGTGTGGCCGCCATTACGTTTCCGTCAAGATGGCGGCGATATAAAACATGACATTGAGGTGCCCTTTGCTAGTGCTACCTCTGTACCAAATTTCATTCTATTAGGTTTCACCGTGTTCGAATTAATAGGGGTAATCGATTTTGACACAAATATGGCCGCCATCCGCAAACTATTAGGCTAATGACCTATTAGATTTGTCAAAGGATGCTTCCTCCATAAATGTATGTTGTTGCAAAATTTGGTAGAGATCGGATGATTAGGATAGTCGTAATTTGATTTAAGCTTTGAACATTTGTGTGGCCGCCATTACGTTTCCGTCAAGATGGCGGTGATATAAAACATGACACTGAGGTGCCCTTTTCTAGTGCTACCTCTGTACCAAATTTCATTCCATTCGGTTTCACCGTGTTCGAATTAATAGGGGTAATCGATTTTGACACAAAGATGGCCGCCATCCGCAAACTATTAGGCTAATGACCTATTGGATTTGTCAAAGGATGTTCCCTCCATAAAGGTATGTTCTTGCAAAATTTGGTAGAGATCGGATGATTAGGTTAGTCGTAATTTGATTTAAGCTTTGAACATTTGTGTGGCCACCATTACGTTTCCGTCAAGATGGCGGCGATATAAAACAAGACACTGGGGTGCCCTTTGCTAGTACTACCTCTGTACCAAATTTCGTTCCATTCGGTTTCACCGTGTTCGAATTAATAGGGGCAATCGATTTTGACACAAAGATGGCCGCCATCCGCAAACTATTAGGCTGATGACCTATTAGTTTGGTCAAAGGATGCTGCCCCCATGAAGGTATGTTGTTGCAAAATTTGGTAGAGATCGGATGATTAGGTTAGTCGTAATTTGATTTAAGCTTTGAACATTTGTGTGGCCGCCATTACGTTTCCGTCAAGATGGCGGCGATATAAAACATGACACTGAGGTGTCCTTTGCTTGTGCTACCATTGTGCCAAATTTCGTTCAATTTGCGCTCACCGAGTTTGAATTGATAGGGGGGACAGACATTCAGAGTACACACACTCTCACACACACACCCACACACACACACACACACAGACTCACACACACACACACACACACACAGACTGACACACTTTTTTTCGCCCTGTAGTGATCTCATAAGTCTACTTTCATTTTTTGCAAAAATCGAAAGTAGGCTAACAAGAAGTTCCGTAACGAACTAAAGAGCCTACTTTTCATAAAATTAAGATTCATGCCAATGATTAATCTACAGTTTATGAACCTATCTAGAATAATGACGAAATTAAGTTCGTAATAACGAAACGTCTAATTAGTTCGAAATATACCTGGTAGGCTTATAATGTAGCCTAATAGAGCACTACAGTTGGCAGCCCTGGTGACTGAATATATTCATAGTTCCATATTTTAAGGTACAGAATACAACATTTGGTTGAAGTCCAATGGACGTTACATGCAGTTAGACATTGGATCTATTAGCACGCGTAAAAGCATGTTAGCAACAATGCCATGCGTGTGCTGGTCAGAAAAAAATCTGAAATATTATGATATCTTGTTGTGCCAATTTCGTATGAAATCCATTTGTTAGTATAGAAGTTACCTGTATTTTAAAATTGGACATATCAGCAGGTATAGAATCATGTTGGCAGCACAGACATATATTAATTACTCCAAAATAATCTAGAATGTCAGGTGCTATACGTGTTTAAAGTATAAAGCGGTTGGCTTGCATACTTTCTGATATATTGATATGGGGGTAGAAAAAATATAGACAGTATTTATTAACAGTTGGCAGCCCTGATTGCTCTTAAGAATACTTATAGTCATATATGTTATGTTACACATAGCACGTACGAAATTGGTTGAAATCCAACTGATAGTATAAAAGTTACATGTATTTAAAAAATTGTCCTATCAGCAGGCTTAGAATCATGTTGGTAGAACTGACGTATATAAGATACTCCAAATTAATCTAAAATGTCAGGTACTATACGTGTGCATAGTTTAAAGCTGTCGGCATGCATACTTTCTGATATATTGGTGTTTTGATAAAACAATAGAAAGAGCAATTATTAACAGTTGACAGCCCTGGTGGCCCTTAATAATACGCTCAGTCATATCTGCTTATGTGCACATATTACATACATTTGGTTAAAATCCAATTGATATTGTAGAAGTTATGTGCATTTAAACATTGGACCTATCAGAAGGCTTAAAATTATTTTGGCAACACTGTCATGTAGGGCCTCCTGGAAATTAAACTGAAATAGTAATATCTACATGTGAGCCAATTTTGGAATAGCTCCTATGCATCTCTTTCAAGATATCCAACATGGAGCTCAAATTTCTAGTGCGTTTTTTCAGCAGTTGGTAGCACTGATATCATTTTCAAATATGGGCGTGAGATATTCCGGTATACATCTTTACTCATAATACATTTGGTTTCGATTGCTGTAGCCGTTTAGGAGTTGATAGGGGGGGGGGGGGACACACAGCCAGACAGACAGACAGACAGAAGGACAGACAGACACACACACGTTTTCCCGGATCGATCTCATAAGTCTACTTTTTCCTCATTTTTGCAAAATGTGAAAAGTAGGCTAAAAATGACTAAACAACTTTTGAAAGTAGTTAAAGCCTTATTTCAGTAGCACTAAATTCACGGTATTTTATCGAAAAATAATTATTGGTCACTTATATAAGTGGATCTACTTGTATGCCCAATTTTGCTAGCAACAACACTCTCGATAAGTGATCGTACGATTCTTACATAATGTGGAGAACGGAAAATACACTTCACTCTGTAAGGCTATTCGATAATTTATATATTTATTTGAATGCTTGGCTGGTTCATAACGTACAGAAAGAATGCTTCAGGAAGTAGTGTACAAGAAACAGCCCAGAAGAAAACTCATTCAAGTTCAATAAATACACAACCAAGACTCATTGAGACTTTGTTTATTGAGTTGAATGAAGCAATTCCATGCTCAACTTCGTTACTTCTTCTTCTGGCTGATATATGGTATAAATATTTTCAATTTAAAATGTATTCCATCCCGTATGTTCCGGAAGGAGAAACTACATCCCAATCGAAACTTCCTATCTGTTATTGCAGTGTTTACGAACGAAAACTTCCTCTTGGTCGTTGAGGCGTTCTATCTCTGGCGCCAGGAGACAGCGAAAGTCAAACTCCAGCAATAAAGACTCGTCTCATTTTCTGCGAAAAAGAAATCTGTATTCATAGCTAGGGTGAGATGGCATCGTTGTGTCTTCCTATCTGTTTGGGCTCCAGTCTCTATTTTCCTTCGAATCCTACAAAATTGTTCGCCATAGTAAATATTAAGGATATCGGCAGGGTCTGCCATATTTCCCATTTGAAATTTCAAAATATGTTATTAAGAGTATTGACTAGGGACCAAATATTTAGGTATTTGAAATTGTCACTGCACGTTTTCAAAATCATGATATATTTTTATAAGGTTTTAAACAGGGTTTCTATATATTTAAAACACTAAGGTGATTTTTGTTACCGCGAGGTTGAGAGAATGACAGAACCAATTTACTTCGTAATACATTCTAACGAGAGCTCTTGCCATGTAGATTTGCAGAGTGTCTTTAAAAGGAAAATATTTGTTAGGGTATATTTTTAAATTATGAAAGAAAAAATTAATATTTGCCGTTCCCGCGCTTGCGCACAATGCCTCTTTTCAACTAGGGAAATGGCGCTTGGTTCCCGCCGCGTCTAACTGAGATCTTTGTTTATGAGAATTAAACAGGGTCTCCAATATTGTTAAGTATGTATTTAGAATATACATTGAAATAGAATTATAAAATAAGCGAAGTATTGAGCGAGTTAAACTGCAGCTTGAGTGTGTATGGTGGTTAGGTACCTTGATATTGCACAAATAAACAGTTGGTTGGATGGCCACGAGGCTAGAGTTCCAGTCCGGTAATTCGTAATGCGCATGGTCGACTGGGTTCTAATCCCACCTCGCTTATGTTTTTTTTATCTCCGTTTTCTTCCTTCTTACGATTGGTATTACATTGTCGAGTGGAGTGTCTTTAAAGGGAAAATATGTTGGGGTATATTTTCAATTTATTAAAGAAAAAATTAATATTTGCCGCTCCCGCGCTTGCGCCCAAAGACTCTTTTGAATGAGGGAAATGGCGCTTGCTTCCCGCCGCGTCTAACTGAGATCTTTGTCTATGAGAATTAAACAGGGTCTCCAATATCGTTAATTATGTTTTTAGAATATACATTTTATAAAATAAGCGAAGTATTGAGGGAGTTAAACTGCAGGTTGAGTGTGTATGGTGGTTAGGTACCTTGATATTGCATAAAAAGCCAGTTGTTTGGATGGCCGCCCGGTTGTAGTTCCAGTCCAGTAATTTGTGTTGGGCCTATGCATGGTCGAGTGGGTTCGAATCCCGTCACGGTTTTTTTTTTTCCGTTTTCTTCCTTCTTGAAATGAAAATCCACAGCCTGCTTCCAGTCTCCGACCGGGTCAGGAATGGAATGAATGAAGCCCCCATCTAGCGGCGAGGATATGAACTGTGCCGGCTGCCGAGGCCTGACGCACTCCCCTGCGGCAATGATTAAATGAATGACAGATGAAATGAAATGATAGTGGAGAGTGTTGCTGGAATGAAATTTTGACAGGGAAAACCGGAGTACCCGGAGAAAAACCTGTCTGCCTCCGTTCTGTCCAGCACAGATCTCACATGGAGTGACAGGGATTTGAACCACGGACCCAGAGGTGAGAGGCCGGCGTGCTGCCGCCTAAGCCACGGAGGCTTTTTTTTTCCTTCTTACGATTGCTATTACATTGTCGAAACATATTTTACTTTTATAATTCGCGTAAAGTAACGGATTCTCCTTTGCCATCTATATATTTAAAACACAAGGCGTTTTCTTTTGTAAATCACCAACGACTCCCCACTGGACCGATTTTTATGCCGCCCCGGAGGTCCTGGGTTCGATTCCCGTCTCTGCCACGAAATTTGAAAAGAGATATGAGGACTGGAACGGGGTATACTCAGCCTCGGGTGGCCCAAATGAGTAGAGGGGGTTCGAATCCCATCTCAGCCATCCTCTAAGTGGTTTTCCGTGGTTTCCCACTTCATCTTCGGGCAAATGCCGGGATGGTTCCTACTGTAAGGCCACGGCCGCCTCCTTCCCACTACCTTGCCTAACCGTCCCACTCTTCCCATCCCTTCATCAGGCCCCCTGTTCGCTTTGCAGGTGAGGCCGCCTGGGCGTAGTGCTGGTCACACACCCCAGTTGTATGCCTGACTCAGAGTCTCTAGCTCCAGGACACTGCCCTCAGAGGCGGTAGAGGTGCCATCCCTCGCTTAGTCCGTGGGAAAAGCCAACCATGGACGGTAAAACGATAGCGAAAATAGCGTTATTTTGATGTGCTATCACTATTGTTTTCTTTAATTCAACAATTATTAGTATTTAATTTCATGAAATTAACTTGCACATAATGTTATTCGCCCATATACAACAATTATGCATTCTATCTGCAATCCGCCGGCGACTTCTACCCGGCCGATTTTCATGCTGTTTGCTTTAAGTTATAGATACATATTTCTACATTCCACATCAATACATTTTATTTCCGTTTTACCATTGCATTACAGCATGTGATCGAAAGAGCTAACTGTTGTCCCCAATATCTGCAATCAATTCCAGTAACTGACAATTGTTGGCAGTACCTCGCCCATATAGTTCCAATAACCGCCAATAGATGGCAGCACCATTGCATCGAGATATTTAATACATCAGACATGGCGTGTTTTCACGTGATAGTTATTTATGAGAATTATAAAGGAGGGGAATATTTTCTATGATGTTTCCACGATATGTATACTGAAATAGAGTTATAAAAGAAGGGAAATGTTGAAGAACATTAACTGACAGTTGAATGTGAATGTTATTTATGTACCTTAATATAGCAATTCCTTCCCAATGCTTCGGTGGTCAAGTTGGTAGCGTCCTGGACTAAAAGTTATAATTATGCAACGTCGATATACTCTTAAAATATTAAAGAAAAAAGTAGTTTTCCAGGCACTCGCGCGTGTCCACAATTGCTTTCGCCATGAGAGACACTTGGGAAACATAATTCGTTTGAAGGGCTCCGACATCGTGGTCACTCAGCCCCGTGTACTTTTGTGTGTATGTGTAAAATTTTCTCTGATTACCTGTGTTATTGTGATAGCTGCATTAAAGTGTGTATTTGTAATTAAGGAGGGGAATGGCAAGGAGACGGCCGAGGCCTAGGAACTGTCCCGGTATTTGCCTTGAGTGGAAGTGGGAAACTGCGAAAAACCACATCCAAGATTGTTGAGGTGAGAATCGAAACTTCTTCTTCTTAGTTATACCTCAAGAGACTGAGTGTGCCCCGGTTTTGCCCTTAAACCAGAATTAAAATTATTGGCAGGGAAGGAAATGTAACCCGGGTCTCCGGGACGATAGCCAAGAATAGGTGGGCTTCCATGTGTTAATACGATTTTTGACATGCACGGGTGATAGAATTCTAAAACTGCCTCCATTAGGGTGACTGCCGAAGTGAGTATGAGTATAGGCCTATGCTCATTCCAGTAGTTGGCGAAGTGATTCTATGTTTCCCTGCAAAATGTACTGCCATAACCTATAACATGAGATGGAAATTGCTTATTTAGAGCAGTTTCGTACTGTTTATATCAAAATGAAGAGTTCATTCTGTGCTGCGTTTTCAAGCTATTACCAAAATAAAAAATCGCTGGCAGGAACAATTATATGGATTTTATTATAGGCGATCAGTCTCATCGAATTCTCCTCAGCAACCAACTTGAGTATGAAAGTGTCTGGACGGTGAATACACTGGTCATGTTGAAATTCATTGTATTAGACAATTGCTTAATGATTATTTGTTTAGAGTACTAAGTCTAACTACGCTGTTGATTTCGGCAATGGAAGTATTATTTGACATTTAATATTTAGCGGCTCCGTGGATGCAGGACACTATTGTGTTATCGAATAATACGAAGCCGTATTTAAAATTCAATAATAAATAGGCCATTTCAGGAACAATTCCAGATATTGTGCAGTACAGTGTAAGGACCTTGACGATCAAATGTAAACATTGTTCTACATTGCATTTCTCTTGCGTAATATCTACGCGTGGTTACTTTGGTCTTTACTGTTGTAAGGCTAAAATTGATCTGCTGGAAAATAAAATATTTGACAGGCTGCAAGAATGTAATGATATTAATTTAAAAGTCATTGAACTTATATACAGTAGTTCAAACACATACATCAGCGTTAACAGATTAGATACTGAAGATGAAAGCCAGCTACTTTATTCCCTACTATAGAATTCTTCAATTCCTTGGAATTAAGGGATTCGCCTCCACATACTCCGAACGTTTGAGCCATAGTTATGCTCCTTAGAAACCTGAACGTTTCCCAAGGACTCCTATATGGAAACATATTAATTGTAAGAAATATGTAAGAAATTGCTTGGATTCGGATATAATAGGTGCAGTAATATTAGGCAGAGAGCTGAAATCTTATGACTTGATTTAACACCTTCCGATAAAACAGTTGCAGGTACAGTACATTTTCTTTTAATAAGCAACAATTTCCTTTTCCCTCGGCATACCTTATCACAATCAATAAATCTCAAGGGAAAACTCTAGAACGTATTGGGCTATTTACCTCATCACGTTTTCAGTCATGACTAGCATTATGTTGCAACGTTGAGAGTGCTATCTTTTGACGCCCTTAAAGTTGCAATAGTGCTAAGAAGTAATCGTACAAAGAATGTAACTTATATAAGAAGCTTCTTCAGTAAATATTTTTCCATTGTCCGTCATGTTTTGACGGGTTTCAACTAGTTATGTTTTAAGTGTAGCAAAAGTTGACTTAAACTGTGCAAAGCTTAAAACTAATGCATAATTGTAAGTAGAAAATCTGATTGCAACGAGAGTGTAAATATTTTATATAATGATACGTCATCAAATTATCACTGAGAACCTCACACTTTTAGGCAATATTTTCTCTCCTTAAATATGTTAATTATTCAAAATCCATAAAACCAAGGATATCAGAGGTGATTTTCACACTCTAGCCCGTTTAATTAACTTAATTTATTTAGAATATAGGAAGCTTGGTAACAATAAGAGAATGTATCCCCAATTTCCTGACAATAAATAACCAAACAAGGTGAAAAGCGCTGAAATATTTATATTTTCTGGCAGATATGATTTCTCGCAATCAACTAGAGCTATGAATAATCACGATCTTCAGCTTTACTTTAAAAAATTATGAACTGAAAATTCAAATACCGGTATGCAATAAATGGAACAAAACTGCAATTAGGTATTTTTAGTTAATCGCCTATCATTTAGTGTTTTTTAGGTACTACAGAATTCATGAATATGAACATGGCTCTTTTGAGTGTGATTCGGAAAATTATTAAAGAAGGGAGGTAGTGCACAGTTCGCTACTCCTGTGAGGATCCGGGCTCGGACACCAAGAGCCCGCTGGTGAGCCAGCTTGGTGTTCGTAGGTAAAAACCCCACACAAGACACGGCATACACCTAGAACATTTGCTGAATTGCATAATTTTATCTGTGTTAAGAGGGACAGTTAACCTCACTGTTCCTCCCCTTAAAACAATAATAACTAACCTCGTTGTTCCGCCCCTTAAAACAATAATTACTAACTATCTAACTAACTAACTAACTAACTTTGCCATGTCATTGGAACTGACTAGCTCATAAACACAGTATTGACGAAACAGAAGCCATCATTCAGTGTAGCAACTGATCTATCATCAGATATTTTTTTTACAAAGAGTGTGCTAATGAAGTAATAAATAATGCATGTTATACTTCCTTCACTCAGGATATACCAGAAATAATGAAAGAATGCAAGAGATGAAATGGGGAAAGCAGAATACAGACGTCTGATAAAATGAGGTAAACAAGAAGTGCAGGGAAGCGAAAGACTGGTTGAAAGAGAAATGTGGCAGTATAGAGAGTTATCTGAAAGTAGGGAAAGTAGATACAGCTTATCGAAGACTTAAGTGTACTTTTGGGGAAAGGAATACTAAGTGCTGTAATATTAAGGACTCAGATGGGAAACCTCTAACAGATAGGGAAGAAAAGGTTGAGATATGGTAAGTATACATAGTGCGTTTGTATAGGGGCAAGGAGATTGAGAATCATGTAATGGAAAGGGAAGAGGAAATTAATGAGGATGAGAAAGGAGATTTAATATTGAGATCAGAATTCGTTAGAGCAATGGAAAACTTAAGCAGCAACATATTGTAGCATTAGGAATAGATGATATGCCAACTGAGTTGCTACGTTGCATAGGTGATGAAGGCCTGATCAGGTTATTTCGCTTAGTATGTAGGAATTATGAGACAGATGAGGTACCTTGTGATTTCAAGCAGAATGTTATCATCCCTATACCGAAGAAAACAGGAGATTACAGTACAATCAGCTTCATCACTCATGCTTCAATGATCCTGACTAGAATAATTTACAACAGGATGGAAAGATAGATAGAAGCACAGTTGGGTGAGACCAATTTGGTGTCAGGAGAAACATAGGAACAAGGGAAGCTGTACTAAGTCTTAGGCTGATATTAGAAGACAGAATGAGGAAACATGAGAGGACGTTGACGGCATTTGTAGACTTAGAGAAGGGTTTTGATGACGTTGATTGGAGTAAGTTGTTTGACATATTGGAAAGGATTGGAATTAAGTACTGGGATAGGAGGGTGAACTTAAATCTATACAGAAACCAGACGGCAGTTATTCGAGCCGATGGACATGAGAGAGAAGTTGGTATTCAGAAAAGTGTAAATCAAGGCTGCAACTTATCACCCTCACTTTTCAATCTGTACATAAAACAAGCAATGAAGGAAATTAGAGGAAAAAATGAAACAGGAGTAACGATTCAAGGAGAAATAATTTCAAATCTGAGATTTTCTGATGACATTTTCTTCTTAGCTAATTCACCAGAGAATTTGAATGGACTTTTAAAGGGTATGGACTCCGTCTTGAGGATGGAATTCATGATGAAAATCAGTAAATGTAAAACAAAAACAAGATGTTCAGTAAAGTACACATAGCCTACTTTCTCCTAAATGAATATGCATAGTTATAACTCTTTGTCTTTTTCAAGGAGTACAATAGAAACATTTCATGGTTGAATACCTTAGAAACTATTTACCTGTACCAAACCAGAGATTCGTAAAAACTACTAACATCATTGAAGACAAAAAGAGAAGACATACCTCAAGAATGTTATGGAAACGGACACATGATCGACCGGACGTGGCAATATACAACTTTGAGTTGAGGCATGTGTGTACATGTCTGGCTGTCCATGGCTTTCACCACCTTAATTGAGAATGAAAATCTACAGCCTGCTTCCAGTCTCCGACCTGGTCAGGTATGGAATGAATTAAGCCCCCATCTAGCAGCGAGGTTATGAACAGTGCCGGCTGCCGAAGCCTGTCGCACTCTTCTGGGGCAATGATTAAATGAATGACAGATGAATTGAAATGAAAGTGGAGAGTGTTGCTGGAATGAAATATTGACAGGGAAAACCGGAGTACCCGGAGAAAAACCTGTCTGCCTCCGCTTTGTCCATCACAAATCTCACATGGAGTGACCTGGATTTGAACCGCGGACCTCAGCGGTGAGAGGCCGGCGTGCTGCCGCCTAAGCCACGGAGGCTTTTTCACCACCTTAATTGTATTAACAAATATTTCCATGACCCTACAGTGACGTGTGAATGCCAACTATGTGGGCAAGCATGTGAACGCTACTACTTGGAGATCTGTAGTAAAAGAAAACAATCAATCAAAGACTATGCAATTCAAATTGCCAGAGCACAATTTTAGTGTACCGGTACATGATCATTCATTATTTTTCGATTGCTATTTGGCTGCAATAAAAGTATTATCCTGAACTAGCACCAACAGCTAGAGTACAGGTACTAGGCCTATGTGGGATTGTTTTGTTCTTTAGTTCAAATAACATTCTCAAATAACAAACAATAGGTACAAAGGCTTTAAAATAAAACTTTATCGTATTATCAACTTGTCATTCTTCAATTTCGATGCGTATAGAATGCCAACGGAATGCAACCCAACGGAGTCCCACACAGACCAGACATGACATCTGGCGGAAAAGTTTCGCATAAGATAATCCTAATAGTGCGAGTGCATTCTAGCGGCCATAATAGGAAACTTTTCTATTACAGCTGTTCCAACGCCCAGGCCGGTGTGCAGCTCACATCCAGTTGGCGGTGTTTGTTACCCTCATAGTTCATCTGGTTGCTGTTAGATGTCTCTCTTGTGCATATCCGGTGGTGAATGTTGTTTTAATTAAATATAACTTTCCATTGTAATATGCACAATATAATGCTTCATTTTATAACATCTGAGTAATAAGAAAACAATAAATATAAAAGAATTCAAGCAAAATATATGACTGTAAGGTTTTGAACCACAGCCAAACAGGTGAAAGACTAACGCTTTACTACACAGCCAAACATGTCCCGAAATTCATCGTTATCAATTGTCTTATATACAACGTCTTAGCAAATAGTGATTTGGACTAAACGATTTCTTCACTGGTGTATACGTTTGTTATAAAGCATTTAATACAAAGTTTATATTATTTCTATCAGTAGGCTATATTGCATGCAACATACTCAAATTAGTCAAATTACTCAAATTAGGTCAGAACGAGAGATTAGCTGCCATCTTGTCTTGTAACCTAGACGGCTCGGCTTTTTAAAGCCATTCTGCTGTATAATTATTATATTATTATTATCTTGATTGGTCACATTGGACCACTTGAGTCGTTCCACAATCACTTCTTCTTTGAAGGTAGTACAGCTTGGTTCTTGCGCTCTTTCCAGTACTTTTTCATTCTTTCAGATCGGGATTTTCTCAACTCATCTGAAATCTCCATAGGCTTTCTATGTGTCATTTCTGCAGAAAATTTGTGAGTTTTAAGAATGGTGTTAATTTTATTTTTCTCCTCGGCATCTGTTATCTTAAGTCCAACTGCTTTGAGATCTTGTTGGATTTCTTGGATCCATTTTCCTCCAGTTTTCTTTCCTAGATTTCTCATCACCAGTTGGCGTACAATTCTGTTTTCTGGAAGCCGTAAGATGTGAAAAAAATATGAAATTCTTTTCTTCTTCATTGTGCTGGTGATTGGATCAATCTCACGATAGACAGTTTCATTTGGGAGAATCCTCCAGACTCCCTCAACCTGATACTTTTTTATTTATGCACGTTCTAATGATTCTTCTTTCCGTTTTGAGGAGCTGATCAGTTCTTTGTTCATTTTTAATTTGGAACAGTGTTTCACAAGCATAAGTGGCTTCATGGGAGAGTTACAGTTTTATAATGTTGGATCTTAGTAGCTATTGATAGGCATTTTTAGCCTATTTTCAATTTTGAAAAAATAGGCTTATGAGATCACCTTTTGTCCGTGTGTGTGTGTGTGATTCGTGTGTGTGTCCCCCCCTAATAAAATCTAAACGGCAGAAGCGATTTCAACGAAACTCGGAAAGTTCATAGCACTATTCCCGGTGACCTCGACCGTGCCCTTCAAATTTTGTTACGACTCACCAATCCAACATGGCGGCTGTGCGAAATATTTCACCAGCATTCAATATCTCCGAAACTATTACCGATATTACCCTAACATTTTCTATGGTGATAGAAGGAACTACTATAAGTTCACTTATGTGACTTTTGAAAACCTGTTAACAACAAAACCAACATCGCGGCCAAGCGAATTTGCGACATTTAAATAGACGTTTCTCGCGATTTGACCAACCAAACGCAATGAAACTTGGTACAGTATATGTTTATATACATTGTAATGCACCGACATCTAACTTCGTTCAATTGTTTACATAATCACAAGATGGCGGATGTGCGAAATATTTCACCGGCATTCTATATCTCTGAAACTATTAGCGCTAAACCCCTGAAATTTTGTACGGAGATAAAGGGCACTACTGGAAGTCCATCTATAAGACTTTCAAAAACCGGTTAACTACAAAACGAACATGACGGCCAAGCAAATTTGAAAATTTTAAATAGACCTTTCTCGCGATTTAATGTTCCAAGCAAACTGAAACCTGGCACAGGAAATATTTATACACATTGTAATCCACTGGTATCTAATTTAGTTCAATTGTTTACATAACCTCAAGATGGCGGCAGTGCGAATTTTAAAATTAAGATTTTATTTATTGTGATGTAGTCATGCGATCGAAGTGAAAGTTTGAATAATGAACCTACGCAATAATTTTCCTTTAATGGTACATGACTCTATGGCCTATACATTTTTAACAATCCAACATGGCGACCATCCGAAATATTTAGACGATACTGAATATCTACGAATCTATTTTAGCAATCAAACTGCATTTTTAATGTTCATAGGGGCTATGAACTTAAGTTCACCTATAGGACTTTAAATAACCTGGTGATCACAAATCCAACATGGCGGTGACGCAAATTATAAATATTCACATGGACGTTTCTCGCAATTTAACCATCCGCGTGCAGTGAAACTTGGTACAGTAAATCCTTATACGAATGTTAATCCACTGGCATCTAATTTATTTCAATTGTTTCCATAACCTCAAGATAGCAGCTGTGAAAAATGTTAAACTCTCCTTGTTTTTTCTTGTGTCCTAACTATGCGATTGAAGTTTGAATACTACACGTTCACAATAATCTGCATGTAACAGTACATAACTCTAGGACCTACATATATAAAATCCAACATGGCGACCATCCGAAATATTTAGTCGGTTCTCAATATCTACGAATCTATTACAGCAATCAAACTGAAATTTTGTATGTTGATAGTGGCAATTAACATAAGTAGGATATATGAAAATAGGCTGTATAGCTCTTCACGGAACTACTTGTTTATTATATGTTGACCAGGATAGAGATTGTGCCTTTTTCATTTTATTTGTTCTATTTATCCAAGTTACTTTTTCGTTTAAGTTATGTGTTATAATTTCTCCAAGATACTTAAATTGAGGAACTAGGTTAATTTTATGATCATTTATATAGACTTCATTTATATCTAAGGGTTTCATAGGCATGATCTCAGTTTTTTCAAAGGATATCTGTAATCCTATCCCTTGAGCAATTTCTTGGAGACTAGTGATCTGAGTACAAACCTCTTCCTTGTCTAGTGCTAAAAGAGCCAAGTCATCTGCAAATCCTAAGCAGTTCATTTTTATTGATGGTTTTGTTCCAATTTTGATCTTAGGAGGGTTTTCCTTTTGCCAAACCTTCATGATATAATCAAGAGCCACATTGAAAAGCAGAGGGGATAATCCATCACCTTGTCTGAGACCAGTTTTTACTGTGAAAGCTGTTGATATTTCTCCCCTAAATTTAACTTTCGAATTTGTGTTTGTTAATGTTAATTGAATGATTTTTATCAATTTAGGATGGAGACCATATGATCTGAGGATTTTTAGCAGTGTCAGTCTATGAATACTATCATAGGCTTTCTTGAAATCTATAAAAGAGATAAAGAGTTGCTTATTTCTGTTTTTGTAATATTCCATTATTAATTTCAGGCTAAGGATTTGGTCTGGACAACTTCTGTAAGGGCGAAATCCTCCTTGATATTCTCCAGTTGTGGTTCCAGAATGTTTTTGATCCTGTTGTAAATTATGCGAGAGAAAATTTTATATGTGCAGTCCAGAAGGGTAATTCCTCTGTAGTTATCTGGGTTCGTTTTGTCTCCTTTCTTAAATAATGGATGGATTATTCCTATGGTCCAGTGTGCAGGAATTTCTTCAGTAATCTACATTTTAACTAGATGTTGATGAAGATTTATAATCGCAGGTTTACCAGCATTTTTCCAGATTTCAGCAAAAACTAAGTCTTTGCCACAAGTTTTGTAATTTTTTTGTTCTTTAATTGCGAGTTTTACTTCATTAATGTTTGGAGGATTTATTAAATCAGGTGAAGTTAAAATAGGTGTATCAGTGTTTACTTGCAGGGTTTCCAGTGGATCATCACAATTTAACAGTTTCTCGAATGCTTCTGCAAGGATCTCTGTATTTTCTTGGTTAGAATGTGCTAACTTTCCTGTTTGATTTTTCAACATTAATGTTGGAGCTTCAATTTTTTTTAGATATTTACCAAATGTTTTGTAATAATCTCGAGATTGCTTTTTCTTGAAATCGTCTTCTATCTTATCCAGTGTAATTTTAAGATGATTACTTTTCGTTTGTCTGATGATTTTATGGGTTAATTTTCTTTGTATAGTTAGTTCTAAATTTGATTCTTCTGACTTTAGAGCTTGATGTTTTATCCATGCTTGGTGTCTTTTCTCTATTGCTTGATCACAATCTACATTCCATCATTCATGTTTTTTCCTTGGATTTATTGGTGCTAACTCCTCTGCTATTGATTTTAATTTAGTGATTAATTCGTCCAATGTTTTAGTGTTGAGAGATTCTTCTCCTGTTCTTTCACAGTACTCTATATTTTTTTATTAAGGTAGATGGATCAAATTTCCTCCTATTGTTATTATTAGGTTTTTTCTTGGCCATTGGAGTTAATTTTATTTTTATCTTTACCACATAGTGGTCTGATCCTGAGTCAACTCCCCTTAGAACCTTGACATTGTGAATTTCGCGATGGTGAAATTTATCCATGCAGACATGATCCAACTGCCATTCACCCCTTCTGAAGTCAGGATGTTTCCAAGTTTTCAATTTATGGGGCTGTCTTTTAAAACATGTTGATTTAGAGATTAATTTGTGGTTTCTACGAATTTCGACTAATCTTTGACCATTTTTATTGGTTCGTTTATGTGCTGTCCATTTTCCAATGATATCTCTATATCTTCTTTCTTGTCCAAGTTGCGCATTGAAATCACCAAGGAGAATGTTGATGTTTGATGAAGGGATGTTTATTAAAGTTTGATCCAAAAGATCCCAGAATTTTTTTACTTCTTCTCTGTCCTTAATGGTGTTGTTTTTTTGATTAGTAGGAGCATGTGCATTAATAATTGTATATGTTTTATTTGCCGATTTCAAAGTTAGGGTCGTAAGTCTGGAGGATTGAGATTTAAATTCTGTTATCGAGTCAATGATTCTGAGATCTATTAAGAATCCGTTACCAAATTGTGGACAATTTTTCATAGCTCGTTTTCCTGGAATTCCTTTATATAGTCTGTATCCTTGTGATTCCAGATGGACTTGATCACTATTTCTAATTTCCTGAGGGGCCATAATTAGAATTTTATGACTTCTCATGATATCCGTGATGATCTTCAATTTTCCAGTTTGAACCAGAGAGTTAACATTATGTGTAGAAAAGAATGAGACTTGTTTAGGTTTGATTTTCCGTAGTATTTGTTTGTTTGCTACTTGATGAGTTTTCAGAGGCTCCGATTCGTCATTATCTTCCGCATGACAGCCCGCCGTATCCGAATGCTGTCTTTTCTGTAATCTATCATTACAGACGGCGGAATTATTCTTCAAATGACTTTTCATGGTCGACTATCTAAGGTTTCACCTTGAGGGGAGGATAAATCCTCGAATTACAATCCTGAATGTTATTCAGAAAGGTGAAAGAACTGTGAAAATAATTCTCAGTCCCCCCCCCCCCCAACACTAGTCTGTTCACTGACCCAGTTTCCCGCTGGGATTGATTACCCAACCTTCCACTGGGTTGCTCAGCTTAGCAGGGGACACCACGTGCAGGTCAGTGTTGGGAGTTGGAGTGGAGAGGTTATGAGGATTCTCTTCTGCTGAATCCTTGTATTACTGATTTTGTTGGTTAGTATCATCACATCACACTTCCTTTGTCCAGGTCTACATATTTATAGACCTCCCCAGGTTGATATATTATAATATAAACATTTAATTTTGAACGGGTCACGTCCTTTAGAACAGTTTAAACCATTCTCGGTTCGATAATCGGAACTGATGGTTCCCAAGTCATGGATTATAAAGCTTGCATAACTCACACGGCCGCTATCCTGCAATGGTACGGCTGATGACCTTGTAGTTTGGGTGAAACACGCGTCCCACACGAAGGTACATGTTTTTACCAAATTTGGTAGTGATCCGATGATTAGTTTGGTTGTATTATAATTTTAAGTTTTGACCATTTGAGGGGCTGCCGTTAAGGTTTGGTAAATATGGCGGCAATATATGTCATGACACTGAGGTGCCCTTTGCTAGTGCCACCTCTGTACCAAATTTCGTTCAATTCAGTTTCATCGTGTTTCAATTAATAGTGGATGGGGAGAGGGGGGCAGACATACACACACACTCACACACAGACAGACACACAATTGTTTGGCCCTGTGTAGATCTCATAGTTCTACTTTCATATATCGGAAAAATTGAAAGTAGGCTAATAATGAATTGCAGCCTAAAGAAATCAAATTGGCAGGTGAACAACTATAGACACTTTTGCTACTTTGGAAGCAAAATGACCAGTGATGGACGAAGCAAAGAGGGTATAGAATGTAGGTTGGCTCAGACAAGTAAAACATTTCTGCATAAGAGAAAATTGTTGACGTCATTTGTAGATTTTGATATTATTAATGGAAGAGTCGAGGATAAGAACTGTAGGGGTAGACATTGCCTCGGATGTAGGATGTGGTAGCTAAGTACTGTAGAGATGGAACGATTAGCTCAGGACAGGGAGGCATCGAGGGCTGCATCAAACCAGTCAATAGACTTTTTTGTCGTGTAGCCTCCAAGGAGGCCGAGTGCAGGTCTTTCAAATCGACGCCCGTGGGCGACCAGCGCGTCGGGAGGAGGGATGGAATGGATGAAGATGAATGAAACTGGGTAGGGATGTGGAAGGAAGCGGCCATGGCCTGTCAGAAGGTACCATCCCAGCATTTGCCTGGTGTTGAAAATGGGGAAACCACGGAAAACAATTTCAAGGACGGCCGACGGTGTGGCTCGAACCCACGCGTCTACCGAGTCAGCAGAAAGCTTTGCCCCATGACCTAATGCTGCGCTTTAGCCAGCGTAGCCACTGCTGTCGGTGTCAATAGACTGATGGCTTAAAAAATAATATTTCTTTAAAGTTAAGGTGTTTATATATCAGTTACTCCCCGCCCAATCGTGTTCACCAACTGAAAAGCTTATTCACATCCATTGCTACAATTTTTCTCTTTTCTATAGCACCAACAGTGGAAATTTCACTTCCATAGAGCACAACGGTCCAAACAAAAGTTTTAAAAATTGACTTTCTAATACGTGTATACCGGGTGAATCAGCTGCCCCTAATAATAATGTTTCATGCAGCCCAACTAGCGTTGTTATCAGGAAGGTCGATAATTCTCTGCTTGAATCCCGTATGGTACTGCTTGATGAATGTTATCTTCTTCTTCTTGTCCAAAATCTCTTCATGAACTCACTGTGTTAGTACTTGCGTTCTTCTGTCCATCTTGTCTTACTGGTAGATTTCACTCTAAATGTGTGCTTATTTACAAAGGTTCTGAATATATCTCGGTTCCCTGCGATGCTCATCTCATTCAGGTCCCCCTTATTATTTTATTTATTTATCGTATGGCTTTTAGTGTCGGGAGTGTCCGAGGACATGTTCGACTCGCCAGAGGCTGTAGCTGCCTCAAGCGGACATCCATAGGGTGAGATACAAGTTCCGTTCAATTTCAAGTAGTTCCAACTTTCACTACCAGATGTCAATGATACCTAGTGGTGAACGTTGGAACTTTGATAGAGCGTTACAACGAAATCTAACCTAGAAATTTAGCTCCACAGAAGTTTAGTCTGTGGAAAGATCGTTTACATGCCATAAATCTATGACATGGGACCACCGGCTTTACTTCCCCTCCGAAGGAAGGCATACTGAAGGATTTTAACGCTCTTAAAAATCCGACGACTTCGGCCGGGTTTGAACCCGCGATCTGGGGCACAGCAGTTCAGAATGCTACCAACTACGACACCGAAGCCGCTAGGTCCCCCACTTGTTTCCTCCAGCCAATTTATCCTCGAATTTTTAGCCTACTTTTCACATTTTGCAAAAATGAGGAAAAAGTAGACTTATGAGATCGATCCGGGAAAATGTGTGTGTGTCTGTCTGTCTGTCTGTGTGTGTGTGTCCCCCCCTATCAACTCCTAAACGGCTGCAGCAATCAAAACCAAATTTAGCATGAGTAAAGATGTTCACCGGAATATCTCACGTCCATATTTGAAAATGATGTCAGTGCTACCAACTGCTGAAAAATAGCACTAGAAATTTGATCTCCATGTTGGATATCTTGCAAGGTATGCATGGGAGCTATTCCAAAATTGGCACACATGTAGATAATACTATTTTAGTTTAATTTCCAGGAAGCCAACCATGACAGTGTTGCCAAAATAATTTTAAGCCTTCTGATAGGTCCAATGTTTAAATGCATATAACTTCTACACTATCAATTGGATTTCAACCAAATTTTGTATGTAATATCTGTACATAAACAGATATGACTGAGCGTATTCTTAAGAGCCACCAGGGCTGCCAACTGTTAATAATTGCTCTCTTTATTTTTTATCCAAATACCAATATATCAGAAAGTATGCAAGCCAACAGCTTTAAACTATGCACACGTATATTCTGACATTTTAGATTAATTTGGAGTAACTTATATACGTCAGTTGTACCAACATGATTATAAGCCTGCTGATACGACCAATTTTTAAATACATGTTACTTCTATACTATCAGTTGGATTTCAACCAAATTTCGTATGTGCTATGTGTACCATAACAGATATGACTATAAGTATTGTTAAGAGCAATCAGGGCTGCCAACTGTTAATAAATGCTGTCTATATTTATTTTACACTAATATCAATATATCAGAAAGTATGCAAGCCAACAGCTCTATACTTTGCACACGTATAGCACCTGACATTCTTGATTAATTTGTAGTAATTAATACAAGGCAGTGCTGCCAACATGATTCTATGCCTGCTGATATGTCCAATTTTAAAATACATGTAACTTCTATACTAACAAATGGATTTCATCCAAAATTGGCACAACAAGATATCATAATATTTCAGATTATTTCTGACCAGCACACGCATGGTGATGTTGGGAACATGCTTTTACGCGTGCTGATAGATCCGGTGTCTAACTGCATGTAACGTCCATTGGACTTCAACCAAATTTTGTACTCTGTACCTTAAGAGATTGAACTAAGAATATATTCAGTTGCCAGGGCTGCCAACTCTGGTGCTCTATTAGGCTACATTATACCAGGTATATTTTGAACTAATTAGATATTTCGATATTACCAACTTAATTTCGTCATTATTCTAGATAGGTTCATATACTGTAGAATAATCATTGGCATGAAAAGTAGGCTGTATAGTTCTTCACGGAACTTCTTGTTTGTATTAATTATATTGAATAATCCTTTTGTTAATCTATTGTTGTCCATCCTTAATATGTGCCCAAAAATGTTAACCATCTCCTTCTTACAGTGTTTGTGAAACTGTCTGTGAGACTATAGAGGTCTACAGTTCGTCTCTTGATCCAAATTCCATTTTCTTGTGTAGGGCCGAATATTTTTGAAATAATTTTGCGTTCTTGCTTTCCAATGTCTGCAATTTTTGAATGGTCTCCTAAAGTTATGGTTTCTGATGCTCATAGAGCTTCTACACCGGATCTCATGAGAACTCCGCAGTTAAGCAGCATTGGGCGTGGTTGGACCTTGGATGGAATGCCGGTTCAGTGGGACCACGCGCTGTTGGCGGGAATAGGAGGAGCGGAAAGACTCTGGACACCCTACCGCACGTAAACTCCGGCTGAGGATAGCCTCTTCGGAGGCACGGTCCTGCCTTTGGACAGAATACCAGTAATAATAATAATAATAGAGCTTCTGGGAGAAGAACGGTTTTGTAATGTTTCAATTTTGCATTATGTGATATCAATCTTTTATTGTTAGGGGCAGATGACCTCGTAGTTCCTCCCCTTGAAACCTTATTAATTAACTAACTAACTAACTAGATATGTTATTGTAGTGATTCCACGTTAGTCTGAATGCCCTTTGAAGTTTTATTAGTATTATTATTATATTTATTATTCCTATTCTTCTTATTCTTAAACTTCGTATTCTTCTTTTATCCTTCTTGCTCTTCTTCGTATTCTTCTTATCCTTATTATTCTGCTTATTCTTCTTATTCTTATTTTTATTCATATTCTTCTGAACGTCAGAATTTGTGGATGTGTGTTGTTTGCTGTTTGCTGCTCATACAATTTGAAGAGAACAAAGTACAATAAAATGTAATTTCTTCCACGTGAGTACTAGACATGCCGGTTAGTATTTAGGACATGACATTCCAGAGCGGTGATGTGGTAGCCATTTCTGTACCGCGATGTCTGCAGTGCGTGGACTACATGCAGTTCAACCCTGAGCTCATATCAGGATGTTTATAACAATGGCCTCTAATTAGGGCTCTCTCCATACAGTTAATATGCATTGACGGACGCGTCCCTTGTGTCACGTGTGCTGCAAGGACACTCAGACGTACGTATGTACGAGGGGTGATCAGAAACAAGTGGTTTCGGTGGCATAGTTGGTAGCATGCCGAGATTCTATGTCCAAGATTGCGGGTTCAAACCCGGCCGAAATCGTCGGATATTTTAAGAGCGTTAAAGATCCCTCAGTATGCCTTCGTTCGGATGGGAAGTAAAGCCGGTGGGCCCCTTGTCATAGATTTATGGCATGTAAAAGAACCTTCCACTAACTACAATTAGTCTATGTGAAGCTAAATTTGTAGGTTATATTTGATTAACGCTCTATTATGTTCCAACGTTCGCCGCCAGGTGCTGGTTGCGGTGGCATTTAGTTGCCAGTTCGTAGTTAGGTGTTGTTGACGGTAGCATTTGGTAGCAAAAGCAGGAACTACTTGAAATTGATCGTCCGCAGTCCTTACCTAAATTACAGATAACACACACTAACACAGCCATCACAATTATTAACACCAGTTAACGGACAGATTCTACACACACCCAAAGTACACGGGGCTACATTACCACGTTGTTGCTGCCCCTAAATTAAGGAAACCACCAACCATCAAAAACTAACGTTATAAGAGCGAAATTCCTGGAGTTTCGTGTGTTATAGAGAAATTACTAGTGTGGGGTAAATGGAATGCATACGGTTGGTAAAGAGTTTCAGCCACCTGCCACCTATAGCGCTAGTTGTAGGTAAACAACTAATGTCAACTCGTTTGTAAAACTGGTCTCACGAAGAGATCCACTCAGTTATTCGATTCCTAGATTGCCACGGTGGGTGAGTGGTTAACGTCTTGGACTACCAACCCTAAGCTTGCACGTTTGCTCCTGCCCGTGGTAAGTGATTTTTGAAAGGCGACAAAAATCACGACATGCATGTCATACGTTGTTGGCATGTTAAAGAAACCATTTGAATAGAGTACGCCATGTTCATAATGGAAAAATTAATCTCGGGATTTTCCGCCAACACAAAGTTCCTCCATTCGCCACTAGAAAGCGCTATAGTGTCAAGAATCTTAGATATCTAACCTCCTTGACTTTCATAGTGTTCCACGGAACAACGAAATTCGATATGCTAGCTGCCCTCTGGGTGTCAAATAACAAATCTTGCACCCGGCACCCGAGGCTATACGATATTATTATTATTATTATTAGATTCCAATGGGCGAAACATGTAACCGTAGCCAGGACTTCTCATCGAGGGCGTCATCTTCCTTCCTGACAAGGCGCGACCTCATACAGCACAGAATACCACCACTTGTTGAAGCGGTTTCTTTGGACATCATTGGCAACCCTCCCTACAGTCCGGACCTTGGTTCAAGCGACTTTCACCTGATTCTTCACTTGAAAAAGCACCTAGGAGCAGTGTTGCCAAATCTTGAAATGGTAAAGAACTAAACCCTGCGCTTTAAAACACCAGGAAGGCACCAGCCGGACTCCATGATTCAAAGCACTAGAAAAACATCACAAAAAATATAAATATATAAACGGTTTTCATTTTAACTTAAAATTCTTTCATTAAAAATCTTCTTCTTCTCTTTTGGAGCCTGCTACCAGTATTACATCTTTAGAACAGGAAGGCTTAGTACTGCTGTACCTCTGCATACTTCCAATTTTGGCCACTATATCCTACAGCCTACTAGCCTACTAGGCAACTAACAAACAGCGACCGTGGGTTTGAGATAGATTTACAATACTAACTGTGGCTGCGTAGGAGCCTTCGCATAAAACTGGGAAATCTCCTGTCAGCTGGGAAGAAACTAGAGGATAGGCAGATTCTTTGTACAAGTGCACTTGCACTGAGCCCTGCATGGTGCGGTTACTTAGCAATAATGCACGAGAATGAGAATTTCAGGGACTTCCCCTGCTGGAGTGTTGATCTTGACACGTGTAAGGCTGAATTTTGCCTATCTTTATTGATTAACACACTAATACAGTCATCACAGTTAACACCGGTTATCAGACAGATTCTACACACACCCAAAGTACATGGCGCTACATGACCGCGTTGTCGCAGACCCTAAACTGAGGAACCAACCAACCAACCAATTTTATTAAAATTACTAGCAGAAGTACCCATTCTTCGAACGGTCTTCGGTATTAATAACCAGATGTTACCAATTGATCTACTGTTGCAATGTTTAGGGGCTTGGAACCTGTTTGTTGGCAAAGAAAAATGATAAGGCCTGGCTAAAATGTGCTCTCAAACTAAATTTACCTAACGTGTTCTTCCTGGCGTGAAAATAAAATTGAAAAGAAGGAAGGAAGATTGTAGTTTTACGTGACCGTGAATCTTGTAATTATGAGCCACGGGACCTCCTTTTTACGTGGAATCCGAACCACAGGACATGGCATTTCACTTCGAAAATCTCACATGCATTGACCGGGAATCGAACCCGGACCGCCTTGGTGAGAAAATAAAATTGAAAACCTCGTAGACGAATCGTAATACACGTCACATACGAACTGACCCTAACCGTTGTGTCAAGTGCCTAACTACCGGAAGACCCCTTTCATAAATTATAAAGGCTTGTGGTGCATGAAAATTCAGTTTTCTTTAGCCTCCAATGGCCCAAATTCCTAAAATCAGCAAAAAAACTGTCTACTATTTCAAATCAGGAATTTTTGAAAATAATGTTGCTTTTTGGAGATATAATAGACCTTCTGTACGGCATATCGCACGTGTAAGTCGTGTGAAAAAAATCGAGGGTACTCCTTGAACCCCTTAAGCGCATTGATGAAATCTACAGTTTTAGTTGGTTCCGTGATAACCTTATAGCAATTTTCAACCTTTCACAGAGATGTAATAAATGCAGTGGCATTACTTATTCCAGAAATAGATGGAAAGTTGGATGCCACCTCTTGAGATACTTTTGTCATGTTTAGTGGCTTGCATTCCTTCTTTAGTTTATTAAATGAAATTAGTTTTCTGTGAATATCTAGGAAACTGTTGGGTTTAGAGCCTTTCAGATATAATAGACCCTCTGTACGGCATATCGCACGTGTAAGTCGTGTGAAAAAAATCTAGGGTACTCCTTGAACCCCTTAAGCTCATTGATGAATTCCACAGTTTTAATTGGTTCCGTGATAACCTTATAGCCATTTTCAACCTTTCACAGAAATGTAATAAATGCAGTGGCATTACTTATTCCAGAAATAGATGGAAAGTTGGATGCCACCTCTTGAGATACTTTTGTCATGGTTAGTGTCTTGCATTCCTTCTTTAGTTTATTAAATGAAATTAGTTTTCTGGGAATATCTAGGAAACTGTTGGGTTTAGAGCCTTAAAATATAGTTTTCGGGGACCCTTTACGACACTTGAGGGGCCCCGAGTTTTGTTTCTGACACCAAGGGTTTGAAAATGAGTTTGTCTCGTCGTTGTACGCCATAATAATGATAATAATAGTAATAATAATAATATAACAATATAGGGATAGGGATATAATAGATCTTCCGTACCATACCCGCACGTGTAAATTGCGTTAAAAAAAATTCTAGAGTACCCCTTGACCTTTTAAGCGCATTATATGTATTGATGAATATTTCAGCTTAATTTGGATCCGTTATAACCTTATTGTCGTTTGCAAACCTTCACAGTAATATAATAAATGGAATTGTATTGCGTCTTACAGAAATAGATGAACCTCTGAGATTCTGTTGCCATTGTTACCGGCATGCATTCCTTCATTAATTTATTAAGTGAAATTAGTTTTTTGGGAATATCTAAAAAAATGTTGGTTTTAGGGCCTTAAAATGTGGTTTTCGGGGTTCATTCAGGGCCCCCGAGTTTCGTTTCTCACATTGAGGGGCTGAATATGAGCTTTGTCTCACCCTTCTACGCTTATCTCAGCTTGTATTTTAAGGGGGTAGGCCCCCTGTTATGAGAGGTACGGAGAAGAGTTACATCAATGATTAGTGTCGTGCCTCTGATGGATATCTGCATCATATTTTACGTTAATCCACCCAGCCGTTGTCGAGTTATAAGGACACTAAATATTGTTCACAGACAAACAGACAGACAGACAGACAGACAGACAGACAGAAAAAAATTGTTTTGCGTGCATCCGTCACAAAACAGTCTGAAACGGGCAAATATGTCAAATGCAGAAAAAACAGACAAACATTCATTTTTATATAACAGAGAAGGGATATAATAGACCTTCCGTACCACACCCGCACGTGTAAATCGCGTGAAAAAATTCTAGAATGCCCCTTGACCCCTTAAGCGCATTGTATGTATTGAATATTTCAGCTTAATTTGGATCCGTTGTAACCTTATAGCCGTTTGCAAACCTTCACAGTAATGTAATAAATGGAATTGCATTGCGTCTTACAGAAATAGATGGACCTCTGAGATTCAGTTGCCATGGTTACCGGCATGCATTCTTTCATTAATTTATTAAGTGAAATTAGTTTTCTGGGAATATCTCAAAAACTGTTGGTTTTAGGGCCTTAAAATGTGGTTTTCGGGATCCCTTTAGGGCCCCCAAGTTTCGTTTCTCACATTGAGGGGCTGAAAATGAGCTATGTCTCACCCTTCTACGCTTATTTCAGCTTGTATTTTAAGGGGGTTGGGCCCCTTTTATGACAGGTACGGTGAAGAGTTACATCAATGATTGGTGTCGTGCCTCTGAAGAATATCTGTATCAAATTTTACGTTGATCCACTCAGCCGTTCTCGAGTTATAAGGACACAAAAAATTGTCCACAGACAAACAAACAAACACACAGACAGACAGACAGACAGACAAAAATTTTATTTTTGCGCGCATCCATCATAAAACAGTCTGAAACGCGCAAATATCGCAAAATTCCGTAGAAATTCAGAAAAAACAGACAACTTTCATTTTTATATATATATATAGAGATTAAGTTACATGGTTTTCAGGATTTACTTATTAGTCATAGGAGACATTTTCATAGAAAAATCCGTTAAGCACCAGATTTGGCACTGGTTTTAGTGAAATAACACCAGTATTTCGCTATGGCGCTATATGAAAATTTATTTCACCAGACGAACTCCAGAAACTTCAGATCTGGTGCTAAAAACACCAAATTGGCAACACTGCCTAGAAGGTCGATGATTCACTTCAGATGAGGAAGTGAAACACTTCACGATAACGTGGCTGAACACCCAAGGACAGGATTTTTACCATGAGGGAATATTCTAACTCATCTCATAAAGCCACTGTTTCCTAAACCGATATGGAGACTATGTCGAAAAATGATGTTGATAATTGTTGTTTTATGGGGCATAGCATCTAGATCATCGGCCCCTAATTGATTGGGTGATAATGAAAGATGAGATGAGAATGAAAACTATAAGGTGCGTTCAAAAAGTAACGAGCCGGAGGCTGGAATGCGCAAACCGGAGACGACATCGGCTAATCGTGTCGAGTGTAACGAGGTGTGGTACCGATCAGAGCGTGGAAGGTCACAGCCCGTCGCTAGAGGGCACGCGTGCACGCCAGGTGACGATACAAAGCGAGCAGCAGCATGCATCAATCTTCCAACGCTGCCAGTCGCATTGCAAACAGTGACATGGAGGCGTCAACCGAAGAGCAAAGAGGTGTTGTTCGGTTTCTGACAGCGGAATGAGTAGGGGGAACGGACATTCATCGCCAAATGTCACAAGTGTACAGCGAACACTGCATGTCTCTTGCAAGGGTCAAGGCGTGGCACAGGCGCTTCAGGGAAGGAAGGGTGTCGTTAGCAGATGATACCCGGTCTGGGGCACCCCCCTGCATTACCGATGACAACGTCCAGCTGGTTGATGCACTCATTACCCAGGACCACCGAGTGACAGTGAACGCCATAGCCGCCTTGGTCGCTCCACGACAATGCACGACCTCATACGGCCAACACAGTCGCGGCACTCCTGCAGAAATTCAAATGGGAGGTTCTCGGCCATCCTCCATACAGACCTCTCTCCCTGTGATTACGCCATGTTTGGTCCCCTGAAAAGGGCTTTGCGGGGCCAACTATTCACCTCGGACGCCGACGTCCAGCTGTACGTGCGGAACTGGTTCACATCGCAGCCCAGGGAATTTTATGAGACAGCCATTCACAGCCTCGTGTCACAGTGGGTCAAGTACCTCAACAGCCAAGGCCAATACTTCTAACATACAGGTACTGGTATCTGTAATTATACCTCCGGCTCGATACTTTTTGAACGCACCTTATATAACTAATACTAACTACAAACTTACATACTAGGAGAAGAAATGGTAAACAAATAAAGGATAAGGCTAATAAATTTAGGAAGAAAAGAAATGCCCTCAATCCTCGAAGAATGGGATTGTGGGACTGGGAAGAAAGGAGAGCCATGAAAGGCAGATAGGAAAGGGGAAAGAGGAGAGATACCGCCCCAAAGTCAGTGAAAAAGGGGGAAAATGGACCCAGCTCAGGAATCCCCCGGGATCGCCAAATCCCGAACTCACCAGCCGTGAGCCCCTGAGGGTGTAGCAATCTCCAGGGTGCACCAGAAATGGTGGGGCTACATACACCCTGCCTCCTTCAGGGCATTGAGCAGAAGGCAGGAGATAACAAGAAAAGAAAAAGAAGGCTGACACCTCACAGAAGGAGGGTATCAGGAAAGATGAGACAAGGGCCAATTAAGGCGGGAAAGGAAGAGACTCCCTAGACCTCGGATACCCTAACACCGTCGGGGTCGGAAGAGAACAAGAGTTGACCAAGTGAGGTCGACAGGAAAGAAGACGGAGAGGAGCGCGGCACAAGTAAGTGGAAGCAATGTCGGACTCAGCTGGGGTCCCGTGGTCGCCAATCCACGTGCCACTAGATGTGAGGCCCTGGGGGGTATGTCGAGAAATAACCTACTGTATGTACTATCAGTTGGCTGTTTTGACTATATAAAATAAAATGGGCACGTTCCACTGCAGGCTTGTAACCTTAGTTTCTGATCACCCCTCGTACATCACAGCCTGTCATATAACTTTAAATCACATGTACAGAAGAACGCAGCTTACCGAACTCAAATTTTCGGAAATTCTAACACACTATGATGGATAAGAAGAAAATAAGATTCCTTCATATGCTGCCATGGAATCTGCCATGACGTGGTTCGAGTGCAAACCTGAAAGCTGCTCAACTTGGCTTCTCCTATGAAAGTATAATGCTATTCAGTCGGTCAACACGATTGTACCCAAATGAGATGGGTTATTCCCTAATTAAAAGTTTAAATTATACGCCAATCAATACTTACACATCTATTATATTCTGTACATGTTTCGACCTGATATTGAAGTCATCTTCAGCTCAATTAAAATGAAATCAATTAAGAATTTAAAAAAATTACGAGCCTTACAGTAGTCGCATATGATGTGTAACATCTGACATATTATTCGAATAATTCCATATTACTTACTCGCATTTTTTTAAAGAATGAACTCATATTGCTACCTTCTGCTAGCAAACATGAAAGGATTCTCCAATGCATCTGCAGTAGTGACATATACCTGCAACTGTATGCGGGAGCAATCCACTGGCTACTTGATGCGAGCTGCGCTTTATATCGGCCAGTTAGTGAACCCATGCCAGCGGTGTTATTGAAAATGGCCTCTTATTGCGGATATAGCGCACTGCCAAGTATAGGCGCGATTAAAAATTAGGTGTGCATTAGGTATATTAAATGTGTTTCTCCCAGTGATACGTTCAGACCAACGAAGTTTCAATTATTGTTAGTAGTCGGTGTTAATATACTGAATTCCTACGTTGTTTGGAGTGTTGGTTGATGCGATATAGCAATCGGCAAAAGTATGAAGATTTAATAAATCATAATTGTTTTCGGCAAATATAATATAAAGAATATTTTCACACCAAAGAACGACAACTTGAAGATGATTTATTGTAGGAATTTCTTTAATGGGACCTCCAAACCTTGAGGTAAACCGTATGCGATTTACATTCCACATAGTCACATGCTTTACAGTACGTCGTTGTACCGATCTCCGCCACCGCGCGCGCTCATTGTTTCCGTCCCATCCACTTCCGTCCCATCCACTTCCGTCTCTTTTCCAAAATCACTCCCACAAAAATGTCCAGCTACCGAGTGCCACAAAAATATCCAGATACCGAGTGGAAAGATGTTACACATCAAAAATAAAATACTATAGATGTACTTAAGTCTAATGTTTGATATGAAATGATTCTGATATAAATTGGGCTATCAATGTCAAATGTATTTGCATTTTATTCTCTAATCCTGAGAAACAAAATACATGAGATTAATAAATACGTAATCCCTTTTCAGGATTAGGGAATAACACATCTTATTTGGGTACAATCGTGTTGACCGACTGAAAAGCATCAATCTTTCGTTTACTTCAAACACCATAAAATTGACTTCTCCTACTGTAGAGAATTAGCGACCTCGCAGTTAGGAATTCCAGAGCTACATTTGAACAGCGAAAACTCAGCGGTTATTTCAGAAAATAAAGATAAGCCAACTGTATAATAGTACATTATGCAACGAGCCTATAATGGCAATAATTATGACACGAGCATATTTATAAAACGAGCGTATGCGAATTTTATAATTTCCATACTAGTGTCCTAATTACCATTATAGGCGAGTTGCATACAACTGTTTATGTTCGACGATAATTATTATAACTATTTTATGTTCGAACATAAATATTCATAAATATCTGTCGAGATTTCGCCATTTTTATGTACTGAACAGAGCGCATGAGACGCAGGGAATGCCTTGTATTTGACCATGGCCACCTCGATTACTCTACTATGACACTAGGCCAGGCACTGTGATTTACATTAGAAGGCTGTGGAACTCAGCGCATCTATTTATCTAATTGGTCAAACAACTGTTTCTTGAGCTCTGATTGGTGGGAGAAACTGTTTCATAATGAAAAATAGTGTTATAATGAGCCTAATTATAGTACAGTTTTCTGGCAGATAATAGTCAGGGTCGAACATAAATTATATTATACTGTACGTGAAATCTCGCATGTGTTAAAACATCTGTTATGCTGGCTGGACGCGACACAGTTCTGGCGGGGGCTATCGTCTCTTTTCTTTGTTTAAACGCACTTTAAATACAAATAAATATATTTATGTTGACTTTTCAGAAAATGTAAGATTTTTCCTGTACCATTGAAATGATTTGAAATATTTTGATACTCCCTCCGGTTTTAGTGCTAGAGTTTTGTGAAACATACACCTTAGCAAACAGATGGTATATTGGTTTTCACGGCCAATGAATTAAAACTCAGCAATTGCTCTGGGATTATACCGTGCCTTGTGTGGGGTTTCGCTTAGGAACACCAAGCTGGTTCATCTTGGTGTCCGTGCCTGGACACAGGCGCAGGTGCGCTTCATTGAAAGGGAGGTAGTGCGCAATTTTCTACTTCTATGGGGGTCCGGGCATGGACACCAAGACCCCGCTGATGAGCCAGCTTGGTGTTCCTAGACGAAACCCTCACAAGACACGGCATAAATCTGGAAAAAAATGCTGAGTTTTAATACACCTTAGCGTTTTATACCAGGTGAATCTGCTGCCCCTGACAATATTGTTTTATGCAGCCCAACTAGCGTTGCTATCACTGTAGAGCCCTGCGCGGATGAACAAAACGTTATCCGCATCCACCCCGCATCCGCACGAATCTTATACGCATCCGCGCCGCATCCGCACGACTGTTATCCGCATTCGCCCCGCATCCGCACAACTTTTATCCGTATCCGCACGTTTATTAAAATTCGCTGACATTACAATAATATTTTCATTTATTAGATAAATTATTGAAGCAGAACATTTAGACATTTGAAGAGAAATTGGTCCCCCTAGGCTATGTGTGAATCGCAAGGCAATGATGGCTGAGTTTTGTCCCTCTAAGTAACGCTAAGTGAAACACCGGGTGGCTACTTAGTCGTCGGATATACCCACGTAGGTATCAAAGACTATTTTTTTCGGCAAAAGTCAACACTAATTGAGGGCATTTTCATGACTTGGCTTCTCTCACTTCTCTATTATTCTTATACGATCCGAGCGAAAGCAAATAGGGAAATAACAATAAACGTGAAAGACGCAGATCTTAGCAAAAACTAAAATTATTAAGAAAAAAATCCTGTTCAATATCCGCAAATTTACTCTTAATATTAACCGCAGCTTATCCACTATCCGCACCACCATACAAACTATATCCGCACGGCGAAAAATGTTGCGGATAACCGCGGTTTTATCCGCGGGTATCCGCATCCGCGCAGGGCTTTAGCTATCAGGAAGGCCGATATTTCTCTGTTTGCATATCGTCTGGTACTAATGCACTGCATGCAATGCTAGTTGGGTTGCAAAAGATATATGTTTAGGGGCAGCTGATTCACCTGGTATACTAGGGGTCCGTGTGAGAAATCTCACTATCGTCTTGTTTATTGTTTAAACGTACTTTATACACCTCTGTACTTATTATAAAACCAAGTCCCCGATTCTTGCATATCACGGGTATTTTCGGGAACCATTGGATGAATTTTGATGCGCTTTTCACCATTCTGTAAAGGATATCTCGAGGAAGGTTTCTGTAGAGAATAATCGAAATAAAAACCTGTCGTTCGTGCGCTTTTTAAGCATACGCTGGGCAAGCCGTTAAATAAACGATATACTATGAGTGTAAGAATTGTTCAGCATGAGAAGTTCTACAAAAAAGTCCCGGAGATTATATCTCTATCTTCAATACATCGCCCACTATAAGTGTTTTTACGTTTTAATTTCTTCCAACAATCTCCATTCACTTACTCAGGCGACATTTTACGAGCTAGCTACGGGCGAGCCTATCACCCCAGTTACAGCCTAGCTAGTGGGCGAGCCAGTACGGACAGATACAGCCAGCAGCAAACTGTCGAGTCGTGTTGAGTTAAGACTTCAGAGAAGAGTGATTGTTTTTGGAGTTGCCTTGGAAGTGCAACTCAGCTTTTCTTCATTTCGCCTATGAACTTTTCGTTCCGCAAAATACACAATCGATTTAAGATTGGACGGAAGGAGAATTTGAGTTTCATGCACCTCGCCATTATTAAATTACGTCTAACAAGAATTCGTTGCACATGCATCTCCATGATAATATAATTAATAGTCCAGTCAGAGATTTTAACCCATCATGCCGGGACGTAAAACGGATGTAGGTCGTAGTTCATTGACATCGAAAAAAAAGTGCTTATCACGTAATGCATTCATAACTGTTCCCGGGCGAAGCCGGGGCGGGTTGATAGTATAAATATACTTCCGTTGACATTTCAATCAAGCTATTGGTTGCGGCAAAATATAATCCTTACAATTTGTTGAAATAAAAGCTGGAGGCTAAACTATTTCCGGCTAAAAATAGTTGGTTTGAAACTGTTCAAAATCTCAAAAACTAGCGAGCAAGCAATCTTGCAGTTATACCCCTCAATCATAAGACCTCATTCTTATGGGGTACCTGAACCAATAGAGGTAACTTGGCACTTCTAAAATATCACTTACGCATGCGGTTTAGGGGAGGAAAATTCAACTCCTGAAGTCAACAATTAATAATCACAATATGTAATATTTCAATGGGCAAGTGTGATGGTTGATTAATTAGTGAATTCTTTGCTTATATTGAAACATTTATCAATTCACTGAACTTCGACATTATGCAACCTCTTGGTAAACAGCGGAGCCTAGAAAAAGGACAACACGTAAGTTTTCTAATATTGATCTCATATAGTACAATGGGTGTTCAGATCATCTATTTCTTCATACAGTATGTACATGTCACAGGGCATGGGCTAATCACTGCCGATGATTGACTTCCAGCGCGTTATGTTGCAGAGTGGTTGCCGACTACTGTACATGACCACATGGCACGGAGCTTCTACTCCTAGTGATTGGATTCTAGCTTGAGGTGTTGCAGAGTACAGAGATGTGCAAATTGTTAGACTCGACAACCGTTTCCCAAAATAGCATTTATATTTTTCACGGCTTAATGCACTAAATATGTTTGCAAGGCGGTTAAATTACTTCCAAAGTTTAACCAAGAGTCTTCTTCATATTTTCTTTGAAGAAAATCAGAGTAAAATGATGTTTTAGAATTTCCTCTAAAAGAGGAGCTTTGCTACTGCAAAATGCCACACGTCTGGTTTTGATTACTTCACTCTACTTTTCGTGAGAATTTAGAGCTAAGGGTTTTGTAGTCATTTTACTGATGATCCGCTCTTGAACTATGGATTGACATCATCTGACTTAGAGGGTATATTCCAAATCAAAGAAAAAATTAAAAACGCGCCAAGCTCAGGTGTCCCCCAGAATACCCAATTCTGAAAGTTTCCAGATACAATTACTTATAGGAAAAGGTGTAAGTCGATAAGGGAGAAAATATTACAAAGTAGGGTTACAAAAGATGCCTGCAGATGGTCAATAAAATGATTTTGAATAAAAAATTGGAACTTATTTAAATTCTGTATTTGATTCTAATAATTTGCACACATCTGTACTTGTGTACCACTGTACTAAACAGGGCACGGTGCTACCATCCATGGTTATTGGCTTCCAGCATGTCTCGACTTTGCGCCGGGACAAGTTTCCGTCCACTGCGTGTTCCGATGGTGGCATCGTCCTAATGCAGCTTACACTTATTAACCAGGACCAGTACATGTGTGTCTGACTGTGTGGTGTGATCACCCCGGGAGAGATAATATAGGATTTGATTCTTCGATCTTAGGATTACGAGGACGATCCTCTACCGCCAATCTATAAAGCCCTGCGCGGATGAGGATAACCGCGGTTAAACTCGCGAATATATTTCGCCACGCTGATATACTGTGCATGGCTGTGCGGATAGCGTATAAGCTGCGGATAATGTTTGGAGAAAATGTGCAGATAGTTTTTAGAATACAATCCGAACTTGTTTAGGCTTAATATCATTACTAGGACCCAGATGTTTATTATGACATAAAAACAAATCTTTTCATTAAGTTTCTTTCATAACTAATGTAAGATGATGATTGAAGTTTATCTTATTCAAATTATGTCATTAGGCATAATTAACACTTCGAACAGGAAAGGGTTGCAATTCTGGCTGTATAACATTCATTTTAAACATAGCAAATGACATAGAAAGCCTAAGGGAACTACATTTTCCTCAAATGTCTAAATATGTTGGTTTAGTAATTTATGCTTTATCTAGTTAAAATATTATTTTAATGCCAGTACATTTGGATAACAAACGTGGGAATAAGGAGAAAATTCGTGCGGATGCGGGGCGGATGCATATAACAGTTGTGCGGGTGCAGGGCGGATGCAGGGCGGATGCAGATAACAGTCATGCGGATGCGGATAGCAGTTTTGCGGATGCGGGGCGGTTGCAGAAAACAGTCATGCGGATGCGGGGTGGATGCAGATAACGTTTTGTTTATCCGCGCAGGGCTCTATTTGTAAGTTTAGTTTGATAAACGGTGAATACCAAAGCTACGAGATACAGACAAGAGTGAGAAGCATTGAAGGAGGAAGATGAAATGGTTAGCTCGGTAAGCCTGGAAATATTGGCAAGCAAGCAACACATACAACGATATAAAACCCACGCCGCAGAGCACGGCTGTGAGCGACAGCCAGTCAACATTTCCGAGTTCTGTCGTCAGGCACCTCTCAGCTTCTATAGGACCCACTTATCGCGCGCCTTCACAGCTCCCGTCTCCACAAAAAGAAGAATCTCCCACACATTTCTACCACTGACACTGACGTCATTATCAACGTAATCTGAGTGCGATGAATCACAAATAAAATGGATTATTAATATTCTTGTCTTCTCTAATTTCTAGACTGGTTATCATGTTTTTAGGCAAGAGCCTAATTAGCGTCATAGGTTGGTTGGTCGGTTCCTCAGGTTAGGGGCTGCGACAACGCGCGAACGTTGGAACTAATAAATCGTTAATAAAATCTAACCTAAAAATTTAGTTCCACACAATTGTAGTTAGTAGAAGGTTCTTTTGCATGCCATAGATCTATGACATGGGCCAGCCAGCTTTACTTCCTCTCCGAAGGCAGGCATACTAAGAGATTTTTAACGCTTATTAAAAAAAAGTTGCTATAACTCAAGCTCTTAGTTACGTGTTGTTGTACATCTATGCACACTACGTAAGCTAAGTATGCGAATTCTATATGTTTCAATAAGAACGCAAGCACTTAGTTACGTGATGTTTGTTCAGCTATTCATGCAAGATCAGTAGCGTCCCCTACACGTTGCACAAGTAAGTGGAAGCAATCCCGGACTCATTTGGGGTTCGGTGGTCGCCACTCCGCGTCCTTCTAGTTAGGAACCCCTGGGGGACCTACTACATCCCTCGGGGTGCCTCCACGAAGGTTTTCAATAAGGATTGCGGAGGTGGGAATTGTACCATTCTCTGCTCAGTTTAGCCTCACGAGGCTGTGTATCCTGTTCCGGTCCTTAGACTAGAATTAAAAATCTTTGCAGAATAGGGAATCGAACCCGGGCTTCGGGAGCGACAGTCAAGAATCCTATCCACTACGCAATGATACAGGAAATAATTCTGCTTCTAATCCGTGGAAGACACCAAGCACCGAGATTGATCAATCAATCAATCATTTATGTATTTGCTCCATTGTATATTTCTTCTGTGAAATCCAAGCCATGACTTTGTGTTTTCTTAACACTTTCGGTGCAGAATATCTTCGGGCAAATAGTCTTTGTATTTCTCCCACAATTGTGCTGGTGGTGAAAGGGAATACGTAGATAAAACATTTGACAACAGCGTACGTATTTGAAATGGATTAGAAGCGGTCGCTGAATCTACGAAGGAGCAGATGACCTCGTAGTTCCTCCCCTTAAAACAACAATAACTAACTAACTGAATCTACGATGATATTGCGCACTCTACTTTCTATTCACGGCGTTGCCTAGGACAACCATCTTTAAGATGGGCAATGTCTTAAGGTGCCTGTACACTGGAGAGCTTTTGCCCTAACTAGAGCGTAGAGTAGCTCTAGCTAGGGCACTCTAAGCTCCTCTCCAGTGTACACAGATGGTAGAGAACCCTAGCGGAGACCGCTCTAAGCTCTAGCTAGGGCCGGCTGACTCGACGGTGTAAACAGTATTTGGGTGCCCTAGCTGGACCAGTCTTGCTCTATTCGTTCGTTTGAATATTGGAAAGTACTCTATGTAGAAGATGGTGTATTGGCTTTCACGGCCGGTGAATTAAAACTCAGCAATTCTTCTAGGTTTGTGCCGTGTCTTGTGTGGGGTTTCGCCTAGGACACCAAGCTAGGCTCATCGGCGGGCTCTTGGTGTCCCTGCCCGGACCCCCACAGGAGTATCGAACTACGCGATACCTCCCTTTATATAGAGTGCAACTGCACTCCTTGACTGCGAGAACCAAAAGCTCAAGCAGCCATAACCTCCCTATGAAGGCTTCCAAAAAGATGGTGTATTGGCTTTCACGGCCGGTGAATTAAAACTCAGCAATTCTTCTAGGTTTGTGCCGTGTCTTGTGTGGGGTTTCGCCTAGGACACCAAGCTAGGTTCATCGGCGGGCTCTTGGTGTCCCTGCCCGGACCCCCACAGGAGTATCGAACTGCGCGATACCTCCCTTTATATAGAGTGCAACTGCACTCCTTGACTGCGAGAACCAAAAGCTCAAGCAGCCATAACCTCCCTATGAAGGCTTCCAAAAAGATGGTGTATTGGCTTTCACGGCCGGTGAATTAAAACTCAGCAATTCTTCTAGGTTTGTGCCGTGTCTTGTGTGGGGTTTCGCCTAGGACACCAAGCTAGGCTCATCGGCGGGCTCTTGGTGTCCCTGCCCGGACCCCCACAGGAGTATCGAACTGCGCGATACCTCCCTTTATATAGAGTGCAACTGCACTCCTTGACTGCGAGAACCAAAAGCTCAAGCAGCCATAACCTCCCTATGAAGGCTTCCAAAAAGATGGTGTATTGGCTTTCACGGCCGGTGAATTAAAACTCAGCAATTCTTCTAGGTTTGTGCCGTGTCTTGTGTGGGGTTTCGCCTAGGACACCAAGCTAGGCTCATCGGCGGGCTCTTGGTGTCCCTGCCCGGACCCCCACAGGAGTATCGAACTGCGCGATACCTCCCTTTATATAGAGTGCAACTGCACTCCTTGACTGCGAGAACCAAAAGCTCAAGCAGCCATAACCTCCCTATGAAGGCTTCCAAAAAGATGGTGTATTGGCTTTCACGGCCGGTGAATTAAAACTCAGCAATTCTTCTAGGTTTGTGCCGTGTCTTGTGTGGGGTTTCGCCTAGGACACCAAGCTAGGCTCATCGGCGGGCTCTTGGTGTCCCTGCCCGGACCCCCATAGCCTTCATAGGGAGGTTATGGCTGCTTGAGCTTTTGGTTCTCGCAGTCAAGGAGTGCAGTTGCACTCTATATAAAGGGAGGTATCGCGCAGTTCGATACTCCTGTGGGGGTCCGGGCAGGGACACCAAGAGCCCGCCGATGAGCCTAGCTTGGTGTCCTAGGCGAAACCCCACACAAGACACGGCACAAACCTAGAAGAATTGCTGAGTTTTAATTCACCGGCCGTGAAAGCCAATACACCATCTTTTTGGAAGCCTTCATAGGGAGGTTATGGCTGCTTGAGCTTTTGGTTCTCGCAGTCAAGGAGTGCAGTTGCACTCTATATAAAGGGAGGTATCGCGCAGTTCGATACTCCTGTGGGGGTCCGGGCAGGGACACCAAGAGCCCGCCGATGAGCCTAGCTTGGTGTCCTAGGCGAAACCCCACACAAGACACGGCACAAACCTAGAAGAATTTCTGAGTTTTAATTCACCGGCCGTGAAAGCCAATACACCATCTTTTTGGAAGCCTTCATAGGGAGGTTATGGCTGCTTGAGCTTTTGGTTCTCGCAGTCAAGGAGTGCAGTTGCACTCTATATAAAGGGAGGTATCGCGCAGTTCGATACTCCTGTGGGGGTCCGGGCAGGGACACCAAGAGCCCGCCGATGAGCCTAGCTTGGTGTCCTAGGCGAAACCCCACACAAGACACGGCACAAACCTAGAAGAATTGCTGAGTTTTAATTCACCGGCCGTGAAAGCCAATACACCATCTTTTTGGAAGCCTTCATAGGGAGGTTATGGCTGCTTGAGCTTTTGGTTCTCGCAGTCAAGGAGTGCAGTTGCACTCTATATAAAGGGAGGTATCGCGCAGTTCGATACTCCTGTGGGGGTCCGGGCAGGGACACCAAGAGCCCGCCGATGAGCCTAGCTTGGTGTCCTAGGCGAAACCCCACACAAGACACGGCACAAACCTAGAAGAATTGCTGAGTTTTAATTCACCGGCCGTGAAAGCCAATACACCATCTTTTTGGAAGCCTTCATAGGGAGGTTATGGCTGCTTGAGCTTTTGGTTCTCGCAGTCAAGGAGTGCAGTTGCACTCTATATAAAGGGAGGTATCGCGCAGTTCGATACTCCTGTGGGGGTCCGGGCAGGGACACCAAGAGCCCGCCGATGAGCCTAGCTTGGTGTCCTAGGCGAAACCCCACACAAGACACGGCACAAACCTAGAAGAATTGCTGAGTTTTAATTCACCGGCCGTGAAAGCCAATACACCATCTTTTTGGAAGCCTTCATAGGGAGGTTATGGCTGCTTGAGCTTTTGGTTCTCGCAGTCAAGGAGTGCAGTTGCACTCTATATAAAGGGAGGTATCGCGCAGTTCGATACTCCTGTGGGGGTCCGGGCAGGGACACCAAGAGCCCGCCGATGAGCCTAGCTTGGTGTCCTAGGCGAAACCCCACACAAGACACGGCACAAACCTAGAAGAATTGCTGAGTTTTAATTCACCGGCCGTGAAAGCCAATACACCATCTTTTTGGAAGCCTTCATAGGGAGGATATGGCTGCTTGAGCTTTTGGTTCTCGCAGTCAAGGAGTGCAGTTGCACTCTATATAAAGGGAGGTATCGCGCAGTTCGATACTCCTGTGGGGGTCCGGGCAGGGACACCAAGAGCCCGCCGATGAGCCTAGCTTGGTGTCCTAGGCGAAACCCCACACAAGACACGGCACAAACCTAGAAGAATTGCTGAGTTTTAATTCACCGGCCGTGAAAGCCAATACACCATCTTTTTGGAAGCCTTCATAGGGAGGTTATGGCTGCTTGAGCTTTTGGTTCTCGCAGTCAAGGAGTGCAGTTGCACTCTATATAAAGGGAGGTATCGCGCAGTTCGATACTCCTGTGGGGGTCCGGGCAGGGACACCAAGAGCCCGCCGATGAGCCTAGCTTGGTGTCCTAGGCGAAACCCCACACAAGACACGGCACAAACCTAGAAGAATTGCTGAGTTTTAATTCACCGGCCGTGAAAGCCAATACACCATCTTTTTGGAAGCCTTCATAGGGAGGTTATGGCTGCTTGAGCTTTTGGTTCTCGCAGTCAAGGAGTGCAGTTGCACTCTATATAAAGGGAGGTATCGCGCAGTTCGATACTCCTGTGGGGGTCCGGGCAGGGACACCAAGAGCCCGCCGATGAGCCTAGCTTGGTGTCCTAGGCGAAACCCCACACAAGACACGGCACAAACCTAGAAGAATTGCTGAGTTTTAATTCACCGGCCGTGAAAGCCAATACACCATCTTTTTGGAAGCCTTCATAGGGAGGTTATGGCTGCTTGAGCTTTTGGTTCTCGCAGTCAAGGAGTGCAGTTGCACTCTATATAAAGGGAGGTATCGCGCAGTTCGATACTCCTGTGGGGGTCCGGGCAGGGACACCAAGAGCCCGCCGATGAGCCTAGCTTGGTGTCCTAGGCGAAACCCCACACAAGACACGGCACAAACCTAGAAGAATTGCTGAGTTTTAATTCACCGGCCGTGAAAGCCAATACACCATCTTTTTGGAAGCCTTCATAGGGAGGTTATGGCTGCTTGAGCTTTTGGTTCTCGCAGTCAAGGAGTGCAGTTGCACTCTATATAAAGGGAGGTATCGCGCAGTTCGATACTCCTGTGGGGGTCCGGGCAGGGACACCAAGAGCCCGCCGATGAGCCTAGCTTGGTGTCCTAGGCGAAACCCCACACAAGACACGGCACAAACCTAGAAGAATTGCTGAGTTTTAATTCACCGGCCGTGAAAGCCAATACACCATCTTTTTGGAAGCCTTCATAGGGAGGTTATGGCTGCTTGAGCTTTTGGTTCTCGCAGTCAAGGAGTGCAGTTGCACTCTATATAAAGGGAGGTATCGCGCAGTTCGATACTCCTGTGGGGGTCCGGGCAGGGACACCAAGAGCCCGCCGATGAGCCTAGCTTGGTGTCCTAGGCGAAACCCCACACAAGACACGGCACAAACCTAGAAGAATTGCTGAGTTTTAATTCACCGGCCGTGAAAGCCAATACACCATCTTTTTGGAAGCCTTCATAGGGAGGTTATGGCTGCTTGAGCTTTTGGTTCTCGCAGTCAAGGAGTGCAGTTGCACTCTATATAAAGGGAGGTATCGCGCAGTTCGATACTCCTGTGGGGGTCCGGGCAGGGACACCAAGAGCCCGCCGATGAGCCTAGCTTGGTGTCCTAGGCGAAACCCCACACAAGACACGGCACAAACCTAGAAGAATTGCTGAGTTTTAATTCACCGGCCGTGAAAGCCAATACACCATCTTTTTGGAAGCCTTCATAGGGAGGTTATGGCTGCTTGAGCTTTTGGTTCTCGCAGTCAAGGAGTGCAGTTGCACTCTATATAAAGGGAGGTATCGCGCAGTTCGATACTCCTGTGGGGGTCCGGGCAGGGACACCAAGAGCCCGCCGATGAGCCTAGCTTGGTGTCCTAGGCGAAACCCCACACAAGACACGGCACAAACCTAGAAGAATTGCTGAGTTTTAATTCACCGGCCGTGAAAGCCAATACACCATCTTTTTGGAAGCCTTCATAGGGAGGTTATGGCTGCTTGAGCTTTTGGTTCTCGCAGTCAAGGAGTGCAGTTGCACTCTATATAAAGGGAGGTATCGCGCAGTTCGATACTCCTGTGGGGGTCCGGGCAGGGACACCAAGAGCCCGCCGATGAGCCTAGCTTGGTGTCCTAGGCGAAACCCCACACAAGACACGGCACAAACCTAGAAGAATTGCTGAGTTTTAATTCACCGGCCGTGAAAGCCAATACACCATCTTCTTGGAAGCCTTCATAGGGAGGTTATGGCTGCTTGAGCTTTTGGTTCTCGCAGTCAAGGAGTGCAGTTGCACTCTATATAAAGGGAGGTATCGCGCAGTTCGATACTCCTGTGGGGGTCCGGGCAGGGACACCAAGAGCCCGCCGATGAGCCTAGCTTGGTGTCCTAGGCGAAACCCCACACAAGACACGGCACAAACCTAGAAGAATTGCTGAGTTTTAATTCACCGGCCGTGAAAGCCAATACACCATCTTTTTGGAAGCCTTCATATGGAGGTTATGGCTGCTTGAGCTTTTGGTTCTCGCAGTCAAGGAGTGCAGTTGCACTCTATATAAAGGGAGGTATCGCGCAGTTCGATACTCCTGTGGGGGTCCGGGCAGGGACACCAAGAGCCCGCCGATTAGCCTAGCTTGGTGTCCTAGGCGAAACCCCACACAAGACACGGCACAAACCTAGAAGAATTGCTGACTCTATGTAGAGTCAATGGTGGATTGTTCAGGTTATTTGTTTGTTCTTAATTATAGTGTTTGGATATGGCTGAATGTGTGGTGGAGTCGCGAAAAAACAGTAACATTAATTGAAAATATTGAAGCCCATCCAGAAACTTTCAATTGTACTCGGAAAGAATACAGAGACAGAAATTTGAAGGCACAGTCGTTTCGGGTGATCCCTTTTGCTGATCCTGGGGATGATTTTGGCCAAATTATAATCATAGTCATTTTTGTTCATTCTTAAAAAGTTCTTGTACGCTTCAGAATCTTCTGAACATAATTCGAGCAATAATTTAGCGTGCATTTCCTCGTATTCTCCTTTTGACATCCGATTCCTCACCCACAACCTTCTTTTCCTCTTCGTAGTTTTCTTTTTTGACAAGGCACACACAACCACCACATATGCTAAACGCTCTCTTGAAGACATTTTAACTTCACAACACAGCGCAATAAACCTAGACTCACACTGCTCTCAGAATGTTTTAGCGCTGCTCTAGCTAGTGCATTTACGATTGACAGTGTTCACAGGTTCAGAGAGTGCTCTAGGTAGATTTGTCTATCTCCACTCTACGAATGCTCTAGCTAGGGCAAATTACTCTACAGTGTACACGCACTCAGTTTAGCTAGAGCGGTCTAGCTAGACTTGTTCTATGAAAATCACTCTCCAATGTACAGGCACCTTTAAGCAATTTCTTACCGGGCTATCATGATACAGAGTAAGTCGTTGTCACCTAGCGATTATCATGGTTTGGCGTTTGACTATCATGATACAGAGTTAGTCGTTGTCACCTAGCAACAATCTGTCCCTCAAGTTATTAGATTCAATATTGGTGTGGCTTTGGAATTTAAATTAATTTTATAAAATCTTATCTTATACCTTCTTGTCTTATATACGAAGTACGTCCAGAAAGTAAGTTCCGTTTGGTAATAATATTAAATTGCGTACAGATACAGAAAAATTATTTATTGCACAAAATTCTAAAACCCTTAAACTACTTTTCCACATAACTGCCGAAATGTTGCAGGCATTTGTCGTAGCATGGCACGAGTTTTTGTATACCTTCTTCATAGACGTGTGCCGCCTGTGTCTTCAACTAGTTGTACGTCCGCTGCAGTGCAGTTCCACATATGCGCGGTAGACGCTCTGTATCAAGGAGAAGAAACGTGCGCCATTTGGAGAGCGCTGTCAGCCACGTACGCGTTGTTGTGCATGTTTACTCGTACAATGTCGGTGTTGATTGAAAATCCCGCCGCTTGTGAAATCAGATCTGTGATTCGTTTTCTGAATGCTAGGAAAGTGAAACTAATTGAAATTTATCGGCAAATTTGCGAAGTGAATGGACAAAATGCGATGAGTGATTCAATGGTGAGAAGATGGGTCCGACAGTTCAATGAAGGACATAGTGAAGTGCACGATGAAGAACGAAGTGGGCGTCCATCTTTGGTTACAGAAGAACTGGTTCACGCGATTGATGACAAGATCCGGGAAAACCACAGGTTTACAATTAGTGCTCTCGCTACGGAATTTCCACAAATCTCACGATCACTAATTCATGAAATTGTTACCGAAAAACTGAACTTTCGTAAACTTTGCCGACGTTGGGTACCAAAGATTCTTACGGAGCAACACAAAACAAAACGGATGGGTAGTGCACTTCAGTTTATGACCCGTTACAATGAAGGCGGCGAGGCATTTCTGACACAGATAGGCTAGTCACAGGAGATGAAACTTGCGTTTCTTACGACACCCCTGAAAGTAAGCGGCAATCAATGGAATGGAGGCACACTTCATCCCCAGCAAAGGTTAAGCCGAAACAAATATTGACACCTCGGAGAATGATGTGCACAGTGTTCTGGGACTGGAAAGGAATCTTACTCATTGATTTCTTACCGCGTGGTCAAACAATCAACGCGGATGCTTATTGCGAGAAACTTAGGAAATTGCGCCGCGCAATACAGAATAAGCGCCGAGGGTTGCTGTCAAAAGGTGTTGTTTTTCTTCAGTACAACGCATGACCACACACTGCAAATGTGACGAAAAACCTCCTACAGGGATTTGGCTGGGACGTGTTTGACCACCCTCCGTACAGCCCTGACCTCGCTCCTAGCGACTTTCATCTGTTCACACATCTCAAGTCTTTCCTTGGCGGTCAACACTTCAACAATGACGACGAGCTGAAAGAAGATGTTTCCAACTGGTTGAAGACACAGGCGGCAAACTTCTATGAAGAAGGTATCCAAAAACTTGTGCCACGCTATGACAAATGCCTGCAAAAGTTCGGCAGTTATGTGGAAAAGTAGTTTAAGAGGTGTAGAATGTTGTGCAATAAATAATTTTTCTGTATCTGTACACAATAGATTTTATTACCAAACGGAACTTACTTTCTGGACGTGTCTCGTATAACAAGTAGTTCGGTGAAGAACCATACAAACTATTTTCATATATCATACTTATGTTAATTGCCTCTATCAACATACAAAATTTCAGTTTGATTGCTGTAGTAGATTCGTAGATATTGAGAACCGACTAAATATTGCTGATGATCGCCATGTTGGATTTTTATATATGTAGGTCTTAGAGTTATGTACTGTTAAATGAAGATTATTGTGTACGTGTAGTATTCAAACTTCAACCGCATGATTAGGACACAAGAAGTAAAAACGGGATTTTAAAATTTCGCACAGCTGCCATATTGTGGTCATGGAAACAATTGAAAAAAATGCCAGAGGATTAACATTTGTATAAGGATTTACTGTACCAAGTGTCACTGCACTCGGCTGGTTAAATTGCGAGAAACGACCATGTGAATATTTATAATTCGCGTCGCCGCCATGTTGGATTTGTGATCACCGGGTTATTGAAAGTCTTATAAGTGAACTTATGTTCATAGCCCCTATGAACATGAAAATAATCAGTTTGATTGCTGTAATAGATTCGTAGATATTAAGATCCATCTAAATATTTCGGATGGTCGCCATGTTGGATTGGTATATGTATAGGCCATAGAGTCATGTACCATTAAAGGGAAATTATTGCGTAGGTTCATTATTCAAACTTTCACTTCGATCGCATGATTACAACAAAAGAAATAAAAACTTAATTTTAAAATTCGCACTGCCGCCATCTTGAGGTTATGTAAACAATTGAACTAAATTAGATACCAGTGCATTACAATGTGTATAAACATTTCCTGTACCAAGTTTAATTGCGTTTGGATCATTAAACCGCGAGAAAGTTCCGTTTAAAATTCTCAATTTCGCTTGGCCGCTATATTCGTTTTGCAGTCAAACGGTTTTTGAAAGTCTTATAGATGAACGTCCAGTAGTGCCCTTTATCTCCGACGAAAATTTCAGGGTGATACCGGTAATAGTTTCAGAGATATAGAATGCCGGTGAAATATTTCGCACAGCCGCCATCTTGAGGTTATGTAAATAATTGAACAATTGAACGAAATTGATGTCGCTGCATTGCAATGTGTATAAACATATACTGTATCAAGTTTTATTGCGTTTGGTTGGATAGATCCCGAGAAACGTCTATTTAAAAGTCGCTAATTCGCTTGGCCGCCATGTTGTTTTGTGGTTACCAGGTTTTCAAATGTCACGTAGGTGAACTTCTAGTAGTTCCCTTTATCACCGTAAAATATTCCAGGGTGATATCGGTAAGTGTCGGAGATATTGAATGCTGGTGAAATATTTCGCACAGCCGCCATGTTGGATTGGTGAGACGTAACAAAATTTGAAGGGCACGGTCGGGGTTGTCTGGAATAGTGCTATGAACTTACCGAGTTTCATTGACATCTCTCCAGCCGTTTAGAAGTTATTAGGGGGGACACACACCATCACACACGCACACACAGACACACGGACAAAAGGTGATCTCATAAGCCTATTTTTTCATAAATGAAAATTGGCTATAAAAGGATGTTCGTTTGTTCGTCTTTAATGCGTTCATAAACCATACATCTGATTGCGATTATATTTTGGTGAGTTATTGTGCACACTTCCGGGATGGTTATGGGCATAGTTAATCCAATTTACAATAGATATCGCACGAGTAGTTTAAACAAATGAATGCTGGCGATGCCTTCATATACAATTCATCCGATTGCGATCAAATTTTGGTGAGCTGTTGTGCACACTCCCGGGAAAGTTATAGGCATAGTAAATCCAATTTACAATAGATGGCGCGCGATGAGCTTCAACAAAATGGCGTGTATTTGTTTAAACACAGTCTCTCATGCCTTCATATACCATTCATCCCATTGCGATGAAACTTGGGTGAGATGTTGTGTACACTTCCGGGAAGGTTTCTGGTGTAGTAAATCCACTTAACAATAGGTAGTGCACAAGTAGATTCAACAAATGAGAGACGACGCTCGGGGCGTTTAAAGAAAGTCCCGTATGCGTTCAAATACCATTCGTCCGATACCGATGAAACTTGGGTGAGAGGTTGTGTACACTCCAGGCAAGGTTTCTGGCTTAGTGAATCCATGTTACAATGGGTAGGGCACGAGTAGATTCAACAAATGAGCGACTACGCACGAAACTTTTCAACAAAATCCCGTATGTGTTCATATACTATTCGTCCAATAGCGATAAAACTTGGGTGAGATGTTGTGTACACTTCAGGCAAGGTTTCGGGCTTAACAAATCCACTTTTCATAGGTATCGCACAAGTAGATTAAACAAATGAGCGACGACGCGCGAAATGTTTCAACAAAGTCCCGTATGCGTTCATATACCATTCGTCCGATAGCGATGAAACTTGGGTGAGTTGTTGTGTACACTCCAGGGAATATTTCTGGCTTAGTAAATCCACTTAACAATAGATAGCGCACGAGTAGATTCAACAAATAAGCGATTGCACGCGAATCGTTTCAACAAAGTCCCGTATGCGTTCATATACCATCCATCCGATTGTGAGTTGAGTAGAGTCCTGCGAGGGTTTATGAATTAGTAAATCCGTTTTTCAATGGGTGGTGCACAAGTAGATTCAACAAATGAGTGACGCGCGAAGCGTTTAAACAAAATCCTGTATGCGTCCATATGCCATTCCTCCGACCGATGAAATTTTGATGAGTTGGTGTGTACACGCCTGGGAAGGTTTTCGACTTAGTAAATTCATTTTACAATAGATAGCGTACGAGTATATTCAACAAATGGGTGACTGTGCTCGAATCGTTCCAACAAAGACCCGTATGCGTTCATATACTATTCATTTCATTGCGATGAAACTTTCTTGTGTAATTGAGCACGCTCCTGTGATTGGTTCTGAGATAGTAAATCAATTTTATAATAGTTTTGAGGTGGTTATCGTAAAAAGAAAAAATATGGGAATCCAAAAGCAGTTCAACACACAAGTCACATCGCCAACACTTTCTTTGATTGGCATTGCAACCCATGCCGGTTACAGCTAGTATATATATAAGAATGTTCGTTTGTTCGTCTTTTATGCCTCCATAAACCATTCATCTGATTGCGATCAAATTTTGGTGAGTTGTTGTGTACACTTCCGGGATGGTTATAGGCATAGTTAATCCAATTTACAATAGATAGCGTGCGAGTAGTTTAAACAAATGAGTGTTGGCGATGCGTTGATATAGCCTACAATTCATCCGATTGCGACCAAATTTCGGTGGGTTGTTGTGCACACTCTCGGGAAAGTTATAGGCATAGTATATCCAATTTACAATAGATAGCGCGTGAGTAGCTTCAACAAAATCCCACATGCGTTCATATACCATTCGTCCACTAGCGATGAAACTTGGGTGAGGTGTTATGCACACTCCAGGGACGGTTTTGAGTTAGTAAATCCATTTTAAAATAGGGAGCGCACGAGTAGATTCAACAAATGAGTGACGACGCGCGAAGGGTATCAACAATGTCCCGTATGCGTTCATATCCTACCATTCATCCGATTGCGATGAAACATTGATGAGTTGTTGTGTACTGTACACTTACGTGAAGGTTTCTAACTTAGTAAATCAATTTCACAGTTGGCAGCGCACGAGTATATTCAACAAATGAGCGACGGAACGTGAATCGTTTAAAAAAATCCCGTTTGCGTTCACATGACATTCATGCGATTGCGATGAAACATTGATGAGTTGTTGTGTACACGCCAGGAAAGGTTTTGAGTTAGTAAATCCATTTTACAATCGGTAGCGCACGAGTAGATTCAACAAATGAGCGATGGCACGCGAATTGTTTCAACAAAATCCCGTATGCGTTCATTTGCCATTCATCCGATTGCCATGAAACATTGATGTGCTGTTGTGTACTCTTACGTGAAGGTCTCTAACTTAGTAATTCCATTTCACAGTAGGTAGCGCAGGAGTAGATTCAACAAATGAGTGACAGCGCACGAATCGTTAAAAAAATCCGTATGCGTTCATATGCCATTCATCGGATTGCGATGAAACATTGGTGAGTTTTTGTGCACGCTCCCGCGATTGTTTCTAAATTAGTAAAACTATTTTACGATAGTTTAGAGGCACTTAAAGGAAATTGAAAAAGTATTGTTTATCCAAAAGCACTTCAAGAAACAAAATTTCAACGCCAACACTTGCTTTGATTGGCATTGCAACGCATGCCTGGTACAGCTTGTTACTCATAAATGACTACACATTCGATTTCATTCAAACTACTTTCTAAGCACTCTTCGCCGTAATGGGAAGAAAATGTAAAATATTCAGCGAAATCGGAGCAGTAGTTTTCGATTTTTGCGGCCACATAAATACGCAGAGTGAATTGAAAATATGGGCGTAGAGGGTTTTGATTTGTGTAATTTTATGATGTGTAGGCTACTTCATTTCATAGAAAATTACGGAAATAGATTTTGTGTTTGGTCAGTGTGATAAATATATCTCCCTTATTTTCAAAATTAATTGATAAATAGGTAATAGCTTTCATGATTGAGACGTTGGTAAAGGTACACTTTACAACTACAATATTCGCTGGCGAAGCCGCGACGGGTAATGCTAGTACTGTATATAGATTTAGCATAACGTAACGTAGAATCATGAAAATCAACAATAACAATGTGCTATATTTTTATGTTACAATTTTCTAGAAATAATTATTCTCATTATTTTCATGACATTTGAGTGGTATTGTTGCTTGGACTGGCGAACATCTCTGTTATCAGCCCTGAATGGTAATGGAAACTCGCAATGTAATGTGATGCTTGTATCGGTATCCTGTACGGAGCGGTAATTGTTATGTCTATAATTATTATGATAGTTGCCTCAGGACCTAAAATATGATACTGTCCCAGCATTACAATGAACTGAATGTAAAACGGGAGTGGAAGTGGGGGTGGGTATAAATGCAAATTCTATACTCAATATTGGCCACTACCTTCACCGGGATTTGAACTAGCAAATGATGCGGCAAGCAAAAAATATGTTCAACAGCATGAGAAATTTATTCATTAGTAGAGATCTCAATCTTCAGCTTAGAGTTCGTATGTTGCGTTGTTATGTATTTCCGGTCCTTCTGTATGGTCTCGAAGGTTGGATGCTCAATCGATTGATGGAGAGGCGGATTGAATCCTTTGAAATGTACTTGTTCAGAAGAATACTCAGAATATCTTGGGTGAAAAAGAAATCAAATGAAGAAGTCCTCGAAATCTTTAACAAGAACCTTCAAGGAACGTAAGCTTAGTTACCTTGGGCACAGCATGAGAGGCGAACGATATAAACTTCTCCACCTTATAATTCAAGGGAAAATTTTTGGACCAAGAACTGTAGGAAGACGGCGAAATTCATGGCTTAAAGACTTACGCCGATGGTAAGGATGCACATCCATCGAAATATTCCGAGCAGCTGTTAACTGGGTAATGATAATCTATTGGATCTCCAACCTTCGTAGGAAGACGGCGTCTTGAAGACGAAGAAGAGGAATGATGCGGCTTCCTTGTCTCCCATATTTGCCGTCCAAGCTACGGTTTTAGATTTACACAATCGACAGTGAGGACCATCCCTAGAGAACGGAGCTTTGCAGTAGCCGTGCCACGGAGAGGTCTCAATGCGTCACCGCCTGATTTATAGCAAGTACCGATAACAAAAAGCGGGTCATGAAGCCCTGGATACTGTCATAGCATTTATTGCATACACAGATGGCAAGATAGTTTAGATAATTAAGACTTGCTGTGAATGTGAAGTACTGCTCGGGTCCAAGCTGCGTGAACCTGAGAGTAAAGTGGATCGCGGACTAGGAGAAGTGATGGTGACGAGTGATGAGGTTTGCCGGTCCGTGAGTAGTAACAGAACCAAATACAGGGTGGCGCACGAAATGTCATACACTGGAAATTGTTTATAGAATATTTAATATATAACATATTTAATAAAGAATGGCATTACAACATTCACTGAAATGTGCATGATTAGTCAGTATGCATGACATGTTCAATATGCCCACCTTCTCGGCATACAACAGCTTCGAGACGAACCTGCATGTTTGTGACCACTCGACGACACATGTCCTCACTCAACCCTCGGAAGAAAGTCACAATGGCCGCTTGCAATTGCAGTACATTTTCTGGTTTCTGGCGGTAGATTTTCTCCTTCAAATATCCCCACAGGAAGAAGTTGCAGGGATTAATATCGGGGCTATGTGGTGGCCAGATTGAGCCGCTCTGAAAACGTTCGGGATATCGATGGGACATCACACGGGGCCCGAAATGTTCATGCAGGAAGTCCAGAACAACATTTGCTGTGTGCAGACGAGCTCCATCTTGCATGAACCATTGTGTCTCTATTGGTATTCGTGATGCAAAGAGTTGTGGAAGGAAACTGATTTGCAACATGTCCATGTAACGCGCACTGTTGACTGTGTCATTGATAAAGATTGGCCCAATAATTCCATGACTGGAAATTGCAGCCCACACACACACTTTCACACCATGACTTTCAACCTCGTGCACAATAGCAGGCCGTTCTTTCGCCCAAAACTGGACATGTTTGTTCACAGCACCGTTGAGATAATCGTATGCCTCATCACTGAACCATGTGTTGTGCAATACGGAACACCTTCTGCAATAGCCCATGCAGGAAACTGTACTGCCGTTGCTTGTCAAGCGCCGTTAGTTTCTGACCTGTTGTCATTTTGTATGGGAATTGGTCAAGCTGAGACAGCAGTATTCTTTGAATTGACCGACGAGAGATGTCCAGATGAACACCGGCAGTTCTTGTGGATTTGGAGGGGCTCGGAGCCACGGCCGTTCTCACAGCAGCAAGATTATCCGGTGAGCGGACTGGCATGAGACGGGATCGTTTTCTCTCCAGTATATTGCCTTCTATTTCAAATTGGCTGGCCAGTCTATACACCGTCTGCCGGCAGGGAGCCCACCGGGTACGGAAATGAACACGAAACCTTTCCTAAGTCGGAGTTACACACTCTTTTGTTTCCGCATAAAATAACACTTTTCACCTTCTGTTCGCGCGTCAGCCTCCCGTTGTCCACCTGCTGTATAACTGGAAGCCGATACACATGCGCGACATGTGCTGCTGTCTGTCGAATCACGCATGAAATAAGGTTTCTGTTCACGAAAGGACATGGTTGTGAGCCCAGATGTACACATTTTATAAACCATTTTCGATGTATGACATTTCGTGCGCCACCCTGTACATTGGTCGGTGACTCACTCACTCATTCGAAACATCACAGTGGTTTGAGCAACCGCTCTATGTGAGCAGTATTGGAATAGAAAGGAATACCAGATATCACAGCGGTCTGTTGACAGACACTTCTCTTCTCGCCTGCCCCATTCCTGCCGCTTCCCCTCACCCCGACAGTTCACAGAACTTGGACCCGAGCAGTACTGTAACCTGCCTCGTATCCCATGAACATGGTTAGGTATAGAACAAAAGAAGGAATTTCCCCAGTGGAAACGTATCTACTCAAGAAGAAGTCCACAGTAAATTTGTTTCAGCGCCGTACGATTTTTTTAGCCTATTTTCATTTATGAAAAAATAGGCTTATGAGATCACCTTTTGTCCGTGTATCTGTCTGTGTGTGCGTGTGTGTGTGATGGTGTGTGTGTGTGTGTGTGTGTGTGTGTGTCCCTAATAACTTATAACGGCTCGAGCGATTTCAATGAAACTCGGTAAGTTCATAGCACTACTTCGGACGACCCCGACCGTGCCCTTCAAATTGTGTTACGTCTCACCAATCCAACATGGCGGCTGAGCGAAATATTTCACCAGCATTCAATATCTCCGAAACTATTACCGATATCACCCTGGAATATTTTACGGTGATAAAAGGAACTACTAGAAGTACACCTATGTGACTTTTGAAAACCTGGTAACTACAAAACCAACATGGCGGCCAAGCGAAGTTGCGACTTTTAAATAGATGTTTCTCGCGATTTAACCAACCAAACGCAATGAAACTTGGTACAGTAATTGTTTATACACATTGTAATACACCGACTTCTAACTTCATTCAATTGTTTACATAACCTCAAGATGGCGGGCGGCTGTGTGAAATATTTGACCGGCATTCTATATCTCTGAAACTATTAGTGGTATCACCCCGAAATTTTGTACGGAGATAAAGGGCACTACTGGAAGTTCACCTGTAAGACTTTCAAAAAACCGGTTAACTACAAAACGAATATGGCGGCCAAGTGAATTTGAAAATATGATAAAGACTTTTCTAGCGATTTAATGATCCAAACGCAATGAAACTTGGTACAGCAAATGTTTATACGCATTTTAATGCACTGGTATCTAATTTAGTTCAATTGTTTACATAACCGCAAGATGGCGGCTGTGCGAATTTTGAAATTAAGATTTTATATCTTGTGTCGTAATCATGGGATCGAAGTGAAAGTTTGAACAATGAACCTACGCAATAATTTTCCTTTAATGCTACATGACGCTATGGCCTATAAAAATCCAACATGGCGACCATCCGGAATATTTAGATGGTTCTCAATATCTACGAATCTATTACAGCAATCAAACTGAAATTTTGTATGTTGATAGAGGCAATTAACAGATGTAGGATATATGAAAATAGGCTGTATAGTTCTTCACGGAACTACTTGTTAATTTGTCACAAAAGGTACCATATACAGAAACAATCCGCACACTTTGGATGCTCTCGAGAACAAAATAACTACAGTGATACGAAATATCAGTGAGGATGAATAACAGTGAGTGTACCGAAACTTCCTACGTTGGTGCAATGTGTGTTTAGTAAACGAAGGACAACATTTCCAGCAGCTACTCTGAAATTCATGTAAGTAATACTACTACTACTACTACTACTAATAATAATAATAATAAGTGAAGTTCAGAGGAGTGATGTCTGATGCCTTTGAAATCAGGACAGGGGTGAGGCAAGGAGATGGACTCTCACCTCTACTCTTCAACTGTGTTTTAGAAAAGGTCATCCGAGAATGGCGGAAGGAAGTGAAAAATTCAAGGGTAGAAAATGGGGTAAGGCTAGGGTACAAGTATATGAATCTTACAATCGACTGTCTAGCCTTTGCAGATGATCTAGTGATCTTTTCAGATTCCATTGATACGGCATTGATACAACTTAACCAACTGAAAAATCAAGCGCTGAGGGCTGGGCTTCAAATCTCCTTTGAGAAGACACAATTCATGACAAACATAAAATTAGTGCCCAGGGAACTGGAGGTCGGACTAGGAAAAGTTCAGAAGGCAGAAAAGTTTAAATACCTCGGTGAATGGATAGAGCCTAACCTATCAGAGAAAGAAGCATTCGTGTCATCTTCTCTATATATATAAGAATGAAAGTTTGTCTGTTTTTTCTGGATTTCTAAGGAAATTTGCGTTATTTACGCGTTTCAGACTGTTTTATCACCGATGCGCGCGAAAATAAAAATTTTGTCTGTCTGTCTGTCTGTCTGTCTGTATGTATTGAACCCGAGGGGGTCATGCTGACTGGTGTCGAACGTGGATCTCGGAGATAAGTTGAGCTCTGAATGAAGGTTCCACCAGGGAACGAACCCGAGATCCGTTGAGGGAGTTTCGTTGTAAAAACCCATAGAGGAAAGTACATATTTAATCACTGGTGTGACATCAGTTGATACTGACATTATTTATTGAAATAATGCAGGGAAAATGAGTGGAATATAGCATTATTGGACTAGCCTACATGAAGTAGGCTATGCTGGACTTGGAACACAGAAGTGGAGAGTTTGACAGTTTACTAATGGCCCCAGAATTTTAGGAGGAGACTCATGGAGCCATGTCAATCTCGTTGACCTACTTAAGTCGTCTGCAAGAGGTCGGGGGGTTGAATAATGACCCTGTTCTTCCCCGTTTGAGAATTAAAACGAGATTGGAAGGGGAAGATCCCAAGGAAAATCATTGATTACTCGTGATTGGAGCAATGCAATGACATGAGAGTTGCGCACAGGTGAATCTTTAGCCAGGAGGCTAATTTTAGAGCCATTAAACTGCGAAATCAAGGCATATTTAATGGAGTGCGCATGCACACAGGACTATTGGTGTTCGCGGCATGGTTTGACTAGGTCGCAGGGGATTTTTAAGTGACGCCGCTTACCCACGCCATGGCAAAGGCAATTAATATTAATTAATTGGCCGATCGATCCTCGAGCATGCATGCATTTTTGTGACCAGCGAGGAAAAAGGAAAATTATGAGTATTAATCCAAGACCAGAATCATCCTGGAACAGAAGATGACACTGCGAGGGAATCTGAGACCTACTTATTCGTGTGAAACGGATATAAGGGAGTAGATCCTTGGCAGAGGTCAGTTGTTGGCAGCAGTTATCGGCTGGCAGTTGTGTTTGGAAGTTGTACCAGAATCTAGCGCGGAGCGCCCAGGCGCGCACACAAAGACTTAAACATTTTACTGTTAATCAGTATATTAGCCGTGCAGTGTAATGCACCAGTGATAACATAATCATGCATGGACATGAAGTAAGAATGAGTACGGTAATCAATAAACTTGATTATGCGAAATGCATATTACCGAAGTTAAGATAGGAGACTCGGACTCCAGTTTGGGAAGCCGTGCAGTAAAACTGTTATACTTTTTATTACGGACAGTCGTGCCGTATATGTGTAGTCGGCAGTACGAGCAATTGGTAGTGTTCACATAGGAAGTACCGTGTGATATACTAGGCAGAACTGTTGAAAGTAATAATTTGTGTAAATACAATGTACAATGTTGAGCGCAGTGAAAAATGGTGATTGGTTATAAATATCTTAAGTATGCCAATAATTAACGTTCATGACGTTATGTAAGCATATTAATGCCAGATCAGGAAGGTTATCAAGGGATAATCGATAAACAGTTGGTGAATCCGTAGGAATATGACCCAGACTTTCAATCAGGAGGTAGTAGGAGCGGGGGAAGAGGCCGTCCGCACCTGCAATTCTGATATCTTGCCAGGAAATTTCAACCATTCAGGAATATAAATTGTGACGTGTGTTTGTGTAGTGATTTTTTGTAAAATATATTTTAAATTAATAATATAACAAGTGTTATAAAGTGTCATGTGGTTTGGAAGCATTAGCTCCATTATAGAAATGGAAAAGTGTCGTGTGTTTATGAATCAAATGTCATATAAGATGTGTATTAGCAGTATGGAAATGTCTCGCTAATTATGCCAATGGCAGGCGACACTGGAAGATATGGGTGGTTGGAGCCACCTGGATAAGCCTATGTAAGTACCCCACAAATCATGTTGTTATAGAAATTACAGCCACTGCGTGTAATGTGATTTCAGAAGTATAAAATATGCCAGTAAGAATCAATATTAGGAGGTATACCCTCAAGTGTTTATGGTTGTTTGATTTCAGTAAAGTTAAGATGTTGTTATACATCAGTGAGTGGATTAATCGTTACCACTATTAATAAAATGGCAATTCAGTTATGTAAAACTTAACGTAACGAACACGGATGTTCGATTATTGAAACGGTTACGTTGTGTCGGGTTAAGGTTATTTATGTCAGTAATAATAATTATAATTATAATAATGATAAAAGGTATAATTGAATACATCAGGATAAAAGGTTGTAAGCAAGAAATATTTACTCTAATTGGAATATTTATCTAGCCAAGCAGTAGATTACATTAAGGGATGAGTAAAGAGTTAATATTAGAATACATTGTGTTAATGGGAATATAATTATGCAAGGAAATGGAAGAGCTTAACAGTGAATTGGATTTGTAGCTTGTGTATAAGCTTGTAGAGTAACGGATAGAGTTCTCTTAATTAAAGGGCGAGATCAGAGCAACAGGTTATGGTGCCAGGTAATCTAATCGACGTGTGAAGTCTCGTACAGCCTTGGGCGTACAGAGATATTTATTTATGCCGGAGCGTATTTAGTGTGGTACCCTATCTCCGATGATGGATATGGAATGTTCCGGGTTCGAATCCTGTGGTAGGTGAGGGGAGAACATTGGAAACCTCTGCACCATACCTGATCGCCGAGAACTTGTTATTGAATGATTCGGCTCTTGTGAAGCGAATCTTATTGACGGCAGCGGCTGACTGACCGTAGCATTTATTAAGATACCGGCTACCCACTAGAGCTGTGTTTGATGAATCTCGTGCCTTCATATAATGATACGGACCTGTTGAGGCCGTTATTAATATCCTAAGGTTAGGAATAAATATTTAAGCTTATCCAGAACCTATTGCATACTATTCAGTTTAAATCATATGGGATCACGTGGATCATTGTGACCACAATATTGTATTCAGAATCGTGATACTGCTTGGGAAGATGAAAGCCAGGAATCAGGAAGGCAAGGGACGGTTTACTGCGGTAACCACCCCACTCCATTCCATTGTATACAGGCAGCTCTAAAAGGGGCTGAGTTGTCAAACGAACCGTGAAGGCTAGCGTTTTGAAAGGACAGATTTGAGACCTTGCTTGCAATGAAAGGAAGCATTGTTATATTGTGTAATGAATGTGTGTGGTTTAAAAACACATTGGTAATCATAGATCACCCTGATGATGTAAAATTTTAGCAATCTTACGAATGGTTGGCAGTTGCATTTTGTACTGACACTGACACGAGTTTGTGAAGTTGGGCACTTGACGCCACAGGCTACGCTCGCAAGGGTAGCTTAATAATATCATCCGACACAGCGATAACATAAGTTGGAATTGAAATCACAATGGCATGCAGTGGAACTATAAAAAGAAGGAAATGGAGGGGTAAATTTACATAATTGTGGAGTTGCAAGTAGATTGTAGTGCAACCCATGAGTTGGCTAATGCATGATAAGCATTGGGTGGGAGAGAGAGATATAACACAAACAGTACACATGATGTAAGTTAAGATGTGTTGTAAGAAACAAGTGATTTTGTGAATTTAAAGAAGTCGCACTAGGTGATATGAGTGTAAAAGTACAGTTTTTGTGAAACGTTGCACGTGCATCAGCGCACTTGAGTGAAGTTTAAAGTCCACCTAATGGTAAAGGATTGAATAAGGATATGGTTTTAATTTGTTAAGCTATGTGAATAATTAGTGGATTGTGGGAGTAACTTTGTTTGTTTGTGTATTATATTTGTTGGGATTGTGTTCTTTTTATGTTTGAAGCCATGATTTTTATACTGAATTAAAGTCTTTAGAGTAGAGTTGTGCCTTATCATTGTAGAGTTGATACCTTTTAGTCTCAAATCAAAAATATGCAATTGCTCAGTGGGGGAACGGTACACGGCGAGAACTGAAGCTGGCTGGAGGCAGAAGCATGTTTTCCAAGGAAATTACTCACATGGGTACATGGAGATTGATGTCACGTACAGTGATTTGAGCTATAGGTACAACTAAAGTCGGTCTAGATTTAATGCACACAACTCTATTAAAGTAATGAATAACATGAATTAGGGGAGGACCGTACCTAACCTTAGCTAAGCTCCGATACAAACAATATAAATTTTGATAAACACCTTAATTACCATGATCCAGGTAACATGGGGCGGTATTATTCTATCGTGGAATCGCCTCAGTAGTGCAATATGTATATCTTGGCATTGCAAGACCTGATCTTTAATTTATTTATCATGGCAAACCTCTCATTTTATTATCATGGCGCTGGTATGTGGGCCAGTTTAAAATACAGGTCACCATAGGCGCAGAGGTGTATTATATTATCATGGCAAGGCCCAAGTGGGGCATTCGACAGTACAACCGAGTCCTTGGAGGGTTGGTGCGATGTCTTACGTGGCCAAGCCATGCATTAATATATCGTGGCGCCCAGGTTTGTGGAGCTTATGGGATTTAGGGAAACCCCATAATTTTTTATGGTATTTCATGGGGAAAACCATAGTAATTATTATTTATTTGCCTCAAACTGTGTTTGAGTGATTTTTGAGTTCAGTAGGCTTTTGACGTAACGCAGAATCTCTCTATTGAGAAGAGGATTACCCAAGGGTATGAGCGCTACGCACCCAATCCACAATTAATCCATAAATTCAAAGTTTTAATGCAATCTTACAATATGTGTACAGTGTTTTGTGTCTCTCTTCAAAACGTATCCACACATGTTTCCAGGAAGCCTGCCTGCATCTCAAAGTGTATTGTTGTGAGAATGTCTGGTACAGAGGAGATCGTGCAGTTGATTGCAGGGTTGAGACAGCATTTTGATGCTGTGAATGAACAGAATAAGCTGGAAGCCAGGGCTTTCCAGGATGGAATAAACACTCGGTTAGATGATAACCAGGTTGAATTGAGTAATCGGTTAGATGCTAATCAGCTGGCAATTAATGCTAATCAGATTCCAATGAATGCCAATCAGGTTGAAATAAACAACCGATTGGATGCAAATAAGGTTGAATTGATGATAAGCTAGGTCAAATGCAGGAAACGATTAAGACCGAAGTAACAGAATCTGTTGTAAGCATTATATCAGAAATGCAGGTTAAGACAGATAAACGTTTCGAGGCTATTGAAGCCAAACTTGAAAGTAATTTACAGGCGTGTAAGCATGCGCAGGATGAAACCAACAGTAGGTTAGACGCGTTATCTAACGACATTAAGGATATTCAAATCCAAAATGAGGCGAATCTCGAACGCCAAGCGAAACAGTTCTCAGAATTCACTAGAACGGTAGATCAAAGGTTGGAAGAGAACGACAATAAGTGGGACGAGAAATTGAAAAGCTATGCTAGAGCAATTAACGGTGATCTAAGAAACAGCATCAGAACATATTAGATCAATGTCAGGAAATAGGTGAAATCAAGGCCGTCGTTAAGGAGAGTAAAGAGCTGGTAGGTAATATGAAGAGTCAGATGAGCAAAGTTCATCAAGAACTGGACCGAATCCAAAGCGACGTTATTATTGTTAATAAAAGGCAAGAGGAAAACAGAGGAGAAATCATTAAGGTCCAGAATGAAATGTCAAAGGTCAATGGACATATTCGAGAGGAAATTAAAGGGTTGAGAGAAGAACTCGAAGTGAGAGAAAGCCAAAAGACAGAGGCAAGCGACAAGACCCTTGCTCAGATAAAGGAAGATGTAGAGGATGAAATATTCCATATCAAGCAAAGCCTGAAGGAAGATAAGCAGAAAATATTTCAAGTAGCCGAAGAAAATAGAGATAGGCTTACCAGAATAGAAAAAGAGGTAATTACTCGACTGGAAAGAGCAGAGATGCGCCACAATCAAATGGAGACTAGGATAATCGCGGAAGAGGAAACCCTTATGAAAGATCCTAAGTCTAGCGAAGGCAGCATGGACGATATGAGGAGAACTAGGTGGGCAGATTTGGAAACCCAACCTATAATAAGGAGTGCTACAAGCCCAAGCGAAAGTGCTTATATGACGCCAGGTGCACCAGTTGCAGCCTCGACACCGCATGAAAATTCTATGCACACCCAGGTGATAAATGTTATCAGAGCAAGCGAAGAGAAACCAAGGAAATTCTCAGGTAGCCATTGTAATATGACACCGAACTATTGGCTGAAAGAAGTGTCTGAATATTTGAATGATGCGCGGATACCACAAGAGCGCAGGCTAAGAGCCATAGAAAAACTAACAGAGGGAGAATGTGCGTTATGGTTTCGCAGTTTCCGCTACACTTTCGATACTGTTGAGGAGTTTTGGGAGGCATTTTTGAAACGGTACTGGGATCCAGCAACCCAACAGAATTTACGATTGGATTTGTATTCAAAAAGATACAGCACCAACAACCCAACGAAGTAAGCAGAATTCTTCATCTCTCAGATGTGTCGGTTCAAAGAACTTGACCAAAAACCTAGCGAGCTGGAGCTATGTATTGCTATCGCCAAGCAGCTTCCATACGAGATCCAAAGGCTGCTAATCTCGGCAAATGCAAAAACTGCTATGGAAATGGAGACAGTTCTTAGACAACCGGAACTCACAACAGCCAATACTATGCGTCAGAATCGAACCATGGAACAGGTACACGTGACCAACACGCAGACTGACCGGTATCAAGCTCCAAAGAACAACAAAGCTACTAGCACTGATACGTTAGATTCCAACGGACGTCAATGGGAACAAGAACCCAGAAGATGGCAGCCGAAGTATAAAGGGAATGCTGGCAGAGGAAGAGGAGGCCGAAATTCTTGGAATAAAGAGAATACCATGGATAGACCGTACCAAAACAATGGAGGTAACAATGGCCAAGAAGGCAACAATAGGAATTGGAGACCCCAGGAAAGAAGACGTAACTTCGATGACGAGGTAGAGGAACGATATCACGCTTCATTGCAATACCTCAATGAAAGGGGAGATGAGCCCCAGAAGCAACAAGTTCGCTGGCAAGACGTTATGCAGAATAGGACGTCGCCAGACAGATATGGAGACGGAGCCAAGAGTCTGGAGTTACAGCGCAGTGAACAGGAGAGAAGAAACTCTAAGGGGACTGGCGCTGTAGAAAAACAATACTCCAAAATTAGAAGAGTTTGAGAATGATGGATGGAAGTCGGTCAACATCATTAATTGGATAGCCAAACCAGAAGAGTTAATTGAGGATATAGGAGGAGCACAGGTCATGGTCAAACGAGAATTGCCCATTATTTTAATAAGAGTGGCAGGGTTGAAAATAAGAAGTCTATTAGATACGGGTTCAACAGTATGTCTTATGACACAAGCTTTGTATAATGAGATAGCGCAGAGAGAAAATGTTTGAAAATACCTATCTCAAGTGTCAAAATAAAAGGTGTGATTCCAGACAGAACGATGGTAGGCAAATATCAAGTATTCCTAGAGTTACAGATAGGAGGCTCTATGTTTTCACAGAGTTTTCTATTAGTAAACAAACTGCCTTTTAACCTGATTATTGGGCCACAGTTTATAAGGGAATACAGAGTGATAATAGACCTATCACAGGACAGGGTTATGTTCCGTGTGAATGAGGAAGCCGAAGGCTTAGAGGTCGCACTCAATCAGAATGAACCAGGGTCAGATGAACAAGTATGGCATACATACAGAGACGTGGCGGAGGAAGAAGTAATAGCAATTGAGCAGTTAGAAGAAGAACTGAAAACACTAGCCACAGACATGGAGAAAGATCTGGAACCCGAACTGGAAGAACATATTTCGGAAAAACTTGAAGAAGCAAAAATTGGACCAAGAGAGAAGGAAAATTTAAAGCAATTATTATTGGAACAGAAGGAAGTCTTTGACTCGAGACCTGGTCGTATAAAGAACTTCACTTATGCTTTCCAAGTCAGTGATTGGACACCATTTAGGCAGAAACCCTACCCTATAGCCGAAATGCACTATGCTAAGGTCAAAGAGGCAATTCAGGAGATGTTGGAGGCCGGTGTTATTGAGAAAACACCTACGCCTTATGTAAGCCCATTGGTAATCGTACCTAAGACAGACGGGACTGTCAGAGTATGTCTGGACCTGAGACACTTAAATTTGTAGGTAATTCCGGAATTCGACCAAGTGCCACCTATTAAAGAAATCCTCAGGAAATTTAAAGATAAGACCATATTTACAAACTTAGATATCACTTCAAGTTTCCACCATCTTGAATTAGAGAAGAAAACTAGTCTGTTGACAGGATTTATGTTTGATCAACACACATACACATTTTTCAGACTACCTTTTGGATTGAAAATCGCTGGTTCAGCCCTGATAAGAGCGTTAGATCGCAATCTATCCGATGATGTGAAAGAGAGTACCATCAGATATGTAGACGACATTCTACTCACATCAGAATCTCTGGAGGAGCACATGAGAGACTTGAAGAAGTGGCTAGATAACCTTAGAGAAGCTAATTTTAAGGTTAATATCAAGAAATCGCACTTCTGTCAGAGGAAAGTTAAATTCCTAGGGCATGTTATTGATGAAAATGGAGTTGAGCCAAACCCAGATAAATTGGAGGTAATTCGAAATTTCCCTCGACCCACGAAAGTAAAGCACGACCGACAGTATTTGGGAGTAATTGGATTCTTTTCGAACCACTGCCCAAATTATACTACGACTGTAGCACCCCTGCAGGATCTATTGAAGAAAGGCGGCAGGTGGAGTTGGACGGAGCAATGTCAAGAAGCATTCGTGAGGTCAAAACAAATGCTTTTGGAATATGTGAAGCTGGGATACCCTGATTATACCCAGAATTTCATCATACAGACGGATGCATCGCTTGTTGGGATAGGAGCGATGCTATTCCAAGAAAATGTTGATAAGCCTGAAAATAAAGTTTTTATTGCCTTTATAAGTAGGAGGTTGAAAGCCCATGAGAAAAATTACACGATTACAGAGATAGAGTTGCTCGCAATTTTGTACGCGTTGCAATACTGGCGTAAACTCGTGTATGGTTTTCAAATAGTCCTCAGAACAGACCATAAAGCTTTAACATTTCTGTTAAAGACGGACTTGTCTAGCCAGAGGTTGACAAGATGGTCCCTGTATATTCAACAATTCAATGTGGAAATGGAATACTGTCCAGGGAATGAGAATGTAATACCGGACATATTAAGCCGTTACCCAAGAGAAGAGGAAACTCTAGCTGTCCAGATTGAGAATCGAGATCAGAAGACCTTGGATGACTTGAGGAATCTTACCAACCTACAACGCGAAGACCCGTGGTTGAAGATGATGATCGATTACTTCGAGGGACGCTTAGCAAGGGGAACTTCAATATACAGAGAGGCAGAGGCATTATCAACAGATTATGTATGGTATAATCAGATACTACACAAGTGGGATGATGTGGAGCATACCCGCCAAAGAGTTGTCATTCCTGCATCTTTGCAGAGGAGATTGGTGTGGCTAGAACACAGAGCATTTGGGCATCCCGGGATAGACAAGATTACTGCTCTGTTGAAAGAAGCATTCACTTGGCCAAAGTTGAGAGAAACTGTGTGAAATGCTATTAGGACATGCGATTTGTGCCAAAGGGTAAAGCCAAATCCTTTTTTAATGAGGCAACGACCTATTCCGTTGTTACCAGAGAAGCCAAGGCAGCTTATGAGCGTAGACAATTTTGGGCCACTGCCTAGGGCACGTCGAGGCAATAGACACATTTTTGTAGCCATGGATGTATTCTCAAAAATGGTAGTATTATGCCCCATACAGAAGACAAGTTCAAAGCAGGTTTTGAAACGCCTGAAAGAGAGAGTTATTCCGATCCTTGGGAAGCCGGATAACCTACTCTCAGACCATGGAAGTTGCTTCACTAGCGCAGAATTTCGTCGGGAATTGGAAAATCTAGGAATTAGGCAGATTTTATCTACCATTCGCCATCCTGAGGCAAGTCCCGTTGAGCGTGTAATGAGAGAGATACAGAAGTACATGAAAATTTACTGCTCTGAAGAGAACTGGAAATGGATCGATTTCCTGGAGGTAATAGAATACTGTATAAATAATACTGTGCATGAGGCGACAGGTCAAGTGCCCGTGACTCTACATTTGGATCAGAGACCGGAGAGACCGTGGACTGGTGTTATTCCATTACCTGTAGACGCACAGCCAGGACGAGAAATGAGGATCCAACGAACCTTCAAATATCTCCAAGCACAGGCAGAGAGACGCCAGAGAAGGAATCGTGCGAAGCGATATCACAGACCGCTTCTCGTCGGGGAAAAAGTTTTAGTCAGGAGGCCAGCCAGTTCAGATCCAGAAGCAAGGACATATAAGAAGTTCATTTTTGGATATCACGGCCCGTTCGAGGTGATCAGAGACCTACAAAACAATGCATACAGAATAAGGCATTTAGAAACAGGAAACGAGGTCGTTATGAATGTAGCCAATCTCAAAATTTACTATCCGCCAGAAGAATTTGACGAACAACAGGAAGCTGTAGTAGCACACACCCAACTGGACGCGGATAGCTAAGTCAGCCAGGCAGTAAAGCCTGAAAGTTCGCGCAGCGAGACGGAACGAGAAGCAGACAGCTTGCCCAGTGAAAGGAACAAACAGCAAGAATGCCAGTGCTTGCAAGAACTTTACAAAGAAATGGTCGACGCAGCTCGAGAAGTTGAGGCCATAAATAAGACCCTCCGCTTAGAGAATGAAAAGCTTAGGACTGAGCGCAGAGTGGAAAGGGTGAGCCAGACTAACCTACTCACAGCCAGACGAGGTGAAGGACCCCTAATGTAAACACAGACAGTCGGACAGTCAGCTGATTACTTAAACAACGTCACTTGTAATTGACTTCTATACGTTTTGCAAGGGGAATATGAACCCGAGGGGGTCATGCTGACTGGTATCGAACGTGGATCTCGGAGATAAGTTGAGCTCTGAATGAATGTTCCACCAGGGAACGAACCCGAGATCCGTTGAGGGAGTTTCGTTGTAAAAACCCATAGAGGAAAGTACATATTTAATCACTGGTGTGACATCAGTTGATACTGACATTATTTATTGAAATAATGCAGAGAAAATGAGTGGAAAATAGCATTATTGGACTACATGAAGTAGGCTATGCTGGACTTGGAACACAGAAGTGGAGAGTTTGACAGTTTACTAATGGCCCCAGAATTGTAGGAGGAGACTCATGGAGCCATGTCAATCTCGTTGACCTACTTAAGTCGTCTGCAAGAGGTCGGGGGGTTGAATAATGACCCTGTTCTTCCCCGTTTGAGAATGAAAACGAGATTGGAAGGGGAAGATCCCAAGGAAAATCATTGATTACTTGTGATTGGAGCAATGCAATGACATGAGAGTTGCGCACAGGTGAATCTTTAGCCAGGAGGCTAATTTTAGAGCCATTAAACTGCAAAATCAAGGCATATTTAATGGAGTGCGCATGCACACAGGTCTATTGGTGTTCGCGGCATGGTTTAACTAGGTCGCAGGGGATTTTTAAGTGACGCCGCTTACCCACGCCATGGCAAAGGCAATTAATATTAATTAATTGGCCGATCGATCCTCGAGCACGCATGCATTTTTGTGACCAGCGAGGAAAAATGAACAATATAAATATTATTCCAAGACCAGAATCATCCTGGAACAGAAGATGACACTGTGAGGGAATCTGAGACCTACTTTTTCGTGTGAAACGGATATAAGGGAGTAGATCCTTGGCAGAGGTCAGTTGTTGGCAGCAGTTATCGGTTGGCAGTTGTGTTTGGAAGTTGTACCAGAATCTAGCGCGGAGCGCCCAGGCGCGCACACAAAGACTTAAACATTTTACTGGTAATCAGTATATTAGCCGTGCAGTGTAATGCACCAGTGATAATATAATCATGCATGGTCATGAAGTAAGAATGAGTACGGTAATCAATAAACTTGATTATGCGAAATGCATATTACCGAAGTTAAGATAGGAGGCTCGGACTCCAGTTTGGGAAGCCGTGCAGTAAAACTGTTATACTTTTTATTAAGGACAGTCGTGCCGTATATGTGTAGTCGGCAGTACAAGCAATTGTTGGTGTTCACATAGGAAGTACCGTGTGATATACTAGGCAGAACTGTTGAAAGTAATAATTTGTGTAAATACAATGTACAATGTTGAGCGCAGTGAAAAATGGTGATTGGTTATACATATCTTAAGTATGCCATTAATTAACGTTCATGACGTTATGTAAGCATATTAATGCCAGATCAGGAAGGTTATCAAGGGATAATCGATAAACAGTTGGTGAATCCGTAGGCAAATGACCCAGACTTTCAATCAGGAGGTAGTAGGAGCGGGGGAAGGGGCCGTCCGCACCTGCAATTCTGATATCTTGCCAGGAAATTTCAACCATTCAGGAATATAAATTGTGACGTGTGTTTATGTAGTGATTTTTTGTAAAATATCTTTTAAATTAATAATATAACAAGTGTTATAAAGTGTCATGTGTTTTGGAAGCATTAGCTTCATCATAGAAATGGAAAAGAGTCGTGTGTTTATGAATCATATGTCATATAAGATGTGTATTAGCAGTATGGAAATGTCTCGCTAATTATGCCAATGGCAGGCGACACTGGAAGATATGGGTGGTTGGAGCCACCTGGATAAGCCTATGTAAGTACCCCACAAATCATGTTGTTATAGAAATTATAGCCACTGCTTGTAATGTGATTTCAGAAGTATAAAATATGCCAGTAAGAATCAATATTAGGAGGTATACTCTCAAGTGTTTATGGTTGTTTGATTTCAGTAAAGTTAAGATGTTGTTATACATCAGTGAGTGGATTAATCGTTACCACTATTAATAAAATGGCAATTCAGTTATGTAAAACTTAACGTAACGAACACGGATGTTCGATTATCTAAACGGTTACGTTGTGTCGGGTTAAGGTAATTTTTGTCAGTAATAATAATTATAATTATAATAATGATAAAAGGTATAATTGAATACATGAGGATAAAAGGTTGTAAGCAAGATATATTTACGCTAATTTATTGGAATATTTATCTAGCCAAGCAGTAGATTACATTAAGGGATGAGAAAAGAGTTAATATTAGAATACATTGTGTTAATGGGAATATAATTATGCAAGGAAATGGAAGAGCTTAACAGTGAATTGAATTTGTAGCGTGTGTATAAGCTTGTAGAGTAACGGATAGAGTTCTCTTAATTGAAGGGCGAGATCAGAGCAACAGGTTATGGAGCCAGGTAATCTAATCGACGCGTGAAGTCTCGTAAGACCTTGGGCGTACAGAGATATTTATTTATGCCGGAGCGTATTTAGTGTGGTACCCTATCTCCGATGATGGATATGGAATGTTCCGGGTTCGAATCCTGTGGTAGGTGAGGGGAGAACATTGGAAACCTCTGCACCATACCTGATCGCCGAGAACTTGTTATTGAATGATTCGGCTCTTGTGAAGCGAATCTTATTGACGGCAGCGGTTGACTGACCGTAGCATTTATTAAGATACCGGCTACCCACTAGAGCTGTGTTTGATGAATCTCGTGCCTTCATATAATGATACGGACCTGTTGAGGCCGTTATTAATATCCTAAGGTTAGGAATAAATATTTAAGCTCATCCAGAACCTATTGCATACTATTCAGTTTAAATCATATGGGATCACGTGGATCATTGTGACCACAATATTGTATTCAGAATCGTGATACTGCTTGGGAAGATGAAAGCCAGGAATCAGGTAGGCAAGGGACGGTTTACTGCGGTAACCACCCCACTCCATTCCATTGTATACAGGCAGCTCTAAAAGGGGCTGAGTTGTCAAACGAACCGTGAAGGCTAGCGTTTTGAAAGGACAGATTTGAGACCTTGCTTGCAATAAAAGGAAGCATTGTTATATTGTGTAATGAATGTGTGTGGTTTAAAAACACATTGGTAATCATAGATCACCCTGATGATGTAAAATTTTGGCAATCTTACGAATGGTTGGAAGTTGCATTTTGTACCGACACTGACACGAGTTTGTGAAGTTGGGCACTTGAAGACACAGGCTACGCTCGCAAGAGTAGCTTAATAATATCATCCGACACAGCGATAACATAAGTTGGAATTGAAATCACAATGGCATGCAGTGGAACTATAAAAAGAAGGAAATGGAGGGGTAAATTTACATAATTGTGGAGTTGCAAGTAGATTGTAGTGCAACCCATGAGTTGGCTAATGCATGATAAGCATTGGGTGGGAGAGAGAGATATAACACAAACAGTACACATGATGTAAATTAAGATGTGTTGTAAGAAACAAGTGATTTTGTGAATTTAAAGAAGTCGCACTAGGTGATATGAGTGTAAAAGTACAGTTTTTGTGAAACGTTGCACGTGCATCAGCGCACTTGAGTGAAGTTTAAAGTCCACCTAATGGTAAAGGATTGAATAAGGATATGGTTTTAATTTGTTAAGCTATGTGAATAATTAGTGGATTGTGGGAGTAACTTTGTTTGTTTGTGTATTATATTTGTTGGGATTGTGTTCTTTTTATGTTTGAAGCCATGATTTTTATACTGAATTAAAGTCTTTAGAGTAGAGTTGTGCCTTATCATTGTCGAGTTGATACCTTTTAGTCTCAAATCAAAAATATGCAACTGCTCAGTGGGGGAACAGTACACGCCGAGAACTGAAGCTGGCTGGAGGCAGAAGCATGTTTTCCATGGAAATTACTCACATGGGTACAGTATGTCTGTCTGTCTGTCTGTTTGTCTGTGGACAAGTATGTTCCCTTATAACTCGAGAACGGCTGGGTGGATCAACGCAAAATTTGGTACAGATATCCTTCAGAGGCACGACACTATTCATTGATGTAACTCTTCTCTGTAGCTCCAATAAAAGGGGGCCTACCCCCTTAAAACACTTGCTGAAATAGGCGTAGACGGGCGAGACAAAGCTCATTTTCAGCTCCTCGATGTGAGAAACGAAACTCGCCCCCGAAAACCATATTTTAAGGCTCTAAAACGAACAGTTTTTGAGATATTTCCAGAAAACTAATTTCATTTAATACAATAACGAAAGAATGCAAGCCGGTTACCATGGCAACGAAATCACACAGGTCCATCTATTGCTGTATGACGCAATACAATTCCATTTATTACATTACTGAGATAGTTTGCAAACGGCTATAAGGTTATAACGGAACCAAATTAAGCTGTAAAATTCTTCAATGTCAAATAATGCGCTTAAGGGGGTCAAGGTGTACTCTAGATTTTTTCACGCGATTTACACGTGCGGGTGTGGTACGGAAGGTCTATTATATCCCTATCCCTATATTTTCATATTATTATTATAATTATTATTATTATTATTATTATACGGCCTACAACGACGAGACAAAGCTTATTTTCAGCCCCTTGGTGTCAGAAACAAAACTAGGTGCCCCTAAATAGCAGTAAAGGGTCCCTGAAAAGTACATTTTAAGGCTCTAAAACCAACAGTTTCTGAGATATTCCCAGAAAACTAATTTAATTTAATAAACTAATGAAGGAATGCAAGCCAGTAACCATGACAACAATATCTGAAAAGGTGACATCCAACTTTCCATCTATTTCTGCAAGAAGTAAAGCCACTCCATTTATTAAATTTCTGTGAATGTTTGCAAATGGCTATAAGGTTATTACGGAATCAACTAAAACTGTAAAATTCATCACTGCGTTTAAGGGGGTCAATGGGTACCCTAGATTTTTTTCACACGACTTAAATGTGCGTTATGTCGTACAGAAGGTCTATTATATATCTCCAAACAGAAATATTATTTTCAAAAATTCCTGAATTGAAATACAGTAGTTTGTTTTTTCTTTTTTTCTTTTAGGAATTTGGGCTATTGGAGTCAAAAAAACTGAATTTTCATGCATCACAAGCCTTTATAAATTATTAAATGGGTCTTCCTCTGGATGGGGACTTGACACAACAGTGAAGGTCAGTTTTATTTGACGTGTATTGCGTTTCGTCTACGAGGTTTTCATTTCTATTTTTTTTTCACGTCCGGAAGTACACGTTAGGTAAATTTAGTTTCAGAGCATATTTTAACTAATCACTTTTCTTTGTCGAGAATCAGGTTCAAGACTCTAACCATTGCAACAGTAGCTCAATTGATTACGTCTGGTTATTAATGCCGAAGACCGTTCGAAGAATGGGTACTTCTGCTAGTGCATTAATAAAACGGAAATGGCATACAACCTGACTAAAGACACCTACAATAAGAGATCCATATCCTTAAACGCCAAAATTAGACATTACTGCACTGTTATTCGACCAGAGGCTCTGTATGCGGCAGAGACTCTAATAATGAACAAGAAAGGTCTAATGGAAATACTAGAGGCGGAAGAAAGGAAGATTTTGAGGAAAATCCTGGGTCCTATCAAAGAAAACAGCGAGTACAGAAGGCGTCACAACCACGAATTATACAAGCACGTGGAGAAGATCAGTGACACGATTCGAAAAAGAAGGATTGCCTTTTATAGCCATGTGACACGAATGAGCCCAGGCAGGATATCAAAACGGATATTGACGTACTTTCAGGATAAGAAAACCAAAGGGGCATGGTTGAGAAAGATCTAAGTGAAATGGAAATTTCCCCTAAAGATATCCAGGAGCGTGTTCCACTTCAGGAAAAACTACGTACGCACAAAGGTTTCCAGGAAAAGCCGAAGCTGAAGACAGGGAAGGTGTGGTCCCAAGAGAGAAAATAACAACACCGGAAACGAATGCGGGAACACTGGGCGGTAGTTAGAGCTCGGAAGAAGAGACAGTTGAACTGACGTGGTCCCTAGTTGGCCGAATCGAAGAAAGAAGAATAATAATAATATCGTATGGCCTCGGGTGCCGGGTGCAAGCTTTGTAATTTGACACCCAAAGGGTAGCTTGCATGTCGAATTTTGTTGTTCCTTAAAGCACTATGAAAGTCAAGGAGGTTAGATATCTAAGCTCCTTGAACCCTATAGCACTTTCTAGCAGAGAAATGACGAACTTTGTGTTGGCGGAAACTCCCGAGATTAATTTTGCCATTATGAACACGGCCTACTGAATTCAAATGGGTTCTTTGACATGCCAACATCGTATGACATGGTGTCGTAATTTTTGCCGCTTTTCAAAAATCACTTACCACGGCCAGGAGCGAACCTGTAAACTTGGGGTTAGTAGACCGACACGTTGACCACTCACCCACCGTGGCAAGCATGTAAATGAAAATGAAAATCCACAGCCTGCTTCCAGTCTCCGACAGGGTCAGGAATGGATTGAATGAAGCCCCCATCTAGCGGCGAGGATATGAACTGTGCCGGCTGCCGAGGCCTGACGCACTCCTCTGGGGCAATGATTAAATGAATGACAGATGAAATGAAATGATAGTGGAGAGTGTTGCTGGAATGAAATTTTGACAGGGAAAACCGGAGTACCCGGAGAAAAACCTGTCTTCCTCCGCTTTGTCCAGCACAGATCTCACATGGAGTGACCTGGATTTGAACCACGGACCCAGCGGTGAGAGGCCGGCGTGCTGCCGCTTAAGCCACGGAGGCTGGGCAAGCATGTAAATAATGATGATTATTAACTACGTTAAAAAGTGTAAATGTGTTAAATTAGTTGAGCGCTACGCTGCTGCTCGACACGCAGCTAGCCATAGTGACCCGGCCGTCACACGGTCCCTGAGAGTCTCGGTTCTATAGGGGGTGTCCTCACTGTGTAAGGATAGCCTACTGCGATAATATTGTATTCGGTTGATTATAATATTATCAACGTTATTTTGCGATCGGCTTTTTCTGACCGAGTAACTTGAGATCAGTGAGATATTAGTAAGTGAATAAAGCATCAAAATAGTAGGTCTCACTACCTACTCAACCAATAAAGGTATCAGTTAGTTTCGGGTTCGTTTCCCGGTCTGCCAAAAAGTTTAGTTCTTATCTGAAGACTCAGCCTTGTGAGACCATCCTATAAATGGTTTCCCGTGGACTCCCACTTCTACGCGAGACAAATGTCGGGATGGGATCTGAGTTATGGCCACCGCGGCCACCCACCAAATTCCTAACCCCAATTACTATTACACCAACTAGTACATACACCACAATTACACAGGTTATATCAGACGCACAGACCCAAGTGTCGCAGAGTCCGTAAACAAATCAACAACAAACAAACCTTATTGTCTGAACACAAGAAAACTATCTCGTTTTCGTTTTCGTTTTCGTTTTCCTTCTCGTTCTCGTCTTCGTCTTCGTTTACGTTTTCGTTCTCGTTTTCGTTTTCGTTCTCGTCTTCGTCTTCGTTTACGTTTTCGTTCTCGTTTTCCTTCTCGTTCTCGTCTTCGTCTTCGTTTTCGTTCTCGATTTCTTTTGCGTTTTCGTTTTCCTTCTCGTTTTCCTTCTCGTTCTCGTCTTCGTCTTCGTTTACGTTTTCGTTCTCGTTTTCGTTTTCGTTTTCCTTCTCGTTTTCCTTCTCGTTCTCGTCTTCGTCTTCGTTTACGTTTTCTTTTTCGTTTTCCTTCTCGTCTTCGTCTTCGTTATCGTTTTCCTTGTCGTCTTCGTCTTCGTTCTCGTTCTCGTTTTCGTTTTCGTTTTCGTTTTACTTCTCGTTTTCCTTCTCGTTCTCGTCTTCGTCTTCGTTTACGTTTTCGTTTTCCTTCTCGTCTTCGTCTTCGTTATCGTTTTCCTTGTCGTCTTCGACTTCATTTTCGTTTTCGTTTCCGTCTTCGTTTTCGTTTTTGTTTTTGTTTTCGTTTTCGTTTTCGATTTCGTTTTCGTTTTCGTTTTCGTTTTCGTTTTCGTTTTCGTTTTCGTTTTCGTTTTCGTTTTCGTTTCCGTTCTCTGTGTTCGTTCTCGTTCTGTGTGTTCGTTCTCTGTGTTCGTTTACGTTTCTGTTTCTGTTTTTGTTGTTGATATATGAGACTAGGGTAGAAGTAGGAAGAGTCTACCACCATAGATAGTCTTTTGTTTGTTTTGACCAGTTGTTTGAGCAGTTTTAGCGAGATTGGCTTGTTTCCATTCGCGATGTTCCCTAGTGAGTTACGCTGCCGATCTAGAGCCATACGGAAAAGCTCAGAGGCTGTAAGTGATCCGTTCCTTCTTGACCAGTACACATTACATGCGCAGTGGTGTCTTCATGCACAGCCTTAATACTTTTGTGATTATTGCAAATGAATTGCGCAATCCGTCTTCGACAGCGCACGTGCATATTCAGTGGTCTCAGTGTTCTACTCTGGCTTTAAGAAGAATTCTCACGCGCTTACGACCGGCCATTAATAACCGGCCCATTTATACCTGATCATCTGTGGAACCGTATATATTATTGTCTTCATTAAAACCGAATCTTGCTGATTTACGGAGAAACCTCAATCTCCCAGAAACACACAATACTAGCCGATGGTGCTTGTATTTCTTGCCAGAGTCGGAGATCGAAACCACAAAACTCATTACGTATCGCGAGAATGCAGAAGACGGCAGACAGAAATATTTTAAACACAACCAAGTATATTTTTATTTTATCGTGTCGCTTTTAGTGCCGAGTGTCCGAGGACATATTCGGCTCGCCAGAGTTTGTAGCTGCTTCAAGCGCATACCCATAGGGTGAGCTACAACTTCCGTTCAATTTCAAGTAGTTCCAACTTTCGCTACCAGCTGTCACTGATACCTAGTGGTGAAAGCTGGAACTTTGATAGAGCGTTCCAACGAAATCTAACCTAGAAATTTAGATCCTCACAAATTTAGTCTGTAGGGGCAAATGACATCGTAGTCCGCCCCTTAAAACAACAATACATACCAAGTTTAGTCCGTGGAAGGACCTTTTACATGCCATAAATATATGACATGGGACCGCTGGCTTTACTTCGCCTCCGAAGGTAGGCATACTGAAGGATTTTAACGCTCCTAAAAAATTCGACGCCTTCGACCGGGTTTGAACCCGTTATCTTGGACACAGCAGTTCAGCATGCTACCAACTACGCCACCGAAACCGCTATCAAGTATATGTTACTGATGATCAAGATATCCCAAACCTTTTAAATGAAATAACGACAAAGTACCACAATCAAGCAAGAAATGCCATCATGATGAGATCCCATTTGGAGAGACGCCCCAACGCCTCCAATCACATTAGCCCCCAATCAGTAGCGCCCACGTCCCAGGGGATTCTACAGGACGCCGCACAAGTGCCTATTGCGTGGTGTGTTTGTGTGGGTGTTCATTGTTAGTAATGGGAGGTAGGATAGCTAATTGATTCCCAGCCTACAGCTCTTGCTTGATATTAATAAGAGAACCACCTGCCAGTCAACAGGAAATCTGGCTTCATAGCAATTTCCAGAAGTCAATGACATAATGATCCTGTTCAAATTTAATGGAACTGAAATGCTACGCAACTGATTTCCAATCTTTCATAAGACGGAACGTGAAAATTTCCTGTTATATTTCAGAATTTCGCTGCCCCGTGGTGTCGGGGTAGCACGCCTGCCTCTCACCCTGAGGCCCCGGGTTCGATATCCAGCTGCGTCAGGAAATTTAGAAACTGACGTGAGGGCTGCAACGGGGTGCACTCAGCCTTGTGAGAACAATTGAGTAGCTATCTGACAGTGAGGCATCGCCCCGGTCACGATAACCAAGATTAACGGCCGAGGGGACCCGATGCGCTGACCACGCGTTATCCCAATATCTGCAGGCCAAATGGCTGGGCAGCGGTCGCTTGGTAGGCCTCGGTTCTTCATGGGGTTATTATTATTATTTATTTAAGAATTTCATTTTACAAAGGAGCCGACTTCTTTATAGAAAGTCAATCATGAAATCATCAAACGTTAGCTCGAACCAGGGGCGGCACCTGACTGAAATTTCTGGGTGGGTCAGATGATATAATATTGCTGTTTCATATAAAACATTGTTTCATATTTGACATTCACTGTTGCCAATATTGTCATTATAATAATTCCACACAACACAATATTTGAAGTAAGTTTTAATAAGTTATGCGTTAAAAAGTTTTCACATGGCTCCTTATTTGTAAATATGTTCTCCTCTCCTGTGCTCGGATGATGCAAATTTATCTATCAGCTGGGTTGATGAGGTCCTAATTTTATTACATTTTAACTTTGGGTTCAGATGTATAGAGGAAAATGGATCTGTTCATGAAAATTCAGTTCATTCATTTTCCTATGTCGCATACAATCAGCATATTAAATTACTATGTACGGCACGACAAAAGTTTAAAACACATTTATAGACGTTCACTTCATTCACACACTTGTACTGTACTTGGTACCAGGGGCGACAGCACCTTATATGCTGAAGTACCGCAGCACATTTTAATATATGAAAATTAATTATTTTCATAATGTTATCGACCATCAAATACAGGGCATTAACATGTAGTTCCGTGAAGAACTGAAGCCTGTTTTCATATATCTTACTTATGTTAATTGCCTCTATCAACATACAAAATTTCAGTTTGATTGCTGTAATAAATTCGTAGATATTTAGAACCGTCTAAATATTTCGGATGGTCGCCGTGTTGCATCTTTGTAAAAATACGTCTTAGGGTAACGTACAATTACAAGAAAATTACTGTGCAGGTGTAGTATTTATACTTCAATCGCATGATTAGGAAACAAGAAATAAAATCGAGATTTTCAAATTTCGCACAGCCACCATCTTGAAGTTATGTAAACAATTGAACTAAATTATATGCCAGTGCGTTACAATATGTATAAAAATTTACTGTACCATATTTCACTGCCCTCAGATGGTTAAATGGCGAGAAAAGATTATTAAAATGTTTCAACATCGCTTGGCCGCCATGTTTGTTTTGTACTTTACAGGTTTTGGAAAGTTACATAGATGAACTTGTAGTAGTGCCCTTTATCACCGTACAAAATTTGTGGGTGATGTCAGTAATAGTTTCGGAGTTAGAGAATGCCGGTGAAACATTTCGCACAGCCGCCATGTTAAGGTTATGTAAACAATTGAACTAAATTAGATGCCAGTGCAATACATTGTGTATAAAAATTTGCTCTACCAAGATTGGTGGCGATTGGCTGGTTAAATCGCGAGTAAATTCTATTTAAACGTTTCAACTTCGCTTGGCCACCATGTTGGTTTTGTAGTTAATAGGTTTTTGAAAGGCTCATGGGTGAACTTCAAGTAATGCCCTTTATCACCGTACAAAACGTCTGGATGATATCGATAATAGTTTCGGAGATGTAGAATGCCGGTTAAATATTTCGTACAGACGCCTTGTTGGATTGGTGAGTCGTAATAAAATTTGAAGGGCACGGTCGGGGTCGGCCAAAATGTTGCTATGGCCTCATTTAGTTTCATTGAAATTGGTCCAGCCGATTAGCAGTTATTAGGGGGGACACACACAGACAAAAGGTGATCTCATAATCCTTTTTTTTTTTTTTTTTTCATAAATGAAAGTAGGCTAAAAATTATGTCAGTCAAAGAATATGAAATACAGTATTTCAACTCCCCTCACAACGAGGTACCTAGTCGTGCGCGTCCTGCACTGGCTGTGCAGATCGCAGCTCAGCGACAATTTTCACCTTTATTGCCAGCAAACATGAGCTCTGTCTTTTGCGCATGCGTGCCCAATTTTTCTGCTGTGCTGTTGGAACGACAGCCATGACCACAAGCCAAGACATAATTTTAATGTTTTTGGTGATACTAAGAGGTTCTGTTTTGGGCGCGCACCCCAAGTGCTTTTGAGTTCATGAATACAGTATATTGCCATTTCAGGTGTTATATTAATTTTGTATGAGGAATGTTTATGTGTCAAGTTTCTTCAGTATGTAAAACTCAATGGAGAGCCTCTTTAGTGTTTCTGAGCGAGTGTCTCTATAAATTATGTTTCTGAATATTTTTATTCTTTGGAGGGGGATGGGTTACAGCACACAACTGATTTTCTTCATCGCCCACCAACCACCTCTCCTACCACCCATCACCCACACCATACAACTGAAATTGTATACATATATTTTTGTGTAAAATCAGCTAGCTGTGAATTAATGGCTAAGTACTTGTTCAAGGGTGTGGGGGCAAACCCATCTCCTGAAATCCAACAAGGCAACCAACCGAAATATTTAGACGGTTCTCAACATCTACGAATCAATTATAGCAATTAAACTGAATTTTGTATGTTGATAGAAGCAATTAACATGAGTAGGATATATGAAAATAGGCTGTATAGTTCTTCACGGAACTACTTGTTTGGCCTATTTTCATTTATGAAGAAATAGGCTTATGAGATAACCTTTTGTCCGTGTTTATGCCCCCCTAATAACTTCTAAATGGCTACAGCAATTTCAATGAAACTCGGTTAGGTCATAGTACTATTTTGGCCGACCCCAACCGTGCCCTTCAAATTTTATTACGTCTCACCAAACCATTATGGTGGCTGTGCAAAATGTTTCTCCGGCATTCAATATCTCCGAAACTACGAGGGCTGTTTTTTAAGTAAGGGCCGTTTTTTTCTTAAGCCCGTAGTAGATGCACACGCCGCAACAAGCGTGTGCGCTACCTCCCGGCATCCTTTGCGAACAAGAAGGCGACCATTGCAGCTGTGTAGCTAATCTGTACGCTGAACTGTGCATCTTTACAATGTCCAAGATTATTGATTCGCCCGCCGCGTGTGAGGTACGATCGGTGATACGTTTTTCGAGTGCAAGAAACATGTCGGCTGCAGACATTCGTCGTCAGCTTTGTGAGGTGTATGGTGATAATGCAATGACTGATGATGAAGTGCGAAAATGGGTAAGCGAGTTCAAAAGTGGCCGTGAAAATGTTCATGACGATGAATGCTCAGGTCTGTGATCACAGATGACTTGGTGACAGCAATTAACACGAAAATTCACGAGGACCGAAGATTCATGATAACCACTCTATCGATGGATTTTCCTCGAGTGTGAATTCTTGGTTGTCAGAGCAGGCGGCAAACTTTTATGCAGAGGGATTTCAGAACTTAGTTTTAAGGTGTGACTAGTGCCTAAATAAACAAGGCAACTGTGTACAAAAATAGAGGAAGGAATGTAAAACCTAAAAATAAATGTGGTTTCAAAATAAAATGTTCGGTTAATTAAAAAAACGGCCCTTACTTAAAAAACAGCCCTCGTATTACTGATATCACTCTGAAATTTGGTGCGGTGATAAAGGGCACTTTTACAAGTTTATTTATGTAAGTTTCAAAAACCTGCAAAGTACGCAACGAACATGGCGGCCAAGCGAATTTGAAACATTTTAATAAACTTATCTTGCAATTTAACCATCTGAGCGCAGTGAACCTTGGTACAGCAAATAACTATACAATTTTCAATGCACTGATATCTAATTTAGTTCAATTGTTTACATAGCCTCAAGATGGCGGCTGTGCGAAATTGTAAAATGTATTTTTTTATTTTTTGTGTTCTACTCATGCGATCGAAATCAACGATTGAATAATGAACGTGCACAATAATCCTCATCTAATAGTACATAACTCTACGGCCTACATATATTAAAATCCAACATGGCGACCATCCGAAATATTTAAACGATTCCCAGTATATATTAATCTATGACAGCAATCAAACTGAAATTTTCTATGTGGATAGAGGCTGTAAACATAAGTTCACCTATGAGACGTTGAATAATATGGTGAGAACAAATTCAACATGGCGGCGACGCGAAATTCAAATATTCAAATGGACGTTTCTCGCGATTTAACCATCCGAGTGCAGTGAAACTTGGTACGGTATATGCTTATATAAATTTTAATCCAGTGGCATCTAATTCATTTAAATTATTTTCATAAACACAAGATGGTGATGAGCGAAATTTTGTGAAAGTAGGTCATATAGTTCTTCACGGAACTACGTTTTATATATAGGATTCCGAGGTTTTGTCAGTTCATTATTGCAGTAACTTGGGTGACATATTATGCTAGTAATAAATCTTTCTCTTTTAAAAGTAGGACAAGCGAAAAGCAGGTGATGAAAACTCTGATAGGATCCACAAAATCATGTATAGTCATTTAGAATGGAGAGACCAAGGTCCTACATGAACTGTAGCACCGAGGAGAAAGTAAGTAAGGAAGTCATTTATAATCGTAATGTGAAATCGCTCGAAGTATGAATTGAATATCCCATGTCGAGATAAAATTTCAGTAAGCATACAGTTTGGAACAAGTATTTTACTTTAAAGTCGACGCTACATCTCAGGAAAAAATATTTCTCTCGAATATTTGAATTTGACAATATCATCTGTAATACGATTGTAATGGCGCGCTCGTACGATAAATATCTGGTAACGATTTCAAGGTATTTGGATGAGTCAGACAGTGATTTTGAATACAGCTTTGAAGAGTAATTGTTTATCATCAAGTAACACAAACTGATAAAAATGAGAGCAGAGGTGAAGCTGGTGCACGTGTAATATTCTGAGGTATGTCTGCTTTCCGCGATGTAAATTCCATGGTTTCCCTGAGCTGATTCAGATTCCTTACGGATTTCTCTTTTGAATAGTCTTTTCAAACAATATAGAAATGCAAGAATAATCTATACTAATACAAGCTGTGCCCGCCATGCGTTGCAATGCCAATCAAAGAAAATGTTGCCGTTGTAATTTTGTTTCTTGAAGTGCTTTTGGATACACAATATTTTTTTTTCAATTTCCGTGAACTGCCTCTAAACTATCGTGAAATGAATTTACTAATCTAGAAACGTTCGTGGGAGCGTGCACAACAACTCACCAAAGTTTCATCGCAATCGATGAATAGTATATGAACGCATATGGGATTTTGTTGAAACGCTTCGCGCGTCGTCCCTCATTTGTTACATCTACTCGTGCACTACCAATATTGTAAAACGGATTTACGAAGTTTAAGACCTTCTCTGGCGTGTACACAACAACTCATCAAAGTTTCATCGGAATTGGATGAATGTCATATGAACGCATACGGGATTATCTTTAAACGATTCGCATGTCGTCACTCATTTGTTGAATCCACTCATGCGCTACCTATTGTAAAATAGATTTACTAAGCCTGAAACCTTCGCTGGGGTGTACTCAATGATTCACCAAGGTATCATCGCAATCAGATGGAGGGTATATGAACGAATACGGAACTTTGTTGAAACGATTCGCGCACCGCCTTTCGTTGAATCTACTCGTTCGCTACTTATTAAAAATGGATTTACTAAGCCAGGAACCTTTCCTAGAGTGTACACAACAATTCACCAAAGTTTCATCGCAATCGGATAAATGGTATATGAACGCATACAGGACTTTGTTGAAACGATTTGCGAGCCATCGCTTATTTGTTGAATCTACTCGTGCGCAATCACCTGTAAAATGGATTTACTAAGTTAGAAACCTTCACGTAAGTGTAAACAACATCTCACCTAAGTTTCACTGCAATCGGATGAATGATATATGAACGCATACGGGACTTTGTGTAAACGCTTCGCGCATCGTCGCACATTTGTAGAAATCTACTCGTGCGCTACCTATTGTAAAATGTATTTACTAATCCAGAAGCTTCCCCTGTAGTGTACACAACATCTCACCCGAGTTTCATCGCCATCGGACGAATGGTATTTGAACGCATACGGGTCCTTGTTGAATAGCTACGCGCATCGTCGCTCAATTCTTGAATCTACTAACGCGCAAACTTCTTTGAAATGGATTTACTAAGTTAGAAACTTTCACGTAAGTGTACAAAACAACTCATCATAATGTCATCGCAATCGATGAATGGTATATAAACTTATACGGGATTTTGTTGAAAAGCTTCGCGCGTCGTCGCTCATTTGTTGAATCTACTCGTGCGCTACCTATTGTAAAATGGATTTACTAAGCCAGAAGCATTCCCTGGAGGGTTCATAACATCTGACCCAAGTTTCATCGCTATCGGACGAATGGTATTTGAACGCATACGGGACCTTGTTGAAACACTTCGTGCGTCGTCGCACATTTGTTGAATCTACTCGTGCGCTATCTATTGTAAAATTGATTTACTAAGCCATAAACCTTCCCAGGAGTACACTCAACATCTCATCCAAGTTTCATCGCAATCGGATGAATGGTATATGAACGCATACGGGACTTGAATGAAACGCTCGAACGTGCAGAGACAAAGAGAAGAATTCGAATTCACCGCCAACTATGGTACAAAACATATTCTTCCGCCCCGGATGGAGTGTAGGTTATGGCAGTAGTTGTACAGGTTGCGACCAAATGGCACTATCGTGCAGAGACAAACAGTCCAAAGACATCAGCTTTCACCAAGGCTAGCGGTTTCCATGACGACTGTTTTTGACTGTATATTGTGGTTCTACAATTGTGTGTAAATTGTGGTTCTAAAATTGTGTTCATTCCACCTACCGAGTCAAATTGTGAATATAAACCATACAGGGTCCCACTCTAACATACGTAAAGAATTCTATCAAAATCGGTCCAGCCGTTTAGGAGGAGTTCAGTGACATACACACGTGTCGAAGAATTATATATATAAAGAAGATAATAAAGCTGAAGAGTTTGTGGGTTTATGTGTTTAAACGCGCTAATCTCTGGAACTACCAGTCGGATTCGAATAATTCTTTTTGTATATGATAGCCAGATTCAAGAGGAATAGTTTAGCCTATGTTAAATTTCGGGCAGACCACTCCATTCCCTGCATTTAGGCCCTATTGCACAAATCTACACCGTATCACCGATCTAACAACTTGACGGACACATTGTCGCTAGGCGACAACGACTAACACTGTATCATGATAGTCAACGCCGCACCATTGATGGACAGGTTGTCACTAGGCAACAACGATTTACTCTGTATCATGATAGTCCGGTAAAATTTGCTAAAGGACATATGCGAAAACTGACCGAATGACAATCAAGGATTGTATTCTCTATGCTACCGTGGTTAATATTTCATTTGCTGGGGCATGGACATCGTTGTCATGTAGCCCCGTGTACATGGGTGTGTGTGTAGAAGTTTTGTGATAACCTGCGTTATTGTGATTGCTGCACTATAATGTGTAAATACGGTATAAAGCTCAATGTTGGTTTGTCTGTCTGTTATTGATACAAATCTACACCGTTTCACCGATCTGAACCAAAATTTGTATACTTACTCTTTGGGACCCTGCGAGTAACACTGTTTATTACATGAAATTTCGGACAGATCACTACATTCCTCGCATTTAGGCCCTTTGGCACAAATCTACACCGTTTCACCGATCAGAACCAAAATGTGTATTCTTAGCCTTTGGAAACCTCCGAGTAACACTGTCTACATGAAATTTCGAATAGACCACTCCATTTCCTACATTTAGGCCCTTTGGCACAAATCTACACCGTTCCCACGATCTGAACCAAATTTTACATACTTACCCTTTGGAACCCGACGAGTAACACAGTCTACGTGTAATTTTGGATAGACCACTCCATTCCCATCATTTAGGCCCTTTGGCACAAGTCTACATCGTTTCACCGATCTTAACCAAACATAATGTACTTACCCTTTGGAACCCTGCGGGTAACATTGTCCACTTGATATTTTGGACAACTCTCTCCATTCCCTACATTTATAACAACAGACAAAATGAACTTGAAATCTACGTTTTAAGGTCCTAGAACCATTCATGTTTGTATAGTGTAACTGTAAGAATATTTTGATAAACCAATTGTTGGCTGGCAATGCGAGCTGCATCACGTCACCCCTACAAGAATTGCGAAAAAAGTTTACAACTTGCACTGCTTATAAATTGGAGTCACTGGGAGTAATTATTGCAAGAAGATTTCTTATGCCCCTTAAAACAGTTATCATCATGAAAATATTATGCCTCTGTATAAGTGCGATGGTGTTGGTGCAATACATAGAGGTAATCAGCTGCAATAAGCGTTGGTGCTTTCAAATTTACTTTCATTTATTCAGATAATTATCCTTGAACGGTATGTGGCGATAAATGCCACTATTGCTACTTCAGGAGCTCGGGACAGCCGAAGTTTTCCAAAGTGCTCTGATTAATTTCCTATGGCACTATGTGACAAAAGACGACACAATTGATCTTTACTTTTCTAACAGCCAATGAGATATAGGCCCTAGGCAGTGTCTTTTATTTCACATACTCCTCTTTCTAATCATATTTTTTAATTCGTTTGTGAATTACATGTGTCAGTACGGTAGTTAGTAAATAGCCGTTTCCCTATTCATTATTGTCATTATCATTACGGGAAAATGACCTGAATGTTACATCCATTATACTGTACTACTTATCACCCCAGCACCACCACCACCACCACCACTAAAAGTTATATTTTTAATTTTTTTTTCTGTTAGTTCAAGTATTATGGGCCAGTTCTCTAGTAGTATTCATTATCATCCATAAAACAAACAAATCCACCGGGCGAAGCCGGGCACTACTGCTAGTAATCGTATCTCTCCCTCTATATATATAGAGAGAGACCGTTAGTCGAGTCAACAACCACAATGACTTTCCTAACATCCCATAAGTCGAATAAAATTACCGTGAGGATCAGGTGAACTTCCTAATAGGCTAAGCGGCACGAGACACTGTAGTCCACGGGGATCGTGGTACATGGTGACGATGGTCGTAGACTGCCTAAGGAAGGGTTCACCTCAAAAACTAGACTGAGAAATTAAACATCCAGACTTAAGTAAAACACCGTGAATATTTATTAAAATTCACAAGCCCCTAGCCTAGTTCGGAGGGTTATGATCGGCTAGTCCGCAAACTAATAAACAAAAGAAAATAAAGAGCAGGTCCCTATCTGAGAAGTTACTGAAAAACCCTCGCGAAAGATCTAACTCACAATAATAAAGCAACAACAGCAACACTAGGAAAATGGTACGACGCAAGTCCCTAGTTCAAGTTACAAGATTAAGCTAATATCAGAATTTACATCTAACAGGGTAGCAAAACAAATCTAAGTTAGGATGATACCATTTCCACATTTACATTTAAACGGTAATCATCTATCTAAGTCCTAACAGTTAATAACAGAATTTACGGCGATGACGTCCGTAACAGAAAACAATTACAAAAAATCTAAGTGTACAGCCATGAAAAACATTTAATTATTCTTAATAACTACGTGCTATCAGCAAACAATAAGGTAACATGTGGGATTTACACACTTGTAGATCATAAATAAGTAATGAAATAGACACAAATTTTTATTAAATTCCTGCCTACACCTTGGTTTACTCTTTGTAAGCCATAGTCATCTAATGTGTGTAGTTACGGTGACGAATGCGTAGTTGAGACCACGTCTGACATCGCATGGCCTGAGCTCCACATGCTAAGAACTCTAGGTTCGAGCATGCTTCAGGTCGCTACAAAAGTGTCAACTATCCTAGTCATTTCCACACAAGGAAATTACCTTCAACTGCACGGCTATGTCAACAATTCCAAAATGCAACAGAACAAAGTTAGATAGAAAGAATTCATTAGTTAGCTTTTGTTTTACCAAAATTATGCGTTTTATTATTAAGATGTCGGTTTAGATTTATCGTTGGTTTATGGCGAATAATACTGACAATAGCTCGGGCACGGAGTGTCTACACTGAGATCCTTCTCCACCAAAAAGCCTCGACTCAACAGTCGGAATAAGATCAACGAGCAATAACAACTCGGACACACAATAACACGGGTTACCAGCGGCACAAAGCTCGCATTCAATAACTCTGGGATAGGCCTGTCCACAACAGTTACCTTCCAATATCATCTAGTCAACGGGGACAATCCCGGACAAGGTAATCACACGTACCTTCATACAATAAATTCCTGCATTTAACGGGGTCGCCTGCAACTCACTATAGAAAACCTGACCTAATTGTACACGTCAAAACGGTACACGCAAGAAGTGCGCTCAACTAACAAAAAGCAATCTATAAAACATGTGATCTGAGACAGGGTTGAAAACTGGGTTACATAAGTTAAGTTGCAATGAAAGAAAGAGCGAATACAATTGCATTCTGTCTCTTGTCAAAGTAGTCCTGTCTCACAAACAAATGAAGCGTGCTCTCAAGGGCACTGGATTACAAACCAGTTTATGTCACCAGCAGGCTACCACATTCCAGCGTTCGGTCGACACAAAACACACATTATTCTAGGCCGGCGATTTAATCAAAATAAAACTATACATCTGGCCTGTTCATAAAAAACTTTACCTTAGGTTATAAACCTCAAAAGAATCCGTGTATAAAAAGCACGCAATAAATCTGAATAGAATAATATGATTCCGTCTTTCTACCAAAGACGTCTAAATGATAGTAATGTTACAATTACTGGAGCTCTTTGCTCTCAAAATACAGTTCAGTAGTTGCTAGTACAACATCAAATAAAAACGTGTCTTACATGACACAAGCAAAATGATAATTGGGACGCAGATTCACACAAGGATCTGCTTAATGATGCGTTGGGAACCGAGTTCGATGCTAGGCAACGAAACGTTCCTTCCAATTGTTAGGTTCAAACTTGACCAAGAATAGCTTCTGAGCTTATTCAAAATGAAAATATAATGCATTTACAAAACTGGCAATTACAGTCGATTGCCTAACTGATACGACTGTTCTAACGAAAGTCAGGGGTGTATTAAAACTGGCTGCAAAGAATGCAGTTAAAGAAATAACCATGACATCTGATTGTCATAACTAAGGTCAGCAAAGACTTGAAAAATCACCCCAAACAGGGTTGGACAAAATAGCCTCGAATGACTACGGTCACATCTAGCAAGAGATAGGCTTTGACGTTCTACGACGTTCATCAAGCTGCACCAAGGTTAACCAAAATGTCAGACCCAAGGGTGTCTCACTATACTGAAATAAATGACATTAAATTAAACTAGATACAATCCCTATCTAGAAAAATGGCTGACACAGAGTGCGGTTGATTCATAAACTACATTAAATCTAATATACCACCAGAACTAGAACAAGAGAGGGGGTGTCCAAAAACTCACGACATGGAGAAGCTATCACTCAGCCCTCTATTCAACAACCAGGGTTGTACAAATTCATCTCTGGATCTCTGGAACGGTATTATCCTCATCAGGATTCCCATCTGGACTCCTCCAAAGACCAGGGTTCGATTCGTCCCTGTCGACAACTCCGTGAATATGCTCGATATGCCTGGAAATGGCATCTTGGATTCCTTCCTTCTCGTCCTCGGTTCTGCAAGCTCCACCATCATGCTAGTTCTCGTAGAAACATCACCCTCATACCAGGATGGTATTAGCCCATGATGATTGATTCAAACATGGTGTAGAATAGTCTGGTCACATTGACGGTGAAATAAATTATGAAATTCATTCTTTCAATTTCCAAAAATATAATGTTCGTCGTAAATGTTGTAGGCTTTGATTGTAATTGATAACACAGCCTTAATTTCGTGGATGTGAGTAGATACGTGAGCTAGCACTGCTCTATGATTCTGCACGTGCTAATGACGCTATTTTTCTATCATGCAGCATCGGTAAAATATACGTCGTTTTGGAAATAAAAACTTCACTCTGGCAATCCAAATATGTTACACTATCATAATCACACTTATTTAAAGTGGTTGCAACACGTTTACCTGTATATTTTCCACAAGGCATTTGGCCCTCCACAAACACGTGGGTACTAAAATGTGGTGTTCCGGTAAAATTATATAATTCACGATTACTTGCCAATAATTATCTTCAATATGTTTCTGTGGCTCACTGTGCATACATAACAGTATTTTACAATATGCCAGTGCACGATGGCACCTGATAACCAATTCAACGCTAACAAGCGGATATTCTTCTATGTCTTACAGGACAAATACAATTACACGCCTATACTAGGCGGATTCTCCAGACGTAGTGCAAGGTACTGGGTGTCTCAAGGAAGTAGGTCGTCAAACTGAAGTCGTTGAGCGACTACTTACGTTCCTATTTGCGTATCTGCAAGGGTATTACCTTACCTTAAGCTAAAATGACATTCTCAAAAAATGTTTTAATAATGCAGCATGACGAAATGGAATATTCTGAGTCTTGTGAAAGAATAAAATTAATTAATAAGATCTCAGATAAATAATTAGCAGTTTTCACCAAAGTCAAAAGTGCGATTCAACGCTACTTCAAAGAGTATCGCGTGAGCTCTCAGCTCCACGTGGCTTCCTGGGTGTGTTCAAAGGTACAGCATCCCATCATAAATGTTCTGTCATAAAAAATATCACATGAACCATAGCTCAGCGGGTTCATCTGCCTGTCCGTCGTTTCAAATAAAATGTTGGGACGACATTTTTATTTGACTTGAAATTCATTCAAGAGTGATATTTTTTAAGATTGGCTGCATTAAAGGTTCCAATGCGCTCTCCTGTCCTGATGTCTTCTACTACATAACTTCCATTGTTCAAAGGCTGTCGGATACGACTAGGGCCATAATATAAGGATAGAAATTTCCCATATATGCGGTCTATAGGACTTGAAATTCCGGGTCTCCTTATGAGGATAAGGTCTCCCTCAACTAGTGGTTCTCTAAATCTCTGGCGTCTAGTTCTTCTCAAGCGCTTGGCAGCTTGTCTGTCCATAGTTTCCCTTGCAGCTAAAAGTCTGCTGGCATGTGATGGTTGTAAACAAGGTGGATTTACAATCACACGATCCCATATTCTCAGCGGCATCTGGTTCAAATGCAAGACCATAGGTATTTGACCAGTGCTCTCATGGACTGTTGAATTAATACATTTTGCCATAGTGACTAGGACTTCAGTCCATCGCCAGTGTTCTTCTTGACAATATAATCGACAGAATTTTGCGATAATAGACATCACGCATTCTGCTGGGTTGCTCTCTGGATGACGAATAGATGATAAAACATGACTTATTTCAAGCTCATTCATAGCATTGGCAAATTCTGCTGAGGTGTACTGTGATCCGTGATCAATCAACAGGAATTGTAGCTTTCCTGCCTCCGGTAACACTTGACGTCTAATCCTCTGAATAATCTGTTGTGCAGTGGCTTTTTGAATCGGATGAAGCATCGTATATTTCGTGAACACATCAATAGTTACAACGATGTATCGATTCCCACGACGAGCCTTAGGTATTGGGCCATACAGGTCCTGTGCGTATAACTCTCTAGGTTGAGTTGGGAGTATTGGTCTAGGTTGTTCCTTCAGCAAGTGTGGCGTGTACTTGTTCCGCTGGCATGCGTCGCAAGCACGTAAGCACTGTCTAACGGTGGCTCCTAACCCTTTCCATGTAAAAGACTCTTTGATGGTTGCAATGGTTTTGTCTGTTCCACCATGACCAATGGATAGATGAACCATAAGAATAACAGATTTTTGGTATCTCCTAGGAATAACTGCACGCAGTTGAGTGTGGTCCTCGTCCACAAACTTGTATAAGACACGACGATAAATCAAGTAATTATCTGCAACAGCAGCAATTCTCGCATAATGAGCATCCTGTGCATCCATTCGTCGTTCCAGGAAACGGATAATGTGCCTGAGTTCCTCCTCACGTCGCTGTCCTTCAGGTAGATGACGAAGTCGGCGAAGGTGTTCCTCGCATTCTCCCTCGATGTCTATGGCATTAACAGTAGCTTCAGGATTCCGGCTGAGGATGTCGGCCAACACATTCTCTCTGCCTGGTCGATAAACTATTTCCAAATCGAACTGTTGGAGAAACAGCGTCCAACGTGTGATCCTGTCGCTTGCCAGTCTTGTTCTTAAGATGAAGGTCAGTGCATGGTGATCGGTCCTCACAATAATCCTCTGGCCTAACAGAAGTTTCTGCCAGTATTCAAGTGCGTAAAATATTGCAAGTGCTTCTATCTCGGTCGTGAAGTAGTGAGATTCATGTGCTCTTAAACGTCGGCTTAAGAAAGCGATGTAATGACGTTTCTTCTCATCATCCTCCTGCAGTAAAATGGCTCCTATACCAATTGCAGATGCATCAGTTTCTAGAATAAAGTTCCGGGAATAATCTGGATATTCTAACTGAATTGAGTCCACACTAGCATCTGTTTAGCTCTCCTGAAAGCTATCTCGCATTCATCATTCCAGTTCCACCTGCAGTTCTTTTTCAGTAATCCTTGCAGAGGTGCGACAGTCTCGGAATACTTCTCACAATGAGCAGCAAAGAATTGGAGAATTCCTAAGAATTGTCTCACGTGTTTCACACGGGTTGGCGTTGGAAATGCAGCAACAGTTCTAATCTTTGCCGGATTTGGTCTGTATCCTTCTCCATTGATTATGTGTCCTACGAATTTCACTTCTTTCTGAAAGAATCGACACTTGTCAAATTTGACCTTAAAATTCGCCTGTCGAAGATTCTCAAAAACAAGGCGCAATGTATTTAAATGCTCTTCTTCTGTTTCTGAAGCTATGATTATGTCATCCACATAACATATTACTCTCTGCTTCACTTCAGGAGTCAGCTTGGCATCAAGTGCTCTGATTAATGCGGCTCCGGCATTTTTCAATCCAAATGGTAGTTTTCGAAAGACATAAGTAGTCTGATCAAACAGGAATCCAGTATATTTCTGAGTATGCTCAGATAATCTGATATGGTAATAAGACTGAACCAAGTCCAATGATGAAAATATCCTTTTTCCTTTGAACTTCCTGAGAATGTCTCTAATCTTGGGCGGTCTGTCGTGCTCAGGAGCTAGGCGTTCATTCAAGGCTCTGACATCGAGACAAAGTCTCAAGCTTCCATCCACCTTAACCACAGGCGTTATGGGATTCAAGAACGGAGTCGGTGATTTCTTGATTTTGCCTGCTGCTTCCATCTCATGGATCTTCTTAGCAGCTTCTTCACGATGTTTCTCAGCAATCGGGTAAATTTTCTTCTGGAATGGGGAATCATCCAGTAGCACAAGGTCGTATTCGTAGTCTAATATCTCACCAGGTGTGGTGTCAAATACGTCCCTGTATTCGTTCAATATTATATCAAGATTCTCTCGTGTGGGTGCTGAGAATGATTCTGCCTCTTCGTCGGCATCAAGTGTCTCGTCAATTTCCTTGCCATTTAAGTTTTCGACTAGGTCGACTTCGGATAGGAATTCCGGTTCTTCTTCAACTAGGTTCATCTGAATGGGTTCGTTCGGCTTGAACTCGACCGTGTTACGGCCCATGTCAATGATACCATCATATCTTCTAATGAAGTCTGCGCCTAGTATGGCGTCATGATGCAAGCCCTTCATTACAAGAAATTCGTGCAAATACACGTGATTTGAAATCTTCAGAGTACAAAGAATCTGGATTTTGCACGTCACAACCCGGTCAGGTATAACACCTCTGACTCTTACAGCTGAAACAGGCAGCTCTGTCACCTCAGAGTTGGCCTTTAATCTGGCATGGCAGTCGGCGGAAATAACACTAATCATTGCCCCAGTATCAATGAGAATGACTACGTTGACTTCGTTCAATGTGGCTACTATCTTGGGCAGACGGGTCAACTCATAGTTGTGGTTCGTCGTTCGTCGTTCGTCCAACAAGTCTTCTTGGATTGGCTCCCAGAGTAATATGGTAGCAGTTACTCGGTGCTCAACCTGACAAGAATCTGTTAATTTTTCGGCGTTTTTTATTATCCTGGCGAGAAGTACTGGGCTGGTTGTGCTCCGTCTCCTGCGCCGAATCTCTATTTTCCCTCGAAGTTGGGCTCCGTTCTCCCTCTTCTTGGATCTGCAGCTCTCTTAGTTGTTGGAGGTACTCACGGCTCTCCCGTGCTCTTCCTTTCCAATCTCTGTCTGGCTGGTATCTAGGGTCTCGATCTCGGTTATATCCTCTAGCGTATCGATAGTCCCTTCGGATACTTCCGCACTGTTGGTTTCTTCCGTTATTCTCGCGGTGGTAATTTTCGTGACGTTGGTTATCATTCGTCCCCCGGTCGAATCTCCGATTCCAATGACTACGACGGTCATCTTGTTGATCTCGAGCATATGGAGCGTTGTTCCATTCCCTCCTACAATAGTTGTAGTTATTATCACGATGCCCAGAACTCTCTTGTGTTTGCGTTTGTTGCGGAGTCTGGCTTACTTTATCGACAGTGGTCAAGTTTAAGTGTCTTTCCTCGCGCCTGTCAGCCTTCTGCTGACGGTGTGTCGGGAACTGTTCCGTGTTCGCATCCAAGCGTCGCAGAATCTGGTCACATTGCTGAAACGTGGATGCCCCTGCAGCGATCAACACACGTTGTACGTCCGCAGGGTACTGCCAAACAATGGTGTTAACTAAATCTTGTTCAGACAACGGAGGCTGAAGACAACGAAGCTTCGCAAGCTTTATAGCGAAGTAGTTCGCATAACGAGTAGGCGTATTGGAACTGTATCTGCGAGTATACATTTCAGCTCGGATGCTCTGCTGAATGTCACTCGACCAATACGTTCTTAGTAATGCTTCCTTAAAGTCCCGGTAGCCTGTAAACGAGTATCTGAATGCTCTAAACCAGGTACTGGCTTGCCCCTCAAGCAAACGTTCTATGACTCTGAGTTCCCTCTCTGGAGTTACCATCGTATCTCTCAGATAGCTCTCGACATTGGCTAGAAATTCCACTGGAGTAACACCACTTCCAGTTCCGGAGAAGCGAGCTGGTTGCTCCTCTCTCGAACGTATTATCGTCACATTTCCCTGCGTATGCGCGGGTCTAAATGTGTTCTGCGTGTAGCCATGCGTAGGTGTATTCATCTCATTATTAAGTTGACTTGGTGCTGGTCGAAAAGGATGGGCGTTAAAGTTCAAAACCTGGCTCGGCGCTGAGCCAGTGAATTGTGATGGTTGTGGTTCTGTAGGTGCGCTGGGCTGAAAATGAGTTGGCATCATTCCTTCAGATTGAGAAACGGGTGTTTCCTGAGATTCTCCCATTTGTGAGTGTAAGTGTCTCTCCCTAGGAGTCGTCTCGAGTCTGTCAAGACGTCTTTCTATGACTTCAAGTCCTTGAATAGTTCTGGCTGTGACTTTGTTGCCTAAGTCATTCAATTGTAATTCGATTCTATCGACCTTTCCCTTGAGGTTCGTGTCTACCTCGCGTATGGCCGTTCTGAGGTTATGGCTAAGGTCTAACCTTTCGTTTACTGTGACCTCCTCAAATCGCTTTTGTAAAGAATCGATCTCTCCCTCGACTCTTGACATGTTGTCTCTGACCTCGGCTACCTTAGCCTCTACTATGGTCTTATGTTCGTTGAGGTCCCCTCTTAATAACATGAGGTCAATGTTATGTTCCTCATGATGAACATTCACTGTTTTGCGTAGGCTTGCTACGGTTTCCGTTAGTTCAGAAATGTTTCTCCTGTTAAAGTTCAGTTTGTCTCTGACCTCTAACATGCAGTCAACGATCGTCCTAACATTGTTGTTCACAGCATTTACAGCTCCTCTCATGAGAATTAATCCGATATTCATGGTTGTCATGTCCTTTTTTACAGTGTCCATGAATCCCTCGACGTGCGTCAATCGAGTCCCGAATTCTTCCCGAGTGTGTTCCAGGTCAGCTTTCATGTCTATCTGGACTCTATTTATGGTGGTTTGAATTTGAGTCGTGTGCTCCTCCAGTCGGTTTTGCACATCCTCCCTAGCTCTATTAATTTGGTCTGTTAGGCAATCTACACGCTGGTTAGCCTCTTGATGGGGTCGTATGACATCAACCCTAACTGCCGGTAAACCTGCCGCGAGATCATTTCTGGCTTCGATCCTAAATGCGTCCATATCAGCCCTGACTTGGGTTAAATCAGCCCTGACATTATTAACAGATTGAGTATTTATCTCTAAATCTAGTCTTACTTGGTCTACATGACCACTAACATTGTTTATAGATTGGGTGTTTACTTCCAAGTCCAGTCTTACTTGGTCTACATGAGCACTAACATTGTGAACTTCCTGTCTTACATCGTTGACAGCCTGAGTGTTCTGACCTAAGTCAGCAGTAATCTGTTGGAGATTGGCATTCACACCTGCCATCATCTCTCCGAACACGCGACGAATCGTTTCCTCATCCATTTGACAAGAAATATTTATGAGAAAGTGAGGGATCAATCTCTACTAGAACTTACAGCTATGATTAGTTACTTGGTGGTATAAAGCTTGTTTCATTTATAAAAATATCACGAGTACAGCTGGAGTATGCAAACTAAGCGATTCTACATTTACAAAGACAACGGCGAGCAAAGCAAAGTATTACATTTACTCAGGATGAGGCATCATCAAAGAAAACCCTATCCATCATTTATCCAACACTAAAGCCTCACCCCATGGACTTCTATCAAACATGAATGCCATGCGGTCAATTGATCTGCAGTACGACTTTCTAAGTTCGTCCCAGTCCTGTCAATTTACCATTAATCAACATTAAGATCCTCCAAAGTAACATGGTACTGACGGTCACCACGTTAACGTCGGCACATGAGTTGGGCGCCATTTTCTATGAGACCGTTAGTCGAGCCAACAACCACAATGACTTTCCCAACATCCCTTTAAGTCGAATAAAATTACCGTGAGGATCAGGTGAACTTCCTATTAGGCTAAGCGGCACGAGACACTGTAGTCCACGGGGATCGTGGTACATGGTGACGATGGTCATAGACTGCCTAAGGAAGGGTTCACCTCAAAAACTAGACTGAGAAATTAAACATCCAGACTTAAGTAAAACACCGTGAAAATTTATTAAAATTCACAAGCCCCTAGCCTGGTTCGGAGGGTTATAATCGGCTAGTCCGCAAACTAATAAACAAAAGAAAATAAAGAGCAGGTCCCTACCTGAGAAGTTACTGAAAAACCCTCGCGAAAGATCTAACTCACAATAATAAAGCAACAACAGCAACACTAGGAAAATGGTACGACGCAAGTCCCTAGTTCAAGTTACAAGATTAAGCTAATATCAGAATTTACATTTAACAGGGTAGCAAAACAAATCTAAGTTAGGATGATACCATTTCCACATTTACATTTAACGGTAATCATCTATCTAAGTCCTAACAGTTAATAACAGAATTTACGGCGATGACGTCCGTAACAGAAAACAATTACAACAAATCTAAGTGTACAGCCATGAAAAACATTTAATTATTCTTAATAACTACGTGCTATCAGCACACAATAAGGTAACATGTGGGATTTACACACTTGTAGATCATAAATAAGTAATGAAATAGACACAAATTTTTATTAAATTCCTGCCTACACCTTGGTTTACTCTTTGTAAGCCATAGTCATCTAATGTGTGTAGTTACGGTGACGAATGCGTAGTTGAGACCACGTCTGACATCGCATGGCCTGAGGTCCACATGCTACGAACTCTAGATTCGTGCATGATTCAGGTCGCTACAAAAATGTTAACTATCCTAGTCATTTCCACACAAGGAAATTACCTTCAACTGCACGGCTATGTCAACAGTTCCAAAATGCAACAGAACAAAGTTAGATAGAAAGAATTCATTAGTTAGCTTTTGTTTTACCAAAATTATGCGTTTTATTATTAAGATGTCGGTTTAGGTTTATCGTTGGTTTATGGCGAATAATACTGACAATAGCTCGAGCACGGAGTGTCTACACTGAGATCCTTCTCCACCAAAAAGCCTCGACTCAACAGTCGGAATAAGATCAACGAGCAATAACAACTCGGACACACAATAACACGGGTTACCAGCGGCGCAAAGCTCGCATTCAATAACTCTGGGATAGGCCTGTCCACAACAGTTACCTTCCAATAACATCTAGTCAACGGGGACAATCCCGGACAAGGTAATCACACGTACCTTCATACAATAAATTCCTGCATTTAACAGGGTCGCCTGCAACTCACTATAGAAAACCTGACCTAATTGTACACGTCAAAACGGTACACGCAAGAAGTGCGCTCAACTAACAAAAAGCAATCTATAAAACATGTGATCTGAGACAGGGTTGAAAACTGGGTTACATAAGCTAAGTTGCAATGAAAGAAAGAGCGAATACAATTGCATTCTGTCTCTTGTCAAAGTAGTCCTGTCTCACAAACAAATGAAGCGTGCTCTCAAGGGCACTGGATTACAAACCAGTTTATGTCACCAGCAGGCTACCACATTCCAGCGTTCGGTCGACACAAAATACACATTATTCAAGGCCGGCGATTTAATCAAAATAAAATTATACATCTGGCCTGTTCATAAAAAACTTTACCATAGGTTATAACCCTCTACAGAATCCGTGTATAAAAAACACGCAATAAATCTGAATAGAATAATATGATTCCGTCTTTCTACCAAAGACGTCTAAATGATAGTAATGTTACAATTACTGGAGCTCTTTGCTCTCAAAATACAGTTCAGTAGTTGCTAGTATAAAAACGTGTCTTACATGACACAAGCAAAATTATAATTGGGACGCAGATTCACACAAGGATCTGCTTAATGATACGTTGGGAACCGAGTTCGATGCTAGGCAACGAAACGTTCCATCCAATTGTTAGGTTCAAACTTGACCAAGAATAGCTTCTGAGCTTATTCAAAATGAAAATATAATGCATTTACAAAACTGGCAATTACAGTCGATTGCCTAACTGATACGACTGTTCTAACGAAAGTCAGGGGTGTATCAAAACTGGCTGCAAAGAATGCAGTTAAAGAAATAACCATGACATCTGATTGTCATAACTAAAGTCAGCAAAGACTTGAAAAATCACCCCAAACAGGGTTGGACAAAATAGCCTCGAATGACTACGGTCACATCTAGCAAAAGATAGGCTTTGACGTTCTACGACGTTCATCAAGCTGCACCAGGGTTAACCAAAATGTCAGACCCAAGGGTGTCTCACTATACTGAAATAAATGACATTAAATTAAACTAGATACAATCCCTACCTAGAAAAATGGCTGACACAGAGTGCGGTTGATTCACAAACTACATTAAATCTAATATACCACCAGAACTAGAACAAGAGAAGGGATGTCCAAAAACTCACGACATGGAGAAGCTATCACTCAGCCGTCTATTCAACAACCAGGGTTGTACAAATTCATCTCTGGATCTCTGGAACGGTATTATCCTCATCAGGATTCCCATCTGGACTCCTCCAAAGACCAGGGTTCGATTCGTCCCTGTCGACAACTCTGTGAATATGCTGGATATGCCTGGAAATGGCATCTTGGATTCCTTCCTTCTCGTCCTCGGTTCTGCAAGCTCCACCATCATTCTAGTTCTCGTAGAAACATCACCCTCATACCAGGATGGTATTAGCCCATGATGACTGATTCAAACATGGTGTAGAATAGTCTGGTCACATTGACGGTGAAATAAATTATGAAATTCATCCTTTCACTTTCCAAAAATATAATGTTCGTCGTAAATGTTGTAGGCTTTGATTGTAATTGATAACACAGCCTTAATTTCGTGGATGTGAGTAGATACGTGAGCTAGCACTGCTCTATGATTCTGCACGTGCTAATGACGCTATTTTTCTATCATGCAGCATCGGTAAAATGTACGTCGTTTTGGAAATAAAAACTTCACTCTGGCAATCCAAATATGTTACACTATCATAATCACACTTATTTAAAGTGGTTGCAACACGTTTACCTCTATATTTTCCACAAGGCATTTGGCCCTCCACAAACACGTGGGTAAAATGTGGTGTTCCGGTAAAATTATATAATTCACTAATACTTGCCAATAATTATCTTCAATATGTTTCTGTGGCTCACTGTGCATACATAATAGTATTTTACAATATGCCAGTGCACGATGGCACCTGATAACCAATTCAACGCTAACAAGCGGATATTCTTCTATGTCTTACAGGACAAATACAATTACACGCCTATACTGGGCGGATTCTCCAGACGTAGTGCAAGGTACTGGGTGTCTCAAGGAAGTAGGTCGTCAAACCGAAGTCATTGAGCGACTATTTACGTTCCTATTTGCGTATCTGCAAGGGTATTACCTTACCTTAAGCTAAAATGACATTCTCAAAAATGTTTTAATAATGCAGCATGACGAAATGGAATATTCTGAGTCTTGTGAAAGAATAAAATTAATTAATAAGATCTCAGATAAATAATTAGCAGTTTTCACCAAAGTCAAAAGTGCGATTCAACGCTACTTCAAAGAGTATCGCGTGAGCTCTCAGCTCCACGTGGCTTCCTGGGTGTGTTCAAAGGTACGACATCCCATCATAAATGTTCTGTCATAAAAAATATCACATGAACCATAGCTCAGCGGGTTCAATATATAACAAGTAGTTCCGTGCAGAACTATACAGCCTTTTTTCATATAACCTACTTATGTTAATTGCCTCTATCTACATACAAAATTTCAGTTTGATTGGTGTAATAGATTGGTAGATATTGAGAACCGACTAAATATTTCGGATGGTCGCCATGTTGGATTATATATATGTAGGTCCTAGAGTTATATACTATTACATGAGGATTATTGTGTACGTGTAGCATTCAAACTTCAATCGCATGATTAGGACTCAAGAAGTAACCAGAAGATTTTAGAATTTCGCACAGCTGCCAGTGGATTAACAATCGCATGAGGATTTACTGTACCAAGTTTCACTACACTCGGATGGTTAAATTACGAGAAACGTCCATGTGAATATTTGTACTTCGCGTCGCCGCCATATTGGATTTGTGATCACCAGGTTATTTAAAGTCCTATAGGTGAACTTAAGTTCATAGCCCCTATGAACATAAAAAAACAGTTTGATTGCTATAATAGATTCGTAGATATTCAGAGACGTCTAAATATTTCGGATGGTTGCCATGTTGGATTGGTAAATGTATAGGCCATAGAGTCATGCACCATTAAAGGAAAATTATTGCGTAGGTTCATTATTCAAACTTTCACTTCGATCGCATGATTACGACACAAGAAATAAAAACTTTATTTTAAAATTCGCAAAGTCGCCATCTTGAGGTTATGTAAACAATTGAACTAAATTAGATACCACTGCATTACAATGTGTGTAAACATTTCCTGTACCAGATTTCATTGCGTTTTGAACAATAAATCGCAAGAAAGTCTATTTATAATTTTCCAATTCTTTTGGCCGCTATTTTCGTTTTGTAGTTAACCGGTTTCGGGAAGACTTATAGATGAATTTTCAGTAGTGCCCTTTATCACCGTACAAAATTTCAGGGTGATACCGCTAATAGTTTCAGAGATATAGAATGCCGGTGAAATATTTCGCCCATCCGCCATCTTGTGATTATATAAACAATTGAACGAAATTAGATTAAAAAATTAAGAAATTAAAAATATTCAGGGTGATATCGGTAATAGTTTCGGAGATATTGAATGCTGGTGAAATATTTCGCACAGCCGCCATGTTGGATTGGTAAGACGTAACAAAATTTTAAGGGCACGATCGTAGTCGTCCGGAATGGTGCTATGAACTTACCGAGTTTCATTGATATCGCTCCAGCCGTTTAGATTTTATTAGGGACACACACACACACACACACACACACTCCTCACACACGCACACACACACGGACAAAAGATGATCTCATAAGCCTTTTTTTTTCCAAAATTGAATATAGGCCAAAAATGAGATGGTGTTTGTCGTCCTGTCTGTCTGTGTGTTACTCAATAACGCATGAACCACTGGTCCGATTTAAATGAAATTTTGCATGGATGTAGCTCATTTACCAGGTTTACATATAGGATACTTTTGATTTCGATATTTTGCACTATTAAAAAATGGCGACTATTTTCATACGTCCATTTCAAATAAGAAGAGAACGCCAAGAAATAGCAAACTTTTGATGGCATAAACGAGCTTTAAAATTTAATTTTCTATCCGAAAGGTCCTTATCACTTTTCGAGTATCTCCAACGGTTAGCGACTAAAACCCACATTTGTGACGTCACTACACCGTTTGGTTTCAAAATTTCATATTTCCATTTCAAATAAAAAAAAGGACCCTAAGAAATAGCAAAATGTTGATGGTATATGTGAGGTTTACCAAGTTTACACATAGGCTACTTCTGATTTCGATATTTTGCACTATTTAAAATTGTGACTTTTTTCATATTTCCATTTCAAGTAAAAAGAGAACGCTAAGAAGTAGCAAACTTTTCATGGCATATGTGAGCTTGACCAGGTTTACACATAGGCTACTTTTGATTTCGATATTTTGCACTATTTAAAAATAGCGGCTATTTTCATATTTCCATTTCAAATAAAAAGAGAACGCTAAGAAATAGCAAACTTTCGATGGCACATAGGAGCTTTGAATTTTAATTTACTATCCGAAACTTTTGATTTCGATATTTTGCACTATTTTAAAATGGCGGCTATTTTCATATTTCCATTTCAAATAAAAAGAGAACGCTAGGAAATAGCAAACTTCTTTTCCGTGTATCTCCAACGGTTAGCTAGTAAAACCCACATTTGTGACGTCACTACACCGTTTGATTTCAAAACTTATTATTTCCATTTCAAATAAAAATAGAACGCTAAGAAATAGCAAAATTTTGATGGTATATGTGAGCCTTAAAATTTAATTTTCTAGGTCCTTATCACTTTTCGTGTATGTCTAACGGTTAGCAGTAGATTCAACAAATGAGTAACGGCGCGTGTATCGTTTAAACAAAACGCCGTTCATATACCATTCATGCGATTGCAATGAAATTTGGTGAAATGCTGTTTCCACTCCAGCGAAGATTTCTGATGTAGTAAATCGATTTTACAATTGGTAGCGCAAGAGTAGATTCAACTAATGAGCGACAGCGCGTGAATCGTTTCAACCAAGTCCCGTATGCGTTCATATACCATTCATCCTATTGTGATAAATCTTTGGTGAGTTGAGTACAGTCCTGCGAAGATGTATGAATTTGTAAATCCGTTTCTCAATGGGTGGCGCACAAGTAGATTCAACAAATGACTCACGGCGCGTGAATCGTTTAAACAAAGTCCCGTATGCGTTCATATGCCATTCATCCGATTGCGATGAAACTTTGATGAGTTGTTGTGTACACGCCAGGGGAGGTTTTCTACTTAGCAAATCCATTTTACAATAGGTAGCGTACCAGTATATTCAACAAACGGGTGACGGTGTTCGAATCGTTTCAACAAAGTACCGCTTGCGTTCATATACCATTCATTTCATTGCGTTGAAACTTTGGTGAGTTGTTGAGCACGCTCCCATGATCTTTTTGAGATAGTAAATTAATTTTACAATAGTTTAGAGGTGGTTAACGGAAAAAGAAAAAAATATTGGGAATCCAAAAGCACTTCAACAAATAAAGTTACAACGCCAACACTTTCTCTGATTGGCATTGAAACGCATGCCAGGTACAGCTAGTCATGCTATAAAAATAATCTTTACAGAATATGATCACTCAATGAATGAAAATGAAAATCCACAGCCTGCTTCCAGTCTCCGACCGGGACAGGAATGGAATGAATGAAGCCCCCAACTAGCGGCGAGGATATGAACTGTGCCGGCTGCCGAGGCCTGACGCACTCCTCTGGGGCAATGATTAAATGAATGACAGATGAAATGAAATGATAGTGGAGAGTGTTGCTGGAATGATTTTTTTGACAGGGAAAACCGGTGTACCCGGAGAAAAACCTGTCTGCCTCCGTTTTGTCCAGCACAGATCTCACATGGAGTGACAGGGATTTGAACCACGGACCCAGCGGTGAGAGGCCAGCGTGCTGCCGCCGAAGCCACGGAGGCTTCACTCAATGAATAATAAAACATAATAATTTCGGTGACAATGGAAGGGTTAATTGTGAGACAATTTGAAAACTATTCATTTATTAATCAATAAATAACTTTTATTGCAGCCAATGGCCAAAAATCAATGAAAAATTTTCTTCGGATCATCCATAGGTAGGCCTATGCTTAGAAAATTCGAAATGATCATGGTTAATTTAAAACACTGATCGGATAGAGATTCATGGTGTTGGTTGGTGGTTCCTCAATTTAGGAGCTGCGACAACGTAGTGATGTAGCCCCGTGTACTTTGGGTGTGTGTAGAATCTGCAAGATAACCGGTGTTAATTTTGATGACTGTATTAGTTTCTGTTATCTGTAATTCAGGTAAGGACTGCAGTCGATCAATTTCAAGTAGTTCGTACTTTTGCTACCAAATGCTACCATCAACGACACCTAGCCGCAAACTTGGCTACTAGATGTCACCGCAACCGGCACATGGCCGCGAACGTTGGAACATAATAGAGCGTTAATCAAATCTAACCTACAAATTTATCTTCACACAATTGTAGTTAGTTGAAGGTTCTTTTTACATGCCAAAAATATATGACATGGGCCCGCCGGCTTTACTTCCCCACCAAAGGAAGGCATACTGAGGGATTTTTAACGCTCTTAAAAATCCGATGACTTCGGCTGTGTATGAACCCACGATCTTGGGCATAGAAGCTTAGCATGCTACCAACTACGCCAGCGAAGCCGCAAATATCTCTAACATTGTTATGATTTTTTTAATGTAATACGCCCAAGTTTCCGTAGCATATCATCGTACTGCACAAAATATTCCCAGGGTGATACAGGATGTGTTTTATTGAATTTTAACGGCACTCAGATTTATTGCTACAATAACACACTGAGGCTTTTGTTGTCATTGCCCTTGTTAATTGGCTTTTCATCCTACACACGGGGAAATTGACAAAACAGCGCTTCATCAAATAAAGCCGTATTCATGCGCTGCCTGGTGGACACATGTCATTGGCTGATGCACTAGGGAAGCCTAAAAATAAACCGAATTGTCATGAATGTTTTACTTTGAACCTCACCTCTCCACACAGTGAGACCAGAAGCCTTTCATTCGGTAATTAAAAACGATAATAATAATAATAATAATAATAATAATAATAATAATAATTAGGGCTAGGATTTTTAGGTGCTAAAAATCGGGAAAATATTTATTTTTTATGTATTAAAAATACCTGAAATATGTGACAAAAAAGTAAAAATATTTTATTATAAATTAGTTTATGTCGCCTCCGTAGCGTAGCATGGTTAGCTGCCGCCCCGGAGGTCCTGGGTTCGATTCCCGGCTCTGCCACGAAATTTGTAAAGTGGTATGAGGACTGGAACGGGGTCTACTCAGCCTCGGGTGTTCCAAATGAGTAGAGGGGGTTCGATTCCCACCTCAGCTATCCTCGAAGTGGTTTTCCGTAGTTTCCCACGTCGTCTTCGGGCAAATGCCGGGATGGTACGTTCTTCAAGGCCACGGCCGCCTTCTTCCCTCTTCCTTGCCTATCCATCCTGACCATCCACTACCTTCCCTCATGAGGACCCAGTTCTCTTTGCAGGTGAGGCCGCCTGGGCGAGGTACCAATCACACCTCACCAGTTGTATCCACTCCGATTAGATGTTCCCAGCTCTAGGACACTGCCCGTAGTGGCGGTAGTGGTGAGTTCCCTCGCTGAATCCGTGGGTTCCACCAACCTGGAGGGTAAACGACTAAGAAAAGAAGAGAAAAGAGAATAATTTAGTTTATTAAGGTAAATATAAACAATATGCAGTACTCACGAATGCAATTAATTCTAATGTATGTCTCACTGACTGCTGAAGCTTTACAATAGACAACGAGATACATCGTCAGGTTGTCCATCACAAATGACCGACGATTGAGATCGCTTTTTAGCCTTTATTGCTTTCCCACAACAGAACGCTCCCATAAGAAGTAAAATTAAGTTACCTCTAAATTGTGCAACAGACGGTAACTTGTAGTTGTTTTTTACTTTAGGCATAGTAGAACTGCCTTATACTTCACAGTGTCAGAAATTAACTGCAAGTGAGTGACACTGGATCCAGGTAGCTGGGACAAGATAAGAATAACACAGCTGCAAGTTGCATGAAGATTAAATAGCTCACAGGTTCTTCCCCGTTGAAGGAACACAGAACAAAATTGCAATAAAATGAAAGAAAAAGCATACTGAATTTAATTTTTTTTAATATTATGTCTTTTTATGTGCTAATAAGTGAAAAACAGGAATTTATGTATTTATAGAAAAAATGCTCAAAATATGTATTTACATAAAAAAATATTTATTTACCTAAAAATCCGAGCCCTAATGATGATAATAAAAATTCAGACAACTGTACTCCTCGAAATATCTGTCGATGAATGTCAAACTAAGAGACTATAATGCAGTAGTAAGACCACCAATCCTCTACGCAGTTACTGTTTTTAACCAACCTGGAACGGGGTTCACTTAGCCTCATGAGGCAAAACTGAGAAGAGGCGGGTTCGATTCCCACTTCGGCCATCCTGGAATTGGTTTTCCATGGTTTCGCACTTCTAGTCCAGACACGGTCGATTCCTACCCAACTCCTACCTGAATTACAAATACACACACTAGTACAGAAATCACAGTGACATAGGTTAACAAACAAATTCTACACACACCCAAGTACACGGTGCTACATGACCGTGAAGTCACAAAGCCCCTAAATAAACAACAACAAAAACATACAATAATAATAATAATAATAATGTTATTGGTTTTCCGTCCCTTTTAAGTACTCTGGCTTTTAGAGACGCCGGGGTGCCGGACGTTTGCCCCGAAGGGGATCTTTAACGTGCCAGTAAATTTACTGACATGACTCCCTCGCATTTCCACACCCTCAAATGCCAACTGACTGCGCCAAGATACGAACCTGCAACCAACAAATATACATGCATAATGCTTGAGATGATAGGAAAATGAAATTGGCTGGCGGTCCCATGTCATGGATTTATGACATGATAAAGAACCATCCACTAATTACACTTGTGTGAAGCTAAATTATAGGTTAGATTGGACTAACGCTCTTAGGTTCCAACGTTCGTCACCAGGTGCCGACTGCGGTGGCATCTAGTAAACAAGTTCAAGACTAGTTGGTCGTTGACGGTGGCGTTTGGTAGCAAAAGTTGGAACTACTTGAAAATTACACGTCTGCAGTCCATACTTGGATTAAGAACAGATAACGCACACTAATACAGCCATCACAATTAACACCGGTTATCAGACAGATTCTACATACACCCAAAGTGCACGGGGCTACATGACCGCGTGTTCGCAGCCCCAAAGCTGAGAAACCAACCAACCAAAATTAAATTGAAACTATACGAAACACAAGACGTAAAACTTCTACAGACTTGCATACTAGAAGAAGGAATGGAAAACAATACAGGCAAATAATACGGTGAATACAGGACAGGAGGATAAGAAATCCCTCAACCCTCGAAGAAAGAGGATTTCAAGACTTGTAAGAAAGGAGGGCCATGAAAGGCAGATAGGAAGGAGAAAGAGGAATGGGTCTGCCCCTGAGGCACTGGAAAAGGAGGAAAACACTGGACCCAACTCAGGAATCCCTCAGGTTTGCCAACTCCCGATCACACCAGCCGTGAACCTTTGAGGGTGTAGTGCTATCCAGGGCAGTGGCGTAACTAGGGTGTGCCTTTGGTGGGGAATGAGCCGAGGCAAGCGGGAGGGGGGTAATAAATGAAAGCAAATATACTATCTCGATGTTGTAAAACCTTATATCTATATTTTTTTGTTTTTAGCCTATTTTCATTTTATGAAAAAAAATAGGCTTATGAGATCACCTTTTGCCCGTGTATGTGTATGTGAGTGCGTGTATGTGTTTGCCCCACTAATGATATCTAAACGGCCGGAGCAATTTCAATGAAACTCGGTAAGGTCATACTACTATCCTGGCCGACCCTGACCGTGCCCTTCAAATTTTAGTACGTATCACCAATCCAACATGGCGGCTGTACGAAATATCTCAACGGCATTCTATAACTCCGAAACTGTTACTGATATCACCCTGAAGTAGTGAACGGTGATAAAGACCACCACTAAACGTTCACCTATGAGACTTTCAAAAACCTGTTGACTACAAAACCAACATGGCGGCTAAGCAAATTTGAAACTTTCAAATGGACTTTTCTCACGACTTAAGCATCCAAACGCAATGAACCTTTGTGCAGCATATGCCTATACACATTGTAATGTACTGGCATCTAATTTAATTCAATTGTTAACATAACCTCAAGATGGCGGCTGTGCGAAATATTTCACCGACATTCTATATCTCCGAAACTATTACTCATAAGTTAATACCCTGAAATTTTGTACGGTGATAAAAGGCACTACTAGAATTTCACCAATGAGGTTCTTCAAAACCTGTTAACTACAAATCAAACATGGCGGCCAAGTGAAGTTGAAACATTTAGCCTAAATACACATTTCTCGTGATTTAATCATCAAAACGCAATGAAACTTGGTAGAGCAAATGTTTATACGCATTGCAATGCACTGGCATCTAATTTAGTTTAATTGTTTGCATAACCTCAAGATGGTGGATGTGCAAAATTTCAAAATTTAGTTTTATTTCTTGTGTATTAATCATACTATCGAAGTGAAGTTTGAATAATGTACCTTCGCCATAATTGTCATGTAATTGTACATAACTCTATGGTCTACATATATTAAAATCCAACATGGCGACCATCCGAAATATTTAGACGGTTCTCAATATTAATTAATCTATGACAGCAATCAAACTGAAATTTTGTTTGTTGATAGAGGCAATTAACATAAGTAGGATATATGAAAATAGGCTGTATAGTTCTTCACGGAACAACATATTTTTATTTCATTAACATTCGATACATTGTATTTACACTCGAATTGAAAATGCTCAAAAATTAATTTCGTGGATATATAAAATTATATAGTACAATCTCCTTCACGAAATAATCTGGCTCATTCTCTTCCCATGCATTGTATAGGTGGTTGGTTGGTTCCTCAGTTTAGGGGCTGCGACAACGAGGTCATGTAGCCCCGTGTAGTTTGGCTGAGTGTAGAATGTGTCTGATAACCGGTGTTAATTGTGATGGCTGTATTAGTGTGTGTATCTGTTTTTTAATTTAAGTACAGAATGCAACTTAGAATTTTTCAAATAGTTCCTACTTTTGCCGTCAAACGCCACCGTCAACGACTACTAGGCCTAGTTCAGAACTTAGCTACTAGAGGCCACCACAGTCGGCTCTTGGCAACGAACGTAGAAACCTAAGAGCGTTGTTTACATTCTTAACCTATCCAATTTAGCTTCACACAGGTGTAATTTAGTGTAAGGTTCTTTAACATGCCATAAATCTATGACATGGGACCGCCGGCTTTACTTCCCCTCCGAAGGAAGGCATATTGAGGGATTTTTAACGCTCTTAAAAATCCGACGGTTTCGTCCGGGTTTGAACCCGCTATCTTGGGCATAGAAGCTCAGCATGCTACAAACTATGCCACCGAAGCCGCTTATATATTGTATGGATATCAATCAACTACAGTAGTTTCTAACTAAAGTTTGGCTTAAAACAGCTACAAGTAAACAATGTTATTCACTTTTCAAAAATGCCACTCACAGTCTGATTCTAACTAACAAGTGGTGCATTTTTGTAAAGGGATGAGTAGAGATAATGCTACATCCATCTCACAGCCACCCGTCTGGCTAACGGAACAGCTGACCATATTGCTCCTTCAAAGTTAAGGAACACTAAAAAAATGTTTTGAACTGTTTGACCAGCGTAAGCTTAAATGGATTGTTTTGATGTGTAACATCTTTCCACTTGGTATCTGTATGTTTTTGTGGGGATGATTTAAAAAATGAAACGGAAATGGATGGGACGGAAACAATGAAACGGAAATGCATGCGACGGAAACAATGAGCGCGCGCGATGGCGGAGGTTGATACCACGACGTACTCTCGGGCAAGTGGCTATGTGGAATATATATCGCATACGGTTTACTTCAAGGTTTGGAGACCCCATGAAAGATATTCATACAATAAATCATCTTCAAATTGTCGTTCTTTGGTGTGAAAATATGCATTATATCATATTTGATGAAAACAATTATGATTTATTAAATCTTCATACTTTTGCTGTATTCTTATTTAATGTAAGCACTCGAGGCACTGTCGGCCATGTGGCTATGTGGAAGCTATATCGCATAAAAAATTACATCAAGGTTTGGAGGCCGCATTAAAGATATTCTTCCTAAAATAAATCATCTTCAAGTTGTCGTTTTTTGGTGTGAAAATATTCATTATATCATATTTCCTGAAAACCGGTCAGGATTTGGCACTGCAGTTTTACAAGTAGTTATTTCAATGACCAACACAGAGTTCACTGTTAACAAGGGATAACATGTCACATGTTACACGCCATATGCGACTACTATAAGACTCGTAATTTTTTCGATGTCAATGAAGTACGACCTATATTCGTTTTCCATCCCGGCATGATGGGTTAAAATCACTGACTGAACTATTTATTATATTATCATGGAGATAGCATGCGCAACGAATTCTTGTCAGACGTAAATTAAGAATGGTGACGTGCATGAAGCTCAAATCCCCCTTCCTTTTAATCTCAACTTGACTGTGTAATCTGCGTAAAGAAGGCTGAAAGTAGGGTGATAGGCTAGATCGAAAACTGTCTCCGAAACTAATGGTAATTGAATGGAGATTGGTGGAAGAAATGAAGACGTAAGAACAGTTATAGTGGGCAAAGTATTAGAGACAGAGATATGCAGTCGCGGACAATTTCGTAGAACTTTTCATGCTGAACAATTCTTACATAGTATAACCTGTAGCTATTTTTAACGGTTTACCCAGCGTAATCTGAAAGTCCGAACGGACGTTGGGTCTTCGTCGACTACTTTCACTGAAATAGTTACTGCTCGGCTTCCTTTGGTCATAAATGAATGTTTTTCTACAGAAACGTTCCTCGAGAAATCCTTTACAGAATGGTGAAAACCGCATCAATATCCAACCAGTGGTTCTCGAGATTACCCGTCACATCCAAGAGTCAGGGTTTTTGTTTTATACTAAGTAGAGATTAAAAACTTCATAAAAATGTATACTTTCATTATTTGACTCTGAGGAGCCCGGCATAAGTAAGTGGAAGCGACGCCGGACTCAGCTAGTGTCCCATGGTCGCCAACCCACGTCCCACTATTCGTGAGCCCGTGTATGACTACTCATCTGAAACCACACTCATTTTACTATGCGTTTTCTCGTCTCTCCACGCTTCTTGACCTGGAGAGTCGTATATTCCTGGCTACTTAATAATAATCCACCCACCCGCTACTGTAGCGAAGGGCGTGTGTTAGGTGTCTGTTTTAGCTACAACGACCCGTGTTTGATGCTGCTCGCGGAATTACTCCAGTTACCACAATTTCCTAGTAATTACTAGGCCTGTACCTCCATTTCCTGTGAGTGATCACCTGCTAATGATTGTGGAGTCATGCTGCCCTTCCTGTCATCAACGAACTTCAATCTCGCATTCGGGCTTGTCCTAACAGGTATCAAGTTATTAAGCTATTTCTGGAATACAGTATTCTAATTATTGTGGCCTAAATCACCATTTTAATTTTATATGCTTCCTCTACTTACAAGGCTGCCAATGTACAAGCTTAACAACCTTCAAAATAAAGTGAAAAATTAAAAATTAGAAGGTTAACAAAATACTGTCTCATAAATACAAAATAAACTGAAGAGTGGACAAACCGCAACTAAGAAAACAGAGTTTTAAAAAACAAGTAGTTCCGTGGAGAACTAAAGCCTATCTTCATATAACCTACTCATGTTAATTGCCACTCTCAACACACAAAATTTCAGTTTGATTGCTGTAATAGATTCGTAGATATTGAGAACCGACTAAATATTGCGGATGGGCGACATGTTGGATTGTTATATATGTAGGTCTTAGAGTTATGTACTGTTACATGAAGATTATTGTGTACATGTAGTATTCAAACTTCAATCGCATGATTCGGATACAAGAAGTAAAAACGAGATTTTAAAATTTCGCACAGCTGTCATCTTGTGGTTATAGAAACAATTGAAATAAATTAGATGCTAGTGGAGAAACATCTGTATAAGGATTTACTGTACCAAGTGTCACTGCACTCGGATGGTTAAATTGCGAGAAACGTTCATGTGAATATTTATATTTTGCGTCGCCGCCATGTTATCACCAGGTTATTGAAAGCCCTATAGCCCCTATGAACATAAAAAATCTTCAGCTTGATTGCTGTAATAGATTTGTAGATATTGAGATCCGTCTAAATATTTCGATGGACGCCATGTTGGATTGTTATATGTATAGGCCATAGAGTCATGAACCACTAACGGAAAATTATTGCGTAGGTTCTTTATTCAAACTTTCACATCGATCGCATGATTACGACACAAGAAATAAAAACTAAAAATTTCGCACAGCCGCCATCTTGAGGCTATGTAAACAATTGAACTAAATTACACACCAGTGCATTATAATGTGTATAAACATTTGCTGTATCGAGTTTCATTGCATTTGGATCATTAAATCGCCAGAAAAGTCTATTTAAAACTTTCAAATTCGCTTGGCCGCCATGTTCGTTTTGTAGTTAACCGGTTTTTGGAAGTCTCATAGATGAACTTCCAGCAGTATCCTTTATCACCGTACAAAATTCCAGGGTGATATCGGTATTAGTTTCGGAGATATTGAATGCAGGTGAAATATTTCGCACAGCCGCCATGTTGGATTGGTGAGACGTAACAAAATTTGAAGGGCACTGTCGGGATCGTTCGGAATAGTGCTGTGAACTTACCGAGTTTCATTGAAATCGCTGCTTACCACGGTGGGTGAGTGGTTAACGTGTCGGATTACTAACCCCAAGCTTGCAGGTTCGCCCCTGGCCGTGGTAAGTGATTTTTGAAAGGCGACAACATGGACATCATACGTTGTTGGCATGTTAAAGAACCCATTTGAATTCAGTACGTCGTGTTCAATGGCAAAATTAATCTCGGGATTTTCCGCCAACACAAAGTTTCTCCATTCTCTACTAGAAAGCGCTGTAGTGTCAAGGAGCTTAGATATCTAACCTCCTTGGCTTTCATAGCGTTCTAAGGAACAACGAAATTCGACATGCAAGCTACCCTTTGGGTGTCAATTAACAAAGCTTGCACCAGGCACTCGAGGCCATACGATATTATTATTATTATTGAAATCGCTCCAGACGTGTTGAAGTTATTAGGGGGGGGAGGGGGGCAGCATACACACGGACAAAAGGTGATCCCCTAAGCCTATTTTTTCATAAATGAAAATAGGCTAAAATAGTAGTTCAGCCCTAAAATGCACTTAATTTACGAATATACTGTAAGTGATTTCTCAAAATACTAATAGATCCCTTAAGGGCTGTTACTGTTATGGTGTTATTGGTGGCATTGGGGATCCTAAATTGTCTACATACTGTATTATAGCACCAAGAGAAGGTATTGTAACCCACGCCTCCACTAATAACTCAATAACTTCAATTTATCATGAAGGCGGCAATTTTCTTTGTAGAAAGGGACTGTAGGCTCGTAAATTTCCTTCTTTTCATTGTTAACTCCATCTGTCAGCATGTGTTTCAAAACTCACGGTTGTATCCAATTCCCTTTCTTTTCATATTCCTGGTAGGCTATGATGACAATGGGCCTGGTACTGCCTTGCGTGGCTTGCCCTGAAACTTCTTCATGCACCACGAAGGAAACATCGCTCAGAGTCTCCGCGAGGATGAATCTCTCAGAGTGATGTCTTGGGTTACGTAGGGCCTCACCATAACTGCAGAACCCAAGAACATGGCGGAGAGTTTCAATCTCGTTGCCACAGCGGTGACAATGGCCATAAAGTATACACTATGTCCGAAAAATTTAAATTTTCAACGAAAACTCGTTTTGTCTCCCGGATGAGGCGTAGAGTGCCTACCAATAGTTAATGATGGAAGATTTCCTTTATTGAAACAACAACTAAACTAAATACAAAATAAAGGAAGAACGATCACCCGAATGGGCATTAAGTTTTACTGTAATTACTAAGTGATTTTGCTCTTTACCAATAGTTTGATACCACTAGTTTATTTTCAACAGAAGCTTCCTGGTCTCATAACTTTGCCACAAATGTTATCAAATATTTTGGTTGGTTGGTTGCTTGGTTGGTTCTTAAGTTACGGGGCTGCGACAACGCGGTCATGTAGCCCCGTGTACTTTGGGTGTGTGTAGAATCTGTCTGATAACCGGTGTTAATTGTGATGACTGTATTAGTGTGTGTATCTGTTTTAATTCAAATAAGGACTGCAGACGATCAATTTTCAAGTAGTTCCTACTTTTGCCGCCAAACGCCACCGTCAACGACTACTAGTTCAGAACTTAGCTACCAGACATCGCCATCACAACGAACGTAGAAACCTAAGAGCGTTGTTTACATTCCTAACCTATACAATTTAGCTTCACACAGGTGTAATTAGTGGAAGGTTCTTTACCATGCCATAAATCTATGACATGGGACCGCCAGCTTTACTTCCCCTCCGAAGGAAGGCAAACGGAGGGATTTTAACGCTCTTAAAAATTCCGACGACTTCGGCCGGGTTTGTACCCGCGATCTTGGGCATAGAAGCTCAGCTTGCTACCAACTACGCCACCGAAGCCGCCTATCAAATATTTTCTTCAAATAATTTGGTCACTTAAGCATTTAACTGTAACAATGATGTGGTGATATGACTTTAGTTTCTGAGTTTTAATTTTTAAGGTTGAAAATACTTCTTAGCGGACAAAGTAGCAAAAACGTAAAATTAAACAATCTCCTCCATTGTGCCCAATGTTGAAGTTGTAAAGGACTCGGAAAGTTATCAAAATTGGAGTCTTAGAGAGCTCTTATCAAACAAACAAACAAACAAACAAACAAACAAACAAAACAAAAGCAACTTCATAAATCACTTTCGGCCTAAGTGACATCTGATCGTTACGTACAAATGGTACCCAACTTCCTGCAACCACAACTCAATGATACAGAGAATCCTACAGTTTGGTTCCAACAAGATGGTGCCACTGCACAAACAACCAAGACATCAATGGGCCTCTTCAGAGAAATGTTTCAAGGGTGCCTGATCCCCTTACTGGGTGTCGTTACGTGGCCACCCCGTTCCCCGGATCTCGCCCCTGGCGATATCTTTCTCTGGGGATACGTAAGCCGCGAACACTCCATGACCTGAAAGCTGCCATTCGTGATGAAATCGAGTGATTACCACAAGACACGACCAGGAGGGTCATGCGAAACTTCAGGGAAAGACTTCACAAGTGCATAGAAAAGGACGGTCGGCATTTGGATGAACATTTTCAAAACCTAGTGTGTATGTGTATTTGATCCAAATGACAAACTTTGACCATTCCAACTTTGCAATAAATTTGTGAATGGCTCTTCGCGTTGGTGTGTTATTTACATTTAACATTTGTTAGTTATTTTTGCGGCATTCTGTACATGCACATATAATGAATTTCACAGTCGTCAGCTTAGATTACAAGATTGTTTAAATCATTTTAATTATTTCTACTTTGACGATGCGAACAATGTTGTTTATCCACTTCATTTAGGTTGTCGTGAATTCGGCTATAATGATGTTATACAGTAACGATATTTTGTAGTATTCATTAGTCTGCTGTATTATGACATGAATTAAATAGCCATCAGTTTTGTTAACGGTAATCTTATTATACTGTGATTACTCGTGGGGAATAACCAGGTTTATATAAACCTGTTATGTATTTATATTTTAATAACCCTATAGGCCTACATATAAAATAGGTGAACAGTGAATGTAGAAACAGTGAGAATACAATTACTATTTTTATCACCATAAGTGTACAATGAAACGTACTCGTATGGATTCTTTTTACTGTTTTAATATTGAGCGTTTATCTGACCTAGTTGACCCTAGCATTTATTTTGCTCCATTGTGTTTGGAGATTTATTATCGTTATCCTTATTATTTTGTCATTATTTTTACACGTTATGCGTATAATTCTTCAAGTTGAATTACCGTGCTATAGAGTTTCAATTTTGTGTTCCAAGATATTGATTTTTTGTTGTATCTGTTCCAGACGATTCAACAGGCTTTTTGTAATTCAGAAATTCTCTCTTTGTTTTCTTCACGATTTAATACAGTTGATTGTATGATTTCCCCTAAGTATTTGAAATTATTTACCTGAGAGATTTTTCCAAATTGAGTAATCATAGGTTATGATGATGATAATTGTTGTTTTAAGGGACCTAACGTCTGGATTATCGGCCCCTAATCAGAGGTTGTTGTCATTTTATTCATTCAATTTCGCTAATCGGCCAACTAGGGATCACGATAAGCATCATTTTACATTCTGGCATTTGTTCATTTTTCGCTTGATCCACATTGTCTTCATGAGCTTACTGTGTTTGGCACGACGTTCTTCTGTCCATTTCGCACCAGTTGTCCGTTTTTCGTCCCGGAAAGTCCCAAACGTCTCCATGGCTGCTCTATAAAGATTTCGGTCTTTTGTATCTTCTGCTCGTATCCCCATTGCTTTAAGATCTTTCTGGACGTTAACGTCGTTTTTGGTTTTGAGTCGAAGACACTGAAGATACGTTTCGTCCACCAAGAGTCGATCATTCGTCGTATATGACTGTAGAAGCAAACTCTTCGTTTTCGCATTGTCTCTGTGATCTTCTCTATCTTAAAATATATTTTCTGATGTAGATGCCATTTTTGTAGTCCGGGCCAAGTATGATGTGTAGGATCTTTCTTTCCTTTCTCTCCAAATTCGCGAAAAAAGCATTTCTCTGATAGGATAAGGCATTCATTATTATTATTATTATTATTATTATTAAATCTAAATGCTTTTCATTTCGATTGGACAGAGAATTGTGATCGAGGTTGAACAAGAACGTACACCTCATCGCCCAAAGTAACGTGCTAAGAGTAGGATACGAACTCAACATTCTTCTCAACTGTCCGCCTCGTTGCGTAGTGGATAGCATGCGATAGCACACACGAATACAGCCATCGTAATAACACAGGTTATCAGACAAATTCGGCATGCACACACCAAAGTACACGGGCTACATAGCCACGTTGTCACAAAGCCCCCAAATCAATTAACAAACAAAGCTCTTCTCAAATAACCTCTACAGGCTTACAAACACCATACTAGGATTAAAACTAATGTCCGGCGGCTTTGGTGGCGTAGTGGGTAGCATGCTGAGCTTCTATGCCCGAAGGTCGCTGGTTCAAACCCGGCCGAAATCGACGGATTTTTTAAGAGCGTTAAAATCCCTCAATATGCCTTCCTTCAGAGGAGAAGTAAAGCCGGCGGTCCCATGTCATAGATTTATGGTATGGAAAAGAACCTTCCACTAATTTCATCTGTGTGATGCTAAATTAGAGATTATCATTGAGTAACGCTCTTAGGTTCAAACATTCGTCACCAGGAGCCGACTGCGGTGTCATCTAGTAACAAAGTGCAGAACTAGTTGGTGGTTGACGGTGGCGTTTGGTAGCAAAAGTTGGAACTACTTGAAAATCGAACGTATGGAGTCTTTACTTGAATTAAAAACAGATAACACACACTAATACATTCATCACAATTAACACCGGTTAGCAGACAGAATCTACACACAGCCAAAGTACACGGGATTCATGACCGCGTAGTCGCAGCCCCTAAACTGAGGAATCAACCCATGTCAGAGTCAGGAATTACACCCAGTCATATTTGTCAATACCAATTCATTCTAGGCTATTTTACTGGTAGCCAGTATTCCATTCAAATGACGCAAATTACAGTATTATTTTTATTAATCTACTAGCAGAAGTACCCTTTCTTCGAACGGTCTTCGGTATTAATAACCAGATGTTACCAATTGATCTACTGTTGCAATGTTTAGGGGCTTGGAACCTGTTTGTTGGCATAGAAAAATGATTAGGCCTAGCTAAAATGTGCTCTCAAACTAAATTTACCTAACGTGTTCTTCCTGGCGTGGCTCAGGGGTAACGTTCTCGCTTACTGAGCCCAAGGTTGCAGGTTCGAAACCTGGCGCAGTCAGCTGGCATTTGAGGGTGCGCAAATGCGAGGGAGCCGTGTCAGTAGATTTACTGGCACGTTAAAGATCCCCTTCGGGGCAAAATTCCGGCACCCCGGCGTCTCTAAAAGCCAGTGTAGTTAAAAGGGACGTAAAACCAATAACATTATTATTATTATTATGAAAATAAAATTGAAAACCTCGTAGACGAATCGCAATACACGTCACATACGAACTGACCCTAACCGTGGTGTCAAGTGCCTAACTACCGGAAGACCCCTTTTATAAATTATAAAGGCTTGTGGGGCATGAAAATTCAGTTTCCTTTAGCCTCCAATGGCCCAAATTCCTAAAATCAGCAAAAAACTGTCTACTATTTCAAATCAGGAATTTTTGAAAATAATGTTGCTGTTTCGAGATATAATAGACCTTCTGTACGACATATCGCTCGTGTAAGTCGTGTGAAAAAAATCTAGGGTACTCCTTGAACCCCTTAAGCGCATTGATGAATTTTACAGTTTTAGTTGGTTCCGTGATAACCTTATAGCCATTTGCAACCCTTCACAGAAATGTAATAAATGCAGTGGCATTACTTATTCCAGAAATAGATGGAAAGTTGGATGCCACCTCTTGAGATACTTTTGTCATGGTTAGTGGCTTGCATTCCTTCTTTAGTTTATTAAATGAAATTAGTTTTCTGGGAATATCAAGGAAACTGTTGGGTTTAGAGCCTTAAAATATAGTTTTCGGGGAACCTTTGCGGCTCTTGAGGGGCCCCGAGTTTTGTTTCTGACACCAAGGGTTTGAAAATGAGTTTGTCTCGACGTTGTACGCCATAATAATGATAATAATTAAAATAATAGTAATAATAATATAACAATATAGGGATAGGGATATAATAGACCTTCCGTACTGTCCCCGTTTACCTGGATAGTAGGCTGTCAGATATCCGCCCCCTCAATCGGATTGCCAACAATCAATCGCACCGGCTCAGCTACATCAATGAAAATGGCACTGACAAATACTATCGAGATATGAGCACAGAAGTTAACAGGAAATCATTGTGGAACACACCAAAATAGACGGGGGTTCATACTTACCGTTACTTACCTCTTAAAAATTATCTCGGGGATTGAGTTGACAACAGGATCACTAAAGTCTGTTCACACAATAACCTCCACCATGACATTTAAAATTGAACCAGAACGAAGACGAGAACTTTGAACTGTACAAAAGCTTTATTTCAAATAAAGGGTAAGATTTTAACAACAACAAAATAAACGTGGCTATCAGTAGCCCAAGTCAATCTGACTACGTCCTCCTGTAGGACTTGCAAAGTTATCATACAACATGATATAAAACATATTAGCTCCCACGAGCTCCAAATAACGTAATATTCATAACACAATTGGATTGGAAAAGGACGTCAGGGTGTGACATATATATAGAGCATTTGGTTTCCTTTTAATAAACATGACAATTGTATTTATAGTCGCAAGGCCAGAGTGTGGACGACCTCACCCGCTGATAACCAGATGTTGGGACAGCTGCGAGCTACCCTTCAACGTGCCGCACACTTGTCAAATGGGCTCCCTTCACATGCTACATTACGTAAGAATACAACTCTCTCTCAAGCTTTAAATGTCCGCAAGACAACTCATATATATATTTACGCAAATCTTTCAAATACTTTACTCACATCCTACTGGATTATTATGACAATCCTTAAACTTGTTAAGTTCTCATCCAAATGTTTAATAAGCTCTTAAATGTTTATAACAAAATCACATAAATTATTTATAACAATTAGAAATTGTTTATAATATTTGTCCAAGACAATAAAAATATTTTTAAACACGCCTTTAACATCACTTTCGTTCCACATTATTGTCAAAAATATTTACAGCAATTATTTACAATATTAACATTTAAATTATTTAGATTATTAAATTTAAGAAATACATTAACCACATGTTCATCTGGTTGGTAATTTCATAATCGTGTTAATATAATCGACCAATGAAGGTTAGTTATACATGTTAATGTCACAATCTGTTTTAATAAAGGTTTTAATAATTATTTGTGACGGTAATCTTCATTCAAAATCTTATCTCAAATTCTTTCAAAACTCTTGTTAATTATAACAGTAAATCCACTTGATTAATTTTCAATGAACTATGACAATACACTCCAGCGGAAAATACTTCGCTAACAAAATAATGCATAAACTGCATTAAAAATTAGGCCCAAAATCATCATATATTAATCTATATGGCATCAAAAACTTCCACAGAATTTACAAAAACCTCCACTAATAATTCTTTATCATTAATTCCTGTGGGAACCTCCTTCATATTCAAGGGCATTATACATCAGCGACTTTCAACACGTGCGCTGCACTAGCGATTATACTTTCATAGTTCCACTTAAAAATTCTTATAATCATTAATTGTTTCAAAACTGTTTTCATTTAACCTTCGTGGATTTCATTCATGAATCGAAATGAAGTCAAAATTTGCCAATCACAAACAAATTTAATAGTGAATACGCTTATATACGCCTGTCTGGTCTATCAAAATTTAAGATTAACATCTTCAAAGAATTGTAGTATAAAAATACTATCATCAAATAAAGTGCGATTAAACTGTAAAGTAATCGAATAGAATCCAATTAGACTGGGGAATGCAGACATCATTATATAAATCTCTAATTGAGAAAAACTCCTAACAAAAGTTCACGAATTTAATGCATTCAACAATTCATAATTAAAGTTCATCTTTCACAAAAATGTCTATGATGCAATGATCGTTCATAACTGACGATAAATGTCTGTGTTGCAATCAATTCAAATAACGACTAGTATTTCCAAGATCGTCGACAACGTAAGAGATTTTAACGCTCTAAAATCATTTTAAATGTTCTTCCTTCTTGATGATGACAGAAAATTGGTCAAAGTAATTAAACTGGGGTAGAATTACTTTAATAAAGTGACACACTGTCTGAATTTAAATCTGCCATAAAAATCATTAACTTACAGTCAAATCGTGACTACCAAAAAAAAATAAGCAAATTACTGAAAAATCTAAATATCAGTCTCAACTGATCCAAAATCATTTAACTATGCCCATGACATAACAATGTCTTAATAAACCGTCGAAAAAGGCATAACTCATCAAGATGTACTGAGAATAGGAATCTCAACAAGAATAAGGCAAAATACATGAGGACAAAAATATGGGAAAAATTGTTGCTCAAACATTGCTAAGAAACTCAAATACAATAAACGTTCACGACTACCTTATCTGCCGATTGACGTTCCAGAGGAAAATTCCCCAAAGAAGACTGCTGATGGATCCATTTCATCAAGTTAAAGCTGAGCTCCATCCTCGAAACAGGAAATAGCATCCTCGGAGAATCGAACTGCTTCCTTCTCCGGAAATCGCACTGCTCCATGAAGACGAATAGACATCCTTCCGGCAATAATCTTCTTTGTGAGTCGGGATAACCCTGACCTCTCTTGAAAAAATCCCTGAAGTTCCAGTAGACAATCGCCATGAAGTTTTTGTAGAAATTTCCGAAGAAATATTCATATACAGTGAGTATGAAATCATTTCCATGGCTGTTCGATAGTATTCAGCCTTTAATCACGAAACATGGGTGTAGATGGTATTCACCACATGTTCGCTTGTGTGGAATAGCAATTAGCGAAGTTCCATGTTGCTATCTTACTCCGTTGAAATATGTCCCAATCGCATTAAGTCCTTTAACCTTCCATTTTCTCTTCGGTTGTAGTAATAGAAGAACAAACTGCCATATTAAATTGCTCCATTATACTGTAGTGTTGTGTAACAAAAGCAATCAGAAGTCTCCCTATTTCACTAGCAGCGTCAGCCGTGGCGTAAATTCTGGCGATACAATAGTGCTTCTCAGGTGGCGAGATAATCACTTTTGTCAGTCGTGTAAAACTGCTAATATCTTTCAAAATAATTGCTCGAAATTGTTCAGCTTTTCTATATTACTTCATGTAGCACTGCACAATAGAATTAGCTTATAGACGACCGCTAACTGTTCACAGCTAATCTTGTAGATGCGTTCGAAGGTGCGTTTTAACTTCACCTAGTTTGACTTGAATCTCGTTAATGCAGTGGCTTCACCACGCGTTATAAAGACGACTCTTTTCACTACTTTCACTCGACGTCTCACCAAAATGACTGTATAAGAACTTTCACGATTAGACTTCGATGATCTGAGAATGAGATCTGAGAATGATCGGAGAATGAGATCGGAGAATGATCGGAGAATGAGACTCCTCTCTTCTGCGCAAGGCCTTTTATGAACTTCCTGAGGGGCGTATCCATCCCTTCCATAGTGTACAGCCTCCCAGGGGTATGCACCCCTTGGAGACCATCCCCCCGGCATCTGGCTAAATCCCCTAAATGGCAACCCTTGGAAAGCCGGGACAACATCCATCAATACTGTAAGGACAGCTTGCTACTCCAAAAAGCAGCTCAATCCTTGCACAATCATTACACACAGCAACATGTTATTAACTGGGGCAGCATGCCATCACAATGCTGACAGCAGGGCGCCAAAAGGTATAAGAAGGCGTCCTAATGAGGTCAAAGGATCTCTCCATTATCAGTGCTTCAACGATACGGCCGAAGGCTACGCCGGTGTCACCAGAGGTAAGTCAGTCGTGTTCAGAGTTCCTACTTTTGTAACCTCTAACCCACAACTTGTACTTTACATTGTGAACATAAACTACATTCCCTACAAGGGACTCATACTCAGAATTACAGACCAATAAACACTTGGTCCACACTCTACACTAGCATTACTGTTTATACGCCTCTTTACATCCAAACGCCCTTCCTTATTCCCGTCACAGTCAGACGTGACATACGGTAGCTTAATAGCGCTAACTCAGACATCATTGTATTTCTCGTGGCGGCCAGGCTGCTAAGAGGAGCGCGTGCCACACCGCTGACACGAGTAAAGTGATTATATAATAAGCAGCCGGCTGGGCATCCAGCACGTTGACCCGCGTACTAAAACTACATCCCCTAAATTACAGCCTTTATAGGAACGCCCCCTAGTTCCTAACACACCACAACACTCTACACTGGTCAGCTTACCCTGCCAAGGGAAGCTACCCTTTTTTAGGCACAACCTTATAAATTAGTACAATAACTCTTCCTTTTAGATCCACCCCCAAATAAGGGATCTAAAACACTGGTGGAGGCGCGGGACTACGCACAATAGAACGGGACTCAACCAACGAGCCCTCGTAGTTAAAACGACCCCTTGCGTACCGCAAAAAGCCAAGCGAATAATGAAAATTTTTTTCCCCAGACAGAAAGTAGTTTTTTTTGCTTCACACTACCTAAACAGGGGAAATTCTTAATAAACCAACCCCCTAGCCCCATACAGAATCAGAGAGATATAAGAATACACTGTCAAACACGCACAGATTTTTTTTTATTATTCTTATTTTAGTCCCATACACTTCAGGCAGAATGGCACCTCATGCAGAGATTGCAAGCCATAGAGGCAATAGGGGTACGCCAATATTATTAACATTATTGTTCAGATGCCAGAAGCACATACAAAGCCGGCAAACACAAATACGGGCACTCCAAACAAAAGTCGGGACAATACAGGGCAAACAACCGTACACTCTGTCAGAGGGTAGGACAGCGCGATTAAGATGCGTACATAAGCACTTGAATCATATACATGAACACCTCAATAGGTTCCATATACAAAGACACAGAATACACGACCAATTGATCACCACACAGGGTCCCGTAATAAATAATGCAACCCTCGAGAGGTTGAGGGTGCACTACACGACTTTACACGCTCAGTACAGGGAGTTAATTCGCGAGCAAGCGTTTCTCCAATTGGCGGCCACACAACTATACAGAGCACAGAAACATTAATACATTAATACAGTAATTTGCAAACAGGCCATATGCCTCAATAAGGCAGTACACCCAAATTTGGGACAAATACCGTGAGCTCCAAGCCAATAAGGCCATTTTTGAGTTCATGGTAGGGCCACCAGCCCAGCCGAGAGAGGACATAAGCGTAGATACGCTGACTCGACAATTTGCGAGGATGTCCCTCTCGCCATGTACTGCCACACATAGGAAGGAGGTCACCATGGCCACAGTCCAGGAGACGGCCAGGTTAGGCTCCAATAGGCTACAAATACAAGGTTACATAAACACATGTCCTTCAGCTCCGGATCGGAAGGCAATTTTGCCAAACCGAGGGGCAGAGCCTAGAACAACCCCCTCGGAACAACGGAACGAGAGGGAGTTGAAGCCAGGACTCTCAAACACACATAGCATGACAGAGAGACAACAGGACGTAACCACGTCATGGGCAGACGACATAGAACCCGTCCCACTACACATAAAGCCTACATACACCCACGCAGATAGGCTAGCGCAATGGCAGGAGTCTGCCGTGGCCACAGGCCGAAAAGCGGTCAGACTACACGCCACCACATTACTAGGCCAGACGCAAGCCATTAAGCGACCTTAACCGCCAGTTCAAAGGGCAAATTTGCCAGAACGAAGGCGAACACCGGTATTAGTCCCTCAGGATGCACGATACACGCACGTACATTTTGACCAGGCATTACCAAATAGTACACGGGGATTAGGAAAAGTGTTATTACCCATCCCACAAAACCACGCAGTCAAATATATACACACTCCCGTAAAATCTGCTAGGGCAGCGTCAAGCACAATTAGGCCCTCGAATACAGGCACATTCAAACCTATAGACACGCGCTACGGTGGAAGTAGGCCAAAGCTTACTTTGCTAGAAATTCCGCCGGAAAGTAGCAAAGGAACACCCCAGTGGATTTCAGAGGCCTATAATCTAATAACAGGGCAAAACCCTTCACCTTTCTGAGCACTGAAGCTCGAAAGAGGATAACGACTTCCACCAGGGCCACAGAAATAAACTAACATCGCTAACACCAACATTATAGGCCACATAAGTTCTTTCACACGGGGGCGATAAGAAAATAGTCCACCAAGTACATAATAAACATAAAATTGCATATTTTTCTTTCTTATTTTATGTATATACAGTGCAACATAGCCAAATTAGAAGGAACAATTCTAAATCCTTCTTGTTTTTTTTTCGGAACCATGGCATTTTTTCTCTCAGGCCATCAATGGTTATTGGGCAAAGTGGTTAACGCCATAACGTAAAGTCTCTAATATGCTAAGCCAAGTGGAAGCCAAGCAGGCTTCAGGCCGAAAAAGAGATATTTTGAACACAACTTAAGCATAAAATCACAGCATAAAGCTTAAGTGAGTCTTTCTAATTAGAAATGACTAAACGTTCTATGTTAGGGTTCAACAGTTGGATAGACTCTCTAGTAGAGGGCAAAAGCCATAAGATTGGCAAGAATAAAAAATCGCAAACTAATTTTCAAAAATTTGGTGAGGTGTGCTTTAACCAACTGAAAAGCCCAATTGCACACCGGGAGGAGACACTGTCATTTTGTTGAGTTACAATTACTTTGAAGGGCAGGTTTGACTCCCACAGTGCACTGGCTTTGCTCGTGACGTGGATACAAGTGTATCAATTACGTCTTGCAATGGCCTTCCTAATGTGTACTAGACAGTGTCGGTAGATTCCCCTGAGACGTAACCAGATTACGGTAGTACTCACGTTACCAAAATGGTAAATACTACACTCAGGTCCCAAGCACCATTTTTTTAAAACATTTTTTTATAGTGTTCACGACATAATTTTTAGAGACTATCGCCACCTGCTATTATTTTCTTTCAAAGTGCTCTCTTAATCCAGAGCGGGGCATAGCTCATTTTTTTCTATGACGCAGGCATGAGGCCCGATGAAAGAAAGGCGGCCAAGTTAAACATATATATATATTTAATACATAGGTACACGTAAAGGCGGAAACACTGCCAAAAGGAAAGGAAGTAATCCCACGGGCAGGCGTGAAAAGAGGGCCAAAAAATAGCCCACTGACCGAACCGGGATACGATCCTAACACTCCACAGAACTGTCCCGGAGACACGCGGGCATAATGACATTTCGTACCATTGTAGGGACATACTCGAACCACGTCACAGTAACACAAAATCTGGGGACACAAATGTAGCCAATGGAAGGTTCTTCTACAGTACGGCCAATGCATATGAGATTTCCGAAGTGAAATGCCATGGCCTGTGGTTTGGATTCCAAGTAAAACGGAAATCCCGTGGCTCATGATCTCCAGATACGGTCACGTTAAACCACAAGTTCCCCTCTTTTCTTTTACAATGCGAAAAGCACTAATCACAGTTACAGAGAGTAAGCCGATTAAAAACACATGTGCCGGACACACAGCGTTATCAAGACAAGTAACAAGCGAGCGCGCAAGACATTGTAATCCGATACCACCATACTCAGCAGTAACGCAGGCCTCAGTGATAAACCTGCAAGCTTACAGACAACAGCTCTCGGAGCAGAACGCACGGCATCATTCAAGCCAAGTTCAGAACCCCGCAAAATCCCCAAATTACACTACGAGGGGAAATCAAAAACATACAAACTCTACACAGGTATGCATGCTTTCATTTGCGCAATGCGCATCCACGGGAACGTGCCATAATATATGCGGCACGGAAATGATCACACCAAATCTTTACAGACAACCGGATTCGAACCCACGACCACACACCACACTCGTACCAAAAACTAACTATCCAATGGTATTTTTGGTACACGGAACACAAGCAAAAACCACACTGGGGAAGCCCCAAGCCCTGAAACACAACGCAAACATAAAACACAGAAAATGACATAAGGTCACGGGTCTGAGTTCCAGTAAAAACAATTTAGACACAAGGGAAAACAGTTATCCAGGCTCCCAACCACACCGAAATTGGCCCATACAAGTGCATGAACAGGGAATACTACATTTCCTCCCACCACAAGCCAGACATATAATTTCGAATTACACCAGACATAGCGAATACATTTCCCAGACGCAGGTAGGAAAATTTCGCAAGACACAAGTCTTAGGAAACAATGGCCACACAACGTTATTACCTAACTAGGACGAATTGCTACATTAGTCCGCTAGGAATCTAAAAACAATGACCACACTTGAACACGTGCAGAAAAGCACATACCAGCGGATGACAAACAATAACGTCCCAGCCTGACATTACACATGCCCACTGCTGACTTGCAAACTATTTACACTGCAATACTGCGATGACTAGACGCTATTGCGTAGCACCAGTGACCGTGAAATTACAAACACATAACAATTATAACACCATACATTTTTTTCCCACACTGCAAAAACATTTGGCAATGGACAAGACGTGACACAGCGGAACTTATCTTGGGCCTATAAGGGCACGTTCGCAAAGACGTTGACAGGCCACGGGCGCTTCCCGCCCATACACAATATACACAGTAGGACTTAGCCTTATAACAGACCAATCGTCCGCGTGGTGTAGCGGAACATAGTCACACACACACACGCGCTCACCAATTAGGAGCGAACATAGGGACTTTGAGGAAACAGGACCTCCCCTTAATAACTTCTTTTCGCGATTCTATTCCCGAAACAAATCATTACAGATGACTAGCACATGACCAGTCGCACTACGACCACTGGCCACATCTACACTACAAATGGCAGACCAGATTAGGTCATGCAGCTCTACTATCCCAAAGCGCGGATAGAAAGCCAACATGGACCAAGGGAGGATGACAGGAGAACAGGCTACCAGCGTACCACCTTACTCCCTTCCCATAACCTTCTCACGCCCAACATAAACAACGCAGACACATGTACACGACCAAAAACAGCTACACTACATTACAAAGTGCACACAAGGGGTTGATGGACTTCATGCGTCTAAAGAGCAGGCATGCTACGCCTTGCGCCACGATGCTACCACCTGAGTATTAGGGGCGGGTCATCAAACATTAAATAAGCATAATGCGCCTCTCCAAATGAGAGAGGAGGCCATAGATATATATTAACCATTCTTTAGTACTTAAACACTCCCGCATGACAGGAATATATTGGTATTATGCCCCACCCTACACCTATCCGTACATGAAGGCAGACACTTCATATCCAGACACATGCATGAGTATCCCATCCATTTACCAGGGATTTTGATATCAAACCTGCATGAAATTTTCGTATCTTTGCAATCCCCGGAATTACCTCCCCAGTCCACTCACTATAGGAGCATCCCAACGCCACCACCGGTTCCAGGCCACCACTAACGTGGAACCCAAAGGTGCGCAACCCCTTCCTACCATACTTTAAGCCCACTCAACAAATAACTACCCCCAGATCCTAATAACAGGGTACCTGACATTACAGACCCTACTAACACCTCCATTAAGGTAAAGAAAGCATTATTGCTGGAAAGCTGACGTAGCGATGGTAGACCAGAAGTAGCCTATGTACTTAGAAGATCTACAACCCCGCAACACTGGAAATATTTTACATTTTACACAGAGATTAAACCATTTACACAGGTTACGACACATTTTTTTTTTACGAAGGAATCTGATACGATCTGATTGATGACAACGGTGTAAGCCGAAGGTCAGGAGAACCACACTGGAGCAGAGCTGGGGAAGGCGATGTGGACCCTTACCCCAGTTGGCTCGACAGCGCAGCGACCTCACTTAACTGACGACTCGACCAAACAGACGAACTACGTAAGGTCAAAGCATTCGGGACCTGACACGGGCAAACATCGAGATCTAGGGGTGCATATTAGCCCATCCCCCTTGTCGGAGAAGGTTACACCCACTATGTGTCACGGTCATCGAAGCCGAGATCTGCAGGGTGACTTTCTGAGGATGGCGGGAGAAATAGCTCACTCAGCGCCGGCCTCGGGAACTATCCCTAGAGACGACCCCATTATGACTAGACTTCTAGTTAAGTTTAAATTTAAGAAGCACGGCTTCCATAGCGGGAAGCAAAACTCCTGTGCGTTGGAGAAGAATACTAATGCGCAAAGCATACCACGATTGCCGATACAGGCGAAGATTATTGCGAAAAGCAAACCACGATTGCCGACAAAGGCGAAGAAAATATTATGCCATTGGACCACACTGTCCAATGCCCACATAAATGGCGACGCATCGGGCAACCAGAGGGCATTAAGAGAGGGGCATTGCGCGCCCCTCACAGGAGCCAAGTGGGCGGCTCAACTACGATAAATCGGAACAGCAAACGGTCATGAACAAGGAAGTTACAGCGGGCGAAACGGTTAGCTTAGTGGCACCGTAAGCCGCCTGCGAATAGATTAGTACTAGTAATAGACGTCGACACCTAGAATTAAGGGGACGGAATCCAGCGACCCTAGAGACAACCGGTGTTTCTGGGGCTCGTGCGGGTGGTGTCCTGGGGATTTAATTGCCCCAGGCGATCGTCCTGGTCCAAATTTAGCTATAAGACGGTTGCATTTGACACGCAACCTAGGATTAAGCAAATTTATTCACCGCTGTTGCCATGTATGGCGCAGCACATTTCGGCAATAGATTAAGGCAACCCTTTCGGTCTAGAAATAACATTTTTTTTATTATTAGACCATAATTAAGATAGCATAAGCCTACATTCAGGGCAAAATTTTTTTTAAATATATATAGATCACAATAGAATATCTCGGCACTCGGTGACTAAAAATCCGTTACCGAGGTAAGCCCGACCATACTTAGGATAAACTAGGTTAAAATAGGCTAACCTAGGTTAAGTTAGACTTCGGTGGCGCTACACTTAGTTTCCAAACTAAGCGCTACCGAAGAAGGTCATATATATACCGGTAATGAATCATAATGTATTGCACTGTAATATTCATAATTAACCCACTTTTACCCACACAGGAAGACCACGGAGATAAGAAGAGATAAACATCTTTATATGGATGCATTTTGTTTTGTTTTGAATTACAGGCAACCAAGAACGTGAATATGTCTGTGGTAGATATATTACCAAAATACACATATATGTCACACACAATTACACTCCTTATCAGTTTTAGTTGCACCCTTAAAGGTGACAACGCCAGCGGTCAGCGGTGGACAGCATACGTGGGATGATGACCATCGCTGAACGCAAAAACATTTAAGAATACGCAAATGAAGCGTTACTTCAGGCTCAAAGGGCGACACAGAGTTTGTAAGTGCCGGACCTTCGACCCTAAGGTGGGATTCCGACCCACGACGGAAAACCACGAGGTTATGTGATAGGTACAGGGAGAGGATAGTGGACTAGCCACTAAGCCTCACCAGGAACGGCCGATTAGAGAACGGTCGGCGAGGCATAATAGTACGGTGCGCGCCAAGTATAAGAGGTATGCAGTAACTGGCCAGGTAACAGAGCTCTATAAGGTTTATATATATATATATGATAAGGATAATTATAAAGTGTAAATTACTTTGTATTTTCTCGCCATGTCATACAATTGCAAGGGTCCACAAGAGTGGCAAGATTACTTATACGTACAGGGTACCCACATGGCAACCATTATTTTTTTTTATGTTCATCTTCATTACATGTTTACTATGTTCAATTATAACTTGTCAGGGATTTTACAAATGTAAGGGTTACTATTATTATTATTATCGGGTCATATCTGTTACCATTATCAAGACCACCAATGTACATAATGTTTATGATTTGTTTTCTTTCATTTTTCCTTCTTCTAACTTCCCCATTTGTCAGGGTGTTCCGTTTTTTCCCACACAAATAAACACTTTGATTATATCCCCTAAATTATACCCTGGAACACCCATTTTTTTTCTATTCTCTCCTATCTTTCTATTTGCAGGGAGCATTTTTTCCCCAAGGTAAAGCCAGACGACACAATTCCGCGTCTAGCTGGGTTTTTCCTCCCTGCACAACTATGTAACGAATCACCATCAAAAACCATGTTTTTTTTGAAGCTAGCAATATGCCAGCAATAGCAAGGGCAATTTTTTTTACATGTCAAATTTCTTGTGATGTCAAATTTTTCTCAAATGTCAATTTTTTTTCCCAATGTCAATTTTTCTCGATGTCAAATTTTTTGCAATGTCAATTTTTTTGTTTTGTTAATTTCCATTTTCACAATGCCAATATCAGTGTATACATATATCTGTACATCCCATAACCCTACCCTCTGAACACGGGCTGACCTCACACCCACACTTCGATACGACACCACCAGGAGATACGAGGGGGTTTCAAGAACCACTACGCCAACATCCCAACCTCCAGTTCCGTTCCCGTTCGCGAGGATGCGAACAAATGAAGGAAGACGCTTGTACAGCCTCCCAGGGGTATGCACCCCTTGGAGACCATCCCCCCGGGATCTGGCTAAATCCCCTAAATGGCAACCCTTGGAAAGCCGGGACAACATCCATCAATACTGTAAGGACAGCTTGCTACTCCATAAAGCAGCTCAATCCTTGCACAATCATTACACACAGCAACATATTATTAACTGGGGCAGCATGCCATCACAATGCTGACAGCAGGGTGCCAAAAGGTATAAGAAGGCGTCCTAATGAGGTCAAAGGATCTCTCCATTATCAGTGCTTCAACGATACGGCCGAAGGCTACGCCGGTGTCACCAGAGGTAAGTCAGTCGTGTTCAGAGTTCCTACTTTTGTAACCTCTAACCCACAACTTGTACTTTACATTGTGAACATAAACTACATTCCCTACAAGGGACTCATACTCAGAATTACAGACCAATAAACACTTGGTCCACACTCTACACTAGCATTACTGTTTATACGCCTCATTACATCCAAACGCCCTTCCTTATTCCCGTCACAGTCAGACGTGACATACGGTAGCTTAATAGCGCTAACTCAGACATCATTGTATTTCTCCTGGCGGCCAGGCTACTAAGAGGAGCGCGTGCCACACCGCTGACACGAGTAAAGTGATTATATAATAAGCAGCTGGCTGGGCATCCAGCACGTTGACCCGCGTACTAAAACTACATCCCCTAAATTACAGCCTTTATAGGAACGCCCCCTAGTTCCTAACACACCACAACACTCTACACTGGTCAGCTTACCCTGCCAAGGGAAGCTACCCTTTTTTAGGCACAACCTTATAAATTAGTACAATAACTCTTCCTTTTAGATCCACCCCCAAATAAGGGACCTAAAACAATAGCGTGATACTGCGTCATCGCTAAAAGTTCCAACTTCGTTAATACATGACGGATTTTCAAAATTCAAAAACTGAAAATAAATTTCACCAAAATTCCAGAACAATGCCTCTACTGCAAATGGATTTCCACAATTCTGCATTCCAAAAGTAATAAAAATACCATAGTTTCAGTAATTTCCGTCTTCCTTTAAACTCCCCTCCAATAGCATAATTTCTTCCTCAGCAGAATTCCACGTCTCCTGCGACTGCGTCGTACATCTTGGATCTTTCTCGACTAAATGCTGACGTCACTGAGAATCTCAGCTCAAGTAGCCTGCTGGCATAACGTTTACGTCATCCGTGCTTACGTCATGACTACCCACGTCATAACTATGACAGCCCTAACTTTCATTATAATTTTCCAACATAGCCACCGTGGTCTCTATATAATTCAATTACGGGGGCAGTACCATACCCGCATGTGTAAATTGCGTTAAAAAATTCTAGAGTACCCCTTGACCCCTTAAGCGCATTATATGTATTGATGAATATTTTAGCTTAATTTGGATCCGTTATAACCTTATTGTCGTTTGAAAACCTTCACAGTAATATAATAAATGGAATTGCATTGCGTCTTACAGAAATAGATGGACCTCTGAGATTCTGTTGCCATTGTTACCGGCATGCATTCCTTCATTAATTTATTAAGTGAAATTAGTTTTTTGGGAATACCCCGAAAAATGTTGGTTTTAGGGCCTTAAAATGTGGTTTTCGGGGTTCATTTAGGGCCCCCGAGTTTTGTTTCTCACATTGAGGGGCTGAAAATGAGCTTTGTCTCACCATTCTACGCATATTTCAGCTTTTTTTTTAGGGGGTAGGCCCCCTGTTATGAGAGGTACGGAGAAGAGTTACATCAATGATTAGTGTCGTGCCTCTGATGGATATCTGCATCATATTTTACGTTAATCCACCCAGCCGTTCTCGAGTTATAAGGACACAAAATATTGTCCACAGACAAACAGACAGACAGACAGACAGACAAAAAAAATTGCGTGCATCCGTCACAAAACAGTCTGAAACGGGCAAATATGTCAAATTTCCGTAGAAATGCAGAAAAAACAGACAAACATTCATTTGTATATAACAGAGAAGGGATATAATAGACCTTCCGTACCACACCCGCACGTGTAAATCGCGTGAAAAAATTCTAGAGTACCCCTTGACCCCTTAAGCACATTGTATGTATTGAATATTTCAGCTTAATTTGGTTCCGTTATAACATTATAGCCGTTTGCAAACCTTCACAGTAATGTAATAAATGGAATTGCATTGCGTCTTACAGAAATAGATGGACCTCTGAGATTCAGTTGCCATGGTTACCGGCATGCATTCTTTCATTAATTTATTAAGTGAAATTAGTTTTCTTGGAATATCTTAAAAACTGTTGGTTTTAGGGCCTTAAAATGGGCCCCCGAGTTTCGTTTCTCACATTGAGGGGCTGAAAATGAGCTTTGTCTCACCCTTCTACGCTTATTTCAGCTTGTATTTTAAGGGGGTTGGGCCCCTTTTATGAGAGGTACGGAGAAGAGTTACATCAATGATTGGTGTCGTGCCTCTGAAGGATCTCTGTATCAAATTTTACGTTGATCCACTCAGCCGTTCTCGAGTTATAAGGACACAAATAATTGTCCACAGACAGACAAACAAACAAACAGACAGACAGACTGACAAAAAATATTTTTGCGCGCATCCATCATAAAACAGTCTGAAACGCGCAAATATCGCAAAATTCCGTGGAAATTCAGAAAAATACAGACAAACTTTCATTTTTATATATATAGAGAGATTATTTGAATTAACTTGTGTGCCCTTCTGCGTTCTTTGACAAAAAGAAAAAGGTTGTCACATTGTATATTTTTCCTAAATCCATATATTTATACAAAAGTAACGGTAAATTAAACAAAGCGTAACTTTGACCATTGTGACTGTAAATTCGTTACTATTTTTGTAAGTAACGGTAAATGTGACTTATTGTTAGTTACTAGTATTGTTATGTAATGGTAACTGTAAGTTACAGATCCCTGGCTGTTTTTTTTATTTTTTATTTATTTAATATAGTCGCCTTCGTAGTGTAGCGGACAGCATGGTTAGCTGCCGCCCCGGAGGTCCTGGGTTCGATTCTGGCTCTGCCACGAAATTTGAAAAGTGGTACGAGGACTGGAACGGGGTCAACTCGGCCTCGGGGGGGGGGGGGGGGGGGAGGAGGGGAGGGGCAAATGAGTAGAAGGGGTTCGATTCCCCCTCAGCCATCCTCGAAGTGGTTTTCCGTGGTTTCCCACTTCGTCTTCGGGCAAATGCCGGGATGGTACCATCTTCAAGGCCACGGCCGCCTCCTTCCCTCTTCCTTGTCTATCCATCCTAACCATCCCTTACCTTCCCTCATGAGGCCCCTGTTCGCTTTGCAGGTGAGGCCGCCTGGGCGAGGTGCCATTCCCACCTCACCAGTTGTATCCCTTCCGATTCGATGTTCCCCGCTCTATGACACTGCCCGTGGAGGCGGTAGTGGTGAGTTCCCTCGCTGAGTCCGCGGGTTCCACCAACCTGGAGGGTAAACGACTTAAAATATATATATATAGTTAGAATCCTTGTTTCACCTACAGGTATACCACGGGATATTTACATTTTTAAGTGCAAAATTAACATGAATAATATTATTGAAGTGAGGGGAAGTTTTTTTTATAAATTCAGTTATTTCGACAGTATTCCCGTGGTGTTTCATAATGGTATGCAGTGGTAATGATCTTAGTACAGTTGGTCGTTCTCCCGAGTACGTGGTGCATTCAGTCAACAGGTGACGAGCCATCTGTTGAGTTTTTTCCTGACAGCTGCAAATTGGTGAATCAATGGTGTTCATTTTATGAAGATAGGATTTGAAGCGACCATGATTTGTGATAAACTGGGTGGTTATGAAGTTGGGCGAGAGAGATGAGGAAAGTCTGTGTGGTATATTGTATGTATTTGTATGTAAGGAGTCTTCTGAATTGGTATATATGGAGTTCCATATATTTGTATAATGCTGAGTTAGTACTTATTTTGCCTGGTTTAGGGGTGGTGATCTATAATCTAATGCAGTTCTATGGCTGGCAGCAATCCTGGCGAGATAGTCAGCTCTCTCATTCCCCCCCCCCCCCCTCCCCCCCCCCCCCCGAGTCTTGTGTGTCCTTTAATCCCTTGAAAAGTAATCTTGTTTCAACTTGTTGAGGGCAATAATTTTGTCTCTTATTTCAGTGGCGAGAGGATGGGTGTTTTTCTTTTGGCTATGGCTAAGATTGCAGCTCTTGAGTCCACAAGAATAGCATAATTTACAGTACAATTATTCTGTAGTTCAATCCATTCAACTGCCATGATGATGCCCATTAATTCCGCTTGGAAAACTGAACAATTAATGTCTAACCTTTTTATACCAATACAGATTTCTTTCGAGTTTTTCTCGACTACCATTCCTGCTCCGACATGGTTTTGTGTTTTCGATCCGTCTGGCTGTTGACAGGGATGAACGCTCTGAGCTAAAGCTTGACGTAAGTTTGTGCCTGTGGGTGTATCTCACCCCCACGCAGGAAGGTCTCAATATAAAGCGAGTTATTGATCATCTACCTGGAGAGTTTCGCTTCACCTCTTGTTATTGTTATAGTCGCTAGTGACGTCATTATACTCTCTCGACCGCCGCACGCTGGTTCGTTGCTAGGGGCAGCAGGAAGTGCGTGGGTGTATAGAGGTGGTAGTCATAGCAACCAGGCTCTCTGCTCCAGTCAGCTTCGCTCCCAGCAGTGTCTTTACAGCGCAGGGCCATGGGTGCTAAATCAAATACACAGCGGGACCTTTAGCAGGGTTGAGGAGAAATGCGTTACCTGGTACAGTCACTTGTGGGTAACGACGTTACTACGATCTAATATTAGAGGCCATTTTTAGCCTAATTTTTACATTTTGCAAAAATGAGGAAAAAGTAGATTTATGAGATCGATGCGGGCAAATGTGTGCCTGTCTGTCTGTCTGTGTGTGTGCCCACCCCCATCAACTTCTAAACGGCTGCAGCAATCGAAACAAAATTTGGTAGGAGTAAAGATCTACAGTACCAAGTATATTGATGCTTTTGAGCTCTGGTGTTGGAGAAGGATACTGCGTATTCCTTGGACAGCCAAGAAGACGAATGTATGGGTGATTCAAAAAATCACACCAGATCTGTCTCTTGAGGCATTAATAACACGATTACAGCTGTCATATTTTGGACACATTATGATGCGTTCTGATTCGTTGGAAAAGACAATAAAAGCTTGGAAAGGTGGAAGGGTCTCGGAGACGAGGGTGGCCAGCATTGAGATGGATCGACTCCATCAAATCCAACATGAATATGTCACTGAAGAATCTGAAGTATATGGCTGAAGACCGAATCATATGGAGACAGTCCATCCATGCAGTCGCTAGGAGTCGACGCCGAACTGAATACCTGAATATCTCAATGCCGTATTTGAAAATGATGTCAGTGCTACCAACTGCTGAAAAATCGCAATTGAAATTTGAGCTCCATGTTGGATATCATGGAAGGTATGAATGGTAGCTATTTCAAAATTGGCACACGTATAGATAATAATATTTCAGTTTAATTTCCCATAGGCCATACATGGCAGTGTTGCCAGAATGATTATAAGCCTACTGAGAGGTCCAATTTTTAAATGCATATAACTTCTGCACTATCAATTGGAATTCAACCAAAATTTCGTACGTGCTATGTGTACATGAACAGCTATAACTGAGCGTATTCTTAAGAGCCACCAGGGCTGCCAACTGTTAATAAATGCTCTCAATCTCTTTTATCTAAATACCAATATAGTCTATCAGAAAGTATGCAAGCCGAAAGCCTCAAACTATGCACACGTATAGTACCTGGCATTTGAGATTAATGGAGTAACTAATATACGTCAGTGATGCCAACATGGTTCTAAGCCTGCTGATAGGTCCAATTTTAAAATGCATGTAACTTCTATAATAACTCATGGATTTCATTCAAAATTGGCACAACAATAGACCATATTATTTCAGATCATTTCTGACCAATACATGCATGACATTGTTGCCAACATGATTTTACGCACGCTGTTAGATCCAATGTTTAACGGCATGTAACGTCCATGCTATCCATTAGACTTCAACCAAATTTTGTATTCTGTACCTTAAGAGATGGAACTAAGACTATATGCAGTCTCCAGGGCTGCCAACTCTAGTGCTCTACTTGGCTACATTATGCAAGGTATACAGTATTTCGAACTAATTAGAAATTTCGATATTACCAACTTAATTTCGTCATTATTCTAGATAGAACCATATAGATTAATCATTGGCATGAATCTTAAATTTTAAGAAAAGTAGGCTCTTTAGTTCGTCACGGAACTTCTTGTTTAGTGATGCCAAGTTAATCACAAGCGAAGATTTTCAGTCAGTCAACTTGAGTAGAATTCCCTTGTGTTGACCGACTGAATAACCTCTACCGTAAAATTAACTTAGAATTGTTGGTGGCTTGGGTGGCGCAGTTGGCAGCATGCTTTGCTTCTATGCCCAAGATCGCGGGTTCAAACCCGGCCGAAGTCGTCGGATTTTTTAAGAGCGTTAAAAATCCCTCAGTATGCCTTCCTTTGGAGGGGAAGTAAAGCCGGTGGTCTCATGTCATAGATCTGTTGTTGTTTGAGTCTTCAGCCTTTTGACTGGTTTGATGCAGCCCTCCATTCCTCCCTGTCTTGAGCTAATCGTTTCATCTCTACATAGCTACCAAACCCTACATCCGAAGCAATCTGTTTAACATATTCTAACCTTGGTCTACCCCTACAGTTCTTGTCCTCAACCCTTCCTTCCATAACTAGGCTTGCTATTCCTGGGTGTCTTAGTATGTGTCCTACTATCCTATCTCTTCTCTATATTAGCAGTCGCCAGAAACATCTCTCCTCTCCCACTCGTCTTAATACCTCTTCGTTTGTCACCCTATCTACCCATCTGATCTTCATCATTCTCCTGTAACACCACATTTCAAATGCTTCAATTCTCCTCTTTTCTGCTGCACCAATAGTCCACGTTTCACTTCCATAGAGCGCCACACTCCAGACAAAGGCTTTCAAAAATGACTTCCTAATACCTACATCTATATTCGATGTCAACAGATTCCTTTTTTGTAGAAAGGCTTTCCTTGCCTGAGCCAACCTACTTTTTATATCCTCTTTGCTTCGTCCATCACTGGTTATTTTGCTTCCTAAGTAACAGAAGTCTCCTACTTCCTTCAGCTTTTCACCTGCCAATTTGATGTCCATAGAGGTTTCTGATTTATTTCGGCTGCATTCCAGTATTTTTGTTTTACATTTATTAATTTTCATCATGTATTCATTCCGTAAGACGGAGTCCATACCATTCAAAAACCTCATTCAAATCCTCAGGTTTTTCGGCCAAGATGACGATGTCATCAGCAAATCTCAGAGTTGAAATTATTTCTCCTTGATTCTTCACTCCCACTTTAAATTTTTCTCCAATTTCCTTCATTGCTTGTTCAATGTAAAGATTGAAAAGTATGGGTGATAAGTTGCAGCCTTGCCTTACACCTTTCTGAATACCAGCTTCTCTCTCATGTTCTTCAACTCGAATGACTGCTGTCTGGTTTCTGTATAGATTGTATATCACCCTCCTATCCCTGTACTTTATTCCAATAGATTTCAAAATGTCAAACAATTTAGTCCAATCAACGTTATCAAAAGCCTTTTCTAAGTCTACAAATGCCATGAACGTTCTCTTATTTTTCCTTATTCTACCTTCCAAAATCAGCCTAAGACTTAGTACAGCTTCCCTTGTTCCTACATTTCTCCTGAAACCAAACTGGTCTTCACCCAACTCCATTTCTATCTGGCTTTCCATCCTCTTGTAAATTATTCTACACAGGATTTTTGAAGCATAAGTAATCAAGCTGATTGTACGGTAATCTTCACATATGTCAGCTCCCTCTTTCTTTGGTATAGGGATAATAACATTCTTCTTGAAATCAGGGGATACCTCACCTGTCTCATAAATCCTACACACCAAGTGAAATAACCTGATCATACCTTCATCTCCTATGCAGCGTAGCAACTCAATTGGTATATCATCTATGCCTGGTGATTTGTTCCTGCTTAAGTCCTCCGATGCTCTGTCAAATTCTGATCTCAATATTAAATCTCCTTTTGCATCCTCATCAATTTCCTCCTCCCTTTCCGTAACATGATTCTCAATCTCGTTTCCCTTATACAAACACTCTATGAAAGCTTTCCATCTCTCAACCTTTTCTTCCCTATCTGTTAGAGGCTTTCCATTTGTATCCTTAATATTACAGCACTTAGTCTTCTTTTCCCCAAAAGTATCCTTAATCCTTCGATAAGCTGTGTCTACTTTTCCTAATTTCAGACAATTTTCTATACCTGCACATTTCTCTTTCAACCATTCTTCTTTCGCTTCCTTGCACTTCTTGTTAACCTCATTTTTCAGACGTCTGTATTCTGCTTTCCCCTTTTCATCTCTTACATTCTTGTGTTTCCGCCTTTCATCCATCAATTCTAGTATATCCTGAGTGATCCACTGTTTTTTACCTATTCTTTCTTTCCTACCAATGTTTTCTTCTGCGGATTTTGCTATTTCATTCTTCAAAAGTGCCCATTCGTCTGCAGTTGAAGTTGGTTTAGGGTTTTTCATTAGTCCTTCCTTTATACTCTTCTTGAATCTTTCGTTTACATCCTTCACTTTTAGTCTGTCTATTGCCCACCTTTTTGGCTTTTGACTTTTCTTCAGTTTCTTCAACATTAATCTGCATTTCATAACAACCAGATTGTGGTCAGAGTTTATGTCAGCACCAGGATATGTTTTGCAATCCAAAATCTGGTTTCGAAACCTCTGCTTGACCATAATGAAGTCGATTTGGTAACGCCCTGTATCTCTTGGTCTAATCCATGTGTATATTCTTCTATTGTGGTTATTGAATAAGGTGTTAGCTATGACCAACTCATGCTCGGTGCAGAATTCCATCAGCCTGCTTCCTCGATCATTCCTTTCACCTAATCCGAAATCTCCTACTATCTTCCCTTATCTGCCTTTTCCTACCACAGCATTCCAATCTCCCATTACTATAACATTTTCATCACCCTTGATATACCTCAGAATTTCATCAATTTCTTCGTAGACCTTTTCAACATCTTCATCATCAGCTTGACTGGTAGGCATATAGACGTGTACCAATGTGGTGCACGTAGGCTTAGTATTGATTTTTGCTACAATAATCCGTTCACTATATTGCTCATAATATTCCACCCGCTGTCCGAGTTTCCTACTCAATATGAGACCAACCCCTGCTTGGCCATTGTTTGATTTAGTGCTAATGACCCTATAGTCACCTGAAAGATCTATGGCATGAAAAAGAAAACTAAAATTTGTAGGTTAGTTTGATAAGTTTCAATGTTCGCCGCCAGGTGCTGACTGCGATGTCATTTAGTAGCCACGTCTGCACCTAGCTGTCGTGGACGGTAGCATTTGGTAGCAAAAGTAGGAACTACTTGAAAACATTAATCGTCTGCAGTACTTGTATTTAATTACAGATAACACACACTAATACAGCCATCACAATTAACACCGGTTATCAGACAAATTCTACACACACTCAAAGTACACGGGGCTACATGACCGCGTTGTCACATCCCCTAAACTAAGGAACCAACCAACCAATGAACCTTTTGTATCGGGAAAATTTTGGCTTGACCCCAAACCCAAAAACATATTCATGTTAATGAGAGGGCAGACACAAACTTCAAGAAAGCTACTCAGTGTCTGCGCAACGGGCCGATATATTCGACCAAGTAGAAAGCAGGTTCTCATGGCTACGAAACGAACGTTGTGTGTGGAAAGAGGCCCCTTCTTCCCACTCCACGCCTCAGCTTGCACTCGCAAACAAGTGAGCTTCTTACTAGGATTGTACAAGTCATTCGAATATTCGATTAACTCGACTGCTTCGAATGTTTGCTAATTCGAAATTCAATTAAATTATATTCCAATGTTCGAACAATGTGGATGTCAGAATACTTTGGTTGTTCGAAATCAACAAGAACCTCGTTTATCCGGATTAAGTGGGACTAGAACTGATACGTAATAGAATTAACAATGTATGATCGTGGAAAAAAGATAAGTTGTTCTATTAAAGGAGAAGCACTATTTTGTATTTTTTTTATCGCAAGTCCGCGTAATCCGCGAAATACTAAAAATACATGTTATATAATCTATTAACATAAATTGTAACCAGTCCAGTATATATCATGGAAACATCGTGAACAATGTTCCGTTCTTTTATAATTCTTATAAATAACTATGAAATTAAAACGCGGCGGACTTGTAACCGCCATGACTGTCATGAGGCAAGGCGATTGTGCGCATGCATGATTGGCAAGATCTATGAATTTTTGTTTATTAATTTAAAACTATTCTGTTACATATTTGTTTATATTTAAGACACTCAGACAATATACAGGCCTAGAGCTTTCGTCAGATTGCTCTACGAAGTGAATCGGTTTTACCGTTCACTCAATCGCGTGTTAACAACAAGATGTTCAGTAAAGAACATATAGCCTACTTTCTCCTAAATGCATGGGTATTGTTATAACTCTTTGTCCTTTTCAAGGAGTATGATTGAATGTTGGTTGTAGTAGCTTGTTGAAATACAACGTGCTATAGGGATATAAAACATGACACTGAGGTGTCCTTTGCTAGTGCTACCTCTGTACCAAATTTTGTTCAATTCGGTTTCACCGTGTTTGAATTGATAGGGGGAATCGATTTGCACACATACTTGGCCACCATCTGCAAACTATTGGGCTGATGTTCTTGCAGTTTGGTCTGAATATGTTTCCGACATAAAGATATGGTGTTGCAAAATTTGGTAGAGACTAGATTATTAGGTTGGTCGTAATTACATTTTAGCTTTTAACATTTGGGTGGCCGCAATTACGTTTCCGTCAAGATAGCGGTGATATAAAACATGACACTGAGGTGCCCTTTGCTAGTGCTACCTCTGTACCAAATTTCGTTCCATTCGGTTTCACCGTGTTCGAATTGATAAGGGGAATCGATTTTCACACAAAGATGGCCGCCATCCGCAAAATATTAGGTGATGACCCATTAGTTTGGTCAAAGGATGCTCCCTCCATAAAGGTATGTTGTTGCTAAATTTGGTAGAGATCGGATGATTAGGTTAATCGTAATTTGATTTAAGCTTTGAACATTCGTGTGGCCGCCATTACGTTTCAGTCAAGATGGCAGCGATATAAAACATGACACTGAGGTGCCCTTTGCTAGTGCTACCTCTGTACAAAATTTCGTTCCATTCGGTTCCACCGTGTTCGAATTAATAGGGGGAATCAATTTTGACATAAAGATGGCCGCCACCCGCAAACTATTAGGCTAATAACCTATTAGATTGATCGAAGGATGCTCCCTCCATAAAGGAATGTTGTTGCAAAGTTTGGTAGAGATCGGATGGTTAAGTTAGTCGTAATTTAACTTAAACTTTGAACATTTGTGTGGCCGCCATTACGTTTCTGTCAAGATGGCGGCGATATAAAACATGACACTGAGATGCTCTTTGCTAGTGCTACCTCTGTACCAAATTTCGTTCCATTCGGTTTCACCGTGTTTGAATTAATAGGGGGAATTGTTTTTCACACAAAGATGGCCGCCATCCACAAACTATTAGGCTAATGACCTAGTCATTTGGTCAAAGGATGCTTCCTCTATAAAGGTATGTTGTTGCAAAATTTGGTAGAGATCGGATGATTAGGTTAATCGTAATTTGATTTAAGCTTTGAACATTTGTGTGGCCGCCATTACGTTTCCGTCAAGATGGCGGCGATATAAAACATGACACTGAGGTGTCCTTTGCTAGTGCTACCTTTGTACCAAATTTCGTTCAATTCTCATTCACCGTGTTCGAATTGATAGGGGGGACAGACATTCAGAGTACACACACTCACACACACACACACAGACACACAGACACACACACACAGACTCACACACACACATACACACACACAGACAGACACACTTTTTTTCGCCCTGTGTTGATCTCATAAGTCTACTTTCATTTTTTGCAAAAATCGAAAGTAGGCTAAAAATCAGCTTAGTGTTTTAATATGTAAGATACCTTTTTGTCAATTGTACAAAAGAATACAATATAAGAACACTTTTCTTACATTTACCACTCTGTTTTATGCACTAAAATAATGTGTGATATTTTTCTGTTTTACATTTGTATAGCGTTTCCACGCAGCATGATCACGAAGACGTTTTACTAACATCAGTTCTCAATTCCAGGCGAATGCTGAGACGGTACCTTTCATAGACCGTGGCCGAATTACTCCCAATTCCTGACCTTAACTATCCTTGGCGGAAAAGACATTCAAGAAGAGTCGGCCCCGTAAAAGAAATACTGTATAGTAAAAATAATTGTTTATATTTTTTGATCTAGATAAACCGGAGATCTTGATAAATGAGGGTCGGATAAACGAGGTTCTTGTGTACTCGAGTATTTCGAATAGTGAATTATTAAAATAAATCGAACAGTTCAAATATTTGAATGATGTTGAATTATATTGAATTACGAAAATGTGAGTAAATAAATTTGTCCAGTGGAAGAGTTATGCAAAGCAGGGGAGAGCCCAAGAGGTCGAATGGAGGTTTAAGCACTTCCCCATTCAGTCTGATAGATACTTATAAATACATATAATTGAAAAACAAGTAGTTCCGTGAAGAACTATACAGCCTATTTTCATATATTGTTGAGCACCCAGGGTCGATACGACCCTAGGACCTCAGACATCCACGCACCCCCGAAAGGATTATCAACATACGCCCCTGAACCTGCAGGCGGCCACACAAACACACATCCCTCAACGGTAAACCCCATCAGCAATCTGCCCAACATCTCACACTAGTTTCTCCCCCAAAACCACCCCTTAAGCCGAAGCCAACAGCCGGCCATACAACTTCATTACACGCAGCTAGGCAGAGTTGAAGTTTCAGCTCTTGCCTAACAAGTTGCATAATCCACACACACTTACACGGGAGCTATCTGGAGCATCAACAAGAGTGAGGAAACCTCCACTCAGCAAGCCCAAAACTATAAGAAGGAAGGCCAGACGAGGTTCCATGTCTATTGCCGCCCCCGGCTCTGTTGGACTGTGTTCCGGTTCAAGCCATCCCCTCAGGTAAGAGTGTGCTCAGAAATCTTTATACATAGTTGTAATCCCTCACTTCACACCCACACTTACATTGTACTTTATAATTAAACTGTGTCACACGTTCCCACACTAAAAGGGACAACACATATCACAAACACTGATCAGAATAAACCCTTGATCAGTAACTTATACATTTGTCGTTTACTACATTTTCCTTCACATCCTAACTCCCTCACTGACATTCCTAATTGCCCGTGACCGTCAATCCGAGAAGTGCAAGGTAAGGATTTTCATTGTGTTAGCATTGGAGTACTCAAGCGGCCAGGCGATACAGTCCATTCAGCAGGTAGGCTCCTAGCATACTTGCAGCTGTTTGTCTAGTGCTGCGATTAATCCCATCTTGAACGCGCATCCCTTAAGGACCAATTACACCCCCGTAGAGCTAACCCTCAATCCCCCACATCCTTTAACAAACACCTACACTCGCGGTTTCCCCAATTACGTGGAAACTCGCACCTTTTGGACACCACCCCTAAATTGGACACTAACTCAGCTTGTTCGTCTCATCCCTCCAACCCCGAGACAGAACAATATCCTATTTATGTTAATTTCTTCTTTCAACAAATACATTTTCAGTTTAATTGCTGTAATAGATTCGTAGATATTGAGAACCATCTAAATATTTTGGATGGTCGCCATGTAGGATTTTTATATATGTAGGACTTACAGTTATGTACTATTACATGAAGATTATTGTGTGGGTGTAGTATTCAAACTTCAATCGCATGATTAGGACACAAGATATGAAGATCAGATTTTAATATTTCGCACAGCTGCCATCTTGTGGTTATGAAAGCAATTGAAATAAATTAGATGCCAGTGGCTTAAAATTTGTATACGCATTTACCGTGCCAAGTTTTACTGGGCTCGGATTGTTGAATCGTGAGAAACGTCAATTTCAATATTTTTATTTCGCGTCACCGCCATGTTGGATTTGTGCTCAACAGGTAATTGAAAGTCCCATAGGTGAACTTATGTTAATAGCCTCTATCAACATACATAATTTCAGTTTGATTGTTATCGTAGATTAGTAGATATTGAGAAAAGCCTAAATATTTCGGTTGGTTGCCTTGTTGGATATTATGTTTGTAGATCATAGAGTTATGTACTATTAGATGAGGATTTCTGCGTAGATTCATTAATCAAACGTTCACTTCGTTCGCATGATGAATACACAAGACATAAAAACTTAATTTTAAAATTACGCACTGCCGCCATCTTGAGGTTATGTGAACAATTGAACTAAATTAGATGCCAGTGCATTACAATGTGTATAAACATTTACTGTACAATATTTCACTGTGCTCAGATGGTTAAATCGCAAGAAAAGTCTATTAAAATGTTTCACCTTCGCTTCGCCGCCATGTTCGTTTTGTATTTTACAGGTTTTTAGAAGTCTCATAGATGAACCTTTAGTAGTACTCTTTTCCACCGTACAATATTTCAGGCTGATATCGGATATTTCGCACAGCAGCCATCCTGAGGTTATATAGACAATTGAACTAAATTAGATGCCAGTGCATTACAATGTGTTTAAACATTTTCTGTACCAAGTTTCATTGCGTTTGGATGGTTAAACTTTTGCTTGGCAGCCATGTTCGTTTTGTAGGTGGCAGGTTTTTGAATGGCTCATAAATGACCTTTTCGTAGTGCCGTTTATCACCGTACAAAATTTCAGGGTGATATCTGTAAGAGTTTCGGAGATATAGAATGCCAGTGAAATATTTCGCACAGCCGCCATGTTGAGATTATGTCAACAATTGAACTAATTTAGACGCCATTGCATTACAATGTGCATAAACACTTGCTGTACCAAGTTTCACTGCGTTTGGGTGGTTAAATCGCGAGAAAAGTCTATTTAAAAGTTTCAACTTCGCTTGACTGCCATGTTCGTTTTGTAGTCAACAGGTTTTTGAAAGTGTTATAGGTGAACTTTTAGTAGGGCCCTTTATCACCATACAAAATGTCAGGGTGATATCAGTAATAGTATTGGAGATATAGAATGCCGGTGAAATATTTCGCACAGCCGCCATGTTGGATTGGTGAGACGTAATAAAATTCGGAGGGCACTGTCGGGGTCGGCTGAAATAGTACTATGACCTTAATGAGTTTCATTGAAATCGCTCCGACCGTTTAGAAGTTATTAGGGACACATCCATACACACACACACACATGAATCACACACGCACACACAGATACACGGACAAAAGGTGATCTCATAAAACTTTTTTTTTTCATAAAATGAAAATAGGCTAAAAAGCATTACTAGCTATCTGCTTCTTTCTTTCTTTCTTTCTTTCTTTCTTTCTTTCTTTCTTTCTTTCTTTCATTATTTCTCTCTTTCTTTCTTTCTTTATCCTTTCTCTTCTCTTTGTTTCTATGTGTATTATATCTATTCGAACATTTGAATGATTCGACTTTTTTGTCGAATCCTTCGATTAATGACTGAATTGTCGGGTTATTTCACTAATGCGAATTTCATTAATTGGTTATATTTCATTAGAAACGCTCTATCAAGTTCTAACGTTCATCACAAGGTGTCAATGGCTTCTGGTAACCAAAGTTGGAACTACTTGAAATTGAACTTGCTGATTCATCTTCATTCATTTCATCTCATCCATACGTGACCGTAGACTACTTGTAGCTCTCTCCATCGTTAACCGCATAGAAGCAGCTACAAACTCTGGCGAGCCAAACATGTCCTCGGACACTTCTGGCACTAAAAGCCATATGAAAAATTCACAGCCTGCTTCCAGTCTCTGACCGGGTCTGGAATGGAATGAATGAAGCCCCCATCTAGCGGCGAGGATATGGACTGTGCCGGCTGCCGAGGGCTGACGCACTCCTCTGGGGCAATGATTAAATGAATGACAGATGAAATGAAATGATAGTGGAGAGTGTTGCTGGAATGAAATTTTTGACAGGGAAAACCGGAGTACCCGGAGAAAAACCTGTCCGCCTCCGTTTTGTCCAGAACAGATCTCACATGGGGTGACCGGGATTTGAACCACGGACCCAGCGGTGAGAGGCCGGCGTGCTGCCGCCTAAGCCACGGAGGCTTACTAAAAGGCATATGCTAATTAAATAATAATAATAATAATAATAATAACTAATGCGAATATTTCAAAATTCTAATACCAGCTATGTTTACATAGGCTAACCTTATTCCACTCGACTGTATACCATTTGTGTGTTTGCCACAGACATGGACAAGATAACCACACTGCAATAGGTCAGCAGTTTAAATTGGAACGGTTGAATTAGAACCATAATAGTACATTATGCAACGACCCTATAATGGCAATAATTAAGACACGAGTATGTTTGTAAAACGAGCGTAGCGAGTTTTATAATTTCCATACGAGTGTCTTAATTACCATTATAGGCGAGTTGCACACGACTGTTTATGTTCGACGATAATTATAACTTTATTATATGTTTTAATATACATAAAGCTGAAGAGTTGGTGTGTTTGTATGTTTATGTGTTTAAACGCGCTAATCTCTGGAACTACCAGTCAGATTCGAAAAATTATTTTTGTATATGCTAGCCTGATTCAAGAGGAATAGTTTAGGCTGGGTTAAATTTCTGACAGACCACTCCATTCCCTGCATTTAGGCCCTTTTGCACAAATCTACACCGTATCACCGATCTAACAACTTGACGGACATATTGTCGCTAGGCGACAACGACTAACACTTTATCATGAAAGACAACGCCGCACCATTGATGGACAGGTTGTCACTAGGCAACAACGATTTACTCTGTATCATGATAGTCCGGTAAATTTGCTAAAGGACACATGGGAAATTTGACCGATTGACAATCAAGGATTTATGCTTTCGTATGCACAGTTAATATTTCATTTGCGGGGCTTAGACATCGTGGTCATGTTGCCCCGTGTACATGGATGTGTGTGTAGAATTTTTGTGATAACCTGCGTTATTGTGATTGTTGCACTAGAATTTGTACATGCGGTATAAATCTCAATGTTGGTTTTTCTGTCTGTTATTTATACAAATGTACACCGTTTCACCTATCTGAACCAAAATTTGTATTCTTACCCTTTGTAAACCTGCGAATAACACTGTCTACATGAAGTTTCGAACAGACCACTCCATTTCCTACATGTAGGCCCTTTGGCACAAATCTACACCGTTCCTCCGATCTGAACCAAATTTTACATACTTACCCTTTGAAACCCGACGAGTAACACTGTCTACGTGAAATTTCGGAGAGACCACTCCATTCCCTGCATTTAGGCCCTTTGGCACAAGTCTACATCGTTTCACCAATCTTAACCAAACTTAATGTACTTACCCTTTGGAACCCTGCGGTTAACACTGTCCACTTGATATTTTGGACAACTCTCTCCATTCCCTACATTTAGCACAACAGACAAAATGAACTTGAAAACTACTTTTTAAGGTCCTAGAACCATTCATGTTTGTATAGTGTAACTGTAAGAATATTTTAATAAGTCAATTGTCAGCTGGCAATGCGAGCTGCATCACGTCACCCCTACCAGAATTGCAAAAATAGTTACAACTTGAGCTGCTTATAAATTGGAGTCACTGGGAGTAATTATTGCAAGAAGATTTCTTATGCCCCTTAAAACAGTTATCATCATGAAAATATTATGCCTCTGTATAAGTGCGATGGTGATGGTGCAGTACATAGAGGTAATCAGCTGCAATAAGCGTTGGTGCTTTCAAATTTACATTAATTTATTCAGATCCTTATCCTTGAACGGTATGTGGCGATAAATGCCACTATTGCTACTTCAGGAGCTCGGGACAGCCGAAGTTTTCCAAAGTGCTCTGATTATTTTCCTATGGCACTATGTGACAAAAGACGACACTATTGATCTCTACTTTTATAACAGCCAATGAGTTATAGGCCCTAGGCAGTGTCTTTTATTTCACATACTCCTCTTTCTAATCATATTTTTCAATCCGTTTGTAAATTACATGTGTCAGTACTGTAGTTAGTAAATAGCCGTTTTCCTATTCACTATTGTCATTATCATTACGGGAAAATAATCTGAATGTTACGTCCATTATACTGTACTACTTATCACCCCCAGAACCACCACCACCACAAAAAGTTATATATTTCTTTTTCTGTTAGTTTAAGTATTATGTGCCAGCTCTGTAGTAGTATTCATTATCATCCATAAAACAAACAAATCCACCGGGCGAAGCCGGTCAATACTGCTAGTCATTTATAAAACTCTTCACCGTAGGCTACTTTTCATACAGTAAAAGGGTGGATATAGGGAAAAACTTCTCAAAATACATGCTAAAATAGGCGAAATATAAAAATTATCCTCGAAGGACTACCAAAGCTTCTCAATGTGAGACACAAAATTCGGGAGTCTATAAAGGGTCTCCGAAAACCACATTTTAAGGCCCTTAAATTAACAGTGTGTGTGATATTCCCAGAAAACTAACTTTCTTCTGACAAACTTATGAAGGAATGACAAACCGCTAACGATTGCAAAAGTAGCTCAATTGATAATGTCTGGTGTTAACACCGAACACCGTTTGGAGAAGTATAAATTCTGTCCTAAAACTTCCCCATACGGGAGAACGAAACGCGTCAGGCGAAAGTCTGGCCAAAATAACTACTGTGGTCAAGAAAATTAGACTGAAGCGGTGCGGGGTATTGAGCATGAAATACGTGACTAGAAAACCAATATAGGGAGCAATGCATTAACAATTTTTATTCCTAATAATGAATGAACAAACAAATTGCACTTAAGTGCTTATTACAGAAATTAACAATTATAAATGTAGCAAAGTGTGAGGGCCTGATTACAGAACCCAAATTATAGAAAGGTCCATGAAAAGCTTGCTTGATTGAAGAAAGGTTGAGCTTAATATATAAAATGCAGTTTATAAAAAGAGAGAACCATAAAATAATTAAGAGTGTAATAACTGGTATGATATAAGCTCTTTATAAAATTAAACTTATCTTTGAAGAGAGTTGAAGAGCCAGCTCCTTAAAAAAGTTCCAGCTAGCACACGTAGATTTAAAAGTCTTCACAGTTTTCTTGGAAGGAGGCGTACATGGCCTAGAGTTATGTGCACCATCGATAAAATGTCAACTTTCTTTTCTTGCGCAGGAATGACATTTATAGTTTCCAAGAGCTGATCCAGAGATATTTTGAAGGACGGTTCCAAGTATCCTCTCCAAGGTGAAGTTGAAGAGTACAGCGGCTGGCAATTATTCTTGCCATCTTGAGCAATACGTCATGGTGCAGATATTGTGACGTAACTGCCCGCTAGCGTAGATATCAGCGATGGTGTCATGAGATGTAGCGGTGACCAGCGGGTTGAAGTGGTTCCGAAGTGACGGTTGATCTGAAGTGATGGTTGATCTGAAGTGATGAAGAACGCCAGCAAGCGGAGTCTTAAATAGGGACCATAGAACTCTCTCGAAGTTTGGAGATCGCCCGACCAGACCAAGACCTGCCATTGGTCGAACGAAAGTCAGGGTGACGTCAGTCGACACTACTCAGCAGACAGTGGATCAACCAGTAGATGTCTGGTATGGCGTGAGTAAGGACGCCTGAGATAGCGAGCGACTGAAACACTCGAGGTGAGAACTATAATATCTATGAATAAGTGATTGATAACAAGATTATGCATATGGTTTAAGCAATTAACATTTATACAGAAATAATTACCATTCGGGGATCTCAGTAACAATAAATAAAATTTGACCGACAAATGGGCCAAGCTAAACATTGAAAGTATCACAAAAGTGATCACCGTTCGAAGAACGGGTGCTTCTGCTAGTTCATAAACATCTGTGCGATTCAGTTACTTCAGTTAGTGAACAGAGCGCGCTGGGTGGTTTGCTGACTGAACAGAGGGCATGCGTGGGTCAAAGAATTTCGAAAGCAGAGACCATTTACTTTGCTTGGCAATGCTATTGTTTACAGCCTGCATGATGTCTAGTGCCGATCAGAACTAGCATTCACTAATATTGTCAACTAAGTCGTTTGAAAGCAATGCGCTGTGTAGAAATTGGAATTGGGGATATGAATATACAGTGCTATTTCTTGTCTCATATTCGCCAGTTTATTTACGCGAACATATGGTACGGTGCACTTTCCATGTCGGTAATTTATATAGAAGGATGCTGTGTTGCTAACTTCTTGCATATGTCATAGTATTTTCTTGTTACCGTAAAGGTTCGAGCTGATTTTGTTTTTGTGTTTGGGATTGTAACTACAATGGTTGATCCGATATCCAATTTGAACTTTCAAATCATGTAATTCATGTCCGACATGATGGATTTTGAGCGCATAGGTGAAGCTATCCTTACCTAATTGGTCAATAATGAGTTCTGATTGGCTGGAGAAACCTGTTTCATAATGAAGAATAGTACTATAATGACCCTCATTATAATACAGTTTTCTGACATATAATATTTACATTTCGACATCGTCGAACATAAATAACAAAATAGTGTCGACAGAATCACTCCTGGAGTTAGTCACAATAATAATTAAATAGGACACACAGTGGCGTACCAAGGCTACTTGGTGTCCGGGGCTTACTAGATAGTAGTAGCCCCTAACACTAAAAGGTTCAAGGATCAATGAGTTTAATTTAAACACAGTTAAATGTTCTTAAACATTTATTTTTAATAAGTCGTATGGCACTTTTAAGCATTATAAAGAGAAAACATGAATAAAGTAAAAATGTAAGTATTAAGAGGTTAGCTTGTTTGAAAAGTAACAAAAATAAACAAAGATAAAGAGAAAAAAAGTTTCAGAGTCATACAAAAATTTTAAAATGTGCCTCCCTAGCTTTGATGGATGATAACTTATTCATAATAGAGTTGAAGTCTATAGTAGCAGCCACTTCACGTTTAATTGATAAAATTGCTAAATTTCTTAGTGTTTCTTGCGTCCTTGTGGATCATAAATATTTTTTATAAGGTTAAGCTTACTAAAAGATCGTTCACAAGATGTCACAGACACTGGAATCGTTAAAAGTAGTTTGAAAGCGATGATCAAGTTACTGTATGCCTCTAACCCCAAACAAGATAAATATAATAAAATATCTTTGGGATTCTTCAAGTCGATCTTTTCCTTATTTTTCTTTGATCTTCATAATAAGACTATGATATCTTTAATATCTTCAAAGAGTTCTTCTCCGTTCAAATCTTCAGGGTACTTCTCTGCAAGTTGAAACATTTCCACTTTAGAGTGTTCAAAACGTTTTCATTTGGGGTTTCATTATGAATGTATTCATCAAAGTTACAGAGGATGCCAAAACGTCCATCCAGTTCCTTGATATTGGCGAACCGTTCACTTAACTCACGAATAAGTTTATCTAAGATCTCTATTGTGCTCCGCTTTACTTCATCTTTCCAAGAAAGTCCAACAACATCAGTGGCTTCCCCTGGCATTTTCCGCTTCACTCTTTGTCTTCGTTCCGTGGGTTCTCCCAATTCCTTACACTTCTTAGTAGCTTTTGATATAACATCAACTGGAAGGGTTTCTCTCCACATATTAAGCTGACCTTGGAGGGCTTGAAGACAAGTTATTACATAAGTGAACGAAATGCCTTCGATTTGCAAAAATGTCTGCGTTTGATCAATTTTTGTAAGTACGTCAACCCATAAAAATAGCAGAGTTACAAAGTCAAATCTTTCTATTGAATTAATTAACATCGCTGCACTCTGATATCGACGGTTTCAGTTGCAGTGTCTATCAATTTTTCTAGGGCATGAATCACTCCCTCTAACTGAGATGATAAGGCTTTCACGGCTTTTGCTTTAGAACTCCATCTTGTATCTGAGTGGCTCTTGACAAATAAGCTGACATGTTACTAGAGGACACTCAACCTGTGAGTCGAACTAGAGAAAAATGCATACACTTGTTGAACTGTTCAAAAAAACGTCACTGCACAAACGTTGACTTGAGCAGCGTGAATGCCAAACAAATTGAGTTAGTGGTTGTCACAGGGAACAAACACGGCTTGATGGTTCAATTCTTTTAAACCACTGGTTATAACCGGTGGTCCGCGGACCACAGGTGGTCCACGAGAACCTCGGGAGTGGTATGCGGGAGAAAATGGTCCACCAGCACGCATAATAAAAGTGGCCAATAAATTGAGATTTCGAAAACGATGTGAGTTGAACAAGAATCGTCCGAATGTATCCGCGGCAATGACTAACAAATTTTGAATTGAAATATCTTTAAAATAAGTTTTATTAGAATATGATACAAAATAATTTTCATAACTTATGTTTAATCGTGGCAAATGAACTTTCACCAACATTAAACAACCAGAAAGTCACCGGGAAAAATTAAAATTATTATGGTTATTATTATTTTGCAATGTCCTTTTCAAAGAATATTGTTGCTTGAACATACTGTAAATTTGTAATTGAGAATTTTCATATTATGTAGGCTATATACAGTATTATTAAAAAAAAGTAATTTTGTTCCATTAAATAATTTGTAATTTACTTGTACTGTACACATTAAGAGTAATAATAAATAATGTGTTCTAAAAACTGTTTTGCTTAATCAACTTTGAATATCCTTTTGGCGAAGGCGTTGAAGAATGGTTACAACTGATATGGCGTATTGGTGGAGGGCCGGGGTCCCTACGTGATTAAATTTCAGTCTGAGTGGTCCGCAGACTTCTAGGGGTTCAGAACTACTGTTTTAAACGTTGTTGGACACCATTGTGAATTCCAGTCATTGTCGCCTGATTGTCGTAGGACTGACCTCTACAGTCTGCAAAGTAAAGCCATCTTCCTCCAGTTCCTCTTTTATTGCCTCAGCAATTCCATTGGCAGTTTTATCTTTGATTGAAATAAAATCTATAAAACATTCCTTGATTTCAACTGAACTTTGCTTTACTTCCACAAATCTTGTCGCCTGTAACATTTGTTCGTCATGTGACGTGTCAGGAGTGCTATCAAATAAAATACTGAAGTACTTAGCACGCTTGCAGGAACTAATAATATTGCAACGAACGTGGTCCCCTAAAGTGTTTATAATTTCATTCTCTATTCTAGGTGAAAGATACGATAAATGTCAAGGGTTACTGGACACTGATTGAAAATGGGCCCTCATAACAGGATCAAATTTAGCCAAATATTACAATATAGCAAAAACATTCCCTGAAATGCATGTAGTTTCTTCTAAAAACTGATTCTCTGTGGCCTCTTAGGGCTAAGTTCTGTTGAGCCAATAATGTCTGTATGGTAGCAAATATGCGTTCCAGAATTTCTCTCCAAATTCTGCTTTGTTCTAATATTTGTTGCTGAAGAGTGTTGTCATTTACTTAGGCTTGTTTTAACCTTCGTTCTAAGCTTTTCCACTCCAAACCATTTCGGACCTGAATTATTTCTATAAACTTGAACAATTATTTGTTTACAATTATTTCATCAAAATATGAGTACAAATATATAAATTATGTTTCTTGACAATTTTGAATATATTTAACCAGAAATATGACATGTCCATTATAATGGACAAATGGTCCCCATGTTCGTAATTCGTAAATACAACAGGGCATAGTAATACAATGTGATACGTAATTTTACACTTTAGGATGAGCTCAGGTTTACTTAAAATAACAACTCAAAATTAATTTGGCTAATTTTGGATTTGGACTTCGAAAATTTCAGCCAAAAACTAAAATCATAAATAATACCTTTATTTTTCGACATAAAATAAATAAGCAAGAGACATAAAAGAACCAAATGTTGATGTGTTTCTGAAAACCAATTGTCTTGATTTTCATCAATGGCTCTAATGACCTCTCCTGTGGAGATCTTTGAAGCAATTGCACTTATTTATAAAGGAACTAGCAACCCGACCTGGATTCGCCCGGGAGAATGCATTACGTGATAAGCGTTTTTCTTTCTCCATTGTCAATGAACAACGACCAATATCCGTTTTACGTCTCGGCATGATGGGTTAAAAATCACTGACTGGACTATTAGTTATATTATCATGGAGATGCATGTGCAACAAATTCTTGTCAGACGTAATTTAAGAATGGCGACGTGCATGAAACACAAATCCCCCTTCCGTCCAATCTTAACTTGACTGTGAATTTTGCGGAACGAAAAGTTCACAGGCGAAATGAAGAAAACCCGAGTTGCACATCCAGGGAAACTCCAAATACAACCTCCCTTCTCAACACGACTCGACGGTTTGCTGCTGGCTGTATCTGGGGCAATAGGTTCGCCCACTAGCTAGGCTGTAACAGGGATGATAGATTCGCCCTTAGATAGCTCGTAAACTGTTGCCTCAGTTTTGAATGGACATGGTTTGAAGAAATTAAAACGTAAAAACAGTTATAGTGGGCGATGTATTGAAGATAGACATATGCTCTCGCGGACTTTTTGTAGAACTTTTCATGCTGAACCATTCTTACACTCATAGTCAGGCGCGGCTTGTGATTAAAGGCTCTTAGGCGGAGCCTCTCTTGAAAGATTCCATAAATATACATATTTAACTGAGGAATTTATAATTTATATTGATTGGAAACCTTTATAAATTTCACTCAATCCATTCAGTCACGAGTCAATATATTTGGAACTGTTGATAAAGAATGTTTTTCAGATGGATAGTAGCGCTGTTAGGCTGCGCCTTAGATGTCCTATTCCTTCCTATGTAACAGGGTTGGGGGGCGTGGTTATGAAAGCTCCATTCGTTTCAATTGTATCGCTAGCTTGCCACGGTGGGTGAGTGGATAGCGTGTCGGTCTACTAACCCCAAGATTGCAGGTTCGCCCCTGACCGTGGTAAGTGATTTTTGAAAGGCGGCAAAAATACGATACGCATGTCATACGATGTTGGCATGTCAAAGAACCCATTTGAATTCAGTAGGCCGAGTTCATAATGGCAAAATTAATCTCGGGAGTTTCCGCCAGCACAAAGTTCCTCATTTCTCTACTAGAAAGCGCTATTGTGTTCAAGGAGATTAGATATCTAACATCTAACCTCCTTGACTTTCATAGTCAAGGAACTACGAAATTCGACATGCAAGCTACCCTCTGGGTGTCAAATAGCAAAGCTTGCACCAGGCACCCGAGGCCATACGATATTATTATTATTATTATTATTATTATTATTATTATTATTAATTGTATCGCTGAAGGCTCAAGCGACTACAGCCTAAGCCAGGCTTGCCAACCACGACAGCATGTTCTTATTCTGTGGAATGCATTCAAAGTTGTTCAAGGAGTCTCAAACCACTCTCATGAAAGTTTATACTTTCCCTCTTTCACTCTCCGAAGGGTTAATAATAATTGACAAGTTACCAGAAACAGTTAGATGACTAATAAGTGATATTCATTATTGAGAACTCAGATGGTATCCCTTAAAGTATAATAACTAAAATATTTTCGCCAGATAGCACCATGAGGTGGCAAGGGGTAGCAGAACCATCTACCGAGACTTAAGGGAAGTATTTTGTTTAAAATCTGCCGCCATGCGCCATACGTCCTCCTTGGTTCATGCTGTGTATTTGTAAACAAGTGTTCGCGCGTTAATATCGTTGGTGTAACTTAATTAGTTCATTAATTATGCTGTTTGTCAGTGGCAAGACTTAATTTGAGTGTTATGGGCTACAGTTAGGGTTGCCAGATTTCAAGAATGGAAAAACGGAACACACGTCCCGAAACATTGCATTTTTTAAATCAAGGTCGTCAAACGTTGTAATAAATAATACACATATGTATTACTGGTAAATAAGCATTACATAATCAAATACACAACATTAAAACTAGATATTGCTGGCATATCAAATAGGCCTATGACACCAGCAACTTATAAATGCTTATCACTTGAACGACGCTTGGCAAGGATTTTTCATTTGTAGCTAAGTACCTTTCTGATAAAATTCACTACAATTTTCGTCATAATTGTAATATGTGAACAATTCTTGTTTTATCAAACTAATGGAGCTTCTGTTTGTATAATCTCTCCATTTGATATTCATGCCAGAAAAAACTCTCTCCGTAAAAGCATTGGAGGGGAAAATGCTGAGTATTAACTTCACAAGGACTATGATACTCCTTAATTTTGTTGCCCCTAATAAATCTATAACATGTTATAGCCGTGTATGTGGGTGTCGTATAATGCGTTACACCAGCATTTTGCCACTAATATAAGTGCTGATCCTTACCCAGCTCCAACACCACCAGCCGCGGCTGCTCATAGTATTTAGATATTTTTAACAGTTTGCCCAGCGTAAGTTTACAAAGCGCTCGGACGCCAGGTTTTTTTACTTTTCCACCGAAATCGTTACTGCTCGGCTTCCTTTGATCATAAATAAATTATTTTATACAAAAATCATCCTCGAGATATCCTTTACAGAATGGTGAAATCCGCATGAAAATCCATCCAGTGGTTCTCAAGTTTACCCGTAACATCCAAGAATCGGGGACTTTGTCTTATACTAAGTAGAGATTATACGCCAATCAGTATAATTTAATATAATATAATCCTCTTTCCGTCCAATCTAAATTGACAGTGAATTTTGCGGAACGAAAAGTTCACAGGCGAAATGAGAGTTGCACTTCCAGGGAATGGCGAGGTGAATGAAACTCAAATCCCTCTTCCATCCAATCTTAACTTGACTGTGTTTCACATGCGAAATGAAGAAAACCCGAGTTACACATCCAGGGAAACTCCAACACAACCACCCTTCTCAGGAGTATTAACTCAACACGACTGGACGGTTTGCTGCTGGCTTCTATCTGGGGCAATAGGTTCGCCCGCTAGCTAGGCTGTAACAGAGATGATAGACTCGCCCTTAGCTAGCTCGTACTCTGTCGCCTCAGTAGTTGAATGGACATGTTTGGAAGAAATTAAAACTCATTAAATTAAATTGTCAACCCATTTGCATAGCACAATGTTTCCATCCTGACTTATCTTTCTTTCTTACTTGCTTCTTTGTCTGTCACTAAAGGGGATTGGAAAAAGCGATTTATTGCGAATTATGCAGAAGGTGACAATTCTTCACAGTGGGCAGATTCATCTGCTGCTTCCTAGTGAATATCTGGTGGCACAAAATGGTTTTCGCCTCCAACCTATGTCTTTCATCTCTGTATACACCTAATCTGGTGGTATTCCTGCAACCTCTTCTTCATCCACAGGTAGAGACTCTTCATTATGTGCAGATGCACTATAATCCTCGAGTACCGGTGTTCACGTTCTTCTTATACAGAATGTCTGCTCTTCAAATCAGCGCCAATTCTCACAGACTAGTGGGTAGAATCTGGCTGCTCAATATCACTGATATCATACTCTAAATCATTGAGTTCTGACAAATATCCGGTTTCCAGAAGTTCGAGTTTTTTTTTTCTGCTCCATATGGACATGAGGGACTGTAGTATTCTGAAACAATCCAACTACATTGCTTATTCATTATAAAGCGTAACAAAGCTGCCCACTGTAATTCACCAGATTACGTTGAGTCGTAATGTCCATTCTAATGGACATGATATTTTAACATGTTACTCTACACTAAAGAATAGCAAATCAAGCATATTACTACTACCAAATTACTTCTTACATATATCTAATTCAATTAGTAATAAAACCAAACATGATAACGTTAATTTTAATATTCTAAATCGAAAGAAAAATGAAGCTTACCATCGCTGCCTCTGGATGCGGCTGCCATCTTGTCAATTATTTCAATTTCTGTAGTTCTAACTGTCTCCACCGGTTGCAGCACCGAGTACGAGCATATAGCGAGAATAAATGTCCATTTAGGTGGACAAACAGTCAGAAACGGTGTAATAGCAATTGCCTTTACGCTACATGGGAAAACATGTTGTGTCCATTGCAATGGACAGTGGGTCTGAAAGGCAATGCTATGGGCCGGGCTGTTTTCATGATCTTGAATGCGCGGATTGAATTTTCTCCACGCTGCAAATCTTGACTTATTGTTAAAGCTTGATTTTATGTTTCTTTGAGGATATAACACACAACGAAAACAAAACACAGCTTTTTTGGACGAAGAAAAACACATCTATGATCTGTTAACCTTTTCACCGTTCTTCAAAGTTTTTCAAACCAGTTTTTATGCAGAGAACGCCCTGATTCCTCCGCAGGAAAGTTGAATCTTTATTTTGTAACTGATAAGAGCCTTGCATTACAACTACATGACGATTTTTTGTGAAATTATAATTATGTCACTTAACCACATTTTATCAAAATTGTCATTGTCATGTTGAATAAAAGTTTTCTTGGGCTCATTATCGTTATTTGAACTCGATGAAGGTCCAGCGCCAACTGCACTTGATTCCAAGAGATGGATTGAGAGATTTGAACCGTCTGCTTTAAGACAGTTACCATCAAGATCATCGTGTTTAGCCAATGTATTAACTACTGTACTGTAATATTTGATTCATTAATATCAAAGATTAAGTTGATACTGTCAAATTCACATTCTTTCTGAGTTTCATTGTTTTTAGAGTTCAGTGATTCTTTTATAAAAGCTGTCATAAACGATTTCGAGTTCTCGAGTGCTTTGGCACGTTGCTATTTCAGTTGTTTATTTTCAGCTCCCACTTGTCTTGTGTCGTTTCATAATGGAAACTGAATTACAATGAAACAAATTACCTTTTACTATTATCAATTATGATTCTAGGTGTTGATCAATAATGAGTGTAGGTTAAAATTGCTTCAGCCAATAGAAAACGAAATAGAGAGGAAACACTGTAATTATTTTCAATTTAAATTGTTTTAGAGAATTTTACCTAATGTTGTTTGCTAGTGGTAATTGCACTTACCTGTTTTCTAGTTGTGCATGAACAGGAATTACTCGTATTTTTCAACTAAAAGTGTAAGTAGGTAATATAAGCCGAAGCTGGCGCAGGGGCTAATGGGCAAGATGGCCGCCGCGCGCAATAAGCCCTATGTTATTCTTATGGAGGGGTCAGAGCTAGCGCAGTGGCTAATGGGCAAAATGGCCGCCATACTCTGAGACCGTGAATAATGTCACAGGGGGGGGGGGGGGAGTTCGACCGTGTAGTCGTTAAAAGAAATATTTATTATTATTATTATTATTATTATTATTAATATAATTAATAATTTTATTAGGTAATTATTGATTGATAGCTTGCCACGGTGGGTGAGTGGTTATCGTGTCGGACTACCAACCCCAAGCTTGCAGGTTCGCTCTTGGTCGTGGTAAGTGATTTTTGAAAGGCGGCAAAAATTAAGACACGCATGTCATACGATGTTGGTATGTAAAAGAACCCAGGAGAGGTCTGCTATGTAGTTGCTAAATGGAATATTTATTATTATTATTGTTATTATTTATTATTATTATTACTATTATTATTAGGTAATTATTGATTGATCATGTACAATCAAGACCAGCCTTTTATTGCCCCACTTTATGGTGTAGTGGTTAGCATTCTTGGCTGTTACTGTGGAGGCTCGGGTTCGAGTCCTGGCTCTGTCAAGATTTTAAATTCTAGGCTGAGGGTTGGAATGGGGTACACTCAACCTTGTAAGGCAAAACTGACAGGAGCTGGCTTTTGATTCATACCGCTGCCATTCTGCCTAACCCAACTTCACCTAACCAGATCCCACCTTACCTTACCTAACCTAACCTAACTTAACTTCAAAGTCAGAAGGTACAATTATTGTTTTTTATACCCTCATAAATTAGATATAGAGAATGTCCACCACGATCTAGATCCTCGAGCACATTTTTCTAACATATATCATTAAAACGTGTAGAAAGGAATGTCTGATAATTTTCACTAACACATAATACAAGTTCACCATACATTGTGTCCACTTTTTGAATGTTAATGATACGGAAAAGAGTATGCATTGGTAATTCAATGAGCTTTTTTTCTCTCTAATCAACAGTTCTACCCCCATATCATTGTGAATATTTATTGTAGTAGCCTATAAAGAAACAAAAAAAATCATATCTATTACAGTTTAGCTATAAATGACCAGAACCACTATAACATTTTATTCTAATAAGGAGATTTCCATAATGATAAGAAAAAAAGCTTACCATAATGATGGATTGTGTGTAAGTAAACGTCTTTCGCTGCATGATGGATTGTGTGTAAGTAAACGTCTTTCGCTGCATGATGCCACTACTAAACTGATAGTCATACAACAGACAAGTGAGTTCATGTTTCGCTGACGTAATCGTATGTTCCCACGCACTTCCTGTGTGTTGCACGCGCCGTAGTGGCTAAATTTGAAACTAGATGAGATGGTTTGCTGACGTAATCGTATGTTCACCTGCACGCACACGCAGGCCCCTGTGAATGGGTCCCTGTGGACGGGACCCTGTGGACGGTCATTGTTGACGGGTCCTTGTTGACGGGTCCTTGTTGACGAGCCCCCTGTGGACGGGTCCTTGTTGACGGGTCCTTTTTGACTAATCCCTTTAGACCGGTTCCTTTTGACTGGTTCATGACCCCTAATGCTATAATGAAATTAAACGTTGTTCCACATGATACGCAAGCAAAGAGTCGATCGCTACTATGAATTAACATGTTTGTTTTTGTTTTGCTTTACGCATGTGCACTTGGGTTTTTTGTAAGAGGGCGGGCTTTTTGAATAAAGATTTATAGATGAGTTATTTTTTAAAAAATTACCAAAAGATCCAAAACTAATAGGTAATTAGCTTTTTAACATCTCATGAATTAATAAGGCTATGGGACTTGTATTAGAGGTCGTTGGACTTGAGGTGACATTTTGTTTTTGAATGTATTATTTTTTTGTTTTGTTAAAAGGGCCTAACTACACTTTTGTTAATATCTCGCTAACTATTAATCAGAGAGGGTCAAGTGAGGTGTCATGGGACTCAGGATGGTCAACCCTTTTCCATGACCAACGAATTTACCCAAAAGATTCAAAACAGCAAAGTCATTGACCTAAGATTTTATAAACTAATAATTGAATATTAACATGTGAGGTGTCATAGGACATAGAATGGTCAACCCTTTCCCATGGCCAATGCATTTACCAAAAATACCCAATACATCAAGGTCATTGACCTGAGATTTTATAAACTAATAATCGGGTACGAACATGTGAGATGTTTACCATGTGTGATGAAACATAGCTAGGCAGAGAAAGAATTAGTGTAGGCTACATGTATGGTGACTGACAAGTCTTTTGCCATTGAAACTTGTTTTCAGATCAAACTGCAGTATAGAGAGAGTATAGGTTGCAGGTATGGGTTAATAAATGAGAAACGGTGTACGCAAACTCTGATTTATCAAGAATTAAGAGTAGGCTATCTTTATTTGATTGGTTAAAGAGGATAGCTAAAACACAAAAATGCTCAGTGGTTACCGAGACAAAATGATCTCTACACACAACAAGTTTAAATACTTGAGGCTAATAATCAATACACACACACACACTCGCTTGTTCTAAACTAAACTGTGTTGCTGTCAGTGCTCAGACAGTAGGCTGATGACGAAATGCATTGCTAACAGAAATATAATCATTTCCGGTTGTCTAATGTTACCAGCTATCCATTTATTTATTTATTTTTGTGTTGCAGTGGTAAGCACTTTTAGCTCTTGTATTGGTAGTCTTAACTCGATTTCCAGGTCTGAGGCCTAGAACGAGTCGAACTAAGAAACAAGGGCATCGTGGTGCAGTGGTTAAGCTGTTAGCCTTTCACCAGAGGGTTCGATTTGAGGTTAATATGCATGTCATAAACATATTAAACAAAACAAAAGAGTGATAACGTTTAAAACTGATTACATTTGTGACTTTTCAAATTATTACTTGGATTACAAATACAAAGGTGAACTGGGTTTGATATACAGTTAATGCTGTCTATCACACACTCGACTGTAAGAAAGCCAAAAGAGCAAAAGGCTTATGTAGAGCAGTGGTAAAATTGCTATATGTAGAGAACTACCTGGCAAAGCTATATCGCATAAACAGTGCAGGATACAATCCAGCAATCAAATTTGTATCTTGTGGAACAGAGAAATGCACTTACGTGAGAAAATGCAAGTTCATGTGTAATATGACCTAACACACAAGTGTTCACCTGTGCACGTGCACAATAAGAGCTAACAAGTCACATTCTGTTTAGTTCGTACGTAACGTTAGGTTAGGGCTAATGCACACATCCTAGTACACGAGGCACATGCCATTTGAGAGCAGGTCAAGGGATCTAACTTGGTGGATGGATGTGTTCTAACGAGTCATTTGTAGTTGAAAGAGAATAATACTTGTTCTTAAGATGTTAAAACTGAGGAGATGGTATGTACAGTAAGACGTCTTGTTATTTCCTGTGTAATATTACAGACATGGCAGAGAGCACACAGTTCTGTTGCTATGACTACGCTGCAGTAATTTGAAACCCTACGTGTTCATTAAGACAATGAGTTATGATTATACAAAGTTAGCAGTCATTGGATATTACACAGGTGTTCTTCCGGTGTCATGTTGCTGACATGGCAGAGAGCGCACAGTTCTATTGCTACGACTAACGCTGCAGTAATTTGAAACCCAAGGTGTTGATCAAGACAATGGGTGATGATTATGCAAAGTCAGCAGTAATTGGATACCACACATCAACATTGACTAAATCATAAACGTGTTGTCATAACCAGCAGAAACCTTATTTAAAGATTTTAGATTTTACATTTTAAATTTAAGATTTTTTGATTTTTAGATTTTACTTTTTTACATTTTCCTAAAAGAGTAAACAACAAGGTCACATACCTAACCTCATTAAACCTAACTTTACCAAACCTAACTTCAGGTAATCCAAAGGCTAATGCACATACCCAAAGCATATAAGGTACATGCAACTATCCATATGCTAGTCTTACAGGTACAACATGATCCCTACCCAAACGGATTTTTTTTTTCATTTTGTTGTTTACACATATATCAATTTTCCAATTTCTCATTTTCAGTTTTTTAATGTCAGTTTTTAGTTTTTTCAATTTCATGATAAATGGAAAACATGGATTTTTGCATTTTGTTGTATACACATTTATTAATTTCGCAATTTCCCATTTTTAGTTCTTAAAATGTCAGTTTAAAGTTTTTCAATTTCATGATATAGAAACATGGATTTTCCAGTTTGTAGTTTTCACATTTGTCAATTTACCAAATTCACATTTACAGTTTTTTTAAATTTCAGTTTAATGTTGTTGTTTTTTTCTATTTGTTAATATGGAAACATGGATTTTTCCAATTTGTGTTTTACATGTTCATTTTGCATTAGGAGTGGAGAGAGGTGGGTAGTAATTAAAAATGTGCAAGCAGTGTCCATTGTTAACAGGTCATTGTTGACGAGTCCTTTTCATACAACAGAAAAGTGAGTTCATGTCTCGCATGCATTACCTCAAATGTAATACCATGCAAGTGTTTAACATTTTTCAATTAACCTGTTAATATGATTTGCACACTACAAAGGTTATATCTGTTCTGGTAATAGAATTATTTAGCGTTGGCTTTTATATTTAATATGTACAGTTTAAAGTGATAGAAAAGTGGTAGAAATGTGGTAGCAAAGTGGTAGACAAGTGGTAGACAATTGGTAACAAAGTGGTAGAAAAGTGGTAGCAAAGTGGTAGAAAAGTGGTAGAAAAGTGGCAGAAAAGTGGTAGCAAAGTGGTAGAAAAGTGGTAGCAAACTAGAAAAGTGGTAACAAAGTGGTAGCAAAGTGGTAGAAAAGTGGTAGAAAAGTGGCAGAAAAGTGGTAGCAAAGTGGTAGAAAAGTGGTAGCAAACTAGAAAAGTGGTAGCAAAGTGGTAGCAAAGTGGTAGAAAATATTACATGTATTGTTAAGAAATAGTTTAAGCGGTTACATGGATTCATTACACAATAATTTTAGCATTACAAAGCTCATCTTCTATATCCAATAGTTCTTCCTCATATTTAGTATGACCAGTTTACACATTTATCAATTTCACAATTTCCCATTTACAGTTCTTAAAATGTCAGTTTAAAGGTTTTCAATTTCATGATATAGAAACATGGATTTTCCAATTTTTTTTTCATTTATTAATTTACCAAATTCCCATTAACAGTTTTTAAAATTTCAGTTTAATGGTTTTTTTTCTTATTAGTCAATATGGAAACATGGATTTTACCAATTTGTTTTTTACATGTTCATTTTGCATTAGGAGTGGAGAGAGGTGGGTAGTAATTAAAAATGTGCAAGCATTGTCCATTGTTGACAGGTCATTGTTGACGAGTCCTTTTCATACAACAGACAAGTGAGTTCATGTTTCACATGCATTACCTAAAATGTAATACCATGCAAGTGATTAACATTTTACAAATTATCTTATGTGTTAGTTTATGTGTGGGGTCTTATGTTGGGCATTTTGTGTTGGCTTATTTAACAAGTTATTTTGTCAATGCATTGAGTGGATTTTTCTCTTGGTCTTGGAATGTATGTCAGTCCATTTTATCACAACATAATGCTTACTGCCATGTTTGTAAGCAACAACAACACACTAAACTTTCAAAAAAAAATCTAAAGTACTCTAAGGTACTCTCAACTCGTACTTTTACCTCTATCCCATGTCAAGTCAAGAACTTTATTTTTTTTTCAAAAAAAGGTGAATGGGGAAAGTAGACTATATGTTTAAACTAAAAAAATCATATAAAGTCATATGTTAACTCTAACACCTACGTTTATCCCAGTCTTAGTCGAAAAATATTATAATTTTTAAATTTTTCTAAAAAATATTTGGAAAGTAGGCTATATTTTTGAAAACTAATAATTCTATAAATTCATATATAGACTCAACCAATGGCTTTTATATCCTTAATCGTTAGAACAAAATATGGAATTTTTGACATTTTTTCCAAAAATGTTCATTTTTTAAAATGGACTATATTTTGGAAACTAGGAATTTTACAAAAAAGTGTGTTTGACATAAATGACAGGTATTTACCCCCTCTACCAACAAACCGAGTCCCAGATCTCTGGGACAAAATCCAAAAATGTTTAATTGTGAAAGTAGGCGATATTTTCAAAACGTATCATTCTAAAAAGTCATATATAGACTCAAACAAATGTTCTTTAAGTTATTTAACGTTAAAACAAAAGTTAACATTTTTTTCATTTTTCCGAAAAAAGTCCAATTTTCAAAATTGTCTATATTTTGGAAACTAAGAGTTTTACAAAAATGTTTGTTTAACGTAAATGAAAGGTCTTTACCCTCTCTACCCCAAAAAATAAATTTCAGGAAGATGGCGGCCGTAGCTTAACTTAACCTAGCCTAACCTAACAAGATGGCGGCCGTAGCTTAACTTAACCTAACCTAACCTACGAAGTGTGATCAAAAAGTTCCAAAAAAGTGGCTGCGACTTAACCAAACCTAGCCTAACCTAACCTAACCTACAAAGTGTGTTCAAAAAGTTTCAAAATGGCTGCCGTAGCTTTACTTAACCTAACCTAACTTAACCTAAACCTACGAGGTGTGATCAAAAATTTTTCAAAATAGTGGTCATAGATTAACTGAACCTAGCCTAACCTAACCTAACCAAAACCTACGACGTGTGATCATAAAGTCCCAAGATGGTGGTCGTAGCTTAACTAATCCTAACCTAACCCTACGAGGTGTGATCAAAAAGTTCCGAAATGGCTGCCGTAGCTTAACTGATTGATCCCTGTTGATTGACCCCTTTTGATTGATCTCTGTTGATGTATCCCTTTGGACTGGTCCCTGTTGACTAGCCCCCATTGGACGGGTCCTTTTTGAAGGGAGTCATTTTTTTTACGGGCCCCGGAGGGCGGGTCCTTGTTGACGGGTCCCTGTGGGCGGGTCCCTTGGACTGATCCCTATGGACTGGCCCTTGCATTTTATCCAAATTATGTCAAAGGGGACCCGCCCACAGGGACCCGTCAACAAGGACCCGCCCTCCGGGGCCCGTAAAAAAATGACTCCCTTCAAAAAGGACCCGTCCAATGGGGGCTAGTCAACAGGGACCAGTCCGAAGGGATACATCAACAGAGATCAATCAAAAGGGGTCAATCAACAGGGATCAATCAGTTAAGCTACGGCAGCCATTTCGGAACTTTTTGATCACACCTCGTAGGGTTAGGTTAGGTTGAGTTAAGCTACGACCACCATCTTGGGACTTTATGATCACACGTCGTAGGTTTTGGTTAGGTTAGGTTAGGCTAGGTTCAGTTAATCTATGACCACTATTTTGAAAAATTTTTGATCACACCTCGTAGGTTTAGGTTAAGTTAGGTTAGGTTAAGTAAAGCTACGGCAGCCATTTTGAAACTTTTTGAACACACTTTGTAGGTAAGGTTAGGTTAGGCTAGGTTTGGTTAAGTCGCAGCCACTTTTTTGGAACTTTTTGATCACACTTCGTAGCTTAGGTTATGTTAAGTTAAGCTACGGCCGCCATCTTGTTAGGTTAGGCTAGGTTAAGTTAAGCTACGGCTGCCATCTTGTTAGGTTAGGCTACGTTAAGTTAAGCTACGGCCGCCATCTTCCTGAAATTTATTTTTTGGGGTAGAGGGGGTAAAGACTTTTCATTTACGTTAAACAAACATTTTTGTAAAACTCTTAGTTTCCAAAATATAGACAATTTTGAAAATTGGACTTTTTTCGGAAAAATGAAAAAAAATGTTAACTTTTGTTTTAACGTTAAATAACTTAAAGAACATTTGTTTGAGTCTATATATGACTTTTTAGAATGATACGTTTTGAAAATATCGCCTACTTTCACAATTAAACATTTTTGGATTTTGTCCCAGAGATCTGGGACTTGGTTTGTTGGTAGAGGGGGTAAATACCTGTCATTTATGTCAAACACACTTTTTTGTAAAATTCCTAGTTTCCAAAATATAGTCCATTTTAAAAAATGAACATTTTTGGAAAAAATGTCAAAAATTCCATATTTTGTTCTAACGATTAAGGATATAAAAGCCATTGGTTGAGTCTATATATGAATTTATAGAATTATTAGTTTTCAAAAATATAGCCTACTTTCCAAATATTTTTTAGAAAAATTTAAAAAATATAATATTTTTCGACTAAGAATGGGATAAACGTAGGTGTTAGAGTTAACATATGACTTTATATGATTTTTTTAGTTTAAACATATAGTCTACTTTCCCCATTCACCTTTTTTTGAAAAAAAAAATAATGTTCTTGACTTGACATGGGATAGAGGTAAAAGTACGAGTTGAGAGTACCTTAGAGTACTTTAGATATTTTTTGAAAGTTTAGTGTGTTGTTGTTGCTTACAAACATGGCAGTAAGCATTGTGTTGTGATAAAATGGACTGATATACATTCCAAGACCAAGAGAAAAATCCACTCAATGCATTGACAAAATAACTTGTTAAATAAGCCAACACAAAATGCCCTACATAAGACCCCACACATAAACTAACACATAAGATAATTTGTAAAATGTTAATCACTTGCATGGTATTACATTTTAGGTAATGCATGTGAAACATGAACTCACTTGTCTGTTGTATGAAAAGGACTCGTCAACAATGACCTGTCAACAATGGACACTGCTTGCACATTTTTAATTACTACCCACCTCTCTCCACTCCTAATGCAAAATGAACATGTAAAACACAAATTGGTAAAATCCATGTTTCCATATTGACTAATAAGAAAAAAAACCATTAAACTGAAATTTTAAAAACTGTTAATGGGAATTTGGTAAATTAATAAATGAAAAAAAAAATTGGAAAATCCATGTTTCTATATCATGAAATTGAAAACCTTTAAACTGACATTTTAAGAACTGTAAATGGGAAATTGTGAAATTGATAAATGTGTAAACTGATCATACTAAATATGAGGAAGAACTATTGGATATAGAAGATGAGCTTTGTAATGCTAAAATTATTGTGTAATTAATCCATGTAACCGCTTAAACTATTTCTTAACAATACATGTAATATTTTCTACCACTTTGCTACCACTTTGCTACCACTTTTCTAGTTTGCTACCACTTTTCTACCACTTTGCTACCACTTTTCTCCCACTTTTCTACCACTTTTCTACCACTTTGCTACCACTTTGTTACCACTTTTCTAGTTTGCTACCACTTTTCTACCACTTTGCTACCACTTTTCTGCCACTTTTCTACCACTTTTCTACCACTTTGCTACCACTTTTCTACCACTTTTCTACCACTTTGTTACCAATTGTCTACCACTTGTCTACCACTTTGCTACCACATTTCTACCACTTTTCTATCACTTTAAACTGTACATATTAAATATAAAAGCCAACGCTAAATAATTCTATTACCAGAACAGATATAACCTTTGTAGTGTGCAAATCATATTAACAGGTTAATTGAAAAATGTTAAACACTTGCATGGTATTACATTTTAGGTAATGCATGCGAGACATGAACTCACTTTTCTGTTGTATGAAAAGGACTCGTCAACAATGACCTGTTAACAATGGACACTGCTTGCACATTTTTAATTACTACCCACCTCTCTCCACTCCTAATGCAAAATGAACATGTAAAACACAAATTGGAAAAATCCATGTTTCCATATTAACAAATAGAAAAAAACAACAACATTAAACTGAAATTTTAAAAACTGTAAATGGGAATTTGGTAAATTGATAAATATAAAAACAACAAATTGGAAAATCCATGTTTCTATATCATGAAATTGAAAAACTTTAAACTGACATTTTAAGAACTGTAAATGAGAAATTGTGAAATTGATAAATGTGTAAACAACAAAATGCAAAATCCATGTTTCCATATTATGAAATTGAAAAACTTAAAATTAATATAAAAAAAACTGAAAATGGGGAATTGGAAAATTGGCATATGTGAAAAAAAAATCCAGTGGGGTAGTGATCATATTGTACAGTAACCTATAAGACTAGCATAAGGATAATTGCATGACATGTAAAAAACACAAATTGTAAAAAAATCCATGTTTCCATATTAACAAATAGAACAAAAAACACTAAACTGAAATTTAAAAAAACTGTAAATGTGAATTTGGTAAATTGACAAATGTGAAAACTACAAACTGGAAAATCCATGTTTCTATATCATGAAATTGAAAAACTTTAAACTGACATTTTAAGAACTAAAAATGGGAAATTGCGAAATTAATAAATGTGTATACAACAAAATGCAAAAATCCATGTTTTCCATTTATCATGAAATTGAAAAAACTAAAAACTGACATTAAAAAAACTGAAAATGAGAAATTGGAAAATTGATATATGTGTAAACACCAAAATGAAAAAAAAATCCGTTTGGGTAGGGATCATGTTGCACCTGTAAGACTAGCATAAGGATAGTTGCATGTACCTTATATGCTTTGGGTATGTGCATTAGCCTTTGGATTAGCTTAAGTTAGGTTTGGTAAAGTTAGGTTTAATGAGGTTAGGTATGTGACCTTGTTGTTTACTCTTTTAGGAAAATGTAAAAAAGTAAAATCTAAAAATCAAAAAATCTTAAATTTAAAATGTAAAATCTAAAATCTTTAAATAAGGTTTCTGCTGGTTATGACAACACGTTTATGATTTAGTCAATGTTGATGTGTGGTATCCAATTACTGCTGACTTTGCATAATCATCACCCATTGTCTTGATCAACACTTTGGGTTTCAAATTACTGCAGCGTTAGTCGTAGCAATAGAACTGTGCGCTCTCTGCCATGTCAGCAACATGACACCGGAAGAACACCTGTGTAATATCCAATGACTGCTAACTTTGTATAATCATAACTCATTGTCTTAATGAACACGTAGGGTTTCAAATTACTGCAGCGTAGTCATAGCAACAGAACTGTGTGCTCTCTGCCATGTCTGTAATATTACACAGGAAATAACAAGACGTCTTACTGTACATACCATCTCCTCAGTTTTAACATCTTAAGAACAAGTATTATTCTCTTTCAACTACAAATGACTCGTTAGAACACATCCATCCACCAAGTTAGATCCCTTGACCTGCTCTCAAATGGCATGTGCCTCGTGTACTAGGATGTGTGCATTAGCCCTAACCTAACGTTACGTACGAACTAAACAGAATGTGTGACTTGTTAGCTCTTATTGTGCACGTGCACAGGTGAACACTTGTGTGTTAGGTCATATTACACATGAACTTGCATTTTCTCACGTAAGTGCATTTCTCTGTTCCACAAGATACAAATTTGATTGCTGGATTGTATCCTGCACTGTTTATGCGATATAGCTTTGCCAGGTAGTTCTCTACATATAGCAATTTTACCACTGCTCTACCTAAGCCTTTTGCTCTTTTGGCTTTCTTACAGTCGAGTGTGTGATAGACAGCATTAACTGTATATCAAACCCAGTTCACCTTTGTATTTGTAATCCAAGTAATAATTTGAAAAGTCACAAATGTAATCAGTTTTAAACGTTATCTCTCTTTTGTTTTGTTTAATATGTTTATGACATGCATATTAACCTCAAATCGAACCCTCTGGTGAAAGGTTAACAGCTTAACCACTGCACCACGATGCCCTTGTTTCTTAGTTCGACTCGTTCTAGGCCTCAGACCTGGAAATCGAGTTAAGACTACCAATGAAAATGAAAATCCACAGCCTGCTTCCAGTCTCCGACCGGGTCAGGAATGGAATGAATGAAGCCCCCATCTAGCGGCGAGGATATGAACTGTGCCGGCTGCCGAGGCTTGACGCACTCCTCTGGGGCATTGATTAAATGAATGATCGATGAAATGAAATGATAGTGGAGAGTGTTGCTGGAATGAAATTTTGACAGGGAAAACCGGAGTACCCGGAGAAAAACCTGTCTGCCTCCGTTTTGTCCAGCACAGATCTCACATGGAGTGACCGGGATTTGAACCACGGACCCAGCGGTGAGAGGCCAGCGTGCTGCCGCCTAAGCCACGGAGGCTTCAAGACTACCAATACAAGAGCTAAAAGTGCTTACCACTGCAACACAAAAATAAATAAATGGATAGCTGGTAACATTAGACAACCGGAAATGATTATATTTCTGTTAGCAATGCATTTCGTCATCAGCCTACTGTCTGAGCACTGACAGCAACACAGTTTAGTTTAGAACAAGCGAGTGTGTGTGTGTGTATTGATTATTAGCCTCAAGTATTTAAACTTGTTGTGTGTAGAGATCATTTTGTCTCGGTAACCACTGAGCATTTTTGTGTTTTAGCTATCCTCTTTAACCAATCAAATAAAGATAGTCTACTCTTAATTCTTGATAAATCAGAGTTTGCGTACACCGTTTCTCATTTATTAACCCATACCTGCAACCTATACTCTCTCTATACTGCAGTTTGATCTGAAAACAAGTTTCAATGGCAAAAGACTTGTCAGTCACCATACATGTAGCCTACACTAATTCTTTCTCAACCTAGCTATGTTTCATCACACATGGTAAACATCTCACATGTTCGTACCCGATTATTAGTTTATAAAATCTCAGGTCAATGACCTTGATGTATTGGGTATTTTTGGTAAATGCATTGGCCATGGGAAAGGGTTGACCATTCTATGTCCTATGACACCTCACATGTTAATATTCAATTATTAGTTTATAAAATCTTAGGTCAATGACTTTGCTGTTTTGAATCTTTTGGGTAAATTCGTTGGTCATGGAAAAGGGTTGACCATCCTGAGTCCCAAGACACCTCACTTGACCCTCTCTGATTAATAGTTAGCGAGATATTAACAAAAGTGTAGTTAGGCCCTTTTAACAAAACAAAAAAATAATACATTCAAAAACAAAATGTCACCTCAAGTCCAACGACCTCTAATACAAGTCCCATAGCCTTATTAATTCATGAGATGTTAAAAAGCTAATTACCTATTAGTTTTGGATCTTTTGGTAATTTTTTAAAAAATAACTCATCTATAAATCTGTATTCAAAAAGCCCGCCCTCTTACAAAAAAACCAAGTGCACATGCGTAAAGCAAAACAAAAACAAACATGTTAATTCATAGTAGCGATCGGCTCTTTGCTTGCGTATCATGTGGAACAACGTTTAATTTCATTATAGCATTAGGGGTCATGAACCAGTCAAAAGGAACCGGTCTAAAGGGATTAGTCAAAAAGGACCCGTCAACAAGGACCCGTCCACAGGGGGCTCGTCAACAAGGACCCGTCAACAAGGACCCGTCAACAATGACCGTCCACAGGGTCCCGTCCACAGGGACCCATTCACAGGGGCCTGCGTGTGCGTGCAGGTGAACATACGATTACGTCAGCAAACCATCTCATCTAGTTTCAAATTTAGCCACTACGGCGCGTGCAACACACAGGAAGTGCGTGGGAACATACGATTACGTCAGCGAAACATGAACTCACTTGTCTGTTGTATGACTATCAGTTTAGTAGTGGCATCATGCAGCGAAAGACGTTTACTTACACACAATCCATCATTATGGTAAGCTTTTTTTCTCATCATTATGGAAATCTCCTTATTAGAATAAAATGTTATAGTGGTTCTGGTCACTTATAGCTAAACTGTAATAGATATGATTTTTTTTGTTTCTTTATAGGCTACTACAATAAATATTCACAATGATATGGGGGTAGAACTGTTGATTAGAGAGAAAAAAAGCTCATTGAATTACCAATGCATACTCTTTTCCGTATCATTAACATTCAAAAAGTGGACACAATGTATGGTGAACTTGTATTATGTGTTAGTGAAAATTATCAGACATTCCTTTCTACACGTTTTAATGATATATGTTAGAAAAATGTGCTCGAGGATCTAAATCGTGGTGGACATTCTCTATATCTAATTTATGAGGGTATAAAAAACAATAAATGTATTGTACCTTCTGACTTTGAAGTTAAGTTAGGTTAGGTTAGGTAAGGTAAGGTGGGATCTGGTTAGGTTAGGTAAGGTTAGGTTAGGTTAGGTTAGGTGAAGTTGGGTTAGGCAGAATGGCAGCGGTATGAATCAAAAGCCAGCTCCTGTCATTTTTGCCTCACAAGGTTGAGTGTACCCCATTCCAACCCTCAGCCTAGAATTTAAAATCTTGACAGAGCCAGGACTCGAACCCGAGCCTCCACAGTAACAGCCAAGAATGCTAACCACTACACCATAAAGTGGGGCAATAAAAGGCTGGTCTTGATTGTACATGATCAATCAATAATTACCTAATAATAATAGTAATAATAATAATAAATAATAACAATAATAATAATAAATATTCCATTTAGCAACTACATAGCAGACCTCTCCTGGGTTCTTTTACATACCAACATCGTATGACATGCGTGTCTTAATTTTTGCCGCCTTTCAAAAATCACTTACCACGACCAAGAGCGAACCTGCAAGCTTGGGGTTGGTTGTCCGACACGATAACCACTCACCCACCGTGGCAAGCTATCAATCAATAATTACCTAATAAAATTATTAATTATATTAATAATAATAATAATAATAATAATAATAAATATTTCTTTTAACGACTACACGGTCGAACTCCCCCCCCCTGTGACATTATTCACGGTCTCAGAGTATGGCGGCCATTTTGCCCATTAGCCACTGCGCTAGCTCTGACCCCTCCATAAGAATAACATAGGGCTTATTGCGCGCGGCGGCCATCTTGCCCATTAGCCCCTGCGCCAGCTTCGGCTTATATTACCTACTAGTGTAAACACACTGTATATTCACAATTCATGGATACACAACGACAGCGAAATGAACGCAACCTAACTCCACAAATGAATAATGTAAACTAAGGATTAAGGTTAAGGGATACACTTCATGACTAGCAAACTAGCAATCGTCAATTATGTTGTGGTTTGATGCCCCCACCCCGCGCCGGTGGCACCGTCATCTACCACGCATCCCCTCTCCATCACCGCTCTGATTCCGGCTCTGGCCCTGTTCGCCTGTACACCATAAACTATTTCGTATTGTCTATAAATAGTTTAAAACGCAACGTTTATTTTATTTGTAAATAATATTACTGCAGTATCTAACAAAGTAATATAGGAAATTTGACCAATAAAACCGTATATTTTTCCTGAAAAAGAAAATTATTTTTCTTAAACTAATAAATGTGTTTTAAGGACATATTATATACACCCATGTGGAGAACATAATGTCATTTTTTGGGCATTTAAATAGAATAAATAATGACAGGCTAACAAAACAAATCTTAAATAAAATTTTAAAACTTAAAGTTCAACCAGCGTAGTTTACACAGACATTAAAGGATCCTAAGGAAGCCAACATTGACATTACAGATACATATAACAGGAATTTATTTCGGGACAAAATTCAAAAAGTGATCTTCAGGGAGGAACAAGAAAGACAACGAAAGCAGCCACGGAACATTGAAGAGCTCCGAAAGCAGAGGACAGAGAGGATGAAGCGAATGAGGGATGAGAAAAAAAAGCCATGTGGTAAGATTTGAAGTATTGATTTTACGTGCTCTGTAATAGTGCTATTCGATTAAATAATAATAATAATAATAATAATAATAATACAAATGTGTTTTTCAATTTTGTTTTGTTGCGGCGGGGTGGCCCCTCTTTGGTACGCCACTTAGGTCACAGGCTAACATAGTTAAACTACATTAATAATAACGCAACAGCTATAGAAGTGAGCAATAACATCTGTAACTAATTGTAATTGTGACACGGTACACAAGTTTTCACAAACATACTGTATGTAATCTAAATATTGTATATATATTTATGAATAAGTGTAATTAAACAAAAGTTTGGTGCTTTTCAGTTGGTCAACACGAATGTACCCAAAGGAGTTGGGTTATACCCTAATCCCGAAAAGTCGCGAGTTACTATTCACCGAGTGAACAGCGCGCTGCGGAATTGCACAAGTCTCCTAACCAGATAAGTAGTCTGTATAATACTTTACATTCAGAATTGACCATTCACAACAACCACATAGTCATTCCAAAAACAGGCAAATTCCGGAGTTCTATCACAACTTTCAGCATCTCACTAAAACATCATATAGACTACAAATAACAAACACCGACAAGTTGCATTACCAATGAAATAATCTACAGCCTGCTTCCAGTCTCCGACCGAGTCAGGAATGGATGAATGAAGCCCCCATCTAGCAGCCAGGATATGGACTGTGCCGGCTGGCGAAGCCTGTCGCACTCCTCTAGAGCAATGATTAAATGAATGACTGATGAAATAAAATGATAGTGGAGAGTGTTGATGGAATGAAATTTTGACAGTGAAAACCGGAGTACCCGGAGAAAAACCTGTCTTCCTCCGTTTTGTCCAGCACAGATCTCACATGGAGTGACCGGGATTTGAACCACGGACCCAGCGGTGAGAGGCCGGCGTGCTGCGCCTAAGCCACGGAGGTTTGCAAGTTGCATTACCAATACAGAAACTAAATAAGTGTACATATTGTAAATATTTTCACCTGTATTTTCAGACATATATTTGTAGCGTAAGTGTAATGGATCTGATGATGATCGCTTGACGATCGAAACTAGCCATCCAAGTGTATTTATTTATCTCATGTAATTTTTTCAGGATTATGGTATAACCCAACTCTTTTGGTTACATGCGTGTTAACCGACTGAAAAGCACCAAACTTTTGTTTACTAAGCCAAAACTGAACAAGTAGTTCCGTGAAGAACTATGCAGCCTATTTTCATATATCCTACTTATGTTAATTGCCTCTATCTACATACAAAATTTCAGTATGATTGCTGTAATAGATTCGTAGATATTGAGGACCGACTAAATATTTCGGATGGTCGCCATGTTGGATTTTATATATGTAGGTCCTAGAGTTATGTACTGTTACATGAAGATTATTGTGCACGTGTAGCATTCAAACTTCAATCGCATGATTAGGACCCAAGAAGTAACAAGGATATTTTTAAATTTCGCACAGCTGCCATCTTGTGGTTATGGAAACAATTGAAATAAATTAGATGCCAGTGGATTAACAATCGTATAAGGATTTACTGTACCAAGTTTCACTGCACTCGGATGGTTAAATTGCGAGAAACGTCCATGTGAATATTTATACTTCTCGCCGCTGCCATGTTGGATATTTGATCACCAGGTTATTTAAAGTCATATAGGTGAATTTAAGTTCATAGCCAGTATGAACATAAAAAAATCCAGTTAGATTGCTATAATGGATTCGTAGATATTCGGAGCCGTCTAAATAATTCGGATGGTCGCCATGTCGAATTGTTAAATGTATAGGCCATACAGTCATGTACCATTAAAGGAAAATTATTGCGTATGTTACCTATTCAAACTTTCACTTCGATCGCATGATTACGACACAAGAAATAAAAACTTAATTTTAAAATTCGCAAAGCCGCCATCTTGAGGTTATGTAAACAATTCAACTAAATTAGATACCGGTGCATTACTATGTGTATTCATATTTCCTGTACCAGATTTCATTGCGTTTGGAACATTAAATCACGAGAAAGGTCTATTTAGAATGTTCAAATTCGCTTGGCCGCCATGTTCGTTTTGTAGTTAACCGGTTTTTGAAAGTCTTATAGATGAACTTCCAGTAGTGCCCTTTATCTCCGTACAAAATTTAATGGTCATACCGCTAATACTTTCAGAGATATAGAATGCTGGTGAAATATTTCGCACATCCGCCATCTTGTGGTTATGTAAACAATTGAACCAAGTTAGATGTCGTGCATTACAATGTCTATAAACATATAGGCCTACTGTACCAAGTTTTATAGCGTTTGGTTGGTTAAATCGCGAGAAACGTCTATTTAAAAGTCGAAAAGTTGCGTTGCCGCCATGTTGGTTTTGTAGTTACCAGTTTTTCAAAAGTCACATAGCTGAACTTCTAGTATTTCCCTTTATCATCGTAAAAAATTCCAGGGTGATATCGGGAATAGTTTCGGAGTTATTGAATACTGGTGAAATATTTCGCACAGCCACCATGTTGGATCGGTGAGGCGTAACAAAATTTGAAGGGCACGGTCGGGGTCTCCCGGAATAGTGCTATGAACTTGCCAAGTTTCATTGAAATCGCTCCAACCATTTAGAATTTATTAGGGGGACACACACACGCACCTCACACACACACACACTCGCACACACACACACACGGACAAAAGGTGATCTCATAAGTCTATTTTTTTAATTGAAAATAGGCTAAAAATGGCTTCAAACCGCATAATGTAAGTGTAATTATTCATAACCGACGTACATTATCTAAGCTTAAGTAAGCAAGATATAATGATCGCTTGACGACTGAAACATGTCATCCAATAAATCCCCCCTCCTCTATTCTACACATAAATGAGTGATATTCTGTGATGCATAAAGAACCAAACCCCCCTTTAGCCCATAAAGGGCTCAGGACTACCAAGCGACCACTGCCCAGCAATTTGACCTGCAGATTATGGGGTGACACGTGGTCTGCATGTCGGGTCCCCTCAGCCGTTGATCTTGGTCTCCGTGACTGGGGAACTGTCAGACACCTACTCAATTATCCTGACGAGGCTGAGTGCACCCCGTTCCAGCACTCACGTCAGTTTCTAAAATCCCTGACAGAGCCGGTAATCGAACCATGCGCCTCCGGTTGCGAGGCAAGCACGCTACCCACACACCACGGGGCCGGCTATGTTCAAATGCATATCTCCTGTAATATTTCTTTCAGGTTAGTGTGCATAAATAATTGTTTTCCCGCCTAATTTAATTGGTCACAATTTATGTTACCAGACTGAAAATCTCTATGCCCAAGATCACAGGTTCAAACCCGATCGAAGTCGTCGGATTTTTAAGAGCGTTAAAAGTCTCTCAGTATGCCGACCTTCGGAGGGGAAGTAAAGCCGCTTTGGTTTGGAAAGGCTCATCGAACCAAAAACCATCGGCAAACACACCAATTTGAATGACCAAGCAAAAAATAAGAAATCCTGGATAAAATCACTGTTCCTTTATTGGATCAATAGTGCAAGAAAACAAGATGTTCAGTAAAGAACATATAGCCTACTTTCTCCTAAATGCATGGGTATTGTTATAACTCTTTGTCCTTTTCAAGGAGTATAATTGAATGTTGGTTGTAGTAGCTTGTTGAAATACAACGTGCTATAGGGATATAAAACATGAATATGAGGTGCCCTTTGCTAGTGCTACTCTGTAAAAAATTTCATTCAATTCGGTTTCACCGTGTTTGAATTGATATGGGGAATGGATTTGCACACATACATGGCCGTTACTTGCAAACTATTGGGCTGATGACCTTGTAGTCAGTCATAAGATGCTTTCCACAAAAAGGCATGTTGTTGTAAAATCTGGTAGAGATCAAATTATTAGGATGGTCGTAATTTGATTTAAGCTTTTAACATTTGGGTGGTCGTCATACCGTTTCCGTCAAGATGGCGGCGATATAAAACATGACACTGAGGTGCCCTTTGCTAGTGCTACCTCTGTACCAAATTTCGTTCAATTCGGTTTCACCGTGTTTGAATTGATAGGGGGAATCGATTTGCACACATACTTGGCCACCGTCTGCAAACTATTGGGCTGATGATCTTGCAGGTTGGTCAGAATAGCCTATGCTTCCCACATAAAGATATGATGTTGCAAAATTTGGTAGAGACTAGATTATTAGGTTGGTCGTAATTACATTTTAGCTTTTAACATTTGGGTGGCCGCGATTACGTTTCCGTCAAGATGGCGGTGATATAAAACATGACACTGAGGTGCCCTTTGCTAGTGCTACCTCTGTACCAAATTTCGTTCAATTCGGTTTCACCATGTTTGAATTGATAGGGGGAATGGATTTGCAAACATACTTGGCCACCATCTGCAAACTATTGGGCTGATGATCTTGCAGGTTGGTCAGAATATGCTTCCCACATAAAGATATGATGTCGCAAAATTTGGTAGAGACTAGATTATTAGGTTGGTCGTAATTACATTTTAGCTTTTAACATTTGGGTGGCCGCGATTACGTTTCCGTCAAGATGGCGGTGATATAAAACATGACACTGCGGTGCCCTTTGTTAGTGCTACCTCTGTACCAAATTTCGTTCCATTCGGTTTCACCGTGTTCGAATTAATAGGGGGAATCGATTTTCACAAAAAGATGGCCACCATCCACAAAATATTAGGCTAATGACCTATTAGTTTGGTCAAAGGATGCTCCCTCCATAAAGGTATGTTGTTGCAAAATTTGGTAGAGATCGGATGATTAGGTTAATCGTAATTTGATTTAAGCTTTGAACATTTGTGTGGCCGCCATTACGTTTCCGTCAAGATGGCGGCGATATAAAACATGACACTGAGGTGCCCTTTGCTAGTACTACCTCTGTACCAAATTTCGTTCCATTTGGTTTCACCGTGTTCGAAGTAATAGCGGGAATCGATTTTGACACAAAGATGGCCGCCATACGCAAACTATTAGGCTAATGACCTATTAGATTGGTCAAAGGATGCTCCCTCCATAAAATATGTTATTGAAAAATTTGGTAGAGATCGGATGATTATGTTAGTCGTAATTTGATTTAAGCTTTGAAAATTTGTGTGGCCGCCATTACGTTTCCGTCAAGATGGCGGCGATATAAAACCTGACACTGAGATTCCCTTTGCTAGTGCTACCTCTGTACGAAATTTCGTTCCATTCGGTTTCACCGTGTTTGAATTAATAGGGGGAATCGATTTTCACACAAAGATGGCCGCCATCCGCAAACTATTAGGCTAGTGACCTATTAATTTGGTCAAAGGATGCTTCCTCCATAAAGGTATGTTGTTGCAAAATTTGGTAGAGATCGGATGATTAGGTTAGTCGTAATTTGATTTAAGCTTTGAACATTTGTGTGGCCGCCATTGCGTTTCCGTCAAGATGGCGGCGATATAAAACATGACACTGAGGTGCCCTTTGCTAGTACTACCTCTGTACCAAATTTCGTTCCATTCGGTTTCACCGTGTTCGAATTAATAGGGGGAATCGATTTTCACACAAAGATGGCCGCCATCCGCAAACTATTAAGCTGATGACCTATTAGTTTGGTCAAAGGATGCTCCCCCTATAAAGGTATGTTGTTGCAAAATTTGGTAGAATTCGGATGATTAGGTTAGTCGTAATTTGATTTAAGCTTTGAACATTTGTGTGGCCGCCATTACGTTTCCGTCAAGATGGCAGCGATATCAAACATGACACTGAGGTGTCGTTTGCTAGTGCTACCTTTGTACCAAATTTCGTTCAATTCGCGTTCACCGTGTTCGAATTGATAGGGGGGACAGACATTCAGAGTACACACACTCACACACACACAGACTCTCACACACACATACACACACACACAGAGACAGACACACTTTTTACGCCCTGTGTTGATTTCATAAGTCTACTTTCATTTTTCCAAAAATCGAAAGTAGGCTAAAAAGAAAGGGGCAGCTTTATCCTTGCACACATGAGTTCAAAAAGTTAGGTTGGAACCATGTCATAGATTTATGGCATGTAAAAGAACCTTCCACTAACTTAACTTGTGTGAAGCAAAATTTGTAGGTTAGGTTTGATTAATGATCTTAAGTTCCAACGTTGGTCACCAGGCGTTGGTCGCGATGGCATCTAGTAGTAGCCAAGTTCACAGCTAGGTGACGTTGACGGTAGCGAAAATAGGAACTACTTGAAATTGATCGTCTGCAGTCCTTACCTGAATTACAGATAACACACACTAATACTAATACAGTCGTAATTATTCAAACAGTTCAAATAATTCCATTTTTGAATACGTACAGACTTACTTCCTACAGTACATGGCTTGTAGTTAATTAACACAACACGACATAATAACGGAAAGCATCTGTGCTTCGTTCCCTGTAAGAAATAAAAATGTGTCTATTTGTATTAGATTGTGACCTCGACCTGTCTGCTTGACAACAAGGCTATGAGTAAATGTGGTATACAAACGCCAGATGTATTCCATTAATTTGATGTTCAATTACTGCGCTGAGAAATGTGCACAGAGAAGCGCATTGCTGCACTTCATATCCTCCACCTGGCGTAACGCGCAGTAAATCTCTAGCTTTTTGGCGTCCGACCTTCCTCTGTGACAGACAAATGGTTCTCTTTATGTCCACCATGGAATGTAAGAAATGTGAAGAAAAATGTTTCATTTATGCGAATTGTCACTTCAATTATTTCTATGCAATAACAAGACCTTGCACACGAAAGAGTTAAGGAATTGATGTAATTATAGTTCCCTCACTTTCCTGGCTAACCAGCGGCGTCTCAATCGTAAGGCAGTAGCACGCGGCAACAATAACCATTGTTAGCTACTGACCAATAACTGACGGTTGTTGACCAATAGAATGCTTCCTCTATCACTCCATGTGGACTCCAAAGTCAAATGAGTCGTCCAGTCCACTTGTGAATAAGAATCATTTTCATGAGAAACGTTTCCCTGGACTTAGCCCCACGTATCTTTTGTGTTTGTTGTTTTCTACTTTTTGCTTGGTGTTTTTGGTTTTTGGTTTTTTGGTTTTGTGTTTGCTTTTAATTTTTTTTGCATTTCTTTCTTGGTTTTGGTTTTGTGTTTGTTTTCTGCTTTTGCTTTTTTGAATTTTGCTTTTTGCTTTGTGTTTCTTGTTTTTGTTTTCTGCTTTTGGTTTTACTTTTGAATTTTGCTTTTTGCTTCGTGTATTTTGGGTTTGGTTTTGTGTTTGTTTTCTGGAAAATCAAAATAAAACAAAACAGAATAAAACAAAATGAACAAAACAAAATCAAATTTTAAAAATATAAAATAAAACAAAATAAAAACAAAATAAAACAAAACAAAACATGAAACCAAAAACTAAACAAAACAATTTGAAACAAAATAAAACAAAATAAAACAAAACAAAATAAAATAAAGTAAAATAAATTAATTAAATAAATAAGGAAGCATAGTGTATACATGAGAAGGAAGGGCTAGAGTAAAACATAAAAATTGATTGTGTTGTAACGCTCTCCTTATGGGGACTGAATGAATAAATAAATAATTAATTATACGACATGATCCTTATTCACAAGTGGATTGAACGAGTTTTGCAACTGGACGACTCAAATACATGGTGCTACATGATCACGATGTCGCAAAGACCTTAAATGAACCAATAACTACAATGGCGAGTTCTAGTGAAACAGATAATCATGTCACTTGAGGTGGAAAGGAAGAGACGGTTATGATTTATATGGGGACACACATACATACTGTACATACATACCTGCTGGCTTCGCGACGCAGCTGTAATGCTCTCGTCTACTATGTTCGAAGTTGCGGGATCGAATCATTGTTGCAGTCAATGAGCATTTAAGGGTGCTTAAATGCGAGGGTCCATGTCAGTAGATTTACGATCCCCATTCGGGTGAAATTCCGACACCTCGGTGTTTCTAAAAGGCACAGTAGTTTAAATTGACGTAAATCCCATAACACTATTATTAGTCAGACGTAATAAATGAAAAGATTGAGCAATGGGTATTGGAGATAAATGTGGAGAAGAGTAAAAGTGTGGTGATGAGTAGAGGTAAGAAAGAAGGAAAAGGAGGAATCAAAGGAGATAAGGAATTGGAAGTGGTGAAACACTTCAAATACTTGGGAAGTGAACTGACTGAAGATGGAAGACTAGATTTAGAAATTAGCAGAATAATACAACTCGGGAGTGCTTTCTACCAACAGGTACGGGGACTAGTATGGAACAAGGATATACCAATTAAGGCTAAAGAAGGTATGTACAACGCATATTATGTTCCTATAATGACATATGCAGCAGAAACTTTGACAATTACTAAGAGGGATGAGGGCAGAGTACAGGCAGCTGAGATGAGATTCCTGAGAAGTATGGACCAGAAAACGAGGAGAGACAGAGTGAGAAATAAAGATATAAGGAAAGAACTGGGAGTACAGAAACTAAATGACAAACTGGATCAAAACAGATTGAGATGGTTTGGGCATGTCAAACGGATGAATGAAGTAAGGCTACCAAAACGAGCACTGGAACGACGGATGACAGGGATGGACTCGGTGAAGTATAGCATTAGAAAACGGGACCTGGATTGGAACACCGTGTCGGAGGAGGAATCCTGGAACGACAGAACAAAGTGGAGAGGAACCATATTTGCCCCCACCCAGTGTCAGCTCGAAAAGGGGAAATGAAGATGATTATTATTAATAATATTTATTTTGCGCATGCGCTTACACATTCTCAGCATTTGCTGGAAAGAAAACATATACAATCCCAGATACCGTACATATCACAAGGAGCAAATTCTTGGTAACTGTATTGAGTAGTAGCTTCATATTTCCCTGCCCAAGAACAGCCTTACTACGCGACACGTAGAAAGTATTACTGTCTTCTGCATCAGTTTGAAAAGGCCTGGGTCTAATTTCAACGCCGTGAGCGTATCCTTTAAGTTTTTGGGAATCACGCCAGTGCTGGAGATAATAATAGGAACTGTCCTGACTTGTGCCATGTGCCATTGCTTCCTTATCAGTTCTGAAAGCTCTGTGTATTTTGACAGATTTTCAACATGCTTTTTTTTAGCATGTTACCACTGTTTGGGATCGCCACATCTATGAAGGTGGTGTACTTCATGCATTTGTCAACAAGAACCAAATCAAGTCTGTTGTGCACAGCTGATTGGTCTGTCAATACAGTACGATCCCAGTACAACGTAAAGCTGTCATTTTCCAGTACACTTTCAGGAGCATATGTGTAGTACGGCACTTACTCTTCTTGGCTATGCAGTTGAAGTTGTACAGCCAATTCTGGATGTACTATCTTGGCTACAAAATCATGACTCTTCCTATATTCTGTCCCTGCAAAATGGCAACAACCTGATATAATATGCTGAACAGTCTCAGGTTCTGACTGCGATGTGATCTAGTAGCCAAGTCCGCAAGCTAGGTGTCGTGGACGGTAGCATTTGGTAGTAAAAGTAGGAACTACTTGAAACACTAACACAGCCATCACAATTAACACCAGTTATCAGACAGATTCTACACACACTCAAAGTACACGGGGCTACATGACCGCGTTGTCGCAGCCCCTAAACTGAGGAACCAACCAACCAACTGTAGTTTAACAGAGCACTACCGTTTGTTTCAAATAGATTCCTACCATGGTTTATGAGCTAATGAGAGTCTACGGCTCAAATACTCAGACAGAATTATCAGGTTGTAGGTACGTCTGCTGTCCCTGAAAATACGCACATATACCTACGGCATACACACAATGTACAAAATTTCTTAATATCCATTAAATGTCATGGAAGTTAAAAGCAGTTAGACATTGGACCTATCAGCACGCTTAGAATTATGTTGGCATGGCTGTCGCGTATGGGCTTTCGAAATGAACCTGCAGAATTATCGTCTATACACATGTGCCAGATTTTGAACTGTTTGCCTGGATACATTGAGAAGGGTTCAAAATTGTGGAGGGAATTGGCAGTCCTGCTGACTCTGAATATATGCTAAGTTCTGTCTCTTAAGATGCAGAATGCACATACAAAATTTAGTTGAAATCCAATGGATAATATGGAAGTTACATGCTGGTAGACATTGAATCTATCAGCACGCATAAAACCATGTTGGCAACAATGTCATGTATGTGTTGCTCAGAAATAATCTAAAATATGTGCCAATTTTGGAAGAATTCCATTTGTTAGTGAGGAAGTTGCATGCGGTTGAGCATTGAACCTATTAGCACGTGTAGAATCATGTTGTCAGCACTCAAAATTAATCTAAAATCTCAGGTACTATACGTGTGTAAAGTTTAGAACTGTTAGTCTGTATACTTTCTGATATATTTAGATTAGGATCAAAGGAATATGCAACACATTTATCATCAGTTGGCAGCACTGGTGGCTACAAGGAAAACGCTTACTCATATCTGTTACGGTACGCCAAGCACATACGAAATTTGACTGATATCCAATTGATAGTATAGATGTTACATGCATTTAAAACTTGGACCTATCAGCAGGCTTAGATTCATGTTGGCAGCACCGACCTTTATCGGTTTCTCAAAATTAATCTATAGTTTAAGGTACTATACTTATTCAAAATTTAGATTTGTTGGCTTTCATACTTTCTGATATATTGAGATTAGGATTAAGAAACTGGAGATGATCCCACGTATCCAAAGACGACAGCCCTACAGCTCCTATCATGTGGATTATGGGGGACGCGTGTTCAGAGCGATGACATCCTCACCCAAATTACGTTGGTTTTAGAACATGAGGCAAGTTTTCTCGTATCAAACAGCTACTCACCTCACGAGACTCAATACAACTCCTTCCCGCCCTCTGACAAGAGGTAAATGTCATAGCAGAGCTAGGAATCGAACTCCGGCCTCCGCGGTGACAGCCAAGAATGCTAGTCACTACGCCACGAGAAAAACTAATAAATCTCTGGAGCAACCGGGAATCGAACACGTGTTCACTATTCCTACACCTTGGAGGCCGGCTTATTATTATTATTATTATTATTATTATTATTATTATTATTATTATTATTATTTATTATTATTAAAACATTACCTCTTAAGGGAAGGGTGACCAATCTTTTGGGATTTGAGACAAGCTAATTTCAGTCTGGCTAAAAGAATGGTTGGTTGATTCCTCAGTTTAGAGGCAGCGACAACGCTGTCATGTAGCCCCGTGTACTTTGCGTGTGTGTAGAATTTGTCTCATAACCGGTGTTAATTGTGACGGCTGTATTAATGTGTGTTATCTGTTTTAGGCAGATTTCATTAGAAAGCTAACTATTGCAATGGGTACCATGTTAAGACTTCCGGAAAATTTCGACATATCTTCGCGTTTCACATCCTCCAGACCCCAAAACCACCGTCAGTTCAAAAGTTTATATGTAACTAGCTATTTTACCCGGCGTTGCCCTAGAGGTGTATTTACATATTATAGAAAGATACAAGCCAATATATTACGCAAGGTACACTCACTTTGCCCCTAAGTGAGTTTAAACATAGTTCTCCTGGGCTCTGAAGTTAATCAAGTGGAATATTAACTCACTGTAAATCTAGGCGAAAGGTTCTGTGGAGTACAATAATGTAGTAGAGAATGCATCAATAACAAAAAGGGCTGTATATGCACATTTCTCAAGGACCTAGTCTCACAATTACAGTACTTTCCTGATAGTATTTATTTTATGTTTTTGTAATGGGTGTAATTTAGACGTCTTGTTCACATAGTTCTCTTTCATTTTTAAATTGTTGCATCTACCTTTTTGAAAGGAAACAATATTTAAACTATTCAATATTTGGAATAAAAAGTTATCATTCTGCAGTCAAATATACTTACGACTTTTAACCCCGCACAAATGGTGTGATTAATGAGAAATGGCTTATTCATGTACATAAGGCAGTGTTTAGTCTACTATAGCTGCATATTAGGGAATAGTATTGCTGTATTTACATGCCTATTATCTCATATTGGGCGGCTTTGGTGGCGTATTTGGTAGCATGCTGAGCTTCTATGCCCAAGGTCGTGGGTTCAAACCCGGCCGAAGTCATCGGAGTTTTGAAGAGCGTTAAAAATCCCTCAGTATGCCTTGCTTCGGAGGGGAAGTAAATCCGGTGGGTCCATTTCATACGACATAGATTTATGTGATGTAAAAGAACGTTCCACTAACTACACTCGTGTGAAAGTAAAATTTGGTTAACGTTATTATGTTCCAACGGTCACCGTCTGGTTGCGGTAGTATCTATTAGCCAAGTTTGCAGCTAGGTGTCGTTGACGGTAGCATTTGGTAGAAAAAGTAGGAACTACTTAAAACTGACTGTCTGTAGTCCTTACCTGAATTACATATAACACACAATAATACAGCCATCACAATTAACACCGGTTATCAGGCAGATTCTACACACATCCAAAGTACATGGGGCTGCATGACCGTGATGTCGCAGCCCCTAAACAGAGGAACCAACTAATCTATCTCACCTTGTTCAAGTTAATTAATTAATAGTATAATTGGGCACGAAAGTGTATTTGGAATAAATACATCATAATATCACAAACACTGTCAGATGAGAAGTTAAATAAATAGGCCAGCGGTGCATGGTTTCCACCGGCTTCCACCACGAACCGCGCTCGAGACCCGGATCCCACAACCCACCGACCAGTGCGCGCCCCATATTACATGATCCTTGGTCTGTGCAATGCAGCAACGTATAATCCCAGTATAATGTCAAATGAGATGCATTGATTGAGAACACATTGGGCTTCTTCTTTATCCACTAAAGTATTTCGTAAGACAGGTCAAAAGCTTGAAATTGCAGACATGGAATATCAATACTTCACCAATCCGTGTATAATTAATCAAGAGACTGTATGCTTATAGATCCATAAGCCTTTTCTAATCAAAGCGGCCTCAAGTAACGCGACGGGGTGGAAAGTATAGAGGTTAGCTCAAAGTATATGGTGTTTAAAAATAAAGCAATGGAAAAAACAAATATAATTATAAATGTGACTCAGATTACAAATGTATTAAAATCATTATGCAATTCTAATTTAAATGACATTGAATGAATATAAATTTAATAAATGCGATAACTTACTTCAGGTTAACACAATGTTTCATTTAGAAAATGATTTGTCTATTGTTTAATATCTTATGGGTGTAGCAAAGTCCTACAACTCAAATAGACGGTAGTAAGAAATGAAATAACGTCAGGGCTGGTTCTGAAAAAAGACGTAAATACGAATGAAGCGCTACTGTGAAAAGATCCTGTACTCGTCTGTGTGTTGAATGGGCAGGCAGTTTAAAGCAGCCAGGAGGGATGCGATCCAGCTGGCAGTGAAAATGGTGCTGCAACCTATCTTGTCTTGTGTTAAATGAACAGGCAGTTTAAAGCTATTATCAAAGAGAACAAAATATATCTACAATGGCATTACATATGCCAGTTGCAAGTACCGATGGTAGATGTCGCATTCAACACTACTCTTGGTCCCCCACAGGAGGTGTGCTTTCATTTCCCGAGTTTACGTGAGACAGAATTAGGTGAGATGATTGTCTTACGTGATTTCCGGCGATAACTTTGTTCCGGACACAAACACTCCTTCGTCTGTTGTGTGTAGTCGTCATTCTGAGAGTCCCGTACCGTAGTTGTGATCGTTTAATCGTGCACCACGGTTGCGAGGGCAGCTGTAGCAAGTCCAGACATCGTAGGTTCGAACCTATCCTGAGTGTGGTGTTTCTACACTCTTTCCAGGCAAATGCCGGGATAGTACTTGACCAATGTTAGTAACGCACATGATAGGGACTTCTTTGCCTCTGATACCTGCGATGATATCCAATTAACTACGGAATCAACCGTCCGGTGCATCTTTTCATCATATCTCCCTCCTCCCTTCTGCACGAGGTTATAAAGGAGGCAGGGTGTGTGTAGCCCCACCACTGGAGGTGCTACACCCTCAAGGGCTCACGGCTGTTGAGTTTGGGAGAATACCTGAGCTGGATCTGTTTTTTTTTTTCCTTTTTCCAGTGATTCTGGGGTGGTCTCTCTCCTATTTCCCTTCCTATCTGCCTTTTATGGCACACCTTACCAAATCCGTCAATTCTCATTTTTGAGGGTGGAGAGCATTTCATTTACCCGCATTTTATTTCCCTTATTCCTTCCTTTTTGTCCTTTTGTTCTCCTAATCCGTAATTTGGTTGTAAGTTGTAGTTATTTTTAGTTCTAGTGTTCATTTTATCATCATTCTTCATTCATCCCAAAGAATTAAGAGGCCTATAGCCTCCCTTTAACATCAACTATCATCATCAAATTACAATTTCAGCAATATCTTTTTCGACAATGAAAACTGAAAGTCTGGTTTAAGTTGTATTCACAGTGGAAAGAATTTATTGCATGAAATGTTTGGATTGTATTTCTCAGAACTGTAATCCCCTCCACTCATTAGCCTGACCGCAGCAGCGGTCTTCCCAGCGTCATTGCAGAGAAATTGGTATCACCGATTACGAATACTATTGCGGAAGCCGAACTATCGGTTGCTTCCAAATAACTTCTGTACTAACCACTCAGCAGGAAAGTTCACTAAGTTTTATATAAATCGAGTGAACCTAATGGAATTCTATTTTAATAAATTGCAAAGGTATGTTTAGTTTCTGTCATTTATTATCACGCTATTGTATTTTGTGGCCGGCCACGTGGTGATGGGGTAGCGTGCCTACGAGAGGCCCAGAGGCCCCGTGTTCGATTCCCAGCTCCGTCAAGGATTTTAGAAACTGACGTGAGGGCTGGAACGGGGTGCACTCAGCCTCGTGAGGACAATTGAGTAGCTGTCTGACAGTGAGGCAACGCCCCAATCACGAAAACCAAGATTAACGGCCGAGGGAATCCGATGCGCTGTTCACGCATCACCCCAATATCTGAAGGCTAAATGGCTGAGCAGCGGTCGCTTGGTAGTCCTAGGTCCTTCATGGGCTGTAGTGCCAGGGATTATTAATATTATATTATTCTGTGATATAATTTGCATTTTGATATTGCGGAAATTATATTTACGAATAGTGTGAAGTTTTTGTTATGCTATACTGGGTTGACAGTGCTGTGTGAGCACTTGAGTAACTAACGGGATTTGATGTAAAGTAGGGGAGAGGGGGGCATGTTGTTAACAGGGGCACGTTGTTACATGTTAGTTTTAAAATCACCCGTGTGGCTGAAGCGCGTAACGATCAGCTACTAAAGCGTGGGGTGCCTGTCTGAAGATGCTGTGAAAACAAGGAAACCATTGCGTGTATTTTAAGAGTGTTATGAAGGTTGAAGTGTTTTTTGAAGTGAAAAGTAAAAATAAATATTCGATTTTGAAGTCATCTGTCTTCTTCTGTGTTGAAGGTAAGTACTTGCATGTCTCTGAGAATATAGGTTGATATCTTACGAAAGAAATGCTTGTGAGAGTAGTTAGCTAGGCTACTCCCCGCCGAAGTATTGACCTTGAATACAAAATGTCGGCCGGTGGGGCAAGTTGTTACAGTACGCTGGGGGCTTGTTGTTACACTGTAACAACATGCCCCATGGTATCATATTATTAATTAATTGCTAATTATTAAGGCCCGGATTGTTGTGTGTTTAAATATTTTAATTAACTAAATATTTTCTATTTATTTACATATTTTTGCCGTTTTTATAAATAAATACATATTCTGGTGTATTTATTCCTATGTACATATTTCCTATATTTGGTGGTATGTTGTACTCCTTAGATGATTGCTGCCCACATTTTTGACTCTTGGCAAATCCAGTAATTGGCTTATCTATTTCTAGAATGCACCCTTGTCTCTGTATTGTATTTCAAACAGGAATTCCCAGGTCATTAAGTATAGCAGGGGGACTGGAGTCAACAGTCTCATTAAGCCTCCAATAGTCCTTACCTTGAAAGAAAATTTCACTTGAAATTACAGTGGTCAGCAAAACTTGTGAATATTGACAGATTGCTATGAAAGTTTCTGATATGACCTTTTTTTCTGCTCTTTAGAATGAAATTCGAAAACAGCACATACATGATTTCGTATCGCGCATCTGCAGTACAGTAAGACGGACTCGGAAACTGAGGCGAGTCCCGGCCTGTTAAGCGGGAACATTTTTTGTACTGTAGACAGGATTATGGATTATTCAAGCAGCTGGACGTTTCAACTATATTTCGAGGAACTGGGGGACACAAATTTGATACAAATTTATGAACATTTTTTGGAAATTTAATCACATATTTTTCACTCTTAAGCGCGTAAATAAATACATATTTCTGAAAAGTTAAGCACATAACAATCCGGCCCTACTATAAACGTATTAACGTATTTGCTAGTTGATTATTATTACCGGTAACATTATTATTTCTCTATACCGACAGTGATAGCTATGCTTGATAACGCGCAACGCTAGGCCAAGCTCTCTGCTAATTTGGTAGACGTGGGTTCGAGCCCCACTCTCTGCCGACCTTGAAATGGTTTTCCGTGGTTTCCCATTTTCAACTCCAGGAAAATGCTGGGACGGTACTTTCTGACAGGTCACGGCCGCTTCCTTCCACATCCTTGCCCAGTTTCATTTATCTTCATTCATTTCATATTTCATTTACTCGTCTCATGAGTTTGGCGTCAGGAAGGGCATTTGGCCGTAAAAACCAGAATTGCGAAATGTGGTAAATGTATTTCAGGGTTGTCTGTTATATTATTTCGATTTAAATATACAAGATTGTAGTTACAACTATGTCGCATTTTATTATTAAGTTGAGTGTAACAACTTTCCCATGGCATATAACAACTAGCCCCGTTGTGGGGCATGTTGTTACAATTTACCACATTAACAAGAAAAATTATTTATACCGAAAATATTTTTACGCCAGTCTTCACATTTTTCATATATAAAGCCAAATACTGATACTTCATTATCACTGCCATAACAGGCTAACAGTTTCCAGGAGAACAGTTTTAAAAAATAAAATTTGAAAATTGTAACAACATGCCCCCCTCTCCCCTACCTCATTTTCTATACCGGTAGTGCAGAGCGCAGCTGGCATCCAGTCGGCCGTGTCTCGACTTGAGCTATGTTGCCATGGAAACGATCTGCCTTGCCATTCCTTCGTGAGTAACTTTTATGAATTTATTAGCCTTTGCTCGAGTGCAAAAGGGCCTAAATCAGAAGGATGAGAAAGACTATCGAAAATTCATGCAGGGAGCCGTTCCTTCTGGGTCCTAAACTATGTGTATGCAAAATTTGGTTGAGATTGGTGGAACGGTGTAGATGTGTATACGGAACCAATATGCATACATACCCACATACATACATACATACATACAGACTTTCACTTTTATATATAAGTCTCGCTTTGCTCGTTGGGGGCTCCACCCCCAAGCCCCCGGTGCGTTTGACGATCCGTGTATTTTTAGGGAAAGTAATGGGTTGAAGTGTTTTAAACATATCGTTCTGAAGTTAAGGTTTTTATGTTTGCTGTGACTTTGTAATAAAAATAAAGACGAATATGTTGCATGCTGATTTTCCATTAATGTACATCTTTTCGTTGATTCATGGGTGTTACCTACCAAAATAAATTATGCTAATGGTTTGAATAAAGTCTTAGTTTTTCTTTGTTATAATTTTTCTATAAGTTTATAGTGTCTTCAGTGTACGAAGTCCCGCACATTTGTTGCGAGTCAAATTTTCGGATTTTTTTTGCACTTGCCCTCAAGTCCATATAATGCACTACTTTATATATGATAATGTTTTGTTACGGGTCCAAATTTTAATTCTCTATAGTGTTATTGCCTCTTTTGACATCTCTTTCCCCACTTTTTAAATGTATTTCCAATTGAGGATGGAATGTGCGCACCGATATGTTTTAAGTCTGTTAGGACATGGCTGGTCCTCTAGTATAATTCTAGTTATAATAATATGGGGGGGGGGGGGGTTGCCAAGGCATGTCCCCTTGCCTACTGCCAGTTATATCATGACCGGAAATTTCGTTAACGCAGATTCCCTAGCCTACCTGTAATACCGTTTTCATGAGTTTTATTATGACAAGTCATTTAGCCTACTGCCAGTTACTGTATATCATGGCGGGAAGATTTGATAAAGCAGGTCCCCTAGCAAAACAGTCTATTGAAGATTGTGTGGTGTGGCTAACGGGTTCCAAAATGCCGATGCGTTGCTGGTCAGAACATGTAATATATTAACCCATTAACGTATCACAGAAACTGTAAATTTCTTGGAACTAAGAAACGTACACGAACGCATAACCTCCAGTAATTAGTTTACAACATTACGCATATTTGCAAATATAGATTATTTTCCCCATTCAGTTCTATATGTGTTTGGCAATAACATTCGGGTTTATATTCTGATTAATGTTATTATTATCATTATTATTATTATTATTATGAAGGTGACGTGGTGATGCTGAAGTCATGTCTCTTGCCTCTTACCCACGCTGACTGGGTTCAATTCTCATCGAATGCATGTGAGATTTGCCATCTGAAATATCAAGTGCTGTGGTTGGGAATCCAAACAAAATGAGGAGGTCCCGTGCCTCATGTTCAAGAGATTAACGATCATGTCAAATTACAAAATTCCTTCCATTTTCACTAATATGATGTGTAGACTATATGGGTATTTACTCACCCGATTATTAATCACAGGAAGAACTAGAAGTTCCGTGACGAATTAAAGTGCCTACTTTTCTTAAAATTTAAGATTCATGCCAATGATTAATCTATATGCATTTATCTAGAATAATGACGAAATTAAGTTGGAAATATCGAACTTTCTAATTAGTTCGAAATACTGTATACATGGCATAATGTAGCCTAATAGTGCACTACAGTTGACAGCCCAGGTGACTGAATATATTCTTAGTTCCATCTCTTAAGGTACAGAATACAAAATTTGGTTCAAGGCCAATGGATAGCATGGACGTTACATGCAGTTAAACATTGCACCTAACAGCGCGCGTAAAATCATGTTGGCAACAATGTCATGCATGTATTGGTCAGAAATTATCTGAAATAATATGATCTATTGTTGTGCCAATTTTGAATTAAATCCATTAGTTAGATTAGAAGTTACATACATTTTAAAATTGGACCTATCAGCAGGCTTAGAATCAAGTAAGCAGCACTGACGTATATTAGTTACTCCAAATTAATCTATAATGCCAGGTAATATACGTGTGGAAAGTTTAGAGCTATTGGCTTGCATACTTTCTGATTTATTGATATTAGGGTAACAAAAATAGAAACTGCATTTATTAACAGTTGGCAGCCTTGGTTGCTCTTAAGAATACGCATAGTCATATGTGTTATGGTATATAACACATACGAAATTTGGTTGAAATCCAATTGATAGTATAGAAGTTACATGTATTTAAATTTGGACCTCTCAGCAGGCTTAGAATCATGTTGGTAGCAGTGACGTATATAAGTTACTCCATATTAATATAGCATGTCAGGTACTATACGTGTGCATAGCTTAAAGCTGTCGGCTTGCATACTTTCTGATATATTGGAATTTGGATAAAATAAATTGTGAGCATTTATTAACAGTCGGCACCCTGGTGGCTCTTAATAATACGCTCGGTCATACAGGGTCTTTCATATAAAGTAAGAACGGCGAGCAGCGGATTTGTAATCCGTTGCTCCAGTGGCCTTATCCGAGATTGTGGCGCGCCACGCCCCCCTGCTGTAGTATTGAAAACGCGCGCATAGTGCATACTCGACCTGCAATAAACGTGCAGTGTTCAGTCGCCAGTCTTAACCTCAGATGTTAACATTAGACAGTTATCATTACAACATCGCATTTTTGTATGTAAAACTTATTTTAAGTACGAGTCGGCTCGGCGGGTACGTGATGCATTTGTTCAGCAATTTCCCTATGAAGTGCCACCTTCACTAGCACAGATTCACATAATTGCAAATAAGTTTGATACTACTGACTCAATGCTCAATAAAAGACATAAAATAAAAGATCAGAAACATTACAGTGGCAGAACTCACTCGCGTCAGCCAGAATGTGGTTGCCAGATACAATGCCTGTATTACCCAGGAAGGACGACACATCCAGCATCTTTTAACAGGTAATATTTCATATAGGATTGTACATACGCTTAAGCAGGGGACCATGGCGCGCCACAAGCTCGGCCAAGGCCACCGCAGCATCGGATAACAAAAACTGCCGCTTGCCGTTCTTACTTTATATGAAAGACCCTGTATATGTTTATGTACACATAGCACATACGAAATTTTGTTGAATTCCAATTGATAGTGTAGAAGGTATATGCATTTAAAAATTGGACCTATCAGCAGGCTTATAATCATTATGGCAACATTGCCATGTATGTCCTCCTAGAAATTAAACTGAAATATAATTATCTATACGTTGCCAATTTTAAAATAGCTCCCATTCATACCTCTCAAGGTATCCAACATGGAGCTCTAATTTCAATTGCGATTTTTCAGCAGTTGGTAGCACTGACATCATTTTCAAATACGGCATTGAGATATTCAGGTATAGATCTTTACTCCTACCAAATCTTGTTTCGATTGCTGCAGCCGTTTAGTAGTTGATAGGGGTGGACACACACACAGCCAGACAGACAGGCAGACAGAAGGACAGACATACATACAGGCAGAAGGACAGAGAGACCCACATTTCCCCGGATCGATCTCATAAGTCTACTTTTTCCTCATTTTTGCAAAATGTGAAAAGTATGCTAAAAATACGTACATATATTGAATATCAGTTCCTTTGTGGTAGAATGTAAATTAATTTTCTACAATATTGAGCACCTCTAAATATGCCCTTCGTTTAACGTCCCCATAAGATAATTTCAAAAAAATACAACAGTATGATTAAAACCAGTTATAGGTCTATTAAATACATTTGTGGAATACAACCGTAAAGTTAAGGCAGAAAAATAAAGAAGTACCATGGAAGTCGGTAGGATTAGCCACATTCATCTGTGAATTAAAGTTGCTCGTTCCTTTCAGAAAACGGCTAAGAAGAGTCAAGTACTGGCAAACGGAAATATTCAATTGACAAAAAATAAAACCCTTCATCAGAATTAAAGCACACAGGGGAATATATTAGATATTATACCTTCTTAAAAAAGCCTACAGGGACAGTAACTCACGTTATACAGACTGCAAGAAGAGTATAAAATTAGACTCAAAATCAGACTCAAAATCACTTATTGCTTTCGATCCCACAAAACCCCTCTATAAATAATACAATACATAATGAGATCATGCTGGAAATAAACCAATATACTGTACAGTACCCCAGGGGTATGCACCCCTTGGAGACCATCCCCCCATCATCTATCTAAATCTCCTAACTGGCAACCCTTGTAAAGCCAGACCAACATCTATCAACACCGCAAGGACAGCTTGCCATTCTGGAAAGCTGGCTCAATCCTTGCATAACTATTACACACAGCGACACACTATTAACTAGGGCAGCTATGCCATCACAATGCTGACAGCATAGCGCCGAAGAATATAAAAGGGAATCCTAAGGAGGTCAGAGGAGCTCTCAATTATCAGTCTTTCAGTGTGACGGCCGGAGGCTACGCTGGTATCATCAGGTGAGTGAGTCAGCAAGTGTTCAGAATCCTATAACTTTGTAACCTTACCTCCAATTTGTATAGACAAGTTTGTACACATTGTAACATCACTAAATCCCTTAAAAGGGACTCACATATCCATTATTACTGACCAATAAACACTTGGTCAGTACATTACACCTGCATTACTGTTTACACGCTTCTTCACGCCCTAACTCCCTTCCTGAACTCTCCGTCACTATTAGACGTGACTTATAGTAGCCAGATACTTGCTAGTGCAAGCAACATCGTATTCCCGTACCGGCCTGCTTGCTAGGAGCGGACCGCGCCATATAGCTGACGCGCACAAGTCGATTATCTAACCAGACAGCTGGGCGACCAGCACAGTGACCCTTGCATTGAGTTCCATCCCCTAAAATACTCATACATCATTCGTAGGAGCACCCTAACACTAAACAACACTCTACACTGGTCAGCTTGCCCGACTACGGGAAGCTACCCCCTTTTAGACATTTCCTTCTAAATCAACACAAATAACTCTTCTTTTTTAGATCCTGCCACCCCCAAATAAGGGATCTAAAACAGATGGTGGAGGCCGGGTACTACGCACAGTAAAATAGGACTCAAACAACGAGCCCTCGTAGTAAAAACGGCCCGTACCGCATATAGCCAAGCGAGACTGATTTTTTTCTTTCCTCTCAGACAGAGAGCAGCATTTTTGCTCCATACTACTTACACAGGGATTTTTTTTCTCCCAAAACAACCCCCCAGCCCCAGATAGAATAAGAGAGAATAAGGATACACTGCCGAACACGCACAGTTTTTTTTCTTTTCTTTTTCAAATAAGAAGACACATACTTCATTTAGCATGGCCCCTCTATACCGCCTAGCTGTGCTGAGGAGCATTGGGGAGTACCAGGAATTAATTGCCTGGCACAGAGTTTTTGAAACTAGGCAGGACTACCTCAGAAGGTTTCAGCAGCTCCTGCACGCCCAGTACATGCGGATCATAAGAGCCCTTGTCCGGCCAATCCGCAGCGCTAAGAATCGCAAGATTCGGGCGAAAATCCCCACCCTCCGTACACAAATCATTAAAGCACACTGGCAATTACACTACCGACACGAGTTTATGTTCCAACAATGGGAGACACTTATCAGGGAACACCGACGCATAGGGACCAATGGCACAAAAGTCGCTGAGCAGGCCATGAGCCTCAACGGTCAGTACACCCAAATTTGGGACGAGTACCGTGAACTCCAGAACAACAAGGCCATTTTTGAGTACATGGCAGGGCCACCAGCCCAGCCGAGAGAGGACATAGGCGTGGATACGCTGACTCGACAATTTGCGAGGATGTCCCTCTCGCCATGTACTGCCACACATGGGAAGGAGGTCACCATGGCCACAGTCCAGAAGACGGCCAGGTTAGACTCCAATACACTGTGGGGACAAGCTTACACCAATACACATCCCTTAGCTCCGGTTCGGAAGGCAATTTTGCCAAACCGAGGAGCAGACCCTAGGCCAATCCCCTCTGAACGGACGAACGAGAGGGAGTTGAAGCCAGGACTCTCAGAAACACATTATATGACAGGGAGACAACGGGACGTAACCACGTCATGGGCTGAGGACGTAGAGCCCGCCCTACAGCACATTGAGCCTACACACACCCACACAGATAGGCAAACGCAATGGCAGGAGTCTGCCGTGGCCACAGGCCAGAAAGCGGCCAGGCTACACGCCACCACATTGCCAGTGCAAAGACAGGCAATTAAGCGACCTTTACCGCCAGTCCAAAGGGCAAGTTTGCCAGAACGAAGGCAAACACCGGCATTAGTACCCCAGGTAGTGGCACAGCACATTTCGGCAATAGAATAAGGCCATCCATTCGGTTTAATAGTAGTAGCCATTTTTTTTAAATTTTCAATCATAAGTAAGATAGATAGTGTTAAGTAACGCCGCTCGGCACCTGATGACCAACAAACCCGTCATCAGGGTAAGCCCGGTAATACATTAAGTTAGATTATACTAGGATAACTTACATTAAGGTAGAATATTTCGGCACTTGGTCACCAAAAATCGGTACCAGGGTAAGCCCGGTAATATAACACAATAAGTAGAGTAAGTACGGTAAGATAGGACTCTAGCCGGCATAGGTTAGGAGACAGCAATATAGAGTGCCAAAGGCAGGCGATATTGGCATGCGCCTATAAATGATATATATGGCTTGTATAATATTTCTATGCTCTATTACAGATCACCCGAGCGGCAATCCACTAATATATTTTGTCCACAGGTCCACAACGCAATAAACATGTCTTTTGTAAATATATTGCCAACACCAAATTGTACACACTCTCCTCTGTCACAAACATATACACTCTCCAAAATTTCAGTTGCACCCTTTAACGGTGACAACACAGTGGTCAACGATGCACAGTAACCGTGGAATACTGAGTATCAATGAACACAAAAACACGTGATGCACGCAAATGAAGCGTGGATTCAGTGTCTAAGGGCGGCACAACGCTTGTAAGCGCCGCGCCTTCGACGCTAAGGTGGAATTCCTAACCACGGTGGGAAAACCACTAGGGCATAGGAGAAAACAAAATGAGACAGCGGATTAGCCACTGTACCTTAGCAGGAACGGCCACTTAAGGACGCTTCAGAAGCAAGGTTGAGAGTTAACAGCGCAAAAGAGTATCTAATAAATGGCCACCTATAAGAGCTCTATAAGGTAATATATATTAGTTATAAATTATTTTGTATTCCATAATTATATCATGACAAGGTTATACACATACATGTTCCACATGGTTGGATAATATACCCATACATAGAGTACCAACGTGGCAACCATCATTACTACTATGGTTATTATTATTATTATTATGTTTAGTATGTATATTTATAAATTATAATAATATTATAAATGTCATGATCATTATTATTATCCGATCATGCCCGGCATCATCATGATTACCAATGTCCTTATGCAATGCTCCCATAATTACCATAGTACTATCACCAGCCTATATACGGCACCATTATTGCCATCAGCGCCAAGGCGAATATTGTTATTTTTTTTTTCCAATGTACACATGTACACAGTAATCATGCTTTTGTTGCTTTCATTTTCTTTCTTCTAACTTCCCCATTTGTCAGTGTGTTCCGTTTTATCCCAAACCAATAAATACACTTTGAATATTTCCCTTAAATTATACCCTGGAACACCCATTTTTCTATTTTCTTCTACCTTTCTTAGTGCAGGGAGCACTTTTTCCCTAAGATAGGGCGGACGACGCAAGCATCCGTTCGGCCCTGGTTTTTTTTTCCTCCCTGCACAACAATGTACCAGCAGCACCATGTATTTTTTTCCTCTCTATCAAACTTCCAAAATGCAAATGTCAATTTCTGTTGCAATATTTTTATGCCAATGTGAACTTCTGTTGCAATATTTTTTATGCCAATGTCAATTTCTGTTGCAATATTTTTTATGCAAATGTCAATTTCTGTTGCAATATTTTTATGCCAATGTCAATGTTATGTATATATGTATATCCCATAACCCTCCCCTCTGAACATGAGCTGATCTCACGCACCCACATCAATACAACATCACGACGACGAGGAAGACATCTACAGAAGATACGAGGGGACTTCAAAAACAACCACATCGACTACATCCATAACATCAACATCCCAACCCCAAGTTCCGGTCCCGTTCGCGGGGACGCGAACTAAATAGGGAAAGAGGCTTGTACAGTACCCCAGGGGTATGCACCCCTTGGAGACCATCCCCCCATCATCTATCTAAATCTCCTAACTGGCAACCCTTGTAAAGCCAGACCAACATCTATCAACACCGCAAGGACAGCTTGCCATTCTGGAAAGCTGGCTCAATCCTTGCATAACTATTACACACAGCGACACACTATTAACTAGGGCAGCTATGCCATCACAATGCTGACAGCATAGCGCCGAAGAATATAAAAGGGAATCCTAAGGAGGTCAGAGGAGCTCTCAATTATCAGTCTTTCAGTGTGACGGCCGGAGGCTACGCTGGTATCATCAGGTGAGTGAGTCAGCAAGTGTTCAGAATCCTATAACTTTGTAACCTTACCTCCAATTTGTATAGACAAGTTTGTACACATTGTAACATCACTACATCCCTTAAAAGGGACTCACATATCCATTATTACTGACCAATAAACACTTGGTCAGTACATTACACCTGCATTACTGTTTACACGCTTCTTCACGCCCTAACTCCCTTCCTGAACTCTCCGTCACTATTAGACGTGACTTATAGTAGCCAGATACTTGCTAGTGCAAGCAACATCGTATTCCCGTACCGGCCTGCTTGCTAGGAGCGGACCGCGCCATATAGCTGACGCGCACAAGTCGATTATCTAACCAGACAGCTGGGCGACCAGCACAGTGACCCTTGCATTGAGTTCCATCCCCTAAAATACTCATACATCATTCGTAGGAGCACCCTAACACTAAACAACACTCTACACTGGTCAGCTTGCCCGACTACGGGAAGCTACCCCCTTTTAGACATTTCCTTCTAAATCAACACAAATAAATCTTCCGTTTTAGATCCTGCCACCCCCAAATAAGGGATCTAAAACAATACAAAGGTATTGTAGTTGAGCATAGGTCCTAGTGGAAAATAATTATATCACCTGAAACAAGAAATGCATGGGACGAAAAAATACATCAAAATATCATTTTGGTTTCCGACCCTAAAAGACGTAAAAAATATAATTAAAGTATTAAAAAAACTATTTTTTGAAATTTCATTCGAATCAATTTTTAAGTTATAGGTGGTACAGAAAAATTTATCCCAAAAAGTACAAAATCATTAATAACTCCCTAATTATACGTCGTATGATGAAATAGCAAGAGACAAAAAAGATGTAATGTGTTATTGTCTACAACATAGGCCATGTACAATATCACACTCAGAGAAAAATTTCGGCCAATAAGTGCAAAATCATTAATAACTCCCTAATTAAACGTCGTATGATGAAAGACCAAGAGACAAAAAAGATGTAATGTGTTATTGTCTACAACATTGGCCATGTACATTATCACACTCACAGAAAAATTTCGGCCAAAAAGTACAAAATCATTAATAACTCCCTAATTAAACGTCGTATGATGAAAGAGCAAGAGACAAAAAAGATGTAATGTGTTATTGTCTACAACATAGGCAATGTACAATATCACACTGAGAGATATTACCGGAGATTTGTAGCTTCCCCCTATTTGTTTTATCTTTTGTAGGGTTCAAAATTTAAAAATGTATCTTTTCGGAATTTTTCTGTTGGTTGCAAGGTGAAAGGAGTGTTTTTTGCCAAATATCAAGTTTGTAACTCATTTGAAAGTGGGTAAACATTTATATCAGTGAGTGAGTGAGTGAGTGAGTGAGTCAGTCAGTCAGCCATGTGGCTATATATAATATAGATAAGCATGGGTCCTAGTGGAAAATAATTCTATCACCTGAAACCAAAAATGCATGGGACGAAAAAATACATCAAAATATCATGTTGGTTTCCGACCCTAAAAGACGTAAAAAATATAATAAAAGTATTAAAAAAACTATTTTTTGAAATTTCATTCGAATCAATTTTTAAGTTATAGGTGGGACATAGAAAAAAATCGGCCAAAAAGTACAAAATCATTAATAACTCCCTAATTATACGTCGTATGATGAAATAACAAGAGACAAAAAAGATGTAATGTGTTATTGTCTACAACATAGGCCATGTACAATATCACACTCAGAGAAATATTTCGGCCAATAAGTACAAAATCATTAATAACTCCCTAATTAAACGTCGTATGATGAAAGAGCAAGAGACAAAAAAGATGTAATGTGTTATTGTCTGCAACATTGGCCATTTACAATATCACACTCACAGAAAAATGTCGGCCAAAAAGTACAAAATCATTAATAACTCCCTAATTAAACGTCGTATGATGAAATAGCAAGAGACAAAAAAGATGTAATGTGTTATTGTCTCCAACATAGGCAATGTACAATATCACACTGAGAGATATTACCGGAGATTTGTAGCTTCGCCCTATTTGTTTTGTCTTTTGTAGTGTTGAAAATTTAAAAATGTACCTTTTCAGAATGTTTCTGTTGGTTGCAAGATGAAAGGAGTGTTTTTGCCAAATGTCAAGTTTGTAACTCATTTGGAAGTGGGTAAACATTTATGTCAGTGAGTGAGTGAGTGAGTGAGTGAGTCAGCCATGTGGCTATATATAATATAGATTTATTCTTGTGGACATGATAACTACCGCAATTTTGCACCAATCACTTTGAAGTTTTTTTCATAATATGTATCCCTTTAAAATCTCGGTCGAGTTCGTTAATGGACAAAATCGGTCGAAGGGTGTGAAAATGGGAGGCTTTTTTTTCGAAAAAGTTAAATATCGCTATAACTCTCTTAATATATGAAATATTGAATCCATTCAAAGTTCATACTATTTGTTGAATAAGGGCCAAAATTTTATGTTTGAAAAGTTTTTGATGTCACCAACCATTGACCAATGGGTGGGAAAAGGTGGGTCTTTCGGGAAACATTAATCATATCTCTCTTAATAGGCACAATATCAAAACCGTACAAAATGGACAATATTCCCCTAATAATACCTCCCTAAAACTTTTGTCTGACAAAATTTTGTATATGACCCACCATTATGCCTAGGGGTGAGCAAAATGATTTCGGAATTATAAGAAAATGCCACGTGCCATGACAGTTGCCATGACAACGCTACTAAATTGATAGGGGATGAGCCATGAGAGGTTGCCATGACAACGCCACTGCACGAAATCACATTCAGTTTTCCATCTGTCTCTGTGGGAAGCGACTTCGGTATCGTAACTGGTAGCATGCTGAACTTCTATGCCCAAGGTCGCGGGTTCAAACCTGGCCGAAGTCGTCGGATTTTCTAAGAGCGCTAAAAATCTCTCAGTATGCTTTCCTTCAGAGGGGAAGTTCCAACATTCGTTACGAGTTGCTGGTTGCGGTGGCATCTAGTAGCCAAGTTCACAGCTAGGTGTCGTTGATGGTAGTAAATGGTAGCAAAATTAGGAACTACTAATTGAAATTCACCGTCTACAGTCCTTACCTGAATTACAGACTAATACAGCCATCACAATTTACCCCGTTTATCAGACAGATTCTACACACACCCGAAGTGCACGGGGCTACATGACCGCGTTGTCGCAGCCCCAAAACTGAGGAACCAACCAATTTTTTTTTCAATCATTGTTGTTTCATCAATTTCAATCGGTTCTTTAGGGGGATTAAACCAAACCTCCTTAACATCTCTCTAGGTAATACAATTTTGCATGAAGAAATATCAGACCATCAGATAGTTACACATCAGTTCCAAACCTTGCATAAGGACAGTGTGACCACAAGTATAAAAGTGGATCCCAAATGACGAGAAGGTTACCGTCCCCATAAGACAATAAAATGTTAAAAATATGCACAAAAAGACGAAATACAAAGTAAATTAAGCTCCAATTGCAAATTACTTTCTCGCAATAAATGAGGTCTGATCCTTATACGAAAACCTGCATATTCTGCCTATTTTCGCCTATCCCCTCGTTTGCCCGGTGAAATCTACCTCGGCCTTCCGGCGTGCCGAGAGGAATTTTTTAATTCAAGTAAGGACTCCAGACATTGAATTTTCAAGTAGTTCCTACTTTTGCCTCCAAACGCCACCGTCAATGAGTACTAGTTCTGAACTTAGTTACTAGTTGCCACCACAGTTGGCTCTGGGCGACGAACGTAAGAACCTAAGAGCGTTAGTCAAATTTAACCTAAAATTTAGCTTCACACAAGTGTAATTAGTAGAAGGTTCTTTAACATGCCATAAATCTATGACATGGGACCACCGCGCCGGCTTACTTCCCCTTCAAAGGAAAGCATACTGAGTGATTTAGAACGCTCTTAAAAAATCCGACGACTTCGGTCGGGTTTGAACCCGCGGCTTTGGGCTTAGAAGCTCAGCATGCTACCAACTACGCCACCGAAGCCGCTTGTCTAAAAGAATGCTTTTGTTGTTGTGGTAGTTAATTCAATTTAGATGAAGAAGGTGCAGAAAAGGTGGGACTTCAGGTCTCGTTCGACAAAACTGGATTACTCTGTTCAAAGACAGATATCACGAGCCTGAAAACAAAACACGGTACAATCGATAGGGTCCCGCACTTTAAATACCTCGGTGAATTCATCGAGTCGACGGGCCTTGAAAAAATCTCACAACAAAATCGTCTCCAAAAAGTCTAAAAGGCATTAATGTTAGTCCAAAACATCTACAACGAAGTATCCATGTCAAAAAAGACAAAATTTTGGCACTACAACACAGTTATAAAACCAACAGTCCTTTACGCAAGCGAAACTTTGACACTTAACAATAAACATGAACTTGAAGAAATCAAAAAAAGTAGAGAGGAAGATCATTAGGAAAATCTTAGGAGCAAGATATACCCAAGTTGGTAACAGGCTACAATCAATCAAAACAACAGAACAGTATTCAAACATCGAAATTCATATTAAGAAAATACGAATTAAATTCTTTGGTCATCGCACTAGACTACCAGAAAATTGATTGACGATAAGGATAATAGATTATGTAACCACACTCAAGAATTCAACACATTGGATAGAAAAACTTCAAAAGGACCTCAAAAACGCAAACATAAGTTCAACAGACATTTCAGAAAGAGACACCGTCAGACACAAGGTAAACAAATGGGAAGTTACATCAGAGCAACCGAAACAAACAGTGCGGACCAAAGTAGTCGGAAGAACGTAAACAATCCTTCTCGGAAATAATGAAAGCCTATTGGAACAAAACGAAGAACCAAAAAAGTTGATTGAGTCTTCCGTTTATTGGGAAAATTCGCTTAAAATAAATAAATAAATAAGGTAATAAGTAAGTAAATAAATAAGTAAATAAATAAATAAGTAAATAAGTAAATAAATAAGTAAATAAATAAGTAAATAAATAAATAAGTAAGTAAATAAATAAGTGAATGAATAAATAAGTAAATAAATAAATAAGTATGGTAAGTAAATAAATAAATAAATAAATATGTAAATAAATAAATAAATAAGTAAATAAATAAATAAGTAAATAAATAAATGAATAAATAAATCAGTAAGTAAGTAAATAAATAAATAAATAAATAAATACCTATAAATATTCATTTTTCTTTCTTTCTTTCTTTCTTTCTTTCTTTCTTTCTTCGGCTTTACCCAATTAATTGGGGTCGCCGGGGCCAATCAGGCTCATTTTAGGTTTTAGCTGGGGATTAAAGGCCGGATGCCCTTCCTAACTTCACGTGGTTTTTCTGGTGAAAATTTCACTCCTCTGTCACCGGGATTCGAACTCCAGACGTCCAGGTGAAGGGCGAGCAGCGATGCCACTGTGCCATCGCGCTCCCCAAATACCTATAAATAAATGAATAAATAATAAGATAGTAAAATAAAATACAGGGTTATCGAAGAATAATGCCTAGATTTTAAATAATTGCCATAAAAGATACTATTACAGGTAATGTAATGGTTTTGGCCTCAAAATGCGTGGAAAAGGTAATATTTTTTCCACACCTCAGTAAGTTTCAATGTGAGCTCTGTTTGTTGCTCTGCAGACGTCTAATGTGTGTGTCAATGCGTGGTGCGGATTACTTCATGACCAAGTTATTGGATCTTTCTTTTTCGCTGAAAATAAAAAAGATACGAGCCTTACAGTAGTCGCATATGATGTGTAACATCTGACTTATCCTACTCGTATACTACACAGCTTGGACATTCTTAAAATGTTAATTTACACTCCATTTTCATACTGGTACTATGATGAATGTATAGATTGAATTGGAGATGTGCTACTGTCACATTTGTGGCGCAGCGGTCAAGCTGTTAGTCTCTCACCAAGGTAGGCCGGGTTTGATTTCCGGTCAATACATGTGAGATTTTCGAATTGAAATGCCATGTCCTGTGGTTCGCATTCCACTTAAATGGGAGGTACCGTGGATCCTGATCGTGAGATTAACGGACACGCAAAACTACAAGCTTCCTTCCTTCCTTTTACATTAATAATTCATAATAACAAAGTGACACACAACGTCGACAGTACTCCAAATACTGTGAGCACATTCTTCAGTAACTATAACATTCATTATTCTCAACGCTCTCATACAGTTCGTCGTAAACAATCAAAACATGGCTTCCTACAATCATGAAATGACCTAGTCTCACATATGATGAAAATACAGCTTTTATTCCACTCATATAACAACATTCTGTTATGCATTTAATATTTGACTACTCAACCACAGCTTGACAATAATGCCGCTTACTTAAATGTCATTTGTCGTCTTTGTCCTACCCCATGTGATATTCAACATTGAACGTGAAGCTTCATAAACTGCTCAATGACAAATGAAAGTCGGTGAAACATTTGCCACTGTGCTCGTCAAACCAGTGCCTGCTAAATGCACTGCCTACTGTATTGCCATAACATTCTCGCGCTACAGAGCACACACTGCATTGTTTCCAATACACTCATTTTCAATTGTACATCCAGCTGGCGGTGCGTCTTCACTTCCGTTCGATCCACTTCCGCCCGATTCACTTCCGTCCCATTTTTCTGGCAGTGCGTCTTCACTTCCGTCCGATCCACTTCCGTTCGATCCACTTCCGCCCGATTCACTTCCGTCCCCAATTTTCAAAATCACTCCCATAAAACTATCCAGCAACCGAGCGGAAAGATGTTACACATCAAAAACAATTTCAAGCCTAATTTACCTCTACATGCTTGAACAGTTTGCGTTCGCTCTAATAGATGATACCGGACAACAAACTGGACAACGCATCAGTTTTATGCAAGGTGGGGCTCCGCCTCACTCTACCTTCGCGCGGTGCGAGATACACTCGACGCACGTCTGCAGAACAACAAACGGAGCTCACACTGAAACTTACTAGGGCATGAAACAAATGTTATCATTTCCACGCATTTTAAGGTCAAAACCATTACATTACTTCTAATAGCTTTTATTATAGAAATTATATAAAACTAGCAGTAGTGCCCGGCTTTGCCCGGTGGATTTATTTGTTTTATGGATGATAATGAATATTACTACAGAACTGGAGCGCTCAAGGATAAGGATCGGAAAACACCAACGATTATTGCAGCTGATAACCTCAGTACACTGCACAAACACAATCGCCCTTATACAGAGGCATACTATTGTCATGATGGGAATTGTTTTAAGGTCCCTAAGAAATCTTTTTGCACTAATTACTCCCCGTGACTGCAATTTATAAGCAGCTCACAATTCTGCACCGGCGGCTTCCGTGGCGTAGTCGGTAGCATGCTGAGCTTCTATGCCCAAGATAGCGGGTTCAAACCCGGCCGAAGCCATCGGATTTTTAAGAGCGTTAAAAATCCCTCAGTATGCCTTCCTTCGGAGGGGAAGTAAAGCCGGCGGTCCCATGTCATAGATTTATGGCATGTTAAAGAACCTTCCACTAATTGCACCTGTGTGAAGCTAAATTGGATAGGTTAAAAATGTAAACAACGCTTTTAGGTTTCTACGTTCGTTGCCAAGAGCCGACTGCAGTGACGTCTGGTAGCTAAGTTCTGAACTTGGCCTAGTAGTCTTTGACAGTGGCGCTTGTTGGCAAAAGTAGGAACTATATGAAAAATTCTAAGTTGCAGTACTTAAATTAAAAAACAGGTAACACACATTAATACAGTCATCACAATTAACACCTGTTATCAGACAGATTCTACACACACCCAAAGTACACGGGGCTACATGACCGCGTTGCCGCAGCCCCTAAAATTATGAACCAACCAACCAATGCTGCACCAGAACACTGGTAGGGGCGACGTGATGCAGCTCGCATTACCAGGCAACAATAGACTTAGGTATTATTGAAGCCGTCCGGGAGCGCTTGTTCTTCCGGCTTGAAATGAAAATTCCACAGCTTGTTTCCAGTCGACCGACCGTGTCAGGGAACGGAATGATTGAAGCCTCCATCTAGCGGCGAGGATATGAACTGTGCCGGCTGCCGAAGTCTGTCGCACTCCCCTGGGGCAATGATTAAATGAATGACAGATGAAATGAAATGACAGTGGAGAGTGTTGCTGGAATGAAATTTTGTGACAGGGAAAACCGGAGTACCCGGAGAAAAACCTGTCTGCCACCGCTTTGTCCAGCACAAATCTCACATGGAGTGACCGGGATTTGAACCACGGACCCAGCGGTGAGAGGCCGGCGTGCTGCCGCCCAAGCCATGGAGGCTCGTTCTTCCGACTTCTGAACAAAAATCCATCTTTATGGTTACCTGAGAGGTGTAGCCTAATGCTACATAGGCTAAACTATTCCTCTTCAATCTGGCTATCATATACAAAACGATATTTTCGAATCCGACTGGTAGTTCCTGAGATTAGCGCGTTTAAACACACAAACACACAAACTCTTCAGCTTTATTATATTAGTATACATCTAGGTATTATTTTTCGATGACACTGTACATTAATAATAAAATACTGTTCATTACTAAAATATTGTTTCCAAATTGATTTCCAACCTCACAAACCATTTCCCGTCTATAGCGCTTTCCCGCATATTACATGTTTAAACCTTGAAGAGCGTATTAACGGGGTTTCGCTGTATTTTGATATCATACCCGCCGACACTCCATTTACATATCATGTTTAAATATAACTCTAAATTTTGTGTTATTAGAATGAAGTATATATATATATATATGGCCTGTACGAAACAAAAGAAAGGAAAATGTATATATGAAGTGTGAGTAGTGTGCGTCCATTTAAACCGTGAAGTGAACAATTTGTTAGGGAGTTAATGGGGCGTGATGTGTTGAGGGCGGGAGGGGAGGCGTTAAACTGAACCCCCACCCCCACTCCCATCTAGTGCGGTGTATGCAATACATGAAATGTGCCAACATTTATCTCTCACGTAGCTTTCAACTCCGATACATTTTTCATGTGCTCGAACTTCTTGCTCTAGAGTTTTGATCTTAAATAGGATGGTGTCGCGTCGCAGAACCAGAGTTGTCCAAACATCCGACATATGATATTTCAAGGAGCGATACAAAATGAAGTAGGTAGATTAAATATTCCTTCCCTTTAGCCTATTTTAATATTATGAAAATATAGGCTTATCAGATCACCTTTTGTCCGTGTGTGCACATTTGTGTGTGTGTGTGCGTGCCCCCCCTAATAACTTTTAAACGGCTAGAGCGATTTCAATGAAATTCCGTAAGGTCATAGTACTCTTGTGGCCGACCCCCACCGTGCTCTTCAAATTTTATTACGACTCACCAATCCAACATGGCGGCTGTGCGAAATATTTCATCGGCATTCTATATCTCCGAAACTATTTCTGGTATCACCCTGAATTTTTGTACGGTGATAAAGAGTACTCCTCGAAGTTTACCTATGAGACTTTCAAAAACCTGTTAACTACAAAACGAACATGGCCGCCAAGCGAATTTGAAACATTTAAATAGACATTTCTCACGATTTAAGCATCCAAACGAATTGAAACTTGGTACAGCCAATGATTAAACACAGTGTAATGCACTGGCATCTAATTTTGTTCAATTGTCTTTATAACTTCAAGATGGTGGCTGTGCGAAATATTTAACCGGCATTTTATATCTCCGAAACTATTACAGATATCACCCTGAAATTTTCTATAGTCATAAAGCGCTCTACCACAAATTCATCCATGAGACTTCCATAAACCTGTAAAATACAAAACTAACATGGCGGCCAAGCGAAGGTGAGGCATTTAAATAGACTTATCTCGCGATTTAACCAAATGAGCGCAGTGAAATTTGGTACAGTAAATGTTTATACCCATTTTAATGCACTGGCATCTAATTTAGTTCAATTGTTTACATAACCTCAAGATGGCGTCTGTGCGCAATTTTAAAATTAAGTTTTTATTTCTTGTGTATTAATCATGCGTTCGAAGTAAACGTTCGAATAATGAACCTACGCAAAAATCGTCATTTAATTCTACATAGCTCTATGGCCTACATATTATATAAAAATCCAACATGGCGACCATCCGAAATATTTAAACAGTTCTCAATATCTACGAATCTATTACAGCAATCAAACTGAAATTTTGTGTGTTGATAGAGGCAATTAATATAAGTAGGATATATGAAAATAGGCTTAGGCTGTATAGTTCTTCACGGAACTACTTGTTAGTTTACCAATCATCATTTTGAGATTCAGTGAACAATAAGCAGCCACATGACCTCTTGGTTTTTGTGTGAATGATAATATTTAGTTTATTTTTAAAATACAAGAGCAGTTTCTTTTTCAACCTTCAATGGTCCATAAAAAACAAAATTAATTGTTACCAATCGTTATTGTACAAACATGGTTGCGTTTCGACATAATCACCGTGAGGATTGAGACATTTGTCATATGACTTCATTTCCTACATAAAATTAAACCACAGTTCCAGCCTTTCAAGCAAGTTACTCAATGTTGAAAACATCCTATTATATTTTCGTCCGATTGCCGACTCGAACCCTGAACATTGACTCAACAACTTGTTCGTTTTTGGATGATGATTTTTTTGTTTTTCCGTATTTTTTGTATAAATTATAATTATTAGTTTAAATTAATTTTTTTGTTTTATTAATTTTCGTCTTTTTCAAATGTAGGTGTCCACCTCTTAATTTTAAATTCCATTCCAAATTTGTATGCTTAATCAGTGTTAAGAGGGGCAGATGACCTCGTAGTTCCGCCCCTTAAAACAACAATAACTAACGACTCGATCCCGGTTCATCACCGAATCTTATTGTTGGTGCATTTGTAATGAATTTTCTTTGTTTTCTCCACTTTTCCAAACGTAAATTCCACACTAAACGTTTCTTACGGGGTGCCGACATGATGACACGCGGTAGACTAATGATTGACACCGGAATCTCAACCATAACTGATCAATTAGATTAGCAGTTTGCCTTTTCTACCACTACGAGTGCTAGTGTGAGTCAATGCAGAGTATCACTTAAGCCCGTATAACAACTTCTGGTGTGAAAATTTTTCAAAAAATAAAATAAATGCCTGAGGGTATTGAACCCAGGAACACATTAAATAAAGAATTATGTAAATAAGGATTTGAATAAAAAACTGAACGAGTAAAGCAACAAGTGATTTTAAGCTGTTTTTCCGGAACTACATTTAAGCCGGAAGTGATTTTGAAAAATTTGGATTTTTAGTTTGATAGAGCACTTCAAGACTCACAATTTTAAATCTTTCCGGGCTCTTTAGCCCCTCAACGTTTGGCACATTTGAGGAAATTGCTAAATTTCGCGATTTTGCTAAGACGGAGGCCCTTAATTTGTCTGCTAGGAAATGTTTTCAACTTTATAGGTAGAGCCCTGCGCGGATCCGCCCCGCATCCGCACAACTGTTATCCGCATCCGCCCCGCATCTACATGACTTTTATTCGCATCCGCACGACTTTTATATGCGTCCTCCCCGCATCTACACGACTTTTATCCGCATCCGTCCCGCATTTACTCGACTTTTATCCGCATCTGCCCCGGATCTAAACGACTTTTATCCGCATCCGCCCCGCATCCCTACGACTTTTATCTGCATCCGTCCCGCATTTACTCGACTTTTATCCGCATCTGCCCCGGATCTAAACGACTTTTATCCGCATCCGCCCCGCATCTGCACGACTTGCATCCGCCCCGCATCCGCACGACTTTCAACCGCTGCCGCACAACAGTTATCCGAATTCGCACCGCATCCTCACGTCTTTTATCAGCATCCGCACCGCATCCGCACGACTTTTATCCACATCCCCCAGTATCCGCACGACTTTTATCCGCATCAGCCCCGCATCCGCACGACTTTTATCCGCATCCACACAACAGTTATCCGCTTCCGCCTCGCATCCGCACGACTTTTATCCGCATCCGCACGACTTTTATCCGCATCCGAACATTTGTTATCCGAATCTACTGGCATTACAATAATATTTTTAGTTAGATAAAGCATAATGTATTAAAGCAACTCATTTAGCCTTTTGAAAAGAAAGTCGTTCCCCTAGGCTTTGTATGTCATGTGATATCTTTTAAAATGAATGTTATACAGTCAGAATTGCTACCCTTTTCAGTTCGGAGTGTTAATTATGCTTAATGACGTAATTTGAATGATATTAACGTAAATCATCATCTTACACTTATCATGAAAGAAACATAACGGAAAATATGTGTCATGACTCGGGCTCGGATTATTAGGTAAATAAATATGTTTTTATGTAAATACATATTTTAAGCATGTTTTCTATAAATACATAAATTCCTGCTTTTCACTTATTAGCACATAAAAAGACATAATAATTACATTTCTTAAAATCAGTATGCTAGATCTTTCAGTTTATTGCATCTTGCTCTGTGTTACTTGAACGGGGAAGAACCTGTGAGCTATCTAATCTTCAGAACGTATGTCAGCTTGCAACTGTGTTATTCTTAACTTGTCGCACCGTGCCACTCACTGTGGAAGCCGGGGATTTCCTTGTTCTTAGCCACATTGCACCACGTGCTAGACATTCCTCCCCAGCTACCTGGAACCAGTGTCACTCACATGTAGTTAATTTCTGACACTGTGAAGTGTAAGGCAGCTCTACGATGCCTAAAGTAAAAACAACTACAAATTATCGTCGTTGGAGAATTTAAAGATAATTTTACTTCTGATGGGGGCGTTCTGTTTTGCCAACCATGTGGGAAACAATCAAGGCTGAACAGCGATCTCAAGTTATACAACACCTCAAGGGCAAGAAATATATTGCCGCAGTTTCGCGCCTTCAGAAGAAGTGTTTCGCGATAATCGTCCGGTCATTTGTGATGGACAACCTGAAGATGTATCTCGTTGTGTAATGTAATGCTTCGGCAGTCAGTGAGACATAGAATGAATTGCATTCGAGAGTACTGCATATTGCTTATATTCACATTATTAAACTAAATTATAATTAAATATTTTTACCTTTTTGCTACATATTTTAGGTATTTTTAAAACATAAAAAATAAATATTTTCCCGATTTTTAGCACCTAAAAATCCGAGCCCTAGTCATGACATCCGGGTTCTAGTAATGATATTCAACAAGTTCAGATTGTAATCCAAAATTTATCCGCTTTGCACACAGCCATGCAAACTATATTCGCATGGCGAAAAATGTTGCGGATATTCGCGGGTTTATCCGCATCCGCGCAGAGTTTTAATTATAGGTTGTAAGTGTTCACACACGATAAAGAGAGGGAGCCACCTTGTTTTCGAACGTTCGAGCTGCTGATTTTATTCTGCGTTTTAAGTGGCTTCGGTGGCGTAGTTGGTAGCATGCTGAGCGTCTATGCCCAAGATCGCGGGGTCAAACCCGAACAAAGTAGTCGGATTTTTAAGAGCGTTCAAAATTCTTCACTATGCCTTCCTTCGGATGGATAGTAAGGTTGGTTGGTTCTTCAGTTTAGGGGCTGTGACAACGCGGTCATGTAGCCCCGTGTAATTTGGGTGTGTGTAGAATCTGTCTGATAACCGGTGTTAATTGTGATGACTGTATTAGTGTGTGTTATCTGTTTTAATTCAAGTAAGGACTGCAGGCATTGAATTTTTCAAGTAGTTCCTACTTTTGCTGCCAAACGCCACCATCAACGGTCAACTAGTTCAGCAATTAGTTACCAGATGCCACCGCAGTTGCCTCCTGATGACGAACGTAGGAACCTAAGAAGATGGTGGCAATTGACAGACCTCGTGTTTCAGTAGCTCTGACATATTACTGTATTTTAGTGGTGTTTTGCCTGTTCAAGTGTGCTATATGGTGTGCAGCTGTGTTAGAAAACATTTCCGACCGTAGTGATGTGTCGTGTGATCAAAAAGTTAGGTGGGGCTGTGCAGAGAGACATTTTACTTTCTCGACCGTGGCGGCTTGTGGTCTCCCGGTGCTCCACCATGTTCCCGCCACACCTCATGGACCGGTGCAGCGTTGCCGTGCCTCCTCCAGTGCAGTTTGCTTGATACTGCTACTGTTATCAGGTGACATACATTTAAACCAAGGACCCCTAAACCTCTACTATCAAAACGCACAGAGCATCAAAAACTAACTAACCGACTGTTTAGCATATGTAACGGAAGTTATTCAATCATGGTTGTCAGACTTCGTATCATGTGGGGAACTTCCGTTTTCGTCTGAATTCAACGTGTTTCGGCGCGATAGGTCTTCAAGGGGTGGTGGAGTTGCAATCGCAGTTCATAACAAATTGAAGGCAAAACATCGCCCTGATTTAGAAACTTCCTGTGAAATAATATGGATTGAGATTAATATCCCCAAAAGGAAGAATTTACTCGTAGGTTGCTTCTACCGCCCACCTACCAGCAAAATTGACACCTTAGAAGAATGTTTCAGCTCTACTGTTCTTGCCCTCAACCAAGAAAATGAAATAGTATTACTAGGTGATTTTAACTCCCATATCTCCTGGACATCAATACACAATGGTACCATACACTCTCCCCAATAGATACTTTCATCTTATCAAATTTTATAAACGGTCTACATCTGAAACAGTTCAACCTGCACCCAACAAGGAAATCCGAAACACTGGACCTCATATTTTCAGCCCTGCGTAATGTCACCGTGACCGTTGGAAGAAATATCCTGAACACCGATCATAGTTCAATAGAAGCTACCCTCCCCGTCCCAGCCAGCAGACATAAAAACTGCCCATCCACCGAGAAGAAAGCTTTCTCTCTTTGGAGAAAGGGCGACTGGCAAACTGTCAATCAGGATTTATCATCTCTATCCTGGTGCCTTCTAACAGCTGAGAGAGATGTAAATAGCGCAATGACCTTGTTTGAGGATTTATTCTACTCGGCTATTAAACAACACTTTCCTTTCTCCTACCCAAATCCAACAAATATCCGCACTGGCTAGGTCAAAGACCAAACTTCTTCAACAAAATAAAACTCGAGCATGGTCGCTGTGGAAATCAGTTCCTAATCCTCATACACGCAATGTATTTATTTACCTACAGAAAATTTCAAGAGTTAATATGACAGACATTACAACCGCTACATTTCTTCCATAACAGGAAATCTCAAGAATAACTCGAAGAAGTTCTGGACTCCTAGAATTCCACTTAATCTAAAGCTCCATAATGAATAAATCCCATTTGAACTGAGGTCCACACATTTCAATGAATATTTTCACTCAACCTTTTCAGTTCCCATACCAATCCCCAGTCCCCCTCAACTTACTAGCGTCTGTTCTGATTCACTGTCTCAATTTTCAACGACCCCTGATGAAATCCAAAATATTTAAAAAGTCTGCCCACAAACCGATCTACTGGACCATCAGACATAAGCCCTATATTCCTGAAAAACACCCCTGCATCTCTCAGCATCCCCTTGTCCATAATACTCAACTGGTGCATGACTTCTGGCACTTTTCTTGACTCATGGAAAAGAGCTGATGTCACACCTGTCTTTAAATCAGGCAGCAAGCACGAAATTTCCTCATACAGACCTATATCTATCGTCCCTATACTCTCTTCAGTCTTAGAAAGAATAATACATTGCTGTCTCCTCACATTCACCAAACCATACCTCTCAGAAGAACAACATGGCTTCGTTCCTGGAAAATCATGTTTAACAAATCTGACTGTTCTGAACCATCGCATAATTTCTGCAATAGATCAAAAATCTCAGCTAGATGTAATCTACGTTGACCTGGCCAAAGCATTTGATTCCGTGAACCATTTCCTTCTCCTCCACAAGCTTGCTTTACGATACAACGTACATGGATCCTTCCTATCCCTAATACAAAGCTTCCTGTCCAATAGGCAACAATGGGTAGTGCTTCCAGGGTCTGTATCGTCCTGGTTCCCAGTCTTATCAGGAGTAACTCAGGGCAGTATCCTGGGACCCCTTCTCTTCGTGCTGTATATGGACGATATAAACACATGCGTGCAAAATTCTTCGTGTTCCCTTCTTCTGTACGCTGATGACCTCATGATATTCAGAGAAATTTCCAGTTCTGACGACCACGCTGAGCTCCAGGAAGCAGTGAATACATGTACTGATTGGTTCAACAAATGGAGATTATCTCCAAATCCCAAAAAGTGCTTCAAAATTTCTTTCTCACTACTGAAATTTGGAAATCAAGAGGACTATAAAATATGTGGAAATAAATTGGATACGGTTTCTCAGGTAAGAGATTTAGGTGTTATTCACGATGATAAACTGACATTCTCTCCCCACATTGACCATATCAAATCTCGCGCAATGCGCAGTCTCGGCATTCTATACAGATTTACAGAAATTAAAGACCTTACTGCACTTAAATTATACTTCACCACATATGTTCTCCCTATCCTAGATTTCTCTTCTCCAATTTGGTCTACTTCGGCTATAACCAATATTTCTAAATTGAACAGTGTCTTTAATTTCTTCATATCAATAGTCAAAGTTTGCAATCCTTCATTAAGGCAGTTTGACAGATCCGACATTCTAAATCAGCTCAATGTACTCGACCTGAGAAGCTGCTTACAATTTACTGACCTGTGTTTCTTACATAAAATTATGAATGGTTACACAAAATGTAACATGCTCTTAAGCTACTTCCCACTCCATGTTCCCTCCCGTTCAACACGTCAGAACCATTTACACCACATACCTCGCCCACGTCTTGAAGTACAGAAGCGCTCTATCTTCCACCGTCTACCTACCCTTAGCAACTCCCTTCCAAATATTGACATATTCTCTCCCTATAGAACATTCAAACATAAAATTAGAAGATCCCTTTCATCCACAATTCCTACCCCCTCACCCTCCTAATCACTCACTACCCCAATCATTCCTTGCGTCTTTCCGAGATTATCCCTTGCTGCCATCACTGCCAACTGTTACCTGTTATTGTTGTTGTTGTTGTTTTTGTTAATATTATTTGAAATTGTTAAAATATTAGTGTAAAATGACATATCATGGATGTATCTAATAATTATTAAATAAATAAATAAACTGTACGGTGCTGCTCCCTATATTAACGGTAGTTCACCAAGTGTCCACGTACGGCAGCGCCCGTAGCACGGTCGGGTATCTGCGCATTCCTTCCGTGTAATGCCATATCTTTGACTTCATGAACTCCTTGTCTTATATTATTGTATATTGTCCTCTTATGCTCCAGTTAGTTTTAAGATAATAAACGTGGTAATTAAGTAAATGTGGAATTCCCTTATGAGCTACCAGAGAGAATGTTTGCACACAACATTTTTTGGTCCTTCCGATTGCCGGATATAGGTGAACTACGTAACCATCTATGAAAATAGCTAACTTGGTTGAGTAAGAGAGCACAGAACTACACCAGTAAGTACAATCTGGTTCTACATTTCCTTTGTCCTTTTCTTACCGGGTTATTATGGATGCCAATCAAAAACGTGTATTAACAAAGAAAAGAGCAGTCATCAAATCTCGCGTGACTCGCTTAAGTATATTCGTGAATGCATTTGCAGCAGGTGGGAATCTTAATGACATTAAAGTTAGGAAACAATCGTTGGCGAGTTTAATGGATGAGTATAATGACACTCAGATACAATTGGAAATCGATGATCCTGAAAACGAAGCACATGATCTAGATAGAGCAGCCTTTGATGATTTATGCTTGGACATTAAGTCAAAAATGGAAACGCTATTGTGCCCCGAACATACTCACACACCTCCGCCTGTAAATAGTGATAACATGAGCAATAGTTGCGCCCTAAAACTTCCAACTATTTCACTACCCAAGTTCAGTGGTGCTCTACAAGATTTCATGCATTTCTATGACACCTTTGTAGCGCTGATCATCAATAATGATACAATCACAGACATTCAAAGATACTATTATCTTCTATCATGTTTGTCTGGCGAACCTCACCACCTAATTGAGAATTTACCAATTTCACAGGATAACTTCAAGGTCGCCTGGGAATTGATTCGCAGTCGGTATCACAATCCCAGACTTATATCAGACCTTCACATCAAGGAATTGTTGTCACTCCCTAACGCAAAGCATGATTCTCCTAAAGAGCTGCGTTTGCTAATTAATCAACTTTGCAGCAACTTAAATGCCATAGAAGCTCTAAAAATTGAAACGCCCTTGCATGACCTTATGCTCTCGCACTTAGTTTTGGAAAGAATCAATCTCAATCTCAGGAAACAATGGGAGAACGGTACGTCAAACGAAGTGCTGCCAGCTTGAAGGACCTAATTCAATTCTTGGAAAGTAATTGCCAAACTTTAGAAATAGTCACGTCCAGCAAGACAGCTGCTGTAACCCAAGATGAGGTCAAGCGTGGTACAAGTTCAAGGGGACAACACCGAGCCTTCGTCACCACGTCACCTTATTGTGTGCTATGTAAGACATCTCACAGTCTGCATAAATGTCCAAAATTCAAATACATGGACGTAAATGGCCGTATAGGTATTGTGAGGGAACATAATCTCTGTTTCAATTGTTTGAGAAATGACCACATAGCCAACAATTGCAACGCAGGTAACTGCCGAAGATGCAATAAAAGTCACCACACAATGTTACATATAGACCAGAATATGGACCGTACTGTTACCTCGTCACACACTGCATCCCAACACCAAGCATATTGTTCTGTCAGAGGCGCTTGCCCTCACAATGAAGTATTGCTATCAACTGCCATTGTTAACATTAGGTATAGCGAAGGTCGAATGCCTCAATGCCGAGCACTATTAGACAGTGCATCACAGATGAACTTCGTGTCTCGAGACTTAGTGGACCGTTTGGGTATCAAGCTGAATCGGCATTCAATACCCATCAATGGCATTAGCAACACGCGAGCGACTGAATCTTCTCACTTCTGTCAACTTCAGATAGAGTCGAGAGTTGGTACTTATAGTCGGCATATAGTAGGTTCTGTCCTGCGTCAGATTACTGGTCCGCTGCCTTCATCACGAATAGAGTACGAGGACTGGCAACTGCCCGCCAACATTCCACTAGCCGACCCTAATTTCAACCAGCCTAAGGAGATAGATCTGCTGTTAGGTGCTACTGTGTTCTTTGAAGTCTTGAGACCCGAACAACAATCTAGAGAAGGTTACCCTACTCTTCAAAATACACAACTTGGTTGGGTGCTATCTGGATGTCTACCCCCTCACTCAGTTCAACAACGTAAGAATGGAACAACATCATTGTTATCCACGGCTGAAGCCTTGCACACACAGGTGGAACGCTTTTGGGAACAGGAGGAGCTGACGACTCGTAGCCATTCCAAGGAAGAAAGTCAATGCGAGGAGCATTTTAGGAAATCATTCACGCGTGATAAGTCGGGCAGGTTCACAGTGAGACTTCCACTACGAGAAGCAGTAGGAGAACTTGGTGACTCGTTTGCCAATGCCAGGAGGAGCTTTGGCTATATCGAGAGGAAATTGCATCGACAACCTGACCTGAAGAATGAGTATATCAAATTCATGGATGAATACCTCCAACTAGGACACATGGAACTTGTCGATCGTAGTGACCAGCAGAAACCTGTTTATTACATGCCTCATCACGCAGTAATCAAGGACACGAGCAACACTACCAAGGTCAGAGTTGTCTACAATGCGTCGGCTAAAACTACTTCGTCGATCTCCCTGAATGACGTGATGCTGGTTGGGCCAACTGTTCAGCAGGATCTGTTCTCGATCGTTCTTCGCTTCCGCACACACAAGTATGCGCTAACAGCAGATATCGAGAAGATGTACCGACAGATCCAGATTCATGAAGCAGACCGAGACTTCCAGAGAATCTTGTGGCGCAGTTCTCCGAATCAACAATTGGACATGTACCGATTGACTACGGTAACCTACGGTACTGCAGCGGCTCCGTATCTAGCTACCCGTTGCTTACTGCAGGTGGCACTCGACGGTAAAGACATACACCCTACAGCAGCCGAAGTTGCCAAGAGAGACTTCTACGTTGATGATCTTTTGACAGGGACAGACACCATTGAAGAAGCCATCCATTTGTACAAAGACCTCACATCGCTCCTGCAAACCGGAGGATTCCCCATCCGTAAATGGCGGTCCAACAATCCCGATGTATTGGAGGCCATCCCACCTACACTTCGCGAGAGCCAGGTGTCTTGCAGTCTTCCTCTTGAAGATGGCGCCGTGAAAACGCTTGGTCTGTTATGGCATTCGAGTAGTGACTCATTTCAATTCACCGTGGGAGCTCTCAACCACAACAAATTGACTTGGACAAAGAGATCAGTGTTGGCCAATGTAGCGTCCATTTATGATCCATTGGGACTCATAGGGCCTGTAATTGTCCAGTGCAAGTTGTTCATACAAGTCCTTTGGCAACGACACCTCGATTGGGATGGTAAAATTCCCTCAGAACTTGAGACACAATGGAAGGAGATACATCAGCAGCTCCCCAAACTAAATGAGATTCGTGTACCACGGAAGGTGACCTCAGATGGCATGAATGCCAATGTTGAACTTCACGGATTTGCTGATGCCTCAGAAAGAGCCTACGGTGCCTGCGCTTACCTACGTTGCATCAACTCCAATGGAACGATCTCCGTTCACTTACTTTGCTCTAAATCTAGGGTAGCCCCTTTGAAGCAAGTGTCGCTCCCAAGACTGGAGTTGAATGGCGCACTCCTTCTGAGCAGGCTGATGGAAAGAGTGATTCAAGCCCTTAATCTACATTCATGTCGACGTTATTACTGGACAGACTCCACTGTCGTTCTGGCCTGGATTGCAGGTAGCTCCTCAGCCTGGAAAACATATGTGGCCAACAGGGTGTCGGAAATTCACCAACTAACTTCTCAGCAAGATTGGAACCATGTCTCATCACAGGAAAATCCAGCGGACGTTATCTCCAGGGGAACGGAGCCACATCGACTTCAAGGCAATCGATTATGGTGGGCGGGGCCCGCCTGGCTATCGACGGATCCTTCAGCCTGGCCTGAACTAACCACTGCTGAACCAACCGAAATTCCTGAGCAGCGAGGAGTAAGGTTGTGTTTCGTGGCGAGTAATCATGACGCAGATAACCTCTTCACCCGCTTTTCCAGCTGGACTAAACTGCACAGAGTATTTGCATACATTCTCAGATTTCTTCACAATCTAAAGCATGAGGCAGCAGCAAGACGGCATGGACCTTTGACTACTGACGAACTTCGCGATAGTCTGACAGCAGTCATCCGTATCGTTCAGCGCTGCTCGTACAGTCAGGAGATACATAATTTACATCAAGGAAACGCAGTGCCACTTCAGAGCAAACTTCTCACTCTGCACCCCTTTCTGGATAGTGACAACCTATTGAGGGTGGGCGGCAGGCTGGAGAATGCTGAAGCATCATTTCAACAAGAACATCCTTTGATACTGCCCCCTAAGCATCCTGTCACAAAATTGCTTATTTGGAATGAGCACATACGACTTTTGCACGCGGGAAGCCAACTTCTCTTAGCCTCGTTGCGGCAACGGTGGTGGATAACCAATGGCCGAAGCAAAGGGTCATATAAAAGGCCAGTGACAAGGATCAGTCTTTTCCCTGACGAGCTCATTTAAAGGACTACCTCTGTACTGTGTTCCTTTTTGTTTCTTATATATGTATGTGTACAGTTTTTGTTGTTAGTTGCTAGAGACTTGCGTTGGAGAAGTGTGTCTATGAATTGCTACCAATTTTAATTTGTTTGACAAATTAGGTGGGCGGCATGTACGGTGCTGCTCCCTATATTAACGGTAGTTCACCCAGTGTCCACGTACGGCAGCGCCCGTAGCACGGTCGGGTATCTGCGCATTCCTTCCGTGTAATGCCATATCTTTGACTTCATGAACTCCTTGTCTTATATTATTGTATATTGTCCTCTTATGCTCCAGTTAGTTTTAAGATAATAAACGTGGTAATTAAGTAAATGTGGAATTCCCTTATGAGCTACCAGAGAGAATGTTTGCACACAACATAAACTTTAGTCAAATGTTTAACCTATATTAACTTAGCTTCACACAGGTGTAATTAGTGGAAGGTTCTTTAACATGCCATACATCTATGACATGGGACCGCTGGCTTTACTTCCCCTCCGAAGGAAGGCATACTGAGGGTTTATTAACGTTCATAAAAAATCCGACGCCTTCGGCCGGGTTTGAACCCGCGATCTTGGGCATAGAAGCTCAGCATGCTACCAACTACGCCACCGAAGCAACTGATGGAAAGTTAAGTCATAGACTTATGGCATATAAAAGAACCTTCCACTAAGTACAATTGCGTGGAGCTAAAATTTGTAGGTTAGATTTGATTAACGTTCTAAGCTCCAACATTCTTCGCCAGGTGCTGGTTGCGGTGGCATCTGGGTAGGTTTTAGCTAGGGATTAACACTACCTAAGGGATGATGATAAAGGAGAAAAGGAGATGGGTTTCGTTTGGGAGGAAAGTATTGGTAGATAGGAAGAGAATCCACCACAAACAGTTTTAAACTAAAAATTGGCAGTGCCAAGCTTGGAGGAACCTAACTCCAGCGGGGGCCTGTGTTAAGCAGACGGAGAGTGCAGCGAGAATTAAGGTTGCCTGCAAGTTCTCGTTGATTGCACTTTCCCTCTCGGGCTGGTGTTTTGGTATTATGGGGAAGGGTGGCACTCTGATAAAGCAAAGTAGGCCAAAAGAAAAAGACCGTACTAATTCTCTTTTTAGAAGGATTGATATTTGTGATACATTCAAGAATGCTAGAGGGATTTGACTTTGGTATAATAATTTTATTTCTGGGCTCTGTTGGATCTCCGTCAGACCAACCAAATGCTCCCAGAAAGGGAAGCGATAAAGCAATATGAATGCTTTTAGTAATAATTTTACTTTTCTTCTTGATAACTTTTAGAAGAATACCAATTGTTGAACTTAAGAAAAGCTGAGCTTTTCACCTGCCGAGTGCCTACTAAAAGATTAGACCAGAGGAAAACTATGAATTTTGAAAACAAACCATAAGTTAGAGAGAAAATCTCAACAAGCAGGAAGCTTGCGGAGCTAGCTATACTTGCCTTCATGGCCCGTTACAATTAGCTATAGCCGCTAAGAGAAGCTTTGAAAATGTGGTTACTAGAAGTTTTAAGTTAAATGCAACAAGTAGCTCGAACTTTGTTGTTTTAAAGATTCGAGAAAAGAGTTTAAGCTTAAAGGAAGAAGCAGGGAAGATAAGGACCTGCTTAATTTTGATTCTATTAAAAGCGATAAGACGAAAAAATGGAAATTGTTTATTTTACAATAGAAACTGTTAATAGAACAAAACATATAAGTTTGATTTGGGTTTGAATTAAGAACAAAAAAGAGGTTGAACATACAAAGGTCTCAGACCTTAAAATAACTTATTTACCATTGGTAAACTATGTTGAATAGGGTATACGTTTTAAACTTGCTGTAAGCACTAAAATCTGCATAGGATTTTTTAAAAGTTGTGCTTAACATTAACAAATTTAACGTTTGTAACAACGATTATAAAGTAATTAAACCCTTAATATAATTAGATCAGGTACAATGTAGGCACCTTTAGAATCCCTTTATAGAAATCTTAAAGGTTGTAAAAGGATACTGAATTCTTGATTATAGAAAAAAAAAGAGATTAATAGGCAGTTTCCATAACTTCCGATATTTAAACAGAGTGAATAAATTGTATATTGAGAAAAGTTGGGAGGGCGCCTAAGCTTTGGCGAAGCCTCGTTGAGTAATAGCTAGGTACATTAGTTGACTTAAATTTAAAGCTTAATTAGATTAAGTTAGTAAGGTGTTTAGGGAGGAAGAATTGGGAACTTTAGGGAAAATAATTGGCCATATGTATTGCTTCCACGAACGCGTCGCGGTTGATAGTTGAACGGGCACTGTTTTGCACTATAGTTTGTTGATGGATTTGAAAAGTTTACTATTACAGCACAGAAAGTTTATGGGAAGAAAAGTTATTTCAGTTATATAGATCACTAGTAGAATTTTTGTTTCAGCAAGTTCATTGCGTTGAAAAGTTTGTAGGTTGTAGTTTAATGCAGAAGAAAATTTCCCACGAAGGAAGACAAATTAGGTGTTGATCAGCGTTTTTTGTAAAGAAAATTCCTCAGTTAGGAAAAGTATTCCCATATATGAGTGGAAAATACTCGAAAGGTTTGGCTTGTAGATAGATCGTTTGACATGGAAAATTCCAGAACAATGATGACTGTTGAATTGGGCAAGAAAAGTCCCGCGATGGAAAAAGCTAATTTTTCTATAGACAGTGGTTAATTTAATGATATCCCACGTTGTGAGAAAGTATCTCAGTTAATTTGTACAAGGTTTCATTTTAGAAAGTTGGCTTAGGTAGCCATAGCTTGATCAAGAAGATCTCTTGAAGGCAGTTATTACTTAACATTCAGCAATTCCCCACACTGTCTATAAAATTGAATTAAAAAGCATTCAGCTATTTAAAACCAATTAAAAGTCGTTGAAAGACATTGAGATTTGTACTTAGCTCATTTTGATGAATAGGTGATAGTTTCTGGAGACCGTTGGTCTAAGATGTAGACATGGCGTAAAAATTTAAAAATGTCTCTCTCGCACAGGAGACAAGGTCTTGGGAGAGCCCCAACCGTAGTATGACGACCGGCGCACAAGGGAGAGCGAGCAACCACGAACATGGCGGAAGAAGGTAAACGAGGGGAAGGGGAGGGGAAGCAAAAGAAGAGGGGATAAAGACAAGAAAATATACATTATGATAGGCAACTTGATAACATAAAAAGTTCTTCATAGATGTGAAGTTTCTTCTTCATGGAGCGGTGTTCATGGAGATGTTAGCTGGCGATAACGACGACACCTGATGGCTTGATTGGTAAGGAAGTCCTCTTGAGCATGGAGATGTTGAGGAACTTCAGAGGTTAGCTGCCAGATGCCGCTAGGTTGTCCATGGAAGAAATATATCTAAAACAGACTTACGAAACATATAAGCAAGGGCACAGAGAAAATAAAACGTAAGGAATCACTGGTGGTGTTTGCGAAAGGGAAAAGAACGAATTAATGAAAATAGATCAAAGAGCAGCAAAAGCTAACTCTGCCTGACCGTGTATTCACAAGAATACACCAGCATCTAGTAACCAAGTTCACAGCTAGGTGTCGTTGACGGTAGTGGTTGGTAGCAAAAGTAGGAACTACTTGAAATTGATCGCATGCAGTCTTTACACACACTAATATAGCCACCACAATTAACACCGGTTATCAGACAGATTCTACACACACCCAAATTACACGGTGCTACATGACCGCATTATCGCAGCCCCCCTAACCTTTTGAACTCCATTATCCTTAGCGTATGCTTCCTGCTCCACTCCTAATTAATTTCTGCACTGTGAACAGTAGTAGGAAGTTAACACGAGGGCTGTGAGTAAAAGCTATCATGTCGTGTGGGACTCGGCATCCGAGCGGAAGTTAAATATTTGAATGGCAAACCCCACTCGACATAGGATAGGAGCGCAAAAGGCTAAACTGAGGAACAAACCAACCTTTCTACGTCAACAAATCTCTTTCAATTCTCACTGTGAAACGTATTAAATAATTGTACTATTTTGAAACTGATCCACACGATATCAATATGAACTTTTCTACGGGGTGAATAAGGAAATTTAGAACATGCCCTGGACGCCCTACTCCTGTCAGAGTTGAATTTATCTTAGTTTTGATTTTAGTGAACACATTATTACTTCGTGCTCGTCTAAATTCGTCAGCATTTATTATTTTTATTTATTTATCGTATGGCTTTTAGTTCCGGGAGTGTCCGAGGACATGTTCGGCTCGCCAGAGGCTGTAGCTGCTTCCAGCGGACACCCTAAAGGGTGAGCTACAAGTTCCGTTCAATTTCAAGTAGTTCCAACTTTCGCCACCAGATATCAATGATACCTAGTGGTGAACGTTGGAACTTTGATAGAGCGTTCTGACGAAACCTAACCTAACAATTTTGCTTTACACAAGTTTAGTCTGTGAAAGGATCTTTTACATGCCATAAATCTACGACATGGGACCGCCGGCTTTACTTCCCCTCCGAAGGAAGGCATACTGAAGGATTTTTAACGCTCTTAAAAAAATCCGACGACTTCGGCTGGGTTTGAGCCCGCTATCTTGGGCATAGCAGTTCAGCATGCTACCGACTACGCCACCGAAACCGCTTATATTGCAGTTATTTACACAATAAACCTATTTGGCTTTGCAGTCGTGATCCACAACTTGAATGGATAACATGAAATCACTCGTATGAATGAGAGATTGATAACACAGGCCCACAAAATAACTATTTGGTGCCGGGGATTTTGTAACTGATTTTAGGTATTCTATACTTGAGTCGCTGAATATAAACATGAAATCAATTTTTCTCTAACAGCTCTATTTTTTTAGCCTACTTTTCACATTTTGCAAAAATGAGGAAAAAGTAGACTTAAGAGATCGGGCAAATGTAAGTCTGTCTGTCTGTCTGTCCTTCTGTCTGTCTGTCTGTCTGGCTGGCTGGCTGTGTGTGTGTCCCCCTCTATAAACTCCTAAACGGCTGCAGCAATCAAAACAAAATTTGGTAGGAGTAAAGATCTATATCTGAATATCTCACGGCCATATTTGAAAATGATGTCAGTGCTACCAACTGCTGAAAAATCACAATTGAAATTTGAGCTCCATGTTGGATATCTTGGAAGGTATGAATGGGAGCTATTTCAAAATTGGCACACATATAGGTAATGATGTTGCAATTTAATTTCAAGGCGGCCATATATGGCAGTGTTGCCAAAATGATTATAAGCCCGCTGATAGGTCCAAATTTTAAATGCATATAACTTCTACACTATCATTTGGATATCAACCAAATTTCGTATGTACTATGTGTACATAAACAGATATGACTGAGCGTATTCTTAAGAACCACCAGGGCTGCCAACTGTTAATAAATGCTCTCATTTTAAAAATCCAAATACCCATATATCCGAAAGTATGCAAGCCGACAGCATTAAACTATGCACACGTATAGTACCTGACATTCTGTATTAATTTGCAGTAACTTATATACGTCAGTGCTACCAACATGATTCTAAGCCTGCTGAGAGGTCCAACTTTAAATACATGTAACTTCTATACTATCATTTGGATTTCAACCAAATTTCGTGTGTGCTAAGTGTACCATAACAGATATGACTATGCCGATTCTTATGAATAACCAGGTCTGCCAACTGTTAATAAATACTGTCTCTATTTTTGTTACCCTAATATCAATACATCAGGAAGTATGCAAGCCAATAGCTGTAAACTTTGCACACGTATAGTACCTGGCATTCTAGATTAATTTAGAGTAACTAATATAGGCCTACGTCAGTGCTGCCAACATGATTCTAAGCCTGCTGATAGGTCCAATTTTAAAATGCATGTAACTTCTATATCAACTAATGGATTTCATTCAAAATTGGCACAACAATAGATCATATTATTTCAGATTATTTCTGACCAATAAATGTATGTCATTGTTGCCAACATGATTTTACGCGCGCTGTTAGATACAATGTTTAACTGCATACAACGTCCAAGCTATCCATTGGACTTCAACCAAATTTTGTATTTTGTACCTTAACAGATGGAACTAAGAATATATTCAGTCACCAGGGCTGCCAACTGTAGTTCTCTATTAGGCTACATTATGCCAGGTATACAGTATTTCGAACTAATTAGAAAATTCGATATTACCAACTTAATTTCGTCATTATTCTAGATAGGCTAGATCCATATAGATTAATCATTGGCATGAATCTTAAATTTTAAGAAAAGTAGGCTGTTTAGTTCGTCACGGAACTTCTTGTTAGATATCAATTCTCCTCTATCAACTCTATTCTTTTAGATCTGTGTTGTTTTTATGTGCAGTTTTACATGAAATTGCATTTATAGGAAATAAAATGCATCACTTGAGTACGGAAAAACTTTAAGCAGGGTTATTTGATGGCCCACAAAAACAACTCAATAAGGATCCCGACTTCGTAAATTCGATGAATGAATCTGAGCTAAAAGCCTCGACTTCATGTGTGTCAGTTGTAAAACATTTTCTGGGCAAACGCAAAACTGAAAACTATGTTGAACTGGTAAACAAGATGCTTAACAGTTTCAAATCCCTTGGGTGCAACCCGAGTATTACGGGCACTATTTATGCAGCCAGTTAGACTAAAGAAAAACAAACGTGAATACACTACGGATGTGGGTTCTGACAAGTAAAGAGCACGCTGACCATCAAAGATTGTGTTCAAAATGATCACCGGCGGTGTCAATACACGCTTCCGGTGTGCCGTGGAAAGACCACTGCACACGTTCTAGCATTTCAGTGGAAATATCAGAGCAGGCAGCAGTAATAAGTCGTTTCATATTGTCCGGTGTAGTTGGTATGTCCTTGTAGACAGTGTCTTTCAGCTTTCCCTACAGCAAAAAAGTCTAAAGCAGTCAAATCCAGTGAACGGGGCGGCCAACGTTCTCCTTATTTTTCAGAACCCGCATAATTAGCATGTTCACGTTTGTTTTTCTTTAGTTTGTTCTACTACAGGTATGTACAAGTGTCGGTGTGGAGCCTTTTCAACATACTGTTACGGCTGTGAGTTTGTGTCATCGCTCGGCGCATGAGTCACAACTGCCCCAGGGCTGGGCTGTGCCCTGCCTCGTGTATTGCGTGCGCCTTATGCAACAGGGCAACTAGGACAAAGGGATGGTCCAGAATATTCGTGACTGAGCCAGCGATGGAAACCTCGAGAAGCCGTGAACCCTGGATGGATCTAGAAGCATTTATTGAGTCACCGGCCTGCTATATAAGTGCGACCTGTCAAGCAGTGGTTGTTGTGTTTTACGAGCGAGTGCGGGCGCTTATCCTGAGCGAAAGAAGTGTGGTGACTTGCGAAACCCCTAGTGAAGCCGATTCTCTTGACAGCGAAGGGAGTGAGGAGCTTACAGGGGACTGCCTGTGTTTTGAGCGAGTGTGCTTACCTAGTGCGACAGAGGTCATTGTGTTGAGTTGCAAAACAGTGAGTGACAGACCTAGTGCAGCTATTTCCAGCCAGCGTACGGGGCCGGACTCATTAGCGAGAGGATTAACTGTGGTCTGTTGACAAGTGAAAGGGGAATTATTCTCGACGTGAGGAAACTGGAGTAAGGTAATAATTGCTGGTATTTGCTGTTGAGTAGTGTATCTTTCTGGCCACAATAAAGTTAATTATTTCTTTAAAGCAGTAATTGGTGTTGTGCTTTCTACCCACCGTAATCCAGTTAACAAAAGTGCCACCAGGGGGGTGGCACGTAACAACTGGTGTCAGAAGCCGGATTACGAACTCAAGCACAACACCTGACGGTCCTGGTTTCAAAACCCGAGCAGGTCATTTTCTCTAATTTTCCTGTGAGTGCATGCCCTTTACAAGACAAACAACTAAAATGGAGGCGCAATTGGTAGCATTGCTACAAAAGTTAAATGGCATGGAAACCAAAATGGAGGACGGCCAGAAGAATTTAACCAAGAACCTAACTGCCAAATTAGAAGACGGCCAGAAGAAGCTAGAATACGGCCAGAAGAAGATGGAAGACGGTCAAAATAAATTAGCGGAGGACCTGAAGAAGATGGAAGACAGCCAGAAAAGTTTAGCCGAGGACCTAACTTCCAAATTAGAAGAGGGTCAGACTAAGCTAGCAGAGGACCTAACCGCCAAATTTCTGGATGGCCAGAAAAATCTGGAAGAGTGTCTGCTGACGAAATTACAGGAAAGTCAAAAGAAATTGGAACAGGGTCTTCGTCAGGAAGTCAACACCGTCTGCCAGAGCCTACGTGAGGAAGTCACAGCAGTAGAAAAGAAGTTCGACGCCTTACAAGAGGAAGTTGCCGAACTGCGCCAACGCCCACTGACGGGGGTGGAAGAAAAATTCAACGCTTTACAAAAGGAAATTTCTGAGCTGAACCAACGCCCGTCGACGGGGATGGAAGCGAGATTCAACGCTCTTCAAGAGGAAGTTGCCGAGCTGCGCCGACGCCCGCCCACAGGTACACCGGGAATATCAGGAACGGGACAGAGCAGAGTGACGCCCCCAACCTTCGACGGAAAGGTCCCGTGGAGCACGTATTAACGTCAGTTCGAGGCAGCCTGTTCAATAAACAACTGGAACAGCACGGAAAAGGCTACAGCTCTCATTTTAGCGCTGAGAGGGGACGCCCTTAACGTCCTTCAGGCCATCCCGACTGGATCCCAGGACTACGCTTCACTAATCGCCCATATGGAGTCCCGATATGGAGATAGCCATCTTCAGCAGGCCTCCCAGATGCAGCTCCGGACCCGGGTACAAAAGAACGCGGAACCCTGCAGGAGTTCGAGATGGACATCGCACGTCTCGTAAGGCTCGCCTACCCAACAGCGCCGGCCGACTTTCTGGAGCAGATAGCGACGCAGACTTTCACCGACGGGCTACGGGACTCGGACACTCAACAGGAGCTGCGACTCGCGCGCAATAAGACCCTGACAGATGCGCTGAGCCACGCACTTGAGTTCGAGACGGCAAAACAGGCATCCAGAAAGCACGCGCGGGTGCGTCAAGTAGACGTCGACGAACCAGTAAAAACCAACGAGACCAAGCCCCTGGCCGACGAATTAATGGAGGCGCTAAGCCGTTTCTTCGATAGTCGCGGCACCACCAGCAACGACACAGCCGGAAGGCAACCGGAGAGGCGACCCGGAAGAGGACTACCGACCTGCTGGACCTGCGGTAAGAAAGGCCAACTGAGCAAGGACTGCGGAGATCGTCGCCGCCGAGGGTATCCGACGGGAAATCAATCGTCTGAAAACCGCGAGACCCAGGGAAACGAGTATTAGCCAGCTTTGGGGGGCAAAGGTTGGCTTGTGACAGTCGTCAAGCCCCGGCAGTCCAGGTTCGTGTATCGAAGTTACGGAGGGACAATAGCAGCCTGATGGTCGACGGAGTCGTCAACGGAGAGAGCTGGCCCATGCTAATCGACACGGGAGCATCGAGGATCATCGTCAGTCCCACCGTGATCCCGAAGTGGAGAGTGCAACCCAGTGGCGGCTGGTGTAGAAAATTAGTTGTGTGCTGTACGCCTGACCCTCCCTCCAATTTTTTTAATATAAACATATAGAAACACTCACTCAGTGACGAAAAATGAAGTCCATACGCCGCTCCTTCTTGCTGCAGAACTTGTCAATCACCCTGACATTGAACCCCTCTATACTGGAGACCGTCTTCTTCTCAATGGAGAGCATAGCGAAGGCACTTAAGTCTTTCTTGTGCCATGGTGTTCCGCAGAAAGGTCTTGATCCTCTTCAGCGATGAGAAACGCCTCTCAGGCTCTGAATTAGTCATGGGTGTTGTTACTAATATCCTCAGAAGCTTGCTTGTTTGGCAGAACGTACCTTGCAGATTACTGGATATTATGAAATGCAGAAGAGGGACTTCCCCACCAATATTCCTAAAATCTGGCCTACAGTACAGAACCGATAGTTCTGTTCTGAGCCTTTTCTTTTCCAGCATGCTATAGGCATGAACAGTTACACCTAGTTTTAGGTAGATTTCATTAGAAAGCTAACTATTGCAATGGGTCCCATGTTTCGACTTCCGGAAAATTTCGACATATCTTCGCGTTTCACATCCCCCAGACCCCAAAACCACCGTCAGTTCAAAAGTTTATATATAATTTATGTATATATATATATATGTATATATATATGTATATCAGTTTCTTGTGGACACGATAACTGCCGTAATTTTGCACCAATTACTTCGAATTTTTTACCGAAGATGTATACCTATAAAATCTCGGTCGAGTTCGTTACTGGGCTAAATCGGTCGAAGGGGGTGAATATGGGGGGCTTTTTTCGAAAAAGTGAAATTTCGCTATAACTCTCTTAATACGTGCAATATCGAATCCATTCAAAGTTCATAATATGTGTCGGATAAGTGCCAAAAATGTATGTCAAATAAGATTTTTGATAGCACCAACCATTGACCAAAGGGGTGGAAAAAAGTGGGTTTTTCGGGAAACATTAATCATATCTCTCTTAATAGGCACAATATCAAAACCGTACAAAATGGACAATATTCCCCTAATAATTACCTAAAACTTTTGTCTGAAAGAATTTTTGATATGACCCACCATTACGCCAAGGGACGAGAAAAATGATTTCGAAATTAGAAGAAAATGCCAAGAGCTATCAGTGGTTGCCATGGCAACACTACTAAATTGATGAGGCATGGACCATCAGACGTTGCCATGACAACGCACTTGCACGAGATCAGATTCAGATCATCTGATTAAGTGGTTGGTTGGTTGGTTCTTAAATTTAGGGGCTGCGACAACGCGGTCATGTAGCCCCGTGTACTTTGGGTGTGTGTAGAATCTGTCTGATAACCGGTGTTAATTGTGATAACTGTATTAGTGTGTGTTATCTGTTTGTTAATTTAAGTACTGCAACTAACAATTTTTCAGATAGTTCCTACTTTTGCCGCCAAGCGCCACTGTCAACGACTACGAGGCCAAGTTCAGAACTGAGCTACTAGACGCCGCCGCAGTCGGCTCTTGGCAACGAACATAGAAACCTAAGAGCGTTGTATACATTCTTAACCTATCCAATTTAGCTTCACACAGGTGCAATTAGTGGAAGGATCTTTAACATGCCATAAATCTATGACATGGGACCGCCGGCTTTACTTCCCCTCCGAAGGAAGGCATACTGAGGGATATTTAACGCTCTTAAAAAATCCGACGGCTTCGGCCGGGTTTGAACCCGGTATCTTGGGCATAGAAGCTCAGCATGTTACCGACTACGCCACCAAAGCCGCCTGATAAAGTGGGAAGCGGCTTCGGTGACGTAACTGGTAGCATGCTGAATGTCTATGCCCAATGTCGCGGTTTCAAAGCCGGCCGAAGTCGTCGGATTTTCTAAGAGCACTAGAATCCCTCAGTATGCTTTCCTTTGGAGGGGAAGTTCCAACGTTCGTTGCGAGTTGATGGTTGGGGTGGCATCTAGTAGCCAAGTTCACAGCTAGGTGTCGTTGACGGTTGTACCTGGTAGCAACATTAGGAACTACTGCTTGAAATTGACCGTCTGCAGTACTTACATGAATTAAGACTAATACAGCCATTACAATTCACACCGTGTATCAGACAGATTCTACACTCACCCAAAGTACACGGGGTTAGATGACCGCGTTGTCGCAGCCCCTAAACAGAGGAACCAACCAGAGGTAGATTTCGTTAGAAAGCTAACTATTGCAATGGGTACCATGTTTCGACTTCCGGAAAATTTCGACATATCTTCGCGTTTCACATCCCCAGGCCCCAAAACCACCGTCAGTTCAAAAGTTATATATAATTTATGTATGTATATGTATATCAGTTTATTGTGGACACGATAACTGCCGTAATTTTGTACCAATCACTTTGAATTTTTTACCGAATACGTATACCTATAAAATCTCGGTCGAGTTCGTTACTGGGCTAAATCGGTCGTTGGGGGGTGAAAATGGGGGGCTTTTTTTTCGAAAAAGTGAAATATTGCTATAACTCTCTTAATATGTGAAATATCGAATCCGTTCAACATTCATACTATGTGTCGGATAAAGCCCAAAAATGTATGTTTGAAGAGTTTTTTTTTATAGCACCAACCATTGACCAAAGGGGTGGGAAAAAGTGGGTTTTTCGGGAAACATTAATCATATCTCTCTTAATAGGCACAATATCAAAACCGTACAAAATGGACAATATTCCCATAATAATTACCTAAAACTTTTGTCTGAAAGAATTTTTGATATAACCCACCATTATGCCAAGGGATGAGAAAAATAATTTCGGAATTATAAGAAAATGCCAAGACCTATCAGTGGTTGCCATGGCAACACTACTAAATTGATGAGGGATGAGCCATCAGACGTTGCCAAGATAACGCACTTGCACGAGATCAGATTCAGATTTCCATCTAAGTGTGAAGCGGCTTCGGTGACGTAACTGGTAGCATGCTGAATGTTTATGCCCAAGGTCGCGAGTTCAAAGCCGGCCGAAGTCGTCGGATTTTCTAAGAGCGCCAAAAATCCCTCAGTATGCTTTCCTTTGGAGGGGAAGTTCCAACGTTCGTTGCGAGTTCCTGGTTGCGGTGGCATCTAGTAGCCAAGTTCACAGCTAGGTGTCGTTGACGGTAGTACCTGGTAGCAACATTAGTAACTACTGCTTGAAATTGACCGTCTGCAGTCCTTACCTGAATTACAGACTAATACAGCCATCCCAAAGTACACGGGGTTACATGACCGCGTTGTCGCAGCCCCTAAACTGAGGAACCAACCAAAATCTCTGCGGTAGATATAATTTTGCGTGAAGAAGTAACAGACCGTTACATAGTTGCACATCAGTGTCGAAACCTAGCATAAGGACAGTGTGACCACAAGTATAAAAATGGACCCCAAATGACAAGAAGGTTACCGTTCCCATAAGACAATAAAATGTTTAAAATAAGCATAAAATGACGAAAAACAAAGTTAATTAAGCTCCAATTATAAAATACCTTCTCGCATTAAATGAGGTCTGATCCTTCTACGAAAATCTGCATATTCTGCCTATTTTCGCCTATCCCCAAGTTTGTCCGGTGAAATCTACCTCCGCCTTCCGGCGTGCCGAGAGGACTTTTTTTTATCTGGAAACGTTTTGGAAAATCGTTCAAAGTTGGTGGAATCTAACAGTATTGCTGCTTCCAGGTGATCCAAGATTTGGAAGCGATCGTGGGCTTCTCGTGTGTTCTCGTGACACAGCGGATTTTATCTTCACGGCATCAGCTGTTCTTGACTGCAACTGATTGTACATGGTAATAACACCTGCAATTACAAAATATTCACGAAACACTTGGTGTGACCGCGCAAAAACAGTACTACTCAGTATTACCAAAAGCATTAAAATGAAACCAGCAACGCCGTAATGCAAAATCACAGGTTATTTTGCAATAGTGAAATTTATGAACTAGGCATCACAATAATCATGTCCTTATTTTGACGACATAAACATTATAATTTTTGTGGTGTTTGAAGCCATATTTTCAGTGTTGCCTAAGTAAACAAGAGTTTAGTGCTTTTCAGTCGGTCAACACGAATGTACCCAAAAGAGATGGGTTATGCCCTAATCCTGAAATAAATTACATGAGATTAATAAAACACTAGAAAAAATTTGTGCGTTTCAACTATGTGAATGCGAATACATATAAAATCACTAACCTATTCAAAAAGCAAGGCATAAAGATAGCATTCACGACGAAAAACACAACCGCTAGGCACCTCCAAAATAGTAATCTAAATAAACGTGACCCGTATTCAAGGTCAGGGGTATATTCTATAACGTGCCAAGACACCGGTTGTCAAGCTAATTACATCGAGCAGAGTGGAAGACGAGTAGACACCCGTTATAATGAACATAGGAATGCGAAAAGATACGGAACACATTCAGCCGTGTGCGAACATATGTGTGACGCAGGGCACAGCTTTACCAACATAGAGTCGGACCTTAAAATAATCCATCACGAATCGAAAGGCAGAGCTCTTGACATAAAGGAAGCAATCGAGATACACCTAGCCAAACGAAACAATCCCAACAATCTAAACGAACACACGTTCATGGAGAGCTCACCCCTCTTCACGCTACTAAAAAACACACCCTGTCGGAAACAAGACACAATTTAGCGACACAGCCAAGCTAGATAAAAAAGGGGGGAAATTAGGGGTTTTTTAATAGGTAAATGTTATCTGGATCAGGTGTACGATGTACTTTTCTTCTGCAACAAACCAAGGCCCATATTTGCGGCAGTATTAAAGGTGCCGGGACGTCCTCATAAGACCGTCAACGCTTAGTTCGAATGGGTAATGCTCCACGCGTGGCGAGGGCTAATCCACGGTCTTTAATAGTTGTAGACACACCTCATTCAATAACATACATCTTATCTAGGTTGGCAACACCTCACATAAACACATCGCTATCACTCCCCACAGCACGTAGGGGTAGGGGGGAGAAGGCAGGAAAAACCAGTCGTTAAGATAACCACCGCAGTTGACCGCACAGTAAGTTACAGTGAGCACGAAAACTGCGAGCAGCTGTAGTACGGAAGACAAACAGATAAGTAGTTAGCCTAAAATTGTATAGTTTAACTAATGTTTACAACCATATAATCTCTCTAAAGTACAAACTCCGGATAGCTATCACCATTTAGCATTTCACCTAACATATATACTGCATTTAGCATACACTGACAGTTGCAGTACCAATACTGCAACTAAATAATTGTACATATTGTAAATATTTTCACCTGTATTTCAAACATAGATTTTATAGCCTAAGTGTAATGGATCTGATGATGATCGCTTGACGATCGAAACTGGTCATCCTAGTGTTTTATTAATCTCATGTAATTTATTTCAGGATTAGGGCATAACCCATCTCTTTTGGGTACATTCGTGTTGACCGACTGAAAAGCACTAAACTCTTGTTTATTATAATTTTTATAGTACATCGATTTACAAAATGTGGCTATAGAATAATTAAGTTGGGTGTATTGAAAAAGACCTTCTAGCGGGAACAGCTGATGGCTTCCTCTGCTTTTTTTACCCCATTTTCTTTGAGCGATTCCCTCTTAAATCCTATTGCTGTGTCCAGATAGTGCCACTGGCCACGTTCACATTCCTTGTGACCAGTGCTGCCTCTCAGTGGTCGAACAAAGAATCGCTGTGATGACTGGTCTGGACTGGTCTTAGCTGTTGTCCCAACAGCACATCCAGAACACAAGGGAAAAGTTGGGCGTGCATGCGCAGAAGACAAAATTCACGTATGCTGCCAATAAACTTGGAAATTCTCGCTGGGCTGTGATCTGCACAGCTAACGCCGTGCACGGAGTGGAGCGCACGCCTAGATACCTCGTACCGTATCTGTTCTGTACCTCGTAGTGAGGGGAGTATAAATATTTCCTACTCTTTGCTCGACGTCTTTTTTAAAGCGTTGTATTTGTAGATAATAAGCCTACTATTAAAATAATTTATTTTCAAATAAAGCAGTGTGCTGCAGCACTTCAGCACATAAGGAGCGGCCGCCCCTGGTGCAACCCACACAAAGGAACCTACAGCTAATAACCGCGACCGGAGAGACCGCACCGGTACATGGCGAAGCATCACTGGAGTTCGTCATTGGTCGACGGGCGATAAGGCATCCAGTGCTTGTGGCTGACGTATCAAATGAAGTGATCATCGGACTGGACTTCCTGGACCAGAACAACATCATCTTGGATCTGAGTACCAACACTCTGCGCTTCGGAGGTGAGGAACTTGCTTTGTAACCTGCGCACGAGTCCATCACCGCACGACGAGTAAGGCTGAGAGAAGACGTCATCGTTCCCGCCAGGACGGAGGTCAGCGCTGCCGTAATTGTCGACGGAACTGCTGAGGGAGTGGTGGCTGTCATCGAGCCAAAATATGAGGACATCCAGACAAAAGGATTGCTAGTTGCCAAGACTCCCATCAACACGACGTCTCGGCCGTACGTCCGCCTGTCCAACTTGAACGACTACGACATTACGGTTCACCGGGACACCAACCTAGGAGTCTGCGAGCCCGTTACCTGGATTGCCCGCATCACAGATACGACGGACGGACACCTGCAGACGGACAACCGAAGAAGACGCACACTGCCAGAAGAACTACAGAAGCTGTACCAAGGATCCCAGGACCATTTAGACGAGGAACAATCACGCCAACTTCAGGACCTGCTACGCGAATTCCAGGACGTCTTCTCCGTGGGGAGCAAAGACTTCGGCAGGACAAGCTTGGTTCAGCACAGAATCGACGTTGGGGACAGCGCACCGATTAGGGCCCCATTCCGACGTGTCCCGCTCGCCAAGCAAGCCGAAGTCGACCGGATGGTAGAAGAGATGAAGGAGCAAGGGGTAATCGAGCCATCACATAGTCCGTGGAGTTCTCCGGTCGTGCTAGTGAAGAAGAAGGACGGTTCCACCAGGTTCTGCGTGGATTACAGGCGGGTGAATGACGTCACGAAGAAGGACAGCTACCCTCTACCTCGGATCGACGACACGCTGGACACCATATCAGGGTCGAGATGGTTCTCCACCTTGGATTTGAAGAGTGGCTACTGGCAGGTGGAGGTCCACCCTAAGGACCACGAGAAAACTGCGTTCTCTGTGGGCAGCGGGCTCTGGCAGTTCACCGTCATGCCATTCGGTCTGTGCAACGCCCCTGCGACCTTCGAAGGCTAATGGAGTCCATTCTGAGGGGACTACACTGGAAGACCTGCCTGGTCTACTTAGACGACGTCATCGTTCTGGGGAGAAGCTTCGAGGAGCACTACAGCAACCTGAAGGAGATCTTGTTGAAGCTACGGGCTGCCCAGCTGAAGTTGAGCCCCAAGAAGTGTCAGCTCTTCCAGAAGCGGGTCCAGTACCTCGGGCATATAACCTCCGAGGAAGGGGTGCGCGCCGACCCAGAGAAGACCGCAGCTGTGAGGGAGTGGCCAGTTCTGAAGGACAAGTCCCAACTACGAAGCTTCCTGGGACTCTGCACTTATTACCGTCGCTTCGTGAGAGGATTCGCCGACATCGCCAAACCACTGCATCGACTGACTGAGAAGGACCAACTCTTCACGTGGACAGCAGAATGCCACAGTGCCTTCGAACAACTCAACCAGGCTCTGTGCACCGCGCCTATTCTGGCCTACCCCAGACCTGGAACAAGGTTCATCGTCGATACCGATGCCAGAGACTTTGGCATAGGGGGAATCCTGTCGCAAGTAGTGGACGGCGAGGAGAGAGTAGTGGCCTACTTTAGCAAGGCCTTGTCAAAGACAGAAAGGAACTACTGCGTCACCAGGAAGGAGCTGCTCGCCATCGTGAAGACCATTGAACACTTCCACAAGTACCTGTACGGGCAAGAATTTCTCATCAGGACCGACCATGCATCCCTGCGGTGGCTCCTGAACTTCAAGCAGCCCGAGGGTCAACTCGCGCAGTGGTTAGAGAGGCTTCAACAGTACAACTTTGAGATTCAGCACAGGAAAGGCCAACTGCATTCTAACGCCGACGCCCTGTCACGAAGACCGTGCCCCGAAGACTGCACCTTCTGTACTAGGAGGGAGGAGAACACCGGGATACAGTGCCGAAGGACTACCGTGGAACTTCAAGGGAGCTGGAGCCGCGAATCTTTCACGCGGGCACAAGCAGAAGATGATGACCTGGGACTGATAGCCGAATGGAAGAGGGCCTGTGTCCCCAGACCCGGGTGGAACATTGTGAGTGACTGCAGCCCAAAGTTTAAGTCCTACTGGGCACAGTGGGACTCGCTGATTGTAAGGGATGGCCTCATCTGCCGTACCTGGGAGAGCACCGACGGAAAGACATCTCGGGAACAAGTCGTCATTCCAAAGTCTATGACGGAGGAAGTCCTTAAGGAAGTTCATGGAGGATCGTCTGGTGGACACCTAGGGATAAAGAAGACCCTGGAGAAGCTGAGAGAGCGGTTCTACTGGATCGGATGGCGAACAGACGTGGAGAACCACTGCGCGAGGTGCCACGATTGCGCAGCCAGCAAGGGCCCAGGACGAAGACGACGGGGTCCACTGAAGACCAACAACGTGGGCAGCCCCATGGAGAGAGTGGCCATCGATGTTGCTGGGCCATTCCCGTTAAGCGAGGCAGGGAACCGCTACATATTAGTCGTCAGCGACTAATTTACCAAATGGCCGGAGGGGTATGTGCTCCCTAACCAAGAAGCCGCGACGATTGCAGAGACCCTGGTGAAGGAATTCGTCAGCCGGTACGGAGTACCCCTGGAGCTGCACTCCGACCAAGGGAGGAACTTCGAGTCGCAGGTGTTCCAGAACCAATGCCAGCTGCTGGGAATCCGGAAGACAAGGACAACGCCGCTACACCCTCAGTCCGACGGGATGGTAGAGTGATTCAATCGCACCATCGAGAACCATCTCCGAATAGTCGTCAGCGAGCAACAGAGGGATTGGGACAAACATCTTCAACTATTTCTCCTGGCCTACCGCGCCGCCGTGCATGAAGCCACCGGGTGCACACCATCCCGGGCCATGTTTTGGAGGGAGCTCCGTCTACCTGTCGATCTTGCCTTCGGCCGACCTGGGAATGATCCGATCCCGGTAAGCCAGTATTGTCAAGAACTGGTCGACCAACTGGAGGACGTGCACGCGTTCGCGAGGAGGAAACTGCGGATCGAGACCGACCGAATGAAGACCCGATACGACCAGCAGACGGATGCCGGCGGATTCCACGAGGACGACCTGGTCTGGCTCTTCAACCCATTACCGACGAAAGGCCTGTCACCCAAACTGCAGAAGTCCTGGGAGGGCCCGTACCGAGTCGTGAAACGGATCAACGATGTCGTCTACAGGATCCAGCGGACCCCGAGGGCGAAGCTGAAGATCGTGCATCGAGATCGCCTGGCAGCCTACGGAGGGACACAGACGGACCAATGATTGATCGAGACGATCAGCCTTTTTAGGAAGGGGGTGGTGTTACGGCTGTGAGTTTGTGTCATCGCTCGCCGCATGAGTCACAACTGCCCCAGGGCTGGGCTGTGCCCTGCCTCGTGTATTGCGTGCGCCTTGTGCAACAGGGCTACTAGGACAAAGGGATGGTCCAGAATATTCGTGACTGAGCCAGCGATGGAAACCTCGAGAAGCCGTGAACCCTGGATGGATCTAGAAGCATTTATTGAGTCACCGGCCTGCTATATAAGTGCGACCTGTCAAGCAGTGGTTGTTGTGTTTTACAAGCGCGTGCGGGCGCTTATCCTGAGCGACAGAAGTGTGGTGACTTGCGAAACCCCTAGTGAAGCCGATTCTCTTGACAGCGAAGGGAGTGAGGAGCTTACAGGGGACTGCCTGTGTTTTGAGCGAGTGTGCTTACCTAGTGCGACAGAGGTCATTGTGTTGAGTTGCAAAACAGTGAGTGACAGACCTAGTGCAGCTATTTCCAGCCAGCGTACGGGGCTGGACTCATTAGCGAGAGGATTAACTGTGGTCTGTTGACAAGTGAAAGGGGAAGTATTCTCGGCGTGAGGAAACTGGAGTAAGGTAATAATTGCTGGTATTTGCTGTTGAGTAGTGTATCTTTCTGGCCACAATAAAGTTAATTATTTCTTTAAAGCAGTAATTGGTGTTGTGCTTTCTACCCACCGTAATCCAGTTAACAAAAGTGCCACTAGGGGGGTGGCACGTAACAATACGATATCTCGCAAACCACTTGCACTAGAATCCTCAAACCAACGCCATTGGCATGCTAATGCATTGCCCTGCTTTTATTTTGTTATGTTAATAAGCATTGTTCCATTAAAAAAAGTGTATGTTTGCTCAAACAATACACGTTTGAGGTTTACCATCTAGGCTTACAGGATTGAGCCGCGTCGTATATCGGTTATTATTTCCCGACGTTTCGGCCGACATTTCAGCAGTCTTAATCAGAGCACATTCGAGATACGAAACAGATTAACTACAGATCTGCAATAGCTGAACATGCTGACGTCACGAAACACGCCATCGAATTTGATAATGCCGAAACTGTTGCTAAAATTCCCGGGTATCAAAACAGGTTAAATAGAGAGGCAATAGAGGTCGTGTAGCATCCCAATAATTTCAATCGAGAAGATGGTTTCAAACTTAGTAACATTTGGAAAGTTCTCCTAGCGCGCGACTGGCAGGTGCGCTGACCAATCAGGGAGCCGCATGACGACAATGCAGGGCAAGCAAGCTTCTCTGACTGGCAATAACCGTTATTTTGAGCACGGACACCAACTCGTACCTACCCATGTTTAAGGCTGCTGCATCATGGCGCGTCTCGCTTGGAAGTGATGGGCTCCATCTCAGCAACGCTGTACAGCTTTTCCCGGAGCGACTAACTGGTGAACCATGTGTTATTTCCTCGTACAAATACTAACCGATATAAAATAAGTGAATTAATTTACGTTCTTCACAGTCATAAAGCATAACTTTTTGAAGTATAACGATTACAACGCAACCAAGAACTACATTTTCCAACCACCCCGAGCCGATAAAAAGTTACCTTACAACAATGATAACAACTTTGTTTTTTGGCCACACAAAATTGTGAAATTTATAAACCAGTTATACAACATTCCAATGTATATTGTGTTATAATTTGGATTCGATCTGATTACGGGCTTTTGAGATAATAATTCTTAAATGTGACGCATGGTTGAAACACACTTAAAAACTTGCACTTTTCGTGTTCCAACTGCGATAAAAAATATTAAAATATAAATCAAAAAATCCAAACCTACATGAACTAACGCAAAATAGAACGACGAAAATGTTGATGGTATTGGATTTTATGTAGGTCTATTGGTTACTTAACAAACAACCTTCAACTCGAGTACACATAATACTTTGGTCGACCAGTAGATGATGAACTAGACACCGGTCGCGAAAGTCTATGATCTAAACACGTTTGAAGTATTATTGAAATATGTTTATAGGCCAAAAATACGAGTCCCCAACTACCAAGCCAGTCTGTGAAAACCTCACATCAATAGCACCTCCCATTTCCAAAATGTTTTAGGTGCAAGTTTTAGATGACTCGCTCTGTATATTGAAGATCAATGCCATATGAACTATGATTTGCAAGTCGACCACAGCGTCTTTCTGGAGACCTGAATGCATACATAAGCAGACACGTTGCAATACAATGCATTAGTGCAGTGAGGTCAAGCTATGCATTTGTATCCAGGATAATATATGTGGTGTGCGGAAGATGGGACTAAAGAACTGCCAGGGTTCTCGCCGCAGTAAAAGCTAAAACCATTCAACTCGTAAAAGGGGATCGATTGGTTGGGGAATTAAGAGTGACTTGAGTGAAGTTTCAAGTTGAAGGATAGTTAAGGTGAAGTAACGTAAAGTAAGCTTTCTGGCTGAACCTTTTCTTTTTCATGATGATTGCTGCTTTTAAGGGACGGAATAGTGAGGTTATCTACCCATCGTGGCACAGTTAAAAATACAAATTTTGTTTACTTAAAAGTTAGCTGTTGTTGTTGCTGTTGTTTCATTTGAGGGAGCTTGGACATCATGGTCATTTAGCCTCATGCACGTGGTTGTGTCTGGAATTATTTCTGATAACCTGTATTATTGTCGTGCTGTATAAGTGTTTGTAATATCTTGCCACGGTGGGTGAGTGGTTACGTGTCGGTCTACTAACCCCAAGCTTGCAGGTTCGCTCCTGGGCGTGGTAAGTAATTTTTGAAAGGCGGCAAATATTACGACACACATGTCATACGAGGTTGGCATGTCAAAGAACCCATTTGAATTCAGTAGACCGTGTTCATAATGACAAAATTAATCTCGGGAGTTTCCGCCAACACGAAGTTCCTCATTTCTCTACTAGAAAGCGCTATAGTGTTCAAGGAGCTTAGATATCTAACCTCCTTGACTTTCATAGTGCTTCAAGGAACAACGAAATTCGACATGCAAGCTAACCTCTGGGTGTCAAATAGCAAAGCATGCACCCGGCACCCAAGGCCATACGATATTATTATTATTATTTTCATGATGATTGCTGCTTTAAGGGACGGAATATTGAGGTTATCTACCCGTCGTGGCACAGTTAAAAACACAAATTTTGTTTAGTTAAAAGTTAGCTGTTGTTGTTGCTGTTGTTCCATTTGAGGGAGCTTGGACATCATGGTCATTTAGCCCCATGTACGTGGTTGTGTATGGAATTTTTTTCTGATAACCTGTATTATTGTCGTGCTGTATAAGTGTTTGTAATATCTTGCCACGGTGGGTGAGTGGTTACTTGTCGGTCTACTAACCCCAAGCTTGCAGGTTCGCTCCTGGGCGTGGTAAGTGATTTTTGAAAGGCGGCAAATATTACGACACACATGTCATACGAGGTTGGCATGTCAAAGAACCCATTTGAATTCAGTAGGCCGTGTTCATAATGACAAAATTAATCTCGGGAGTTTCCGCCAAAACGAAGTTCCTCATTTCTCTACTAGAAAGCGCGATAGTGTTCAAGGAGCTTAGATATCTAACCTCCTTGACTTTCATAGTGCTTCAAGGAACAACGAAACTCGACATGCAAGCTACCCTCAGGGTGCCAAATAGCAAAGCTTGCACCCGGCACCCAAGGCCATACTATATTATTATTATTATTATTATTATTATTATTATTATTATTATTATTATTATTATTATTTTCATGATGATTGCTGCTTTAAGGGACGGAATATTGAGGTTATCTACCCGTCGTGGCACAGTTAAAAATACAAATTTTGTTTACTTAAAAGTTAGCTGTTGTTGTTGCTGTTGTTTCATTTGATGGAGCTTGGACATCATGGTCATTTAGCCCCATGCACGTGGTTGTGTCTGGAATTATTTCTGATAGCCTGTATTATTGTCGTACTGTAAAAGTGTTTGTAATTGAGGTGGAATTTGGAAGGAGGCGGCCATGGCCTTAAGGGGGAAACATACAGCATAAGGAGTCGAAACAATGCCTGTTTTAATATTATAACCGATAAATTTTGTACAACAATTACATACATTTCCAAGGAAACACACATATTGCTATTAGAGGCAAAGTTATAGTTTTTTTAAAATTCAAATCGTAAATATTTTATCCATTTTTCGAAATTTGGTCCTTGTTTTGTGCTGATAATCACTTTTTCCCTCATATCTCCCATGTTTATAGGAATTTTTGAACTTTTTTTAAAAGTCAGTGTTAAATCTTTGACTTCTTCTTCATGTGCCGTCTCCTCTAAGAAGGTTGGCGATCATCACGGCAGTCCGGTTTTTAGATCTAGCAGCACTGAAAAGTTCACTGGAACTACACTTGAACCATTTTTTTAGGTTGTTCAACCAGGAGATCCTTCTTCTTCCTCGACTCCTTCTGCCTTCAATTTTCCCTTGAATAATTTATTGAGAAGACGATATCTATCTCCTCTCATTATATGACCCAAATATTGTAACTTCCTAATTTTAACACAGGTAACATCTCTTTATATTTACCTATCCTACGCAATATCTCATGTTTTGTGATTTGACTGCAAAATGTTGATTAGGTACCTTTTCTATAATACGTTAAAAATATTTGTTTTGTGAGTTTGCTCAGAATAAAATTGAAACAATAACGCTTAATTAATTAATGATGTATAAATAAGTCAGATTCATTTTCTAGCTGAAGGTTAACATCCACTCTAAAAGAAGGAAACTCCAAAAACGTCTATGAGAGAAACGGTGTAGGTAAGCACAATGCAAGAATCAAATTTTTAAAAGTAGATAAAATTAGTTACGATTTGAATTACGAACATTTAAAACTTTGCTTCTAATACCCGGATGTTTAATGATCGAATGTCTGTATAAGGAAGGAATAAACTCAAAGTTGGGTACAATTCTACAGTATATTCAGACAAAAATTGTTTCCTCCTAATTTGAGAACATTTCGTGTTTCAATTTTATTATGCCCTTTACCATCAACACTAAAACTGAGTTACAGTACTTTATTGGGCTATGAATGTGTATGTGTAGTTTATACAAGGACATTATTAAGTGTAGCAAGGGAGGGGCTATTCATATTCCAAATCCATATTGAAGTCAGTTCATGGATGTGAAGTGCAACTGCTGCTACTGCTGCTTCCACCTGATGTGCTACATGAACCAGATGACGACGACGATGACGACGAATCGTTGGCAGCCGGGAATAATGCAGCTAGGGTAGGTGTAACATTGCTCATATTGGCCCCTCCTGGTCCTCCCAGTCCAAGCGAGTGGTCACCAAGACTTTCCCTACAGATGGGGCATGTACAATGAAGCTCTAGCCATGGGATGATGCAGTTTTCATGATAAACATGTTCACAAGTTAGCTTGCGAACTGGTTCATCCAGGTTGAAGTCTTCCAAGCATACTGAACATTGCAAATTCTCGCCAACATGATCTTCTGTTATAACAACAACTGGTATTTCCTTGATTTTATCCTTTGCCAAGGGAGGTGGTCCAGTGTCATCCATTTGATTTAACAATTGGGTAACGATGGCATCGAGTCCTTCCCTGCCCCATTCATAATCTTATGGGTTTCCAAGGAAAAATACAGGGGCTTGACCTCCTCGGCCACCACCAAGAGCTCCACAAAACCCCATCCCAGTCAGATTAACTAAGAAGTCTTGAATAAGATTCTCGATTTGTCTGCCTCGTGGAACTCATCCAGGTCTTCGGGAGTCTGATCCGTCACGATCTCTCCCACGAAGTACCCACCTGTCTTGGGCCCTACTCACGCCCAGAACATATCGCTCAATTCTTCTCCAAGACGCTGATTCAAAAGATCAAGAGGGGTAACATCTTCCATTCCAAAATCACTATCGTCCATGAGGTCAGGAGGAGCTTCTAACTCCTCGATGAAACCGCAGTAGTAATTGGAACATGTGTAGTCCGGTAAAACACGAGGAATTTCAACATTACATTTGTACAAAAAATCTAGAAATTGCAAAGTCTTCAACGGTAGCTTCGGCCATACCTGATATCTTGACACTCGAATCCGAGAGTTTGACGATAATAGGCCATTACGTATAACCACTAACTCAAATCGAAGACATAGCCTAGTAGCTATAATTTTGACAGCCATATCAAAGACAGATCCACTAATCAACAACATTATAGCCAGAGACCTCAATTGACGACTCGACAGGATTGATTTTTAGAAAGGAAGAACTGCTGGTTGGGTTGGTTCCTCAGTTTAGGGGCCGCGACAACGTCGTCTTGTAGCCCCGTGTACTTAGGGTGTGTCTAGAATCTGTCTGATAACCGGTGTTAATTGTGATGACTGTATTAGTGTGTGTTATCTGTTTTTCAATTCAAGTAAGGACTGTAGACATTGAATTTTTTCAAGTAGTTCCTACTTTTGCAGCCAAACTCCACCGTCAACAACTACTAGTTCAGAACTTGGTTACCATATATCACCACAGTCGGCTCCTGGCGACGAACAAAGGAACCTAAGAGCGTTTGTCAAATGTTTAATCTAGAATTTAGCTTCACACAGGCGTAATTAGTGGACGGTTCTTTAACATGCCATAAATCTATGACATGGGACCGCCGGCTTTGCTTCCCCTCCGAAGGAAGGCATACTGAGGGATTTTTAACGCTCTTAAAATATCCGACGACTTCGGCGGGGTTTGAACTCGCGATCTTGGGCATAGAAGCTCAGTATGCTACCAACTACGCCACCAAAGCCGCGAAGAACTGCTCCAAACAATGGATGTGTAAGGGTATACTCTCTTAAATAGGAAACATAAGACATACGAGTATATTGCTCATAATGGAAGCAGTACGATCGACCTTATATTCTTTAAATGAACTGGTATATATTTAGCGGAGCACACGGTTGCAGAGAACCCTCTGACGAAACATTGTCCTATTATGGCAAGCTTCCCTATAACGGGGCAGTCAGGAGGAGACGAGAAGATTGAGCTCCGACAACCGACGTCTCGGAATCTAAACACAGATATCCTTCAGCAAACCAGGATCAGAATCATTGACATAAACAAAAGATACAATTGAAAGATCTAGACTCCGCAGCTCTCGCACTAGATTCATTCATGTTCTTAATCCGTAGATTGGTCGGCAGCAATCCTCCTCTTCCATTCTTCCCTGTCGCCAGTCAGTCTCTTCATGTCTCTGTATGAATGGATATTAACATCAATTATGATCTGTTTGATGTATTGCAGTTTCGGTCGCCCTCTTCCTCTCTTTCCCCGAAATATGCTATCTAACACAGTTACCATAAAGTTATTGTGGCGATAGACGTGTCCTATCAGTTGGTCTGATCGTTTCCGTATTGTTTTGAGAAATGCTCTCATTTCATCAATGTTTTGAGCACTTCGTCATTCGTCAGTCTTGCGGTCCATGGAATTTTTCCCATCCGCCGCCAACACCACATTTCAAAAGCTGCAAGTATTCTTTTATCAGCACATCCCATTATCCAAGCTTCTGAGCCATACACGGTTACACCCACTGCCATTGTAATGTACAGGCCATCATGCTGCGACTTTAACGATTGATCAGCTGATCGGTAGGGGATACAGATGACGACCATTTTGCTTTGTGCTGTGTTATTTATATCCTTTATTAATGAGTATCCGCGTGAAAAGTGATACTTGACAACGCTTCTATTTACGTCATCTAGAACGAGGATTATTTATTTTCTGAAACAAATGTTCAGTTTGTAGGTACGTTATTGTATCTACGCAAATTTTGCGTTGCATGTTTGTCATCACACTAAAGGTTATGTTTTAGTTAGGGCCTCTATATATCACTTATTATTTCGAATCATAAAAGGTTTTTTGGATGGTAATAAAATGTTGTTATTTCATGAAACCTCCTTCCCAGGTCACAGGTATGCCAAAAGTTTGCTTATAGCAACTACCGGTGTTATGAAAGAAATGATAATGTGCCTTGCTTCTCCTTCCCCACCGCGACAATTTAAGAAAGCAGTGCGTACACAACATTCCTGGATATTATTTATGCATTAACGGGGAATACAAGAGCGTGTGTTAACATTTCCCTGAAAGTAAGATACTTCGGGAGAGAAGAGCTATCGCCTTGATGGTAGGTTGTAAGTTAATACCGTTATGGTTTCAATTATTGTATGAAGTTCCCAAACGTCGGCCTATGCTAGGACTGAAAACATTTCTAATATGATAATGCTGAGGTTAAGTTACTGACCGTATGTAAATCAGAGAAGCGAAATCCAGCATTCAGTATCTATTAAAGTCAGTTCAAGTTACATTATTTGTGAGAATGGTCACTCGATTAAGCTCAAGTGAACATGATAATGTTTTCGTGGCAGCATTTATGAAGGCTACCGTAAGTACATTAATGGGATTGTTAGCACCAGGTGTATGTACTGTAGGTTATTGATAACTGATTTCAAAATTACAACCTGTTGTAAATTCCTGATGCAAGAAACAAGTTAGATTGAGTCATAGAAAATAAGTGCTGTTAGGATAGGCCTTGTTTAAGTCACTTTGAGGGCGGCCTGTGCATTGATTACAGTTAGAGATAGGTTACATTGTGCTTTGCGATCCACGAGCAGTTTAGAATGGGATCTGTTGAATAGCCAAGAGTGATGTGGGGTTTTCTCAGGCATCTACCAAAAGCCTTTTCAAAGCGGTAAACAACGAGAAAATGGCCAAGAATAGATCTTATTCTTTACGTCAAAATACTGCAATTTAGCCCTGTTTGTGTGTTTCAACGTCCTTGTAAATGTACCGGCAATGTACCATTTTGTTCACTCGCAAAGTGGCAGCTACATCGGCCGGATTCGAACAAGCGGAGCGATAATTAGGCGTATGTAGTGGTAACTGATAGAAGTGCCAATCAGCCCTAAATAGTATTGCTATTTTTCTACGTCTTGAAGCGGGAGCGTAATTTATATTCGGTTTGAAGTCACTGCGTGTGTAGGGAGCTATCTGTTTGCTGCTGCGACTATAACGACCCTAGGCGTGACGTCATGGTAGGAGCCTTACGGCCTGTACATTACGATGGCAGTGCTACACTCCACACACAGCATTTTATAAATGTAATCCTGGTCTCAATAGATATATCCTTTGAAGTCAGAAGGGATTTTTTACTGTTAAATGCACTAGAGGAGTACATTAAATCCGGATTCACAAAGGTCCGAAATAGAAGATCGCAAAAATGGTTCAACAAAGATCGCTACTTGGAACGACAACAGGTCCTACATGATCTTCGGATAACAAAAGCCAGTAACAACGCTGAAGACACGGCATACTACAGTCAACGCAGGAAAAATATAAAGATCTCTTAAAGAAGACACGGAAGGAGTACATTGAATTACAGGCAAATTGGATGGTGATAGAGGCAAGTAAAGATCCCTATCTAGCGTTGCATCCTAGACGGTCGTAGTCGGTCAGGAAAATTGACATACAGTTAACATCTGGGAGGCCCACTTCAACGAGATCTTGAATCAAAGAAATTCCTCTTCAGCTTATCCATTGAAACCCAGTGGAACGGAGTTAAAGTTCTATCCACCATTCTCACCGGAGGAGGTAAGCTAACTCATGCTCGGCCTGACAGACAAGAAGGCTTCAGGGCGAACATTTGAAGGTGGCAGTAGATATTCTGTTGCCAACCATCACGAATCTATTGAATACGTGTTTACAAGTAGGGGATATTCCGGAGGCGTGGAAAACTTCCATAAAGGGAAAGGTGATCCTAACTCTTATCGGGGGGAGGGGGAGGGGGGGGGGGTCGCCTTGGAGAACAATTTTTTCAAGTTTCTTTCTAAACTCGTAACGGATATACTACGTAAGGAAATAGATGCTAAAATTCCGGATGAGCAGATCGGCTTCAGGAGAGGCAGAAATACGTTGTAGGCAATAAGAAATCTACAAGATGACATAGACAATTCCATCAGTCTTCCAAATGGATAGTTTCATGTCGTGTTCATCGACTTCACGAAGGCATTTGACACATTGGATAGAAATATCATTTCATGGAAACTTGATGCTTAGTCGAGGAAAATAAGGTCCTATCTCAACTGGTTCTTAACATGCTGAAGAGCAAAACAGTCATAATCTCAGACAACGTATCAACATCCAAAGAAATTATTCAGACCAATGGTGTGCTACAGGGAGATCCTCTCAGTCCCCTCCTGATTAAGGTCTCGACCTATAATATCGTAAACGCGATAAGAAATGAGGCGAAGAATATCACAATATATCATTACGCCGATGATATGGTACTGGGTTCAAAAGACATTTCGGAAGTACAAAAAGCGTTAAATGCTTTAGAGGTATGGACGGAAACTATCCATTAATCGGTGAACATCCAAAAGTCAGAACACATGATCTTCAGGAAAGGTGGGCGGATTTCCCCACTAGACGTCTTACATTTTCAGCGGGCGGGCATCAATTCCGCTCGGGAATTCCAGTCAGGTAGCCAGGGTTACCTCGATTCCACTCGGTCTCCAAGGGACCCAAAAATAAGTTCCTCAACTCCGCTCAGGCTTTGACAATGGGTCGGCAAAGGGGTTATCCTCAATGACGTAAACAAATGTCATAACCCTCCTGCTCGCATACCAAGGGCCGGGTCAAACATCTTATGCAGTGCATGAGTGAATTCTTGAATGCAGCTGATTTTTCCGTTCTAGGCTGGAAAACAGTATTTTCAGCATCCGCAGCTAATATCGAAATTATTTTTAGGTAAAAATTATACACCTATTATTATCTAATTTTATTTAATAATGTCTGACTAGGTTAAAAAACATACAAAACATTTAATTATGCACATGTTAAAAACAATGTATAAAATTTGTAGAAAAAAATAGAAACCTTGGCAGATTTATTTAAAAGAATATTATGATTAATTTTAAATCACTTGTATTTTCTGCCATATAAGTTATAATGTGCCAAACACTTTATACCTGGTTTAACGAATGAGCGGACTGGACACCAGAGCGGTTGACCAATGGCACAAAAATGTCTGACCCGGCCCTTAGTATGCGAGCGGGAGGGTTATGACTATGGCTCGGATCGATATGCTCGATAAGACCTCCAGATATGCTCGAAAACCACGTGTTTTATGCTCGATATACATGTACGAAAAAAACATTATATGCTCGATAGATATGCTCGAAAAAACATTATATGCGGTTAAATATGCAGAATATGCTCGAATAACAACGTTAATAACTATACAGTCGCCTCCGTAGCGTAGCGGTCAGCATGGTTAGCTGCCGCCCCGGAGGTCCTGGGTTCGATTCCCGGCTCTGCCACGAAATTTGAAAAGTGGTATGAGGACTGGAACGGGGTCTACTCAGACTCGGGTGGTCCAAATGAGTAGAGGGGGTTCGATTCCCACCTCAGCCATCCTCGAAGTGGTTTTCCGTGGTTTCCCACTTCGTCTTCGGGCAACTGCCGGGATGGTACCTTCTGAAAGGCCACGGCCGCCTCCTTCCCTCTTCCTAGCCCTTCCATCCCTTCCCATCCCTCATGAGGCCCCTTTTCGCTTTGCAGGTGAGGCCGCCTGGGCGAAGTGCTGATCACACCTCCCCAGTTGTATCCATCCCGACCAGATGTTCCAAGCTCCAGGACACTGCCCATAGAGGCGGTAGTGGTGAGTTCCCTCGCTGAGTCCGTGGGAACCACCAACCTAGAGGGTAAATTGACTAAATAAAAAATAAAATAAAAATAACTATACAACGGAAAGTGAAACGAAAAAAACCAATAACATATCTTTATATACGGGCTTTATTTTCTAACTGTGTGTATGATACACTGCGATATACTCGCATTCAAGTTTCAAGTACATATAAGAGAAGTTTTCTTATAAAAGTTCCAGTTTAAAAGTTCATTTACAAAATGTTCAAAATTAGGCGAGTCAATGCAGTGGATCTGCAATGGTCTGTACAACAAGAATTTTTTCTATGTTTTCAGTTTTGAATAATTTGCTTAGATCTGTCAATAAAAGTTTCAATGCGAGAACGACCTAACTAAAGGTTAAAAACGTGTGGTTTTATTATTCTCACTAGATAGGCTTTTCAATAATTATTTCTGTTTTCGAACAAGGATGGTCAGGGGAAATTCGGGGAAATTCGAAGGAAAACAAACTATTTAGACGAAAACCACAAGAATATGCATTTATATGCTTCTATTCTGAAAACTGCGGTTTTATGCATTTATATGCTCGATAAATTTCAATTCTGTTGGTCCCAGAGAGGTGAAAATTCCACCAAAAGGCTTCTTTCAATGAGTACTATTCAGGAAAAAAATATGCAAACATGCTCGAATCCGAGCCCTAGTTATGACATTTGCTAACATCATTGGGGATAACCCCTTTGCCGACCCCTTGGCAAAGCCTGAGTGGAGCTGAGGAACTTATTTTTGTGTCCCTTGGAGGACCGAGTGGAATTAAGAAAAATCGAGCGGAATTGATGTTCGACCTTTTCAGCAGCGTGCACTTCGAATCGTAAACATCTTTAAATATCTTGGCTTAACCCTACAGACTACGGTACGTTCCAACAGGAACGAGCTACTGCGGCAGTAAAAGCAATATACGACATTAAACTTGTCAACAGACTGTCTCTGAAGACTGACATGGCTTTGGTTGGTTGGTTGGTTGGTTCTTAAGTTTAGGGGCTGCGACAACGCGGTCATGTAGCCCCGTGTACTTTGGGTGTGTGTAGAATCTGTCTGATAACCGGTGTTAATTGTGATGACTGTATTAGTGTGTGTATCTGTTTTTTAATTTTAAGTACTGCAACTTATAATTTTTCAAATAGTTCCTACTTTTGCCGCCAAGCGCCACCGTCAACGACTACTAGGTCTAATTCAGAACTTAGCTACTAGACGCCACCGCAGTCAGCGCTTGGCAACGAACGTAGAAACCTAAGAGCGTTGTTTACATTCTTAACCTATCCAATTTAGCTTCACACAGGTGCAATTAGTGGAAGGATCTTTAACATGCCATAAATCTATGACATGGGACCGCCGGCTTTACTTCCCCTCCGAAGGAAGGCATACTGAGGGATTTTTAACGCTCTTAAAAAATCCGACGGCTTCGGCCGGGTTTGAACCCGCTATCTTGGGCATAGAAGCTCAGCATGCTACCAACTACGCCACCGAAGCCGCTTGACATGGCTTTAATCGATGCCAAAATTATTCCTAATCTGACTTACGGGATTGAGATCATTTGCGATAGGCTGACGACAACCGTGAAGACAATTGAGTAGTTGTCGGACAGTGAGGCAGCGCCCCAATCACGAAAACCAAGATTAACGGCCGAGGGGACCCGATGCGCTGATCACGCGTCACCCCAATATCTACAGGCCAAATGGCTGGGCAGCGGTCGCTTGGTAGGCCTAAGCCCTTCATGGGCTGTAGTGCCAGGGGTTATTAGGTATACAGTATAACAAGTAGTTCCGTGAAGAATTATACAGCCTATTTCCATATATCCTACTTATGTGTATTGCTTCTATCAACATACAAAATTTCAGTTTGATTGCTGTAATAGATTCGTAGATATTGAGAACCGACCAAATATTGCAGATGGTCGCCATGTTGTATTTTTATATATGTAGGTCTTAGAGTTATGTACTGTTACCTGAAGATTATTGTGTACGTGTAGTATTAAAAGTTCAATCGCATGATTAGGACACAAGAATTAAAAACGAGATTTTAAAATTCGCACAGCCGCCATCTTGAGGTTATGTAAACAATTGAACTAAATTAGATACTAGGGGCAGATGACCTCGTAGTTCCGCCCCTTAAAACAACAATAACTAACTAACTAAATTAGATACTAGTGCATTACAATATGTATAAACATTTCCTGTTCCAAGTTTCATTGCGTTTGGATCATTAAATCGCGAGAAAGGTCTACTTAAAATTTTCAACTTCGCTTGGCTGCCATATTCGTTTTGTAGTTAACCGGTTTTTGAAAGTCTTATATATGAACTTCTAGTAGTGCCCTTTATCTCCGTACAAAATTTCAGGGTGATACCGCTAATAGTTTCAGAGATATAGAATGCCGGTGAAATATTTCGCACAGCCGCCATCTTGTGGTTATGTAAACAATTGAACGAAGTTAGATGTCGGTGCATTACAATGTGTATTATACTGTACCAAGTTGTATTACGTTTGGTTGGTTAAATCGCGAGAAACGTCTGTTAAGAAGTCGCAACTTCGTTTGGCCGCCATGTTGGTTTTGCAGTTACCAGGTTTTCAAAGGTCACATACAACGAGCTTATACATTACTATAGAGAGGCAGGAGCGCCGCAAGACTGAAGCTACTTGAAACTGTGTCCGCCATTTTCTCTGGAGTCAAGGGAAAGGGGGAGTAGCTATGCCATATGTTGAAGTATCAGACCAGGGCCTGTTGGAACATTAATAAGAAACATGAAAATGAAAATCCACAGCCTGCTTCCAGTCTCCGACCGGGTCAGGAATGGAATGAATGAAGCCCCTATCTAGCGGCGAGGATATGAACTGTGCCGGCTGCCGAGGCCTGACGCACTCCTCTGGGGCAATGATTAAATGAATGACTGATGAAAGGAAATGATAGTGGAGAGTGTTGCTGGAATGAAATTTTTGACAGGGAAAACCGGAGTACCCGGAGAAAAACCTGTCTGCCTCCGTTTTGTCCAGCACAGATCTCACATGGAGTGACCGGGATTTGAACCACGGACCCAGCAATAAGAAACATATTTACGACAAATTATGAAGTCCAATCACTTCTTAAACATTCAGAATAGTTTCAAGTTACAACAATAGTGCTGTAGGCTATTTACACTGCGCAATTGTAAATACTGTCCCTTAAATAGAATCAGCTTTGTTAAAACTTGTCTCACTTGCCGTCCTCTCATTCGAGAGGACTTTTCTCTGAGTGCATGATATACTCTGCAAGTGAAGTAATACTTCAATATATGCCTTATCAGCTTCACATAGGCTAATGCGATTCTTCACATGGTTCTATTGCAGTGAATAGGTGTTCAAAGAGAACAAACAACAGTTTAACATTGTAAATAGGCCTACCTTGGTCTCTAGTTTGAGAAAGATATTTTTGCAGTTTTTGTCCAAGATATGAGCATTACTCCTGAAAACACATTCTGCTGTCTTACACAAATATTTCAAGTCATCGGATGGATATACAATGAGTTGCCCACATCTTTGCATTTTATGAGACCAAACTTTGCGTCATTAGGCCTACTCATTGTCAGTCGAACATCTAAGCATTCCACACATTTGATTTTCTTCGACACATTTCTTACAACGCTACCTGCAACAAATTCTACCACTTGATCACTGAAAATGGAAATGGTTTCAAAACACTCTACATAGTCAAGTTCACTTAGGCCTACATCAACATTAATTACAATAGGCTGCATAATGGGAGGACTTAGGATTAGACTATCATCTGTCTTCACATTAGCTTCAGGGGAAGGATCAATTTGAGCAATTAAGCATTTCCTATATGCAGCTTTGAATTCTAAGGCATTGGGATTGTTTCTGTATTTTTCAACGGGAATCTGGAACAAAAACAATTCATTCTGTTACGGTACCAGTACGAATATAATCGTATACCGTATAGGCCTGTATCAGACATTAATAGAAAAATTGATAGTAGCATCCTTACTGTATCCGTGCAGTGAAATATATTAGTAGCACAATTAAGCTATACTTCGGTAAAATAGGATATATCCGTTGTTTTATTGCTTCGATTAGTACAGCCGTACGCTGAACATACAGCAGGCATCGCTGCGGAAATTAATATGCAGTAGATTTCAACCAAGTAACACAAACGACAATAGAAATTACAATTCACTGAACTCTTCCCTCGCAATCAGCCGACTGAATGTTTTGACTCGATGACTCCAGAAAACATGGCGGACGTTCTTACCAATATCTTCCGCTAAGAGCGCTGTGAACGGTCCCTTAGCCTCTCTATAGTATCTTTAAAGCTCGTTGGTCACATAGGTGAACTTCTAGGAGTTCTCTTTATCACCGTAAAATATTCCAGGGTAATATCGGTAATAGTTCCGGAGATATTGAATGCTGGTGAAATATTTCGCAAAGCCGCCATGTTGGATTGGTGATACGTAACAAAATTTGAAGGGCACGGTCAGGGTCGTCCGGAATAGTGTTATGAACTTACCGAGTTTCATTGATGTCGCTCCAGCCGTTTAGAAGTTATTAGGGGGAAAACACACCATCACACATACACCATCACGCACACACAGATAGACACACGGACAAAAGGTGATCTCATAAGCCTATTTTTTTCACAAATGAAATTGGCTAAAAATGACATCTAATACTTCAACGAATAGTTTACAACTTGGCCGCAGGCACTCGTTTATCAAACTGGTATTATTTCCATAGCTCTTTCTTATTCATTACTAGTGACCGGATGTTGATGAAATGTCGTCTTTTTACTGAGTTGTCTAAAACAATGCTGAAGTACATAGAAACTCCGGACGGGGCACCCCGTGTTCAAATATGTCATTTTTATTTTGCATCTTTTTGCATTACTTGCTCCTTTTGTATTTTAAGAGCATTTTTTTAAGTTTGGTAGTTTTTTGGGTCATACTTTAGAGAAATCTGCCTTTTAAGTTATATTGTTTTCCAATTTTGTCGTTACAGCTTTATATGAGGGAGTTACGTCTCTCAGAGTTAAGAAGAAGCCAGTAGCTCATACAAGATCATTTAAAATATTGAAATAAAGTATTTCGGTATTGCTATTAGTAGAAAAATATATATCTTGGATGCAGAAGAACGGTAACGTGGGTATACAGATGCTCTTGTTTTCGTCGCAAACCAGTTATTAGTAGAATTGAATGTTACCTGCTCTGTTGACCAAGGTCAGCTGTGGCTTGGTAGAAAGGGGAAAGGGTGTATATTCTTGTCTGAGTTCATTTTCTCCATTTTATAGTGCATTTTTCGAATTTTTGAAATACTGGTGAGTTTATTATTATAAGATCATTTTTTCCATTTTATAGTGCATTTTTCGAATTTTTAGGTAATTTATTACAGTCATTTTTCAACATTTTAAGTGCATTTTTTAAACGTTTTTACAGCATCAACACCCGGGCCCTATTCATTACAAATCCATCAATGGCTATATCATATGAATTGTTCTGGGCACTCAATTCACACTTACATATCTTGCATGCCTTGCGTCCTGCAAGACGAATGCTTACTGCGTAGTTGATGATAAATGTGTGTTTCCTGTATTTCGCTCGTCTGGTGTTTCAGCAATAAGCGTGCTCACTACTCGTTTTAATATATCATGACCTTGTGGTGTCACAATCACCCCGCTTTGTTGAAGCTGACCTGTCATTGCCGTGTCCGGCTCCGTGGCTAAATGGTTAGCGCTTTTGCCCAAAGTGCCCCGGTTTCGATTCCCGGCTGATCCGTCAGGGATTTTAATCTCCTGGCATTAAAACCCGTGCCATGACCTCACAGCGGTAGCGTCTTGAGGGGGGGGGGAAGAGTTGACCGGAAAAACTGCACTGGTGGACTGGAAGCGGGATAGGTGGGATGGTGTTCCATGGCCAGAAACAGTCAAAATTCGCGAGTCGCGAAATCACGAAGAAAATTAAAACAAATAAACATTGGTTTAGATCATGCTTTACATGAAAGAATCATGTAATTACAAGTTTCAACTCACGGAACACTCGCGAAAAAATCACAAAAAAAATTATGACTCACGAATTAAACATCTCTTTTGTCGTTATTCGTGGAAACACCGATGTTTTCGTCAATTAATAAATAATTTATCTAAATTTGAAACTTTTAGATTGCTTTATAGTAGGATAAATATAGCGGTTCTGGTGCAGGGGCTAATGGGCAAGATGGCCGCCGCGTGCAACCAGTCCTATGTTATTCTTATGGAGGGGACAGTCAGAGCTGGCCCAAAGGCTAATGGGCAACATGGCCGCCACGCGCTACCACACTCTTTAATGGCGGGCTTTTCAAATCATTATTTATTTGTTTTTAATTTATAAATTTTTATGTATTTAATATTTAATTTATTATTTTTTGCACAGGGCTAATACACAAAATGGTCACTGCACACAACCACTTACACATATAACATGCTAACCTAAACTTACCTAACCTAACCTAACCTAACCTAACTTCACCTAACCTAACCTAACTTTACCTAATCTAACCTAACTTAAAAGTGCGAGCAAAAAAAAAGTGAGAGCAAAAAGTGTGAGCAAAAAAGTGAGAGCAAATGTGAGAGCACAAATAATAAACTTAGTTATAACCTAACCTAACCTAACCTAACCTAACTTCACCTAACCTAACCTAACCTAACATAACCTAACGTCAAAGTGGGGGCAAATATGGGAGCAAAAAGTAACAGCAAAAACTGTGAGCAAAAAAAGTGAGAGCAAAAAGTGAGAGCAAAATAGTGGGAGCAAAAAGTGGGGGCAAAAAATTGGGAGCAAAAAAGTGGGAGCAAAAAGTGGGAGCAAAAAAGTGGGAGCAAAAAGTGGGAGCAAAAAAGTGAGAGCAAAAAAAAGTTGGAGCAAAAAGTGAGAGCAAAAAAGTGGGAGCAAAAAGTGGGAGCAAAATGGTGGGAGCAAAAAAGTGGGAGCAAAAAAGTGAGAGCAAAAAAAGTGGGAGCAAAAAAGTGACAGCAAAAAAAAATTGGAGCAAAAATGGGAGCAAAAAAGTGGGAGCAAAAAAGTGAGAGCAAAAAAGTAAGAGCAAATGGGGGAGCACAAATAATAAACTTAGTTATAACCTAACCTAACCCCACAGAAACCTCATTTAAAGATTTTAGATTTTACGTTTTAACATTTTACATTTTAACATTTTAGATTTTGATTTTTTCATTTTACATTTTTTAGATTTTACATTTTACATTTTTTATTTTTTGTATTTTAGTTTTTTTCCTTTTTTAGATTTTACATTAAGTTTTTGATTTTAGATTTTACATTTTCCGAAAAGAGTAAACTACAAGGTCACATACCTAACCTCACCAAACCTAACTTTACCAAACCTAACTTAAGCTAATCCAAAGGCAAATGCACACACACAAAGTATATAAGGGCACATGCAACTATCCTTATGCTAGCCTTATAGGCTACTGTACAACATGATCACTACCCCAACCGGGTTTTTTTTTTTCATTTTGTTTACACATTTATCAATTTTCCAATATCCCATTTTCAGTTTTTTTTATGTCAGTTTTAAGTTTTTCAATTTCATAATATGGAAACATGGAATTTGCATTTTGTTGTTTACACATTTGTCAATTTTCCAATTTCCTATTTTCAGTATTTTAAAAATGTCAGTTTTTAGTTTTTCAATTTCATAGTATGGAAACTTGGATTTTTGCTTTTTGTTGTTTACACATTTATCAATTTCAAAATTTCCCATTTACTGTTTTTAAAAATGTCAGTTTAAAGTTTTTCAATTTCATGATATAGAAACATGGATTTTCCAATTTGTTGTTTACACATTTGTCAATTTACCAAATTCCCATTCACTGTTTTTAAAATTTCAGTTTAAAGTTTTTTTCTATTTTATCAATATGGGAACATGGATTTTCCAATTTGTATTTTACATGTTCGTTTTGAATTAGGAGTGGATATAGGTGGGTAGTAATTAAAAATGTACAAGCGGTGTCCATACAATATTTTTTTTTATTTTAAATACATGTACAGTATTTACACATAATACATTTTTATATATATTCTTTATTGTTATAAATTGTACAGTTGTTTTTATTTTGTTTTCTATTTTATTTATTTTTTGATTATGAATACCATTTTTTTCTTTTTGTGTTTTTCTATTTTGTAGTGCTATTGTTTTAATTGTTTTAAATTGATTTGTTTTATGTATTTGCTAGACTCATGCAGAGGACTTTGATATTCAAAACTTAACTCTTTAAGCATGGTCAATGATTGAGTAATGACCATAGGCATATGTACCTATACCATTAGCATCAATCACTCTTTTATCATCACCAGGACACAAAGCAATTTTGTTTAGTCTTATAGATGATATGTCATGTTGTTTAGAAGCGATAATATTCATTGGTATTCTTTTTACATTGTTGTTCATGACACAATCCTTATTATCTTGAAAGCTCATACAATTTTTGACAACACCTCTGTTAATACCTTTAATCTTTTTGATTTCTTTACCATTTATGTCTAAAGCGTACATTTTAGCTCAAAGTCCAACAAATGCTTTTATAATTTGTCCACAAGCCTCGTCTTTAAATTTCCCCAACGTTTTCTTGTTTGATGTTGAGTAACATATGTGATTAGTAGGATAATCTGATGTGTCCAGGTTTTCTAGGAAATCCAACTTGTCTTTATATACATCTTGGGTGTTAAACAAATAAATGAACGAGTCGGTATCCATATACATGAGTTTAAGATTGTTCATTCCATAATAGGGTAGCAGGACATCATAGTGGTGGGAATACATTAGAGTTTTTGAAATATCCAGTATACACATTCCAATATATATAGGCTTATTGAATACAAAGTTACGTTTAGCCATGTGGAAAGCAGCTAGGTTAGGACCATAAATTGTTCTGTCAATAAATGTCGGCTTTGCTATTAGCTTTTCTGCCTTTTTGCTGTCAGTCACAAGACGTATGTCTATTCTTTTACGGATATTTTCCATTGTTTTCCCAAAAATGGCATTGTTGAATAATTTGTACAGATTTTTCTCAAAATCATTTTTGGCTTGTTTTCGAAGGTTGTTATTAAAATCAACGTATGCCTTTAACCACGGTCTTTGCTTAAACTTTAACACACGATGAATTTTTATCAATTTTATTCCATGATCTAAAGCCTGTTTTAATGCCATGTAGTGAACAACATATCGCCTTCGATTTTCAAGATGAGGAATTAGTTTTTTCAGAGACGAATCCTTAGGTTGTGTACACTCTGGTAGGAAAGGTAAATCGTTGTGTGGATCATGAAGGTCAGATGGGTAATCAATATCAACGTCTAGAATGTATCCCACAGGATCGTCTTCCTTTACTTTTTCTAGATCAACGGTATCTGGAGAAACCCACTGAAATCCGCCATAAGGAAGAGAGTGGCACATAGCCCACCCGTATTGGTTGTCGGAATCATCATAGGTAATAAACTGCGATGGTTTCTCAGAATCATAGGTTTCCATGTATTTATTGTTAGCTTCAGCATACCGATGAGACACCTGGCATATGCCTCCACGTATTCCAGACTCGATTAGAAGAATCTGATCATAATCCTGTAGCAATTCCAGTTCAATTCCTGTGTAAAGGAGCATTGCCTCGAAACTTAAACCAGGCGAAGTAAAAAAGTGTGCAGCATCCACTCGGTGTGTTTCTAGTGTTTTGTTTCTAAACGTTTCAAAGCTGTCTGCAAGAAGGAGTACATCTGAAGTTAGGTAGAGGTCACTATATTCCCCTAGAGTTTTAATGTTGAACTGTTTCCAGACATTTTTGGCATGTTCATAGTCTTCTTGACTAACATTTTATTGACTTAATTTGTTAAAGAATGCCTCTTCTGGAGGTAAACACGTTTCACTTAACTTTTCCCATCAGTCAATGTAGTCATAACAATATACCCCTTTGCGAGTCATGAGCATTGCATTTTCTTTTCCAAAGTACTTGTCTGTTTCAGGGTATAATGTTAAGTTGGAAACTAAGTTTTCCAAGCTACTCGGTATTAACCGAAACATGTCCACAAATCTAAGCTTAACATTTCCTACATATTTGGTAAAGGAAATGTAATTTTCTTTGGAGTTAGCTATAACATCCACTCTCTCAGTAGTACATCCCAATTGCTTTACAATGAAATTTGCATCGTAGCCACTCATATTATGTAGAAACACAGGAACGGGGTTACGTGTTTTACACCTCAAATTACAGTTATTGTGAGCACTTCCACGGTATTCCCCTGTAATATGGCAGTGGTCTCGAACTTTCCAGTCCTCTTTGGTAAATGGTTTTTGACACACATAACAGGTTTCAGAACATGGAAACTCTGCTTCATGATCCTGAGTTAAGGCCTTTGGAACATTTTAGCTGTAAAGGCGATCGATTTCATTAGCTATTGAGATCAAAGAGTCCATAAACTTTTCTGCAGCGTCAGGACCACGATAAATAACAGGTTGGCTTGGAAGGTTTGTCTTTATGTGTTCCACAGCTGGTGAGGGTTTAACGTATATACCAAAGCCCATGGGAACATGACTCTGGTATGAAACTGTATAACTTGCCTCAGGATTAGGTAGACATGTTTGATAGGGTAACAGTATACTTTCAAAATCTGCATAGATAACGTAAGGTATTCTCAGCATTTTTTCAACATTTAAGAATTTAACAATGGGGTTTTAATAGGCATTTCAAGCCTAGCAATGTCATGCTGGACACACAAAGCTCTATGTTCTTTCAATTTTTCCATTCCTTGTTATCCATATCGATTATCAAAGTGAGTAAAACACCGTTTACACGTATATATCTTATGTTCATAGCGGGTAATCTGATGTCTTACTAGTTTATCAAAATCTTTGATAAAGACGTAGTGGTTCTGGCCGGATGATGAACTTAGCAGAAGGAGGTCGCGATGGTCTTGCAGCTCTTGATCCACTACCTTCAGAGGGAACAATTTGTTGTCTTGTTCCAATCAAATACATTAATGGATATATCGTTGGCTTTTTCAAATTTGGGAATGTCAGCTAGTAATGTAGGAAATGATATTACAGAAAAATTATACTTGTTTTCCAGGTCCTTGTATTTACTAATGCGTTGAGCATCCTTTTTAACCAGTTTTGCTAAAATGGCATACATAAAACCCTTTTCATCATTCAAATTTTCAGGATTAATGCAGGCCTTTCTTGCTTTTATAGCTGCTGGTAATGGAATATATGTGCTGCCACGCTAGGGATTGTACTTATTTATTTTCAATCGTACTCCTTCCACTGCTAACAAATCCCAATTACTGCCTTTTAGCTCAGATTTTTCCATTTCCATAGTTAACTTTGTAAATTGTGTTTCCAAGAAACTACTCAAGTCTGTTTCCAAAAATAGGGCCTGATTTCGTGTTTTAAAAGCACGATCTGTAATTTCATTGGTAGATGTATGAATGAATCTACATTCAGCCACAAGATTAACTTTTATCGACTTGTGCATTGCTAGTTCTTTCTGCATAGCTTGTATTATTTGCTGTTTGGACTCTTTAAGGTATGAATTTAAATCCGTGCACGCATCGCAACGAATGAAATAGGATTTAAGTCGACCTTGAAAAGATGTCTCATATTCAATAAGTCCATTTTTGTCAGGGACCAATGACAGTAGGTAATGTTTTGTAGGCTCAGATTTTTGTATTTTAGCTGCCGACACAACATTACAAAATTCTTCATGACGACGTCCATTGTAGGCATTGTTGAATTTATTGCCACACGTCTTACTCACATGAAATTCACCACACGATACTTCATGTCGCTTCCTATGATAGTCTCGAAGAAAAGTCTTTCCACACTCTTTACACATATAGCTAGGAATGGCTTCTTCCATTATGAATGTTGATTTCTGCAAACAGCTGCTTACTGCGTATCACAAGGCTAGAGGTTGGTCGGTGAGACGGTCTTTCACGATGGGAACACCGTGAGAGGTCGTATTCAACTGGTGATATTCTTGTGAAGGTTCCTCTAATATACCCCTAGTCTAGACCAACAGCTCTTTACAGCGTATGACAAGGCTGTAGACTGGACAGTGAGACGGTCTTTCACGATGTGAACACTGTAACAAGTAGTAGTCAACTGATTATATACTTGCTAAGGGTTCTCTAATATACAATAGTCAAAACCAACAGCTACTTACTGAGTAGTACAAGGCTGTACAATAGTTGTTTTGACAGTCTTTTACGATGTGGTCACTGTGAATGGTGGTAGTCAACTGATGATGATATTCTTGCAAAGGGTCGTCTAATATACCCCTGGTTAAGGGTAACAGCTGCTCACTGCTTATGACAAGGCTAAATACTGGTTGTTTCAACGGTCTTTCACAATGTAAACACTGTGGCAGGTAGTAGTCAACTGAAAATATTCTTATGGCCTACTCAAGGTTATCAGGTACTTACTGCATATCAAAAGGCTGTACACTCATGTGTGTTAGGCACTCTTTCTTGCTAAGGACCCCAATATTCCCTACACAAGTCTATACATGTTAGTTCTAAACACTTAGTGGTTAATTGTATATTCAATTTTTGTACAAAGCTTATACAAGCACGTTTTTCATGAGGTAAAACTTTGTTAAATAGCTGCATGCGACACGCAAAGTAAGTTTCCGCTATCTAGCGGTGACTATGAGAACTACTTGAACAACCAGCATGCTACCTAGCGCTCCATTTCAACACTCGCTCACTGAACGACCAGCATCCTATCTAGCGGTCGATATCAATACTCACTCAACTACCAGTAAGGCGGGTTCAAACGAGTGAGTCCACGCGGCGGCCATGACACTCGTTAGAACCGCCCCCCCCCCCCCCCCACTCCACTACTGCAGTTTTAGTCCTAGAGGCTTGAAATTTATTTTTGTGGTAGAGGGGGTCAGGGCCATTTATTTATATCAAACAATTTTTTTGTAGATTTCCTAGTTTCCATAATATAAAAATTTCATAATTTAACTTTTTTCAAAAAAAATGTAAAAAATAAAAAAGTTTTATTATAAAAAATAAAGGACATAGAGGCCATTCTTTTAAGCCCATAGAACACTTTGTAGAATGTTTAGTTTTATGAAAAATCGCCTACTTCCCCAGTTGAACTTTTTAAATTTTTCGTCATACAGACCTGGAACTTGGTTTACAGGTAGAGGAGATAGAGACCTTTCATTTATGTTAAAAAAAACTTTTTTGTAGAATTCCTAGTTTCCAAAATAGTGACCAATTTTTTCAAAATTTTATTTCTTGACCTAGAGACCTTAGACTTGGTATGGGAATAGAGGGGGTAAAGACCATTGATTTACGTCAGACAAACTTTTTTGTAGAATTCTTAATTTTGGAAATATAGCCCATTTTCAAAATTTTATTTTTGTTGACCTAGAGACCTGAGACTTGGTATGGGGATATAGGGGGGTAAAGACCATTGATTTACGACGGACAAACGTTTTTGTAAAATTCCTAATTTTGGAAATATAAGCCCATTTTGAAAATTTTCATTTTTTGTCCTAGAGACCTGGGACTTGGTAAGGCGTTAGAGGGGGTAAAGGCCATTCATTTATGTCAAACAAACTTTTTGTAAACTTTTTAATTTTGGAAATATGTTTTGGAAAATTTGAAAAATACACTACTTTTGGACTGAGAGTGGTATAGTGATAGGTGATGGAGTTAACATATGTCTTTTTAGGATTTTTAGATTAATGACATAGCCTGCTTTCCAAATATTTTTGGAAAAATTTGAAAAATACACTTTTTTTTACTAGGCATGGGATAGAGGTAAGTGTAAGAGTTGAGAGTCATTGATAAACCTTAGAGTACTTTGGATTTTTTAAGAATTTTGTGTGTTGTTGTTGTTGCTGCTGCTTACAATCATGGCTGTAAGCATTATGCAGCCATAAAAAAAAGACTGACATACTTTCCAAGACCAAATAAGCCCCAACAAACAAGAGCAAATATGAAAGAGCTAATACAAAAGCCAACAAAAGCCAACAAAAAAGCCAACAGAAGCCAACAAAAGCCAACAAAAAAAGTCAACAAAAACTGACCAAAAAGCCATGTAGCATGCTGGTAGTTGAGTGAGTTGTTATATTGACCGATAGGTAGCAGGCTGGCAGTTGAGTGAGTATTGATATCGATCGCTAGATAGCATGCTTGTCGTTCAGTGAGCGAGTGTTGAAATGGAGCGCTAGGTATAATGCTGGTCGTTCAAGTAGTTCTCATCGTCACCGCTAGATAGCGGAAACATACTTTGCGTGTCGCATGCAGCTATTTAACAAAGTTTTACCTCATGAAAAACGTGCTTGTATAGGCTTTGTTCAAAAATTGAATATACAATTAACCACTAAGTGTTTAGAACTAATATGTATAGCCTTTTGTAGGGAATATTGGGGTCCTTAGCAAGAAAGAGTGCCTAACACACATGAGGGTACAGCCTTTTGATATGCAGTAAGTACCTGATAACCTTGAGTAGGCCATAAGAATATTTTCAGTTGACTACTACCTGTCACAGTGTTTACATTGTGAAAGACCGTTGAGACAACCAGTCTTTAGCCTTGTCATGAGCAGTGAGCAGCTGTTACCCTTAACCAGGGGTATATTAGAGAATCCTTATCAAGAATATCATCAGTTGACTACCATCATTCACAGTGACCACATCGTGAAAGACTGTCAAAACAACTATTGTACAGCCTTGTACTACTCAGTAAGTAGCTGTTGGTTTTGACTATTGTATATTAGAGAACCCTTAGCAAGTATATAATCAGTTGACTACTACTTGTTACAGTGTTCACATCGTGAAAGACCGTCTCACTGTCCAGTCTACAGCCTTGTCATACGCTGTAAAGAGCTGTTGGTCTAGACTAGGGGTATATTAGAGGACCCTTCACAAGAATATCACCAGTTGAATACGACCTCTCACGGTGTTCACATCGTGAAAGACCGTCTCACCGACCAACCTCTAGCCTTGTGATACGCAGTAAGCAGCTGTTTGCAGAAATCAACATTCATAATGGAAGAAGCCATTCCTAGCTATATGTGTAAAGAGTGTGGAAAGACTTTTCTTCGAGACTATCATAGGAAGCGACATGAAGTATCGTGTAGTGAATTTCATGTGAGTAGGACGTGTGGCAATAAATTCAACAATGCCTACAATGGACGTCGCCATGAAGAATATTGTAATGTTGTGTCGGCAGCTAAAATACAAAAATCTGAGCCTACAAAACATTACCTACTGTCATTGGTCCCTGACAAAAATGGACTTATTGAATATGAGACATCTTTTCAAGGTCGACTTAAATCCTATTTCATTCGTTGCGATGCGTGCAAGGATTTAAATTCATACCTTAAAGAGTCCAAACAGCAAATAATACAAGCTATGCAGAATAAACTAGCAATGCACAAGTCGATAAAAGTTAATCTTGTGGCTGAATGTAGATTCATTCATACATCTACCAATGAAATTACAGATCGTGCTTTTAAAACACGAAATCAGGCCCTATTTTTGGAAACAGACTTGAGTAGTTTCTTGGAAACACAATTTACAAAGTTAACTACGGAAATGGAAGAATCTGAGCTAAAAGGCAGTAATTGGGATTTGTTAGCAGTGGAAGGAGTACGATTGAAAATAAATAAGTACAATCCCTAGCGTGGCAGCACATATATTCCATTACCAGCAGCTATAAAAGCAAGAAAGGCCTGTATTAATCCTGAAAATTTGAATGATGAAAAGGGTTTTATGTATGCCATTTTAGCAAAACTGGTTAAAAAGGATGCTCAACGCATTAGTAAATACAAGGACCTGGAAAACAAGTATGATTTTTCTGTAATATAATTTCCTACATTACTAGCTGACATTCCCAAATTTGAAAAAGCCAACGGTATATCCGAAGCCTCCGTGGCTTGGGCGGCAGCACGCCAGCCTCTCACCGCTGGGTTCGTGGTTCAAATCCCGGTCACTCCATGTGAGATCTGTGCTGGACAAAACGGAGGCAGACAGGTTTTTCTCCGGGTACTCCGGTTTTCCCTGTCACAATTTCATTCCAGCAACACTCTCCACTATCATTTCATTTCATCTGTCATGCATTTAATCATTGCCCCAGAGGAGTGCGTCAGGCCTCGGCAGCCGGCACAGTCCATATCCTCGCCGCTAGATGGGGGCTTCATTCATTCCATTCCTGACCCGGTCGGAGACTGGAAGCAGGCTGTAGATTTTCATTTTCAACGATATATCCATTAATGTATTTGGATTGGAACAAGACAACAAATTGTTCCCTCTGAAGGTAGTGGATCAAGAGGTGCAAGACCATAGCGACCTCCTTCTGCTAAGTTCATCATCCGGCCAGAACCACTACGTCTTTATCAAATATTTTGATAAACTAGTAAGACATCAGATTACCCGCTATGAACATAAGATATATACGTGTAAACTGTGTTTTACACACTTTGATAATCGATATGGACAACAAGGAATGGAAAAATTGAAAGAACATAGAGCTTTGTGTGTCCAGCATGACATTGCTAGGGTTGAAATGCCTATTAAAACCCCATTGTTAAATTCTTAAATGTTGAAAAAATGCTGAGAATACCGTACGTTATCTACGCAGATTTTGAAAGTATACTGTTACCCTATCAAACATGTCTACCTAATCCTGAGGCAAGTTATACAGTTCCATACCAGAGTCATGTTCCCATGAGCTTTGGTATATACGTTAAACCCTCACCAGCTGTGGAACACATAAAGACAAACCTTCCAAGCCAACCTGTTATTTATCGTGGTCCTGACGCTGCAGAAAAGTTTATGGGCTCTTTGATCTCAATAGCTAATGAAATCGATCGCCTTTACAGCTAAAATGTTCCAAAGGCCTTAACTCAGAATCATGAAGCAGAGTTGCGATGTTCTGAAACCTGTTATTTGTGTCAAAAACCATTTACCAAAGAGGACTGGAAAGTTCGAGACCACTGCCATATTACAGGGGAATACCGTGGAAGTGCTCACAATAACTGTAATTTGAGGTGTAAAACACGTATCCCCGTTCCTGTGTTTCTACATAATATGAGTGGCTACGATGCAAATTTCATTGTAAAGCAATTGGGATGTACTACTGAGAGAGTGGATGTTATAGCTAACTCCAAAGAAAAGTACATTTCCTTTACCAAATATGTAGGAAATGTTAAGCTTAGATTTGTGGACACGTTTCGGTTAATGCCGAGTAGTTTGTAAAACTTAGTTTCCAACTTAACATTATACCCTGAAACAGACAAGTACTTTGGAAAAGAAAATGCAATGCTCATGACTCGTAAAGGGGTATTTTTTTATGACTACATTGACTGATGGGAAAAGTTAAGTGAAACGCGTTTACCTCCAAAAGAGGTATTCTTTAACAATTTAAGTCAATAAAATGTTAGTCAAGAAGACTATGAACACGCCGAAAATGTCTGGAAACAGTTCCATATTAAAACTCTAGGGGAATATAGTGACCTCTACCTAACTTCAGTTGTACTCCTTCTTGCAGACAGCTTTGAAACGTTTAGACACAAAACACTAGAAACACACCGAGTGGATGCTGCACACTTTTTTACTTCGCCTGGTTTAAGTTTCGAGGCAATGCTCCTTTACACAGGAATTGAACTGGAATTGCTACAGGATTATGATCAGATTCTTCTAATCGAGTCTGGAATACGTGGAGGCATATGCCAGGTGTCTCATCGGTATGCTGAAGCTAACAATAAATACATGGAAACCCATGATTCTGAAAAACCATCGCAGTTTTTTACCTATATTGATGCCAACAACCAATACGGGTGGGCTATGTGCCACTCTCTTCCTTATGGCGGATTTCAGTGGGTTTCTCCAGATACCGTTGATCTAGAAAAAGTAAAGGAAGACGATCCTGTGGGATACATTCTAGACGTTGATGTTGATTACCCATCTGACCTTCATGATCTACACAACGATTTACCTTTCCTACCCGAGTGTACACAACCTAAGGATTCGTCTCTGAAAAAACTAATTCCTCATCTTGGAAATCGAAGGCGATATGCTGTTCACTACATGGCATTAAAACAGGCTTTAGATCATGGAATAAAATTGATAAAAATTCATCGTGTGTTAAAGTTTAAGCAAAGACCTTGGTTAAAGGCATACGTTGATTTTAAAAACAACCTTCGAAAACAAGCCAAAAATGATTTTGAGAAAAATCTGTACAAATTATTCAACAATGCCATTTTTGGAAAAAATGGAAAATATCCGTAAAAGAATAGACATACGTCTTGTGACTGACAGCAAAAAGGCAGAAAAGCTAATAGCAAAGCCGACATTTATTGACAGAACAATTTATGGCCCTAACCTAGCTGCTTTCCACATGGCTAAACGTAACATTGTATTCAATAAGCCTATATATATATTGGAATGTGTATACTGGATATTTCAAAAACTCTAATGTATTCCCACCACTATGATGTCCTGCTACCCTATTATGGAATGAACAATCTTAAACTCATGTATATGGATACCGACTCGTTCATTTATTTGTTTAACACCCAAGATGTATATAAAGACAAGTTGGATTTCCTAGAACACCTGGACACATCAGATTATCCTACTAATCACATATGTTACTCAACATCAAACAAGAAAACGTTGGGGAAATTTAAAGACGAGGCTTGTGGACAAATTATAAAAGCATTTGTTGGACTTAGAGCTAAAATGTACGCTTTAGACATAAATGGTAAAGAAATCAAAAAGATTAAAGGTATTTACAGAGGTGTTGTCAAAAATCGTATAAGCTTTCAAGATTATAAGGATTGTGTCATGATCAACAATGTATAAAGAATACCAATGAACATTATCGCTTCTAAACAACATGACATATCATCTATAAGACTAAACAAAATTGCTTTGTGTCCTGGTGATGATAAAAGAGTGATTGATGCTAATGGTATAGGTACATATGCCTATGGTCATTACTCAATCATTGACCATGCTTAAAGAGTTAAGTTTTGAATATCAAAGTCCTCTGCATGAGTCTAGCAAATACATAAAACAAATCAATTAAAAAAAATTAAAACAATAGCACTACAAAAATAGAAAAACACAAAAAGAAAAAAATGGTATTCATAATCAAAGAATAAATAAAATAGAAAACAAAATAAAAACAACTGTACAATTTATAACAAAAAAGAATATATATATAAATGTATTATGTGTAAATACTGTACATGTATTTAAAATTGTATGGACACTGCTTGTACATTTTTAATTACTACCCACCTATATCCACTCCTAATGCAAAATGAACCTGTAAAACACAAATTGGAAAATCCATGTTCCCATATTGATAAAATAGAAAAAACATTAAACTGAAATTTTAAAAACTGTAAATGGGAATTTGGTAAATTGACAAATGTGTAAACAACAAATTGGAAAATCCATGTTTCTATATCATGAAATTGAAAAACTTTAAACTGACATTTTAAAAACTGTAAATGGGAAATTTTGAAATTGATAAATGTTTAAACAACAAAAAGCAAAAATCCATGTTTCCATATTATGAAATTGAAAAACTAAAAACTGACATTTTTTTAAACACTGAAAATGGGAAATTGGAAAATTGCCAAATGTGTAAACAACAAAATGCAAATTCCATGTTTCCATATTATGAAATTGAAAAACTTAAAACTGACATTTAAAAGAAACTGAAAATGGGAAATTGGAAAATTGACAAATGTGTAAACAAAAAAATGAAAAAAATACCCGGTTGGGGTAGTGATCATGTTGTACAGTAGCCTTTAAAACTAGCATAAGGATAGTTGCATGTGGCCTTATATACTTTGTCTGTGTGCAATAGCCTTTGGATTAGCTTTAGTTAGGTTTAGTAAAGTTAGGTTTGGTGAGGTTAGGTATGTGACCTTGTAGTTTACTCTTTTCGGAAAATGTAAAATCTAAAATCAAAAAACTTAAATGTAAAATCTAAAAAAAGAAAAACATTAAAATACAAAAAATCAAAAATGTAAAATGTAAAATCTAAAAAATGTAAAATGAAAAAATCAAAATCTAAAATGTTAAAATGTAAAATGTTAAAACGTAAAATCTAAAATCTTTAAATGAGGTTTCTGTGGGGTTAGGTTAGGTTCGGTTAGGTTAGGTTATAACTAAGTTTTATTATTTATGCTCCCCCATTTGCACTTACTTTTTTGCTCTCACTTTTTTGCTCCCACTTTTTTGCTCCCACGTTTTTTCTCCCACTTTTTGCTCCAATTTGTTTTGCTCTTACTTTTTTGCTCCCACTTTTTTGCTCCCACTTTTTGCTCCCACTTTTTTGCTCCCACTTTTTTGCTCCCAGTTTTTGCTCTCACTTTTTGCTCCCACTTTTTTGCTCCCACTATTTTGCTCCCGCTATTTTGCTCCCACTAGTTTGTTCTCACTATTTGCTCTCACTTTTTTTTGCTCACAGTTTTTGCTGTTACTTTTTGCTCCCATATTTGCCCCCACTTTGACGTTAGGTTATGTTAGGTTAGGTGAAGATAGGTTAGGTTAGGTTAGGTTAGGTTATAAGTAAGTTTATAATTTGTGCTCTCACATTTGCTTTCACTTTTTTTTCTCGCACTTTTAAGTTAGGTTAGATTAGGTAAAGTTAGGTTAGGTTAGGTGAAGTTAGGTTAGTTTAGGTTAGGTGAAGTTAGGTTAGGTTAGGTTAGGTTAGGTAAGGTTAGGTTAGCATGTTATATGTGTAAGTGGTTGTGTACAGTGACCATTTGGTGTATTAGCCCTGTGCTAAAAATAATAAATCTATATATTTAAAACAGTAAGGTGATTTTTGTTACCACGAGATTGAGAGAACGACAGAACCGATTTACTTCGTAGAGCACTCTAACGGAAGCTCTTGGCCTCTAGATTTGCAGAGTGTCTATAAAATAAACAAATACTAGATGAAACCCGTCAAAACATGACGGACAATGGAAAACAAATTTACTGAAGAAGCTTCTTATATAAGTTACATTCTTTGTACGATTACTTTTTAGCACTATTGCAGCTTTAAGGGCGTCAAAAGATAGCACTCTCAGCATTGCAACATATTGCTGGTCATGACTGAAAACGTGATGAGGTCATCATCATCTTGCACAGTTTCCAGCCACTGGCCGGGTCTGTTTGGAACACAAGCCTCTCCACCGTCTTCTGTCTTCCCACGATCTCTCAGCCTCCACCCTTGTCCAGTCTTCTCCTCTCTTCTTCACGCTTTCTTCGACCCCCTTCAGCCACCTGTCTCTCGGTCTCCCTCTTGGTCTCTTTCCTTCCCACTTCGTCTCGTGTATCCTCCTGGGTATCCTCTTCTCCTCCATTCGTTTTACATGTCCATACCATCTAAGTCTAGATTTCTCTATACCATCCTGTAATGGTTCCTCCTTCATTAATTCTCTGGTCCTCTCATTTCTTATTCTGTCCCTCTTTGTAGCTCCAATACTGCTTCTCAAGAACCTCATCTCACTGGCCTGTATTTTGCTCTTCTCCCTTCCTTGCATAACCCAGGTCTCCGAGGCATACGTCAGGATAGGGACATAGTACGATATATGATCTACTTGCTGTTCTGAGGGACATCCCTGCTCCATAACATGCTTCTAACACTCCTCCGGAATGCTTCTGCCTGTCTCCCCCGCTCATTTATTTCTCTACCGTTTCTTCCATTCTCTTGTATCAGGCTTCCCAGATACTTGAAACTCTCCACTTTCTTCAGCTGTTCCCCACCAATTGTTATTCCCGTTGTGGTCCTTTCCTTCGTCCTGGTTGTGATCACCATCTCACTTTTATTTATGCTAAATTTCATCCCATATCCTTGTATTATTCCTTCCCACACGTCCAACTGTTCCTGTACCTCCTCCTCCTTGTTTCCACAATCATCAAATCATCCGCTAACACCATTGCTTTCATCTTTCCTTCTCCAATTACTTGTTCCGCTCGGGTCATTATGTCATCCATCACCACAATGAAAAGTAACGGTGACAGTGCACTTCTTTGTTTCAGGCCGTTTCTCTGTTCCACCCAGTCCGATCTCTCTCCTCCCACTTTCACACAGCTCACGCTTCCCTTGTACATCTCTTTTATCCTCCTTATAGGCCATTTTTCTACTCCTCTATCCTCCAGGGACTTCCATACTTTGTTTCTGCATACACTGTCATATGCTTTCTCAATGTCCAGGAAGGCCATCAGTAGATCTGTTCCATACTCATAGTGCTGTTCTTGTAATTGACTTATAGCAAAAATCAAATCCACTGTGGAACTTCCTGCTCTGAAGCCATGTTGTTCTTCCCTCATCCCTCCTTCTATCCTTGTCCTAATTCTCCTTTCTAAAACTTTCTCAAACATCTTTGCACAATGACTCATCAGTGTTATTCCCCGATAGTTTCTGCATTCTGTTCTACTACCTTTCTTGAAGATCGGAACAATTATTCCCTTTTTCCAGTCCTCTGGGGTCTTCCTTTCCTTCCATGCTGCCTTCATCACTCGGTACAACCATTGTATCCCCACCTCTCCTGCTGCTCTCACCATCTCCACACTCAACTCATCCACACCCGGTGCCTTCCCTCCTTACATCTTCCTCACTGCATCTTCCACTTCTTTCCATGTTAAGTCCTTTTCTGTTTGCAGTTCATCTACTGTACCTCTTCCCCGATTTCTTCTTCCTCGCCGTGGTTTCCATTTGGGTTCAGGAGTTCTTCAAAATATTCCTTCCACATTTTCTTCAGTTCTTCCCTATTTTCTATCCCTTGTCCCCTTTTGTTCACCATTCTGACATAATCCGTAGGATCCTTCCGCCTCTTATTCTTTACCATCCCATACAGGACCTTTTTTGTACCTTCACTATCCTGCTGGTCATGACTTAAAACGTGATGAGGTAAATAGCCCAATACGTTCAAGAGTTTCTCCTTGAGCTTGATTGATTGTGATAAAGTAGGCCGAGCGAATAGGACATTGTTGCCTATTAAAAGAAAATGTACTGTACCTGCAAGTGTTTTATCGGAAGGTGTTAAATCAAGTCGTAGGATTTGAGCTCTCTGCCAAATATTACTGCACCTATTATATCCGAATCCAAGCAATTTCTTACATATTTCTTACAATTAATATATTGCCATATATGAGTCCTTGGGAAACGTTCAGATTTCTAAGGAACATAACTATGGCTCAAACGTTCGGAGTATGTGGAGGCGAATCACTTAATTCCAAGGAATTGAAAAATTCAATAATAGGGAATTGAAGTAGCTGGCTTTCATCTTCAGTATCCAATCTGTTAACGCTGATGTATGTGTTTGAACTACTGGATATAAGTTCAATGACTTTTAAATTAATATAATTACATTGTTGCAGCTTGGCAAATATTTTATATTCCAGCAGATCAATTTTACCCTCACAACAGTAAAGACCAAAGTAACCACGCATAGATTTTACGCAAGAGAAGTACAATGTAGAACAATGTTTACATTTGATCGTCAAAGACCTTACAGTACACTGTACTGCATAATATCTGGAATTGTTTCTGAAATGGCCTATTTATATTGGATTTTAAATGTGGCTTCGTATTATTCGATAACACTATAGTGTCCTGCAATAACGGAACCGCTAAATATTACATGGCAAATAATACTTCCATTGCCGAAATCACCTGCGTAGTTAGACTCAGTACTCTAAACAAATAATCATTAAACAATTGTCTTATACAATGAAGTTCAACATGACCGTCCAGAGACTTTCATACTCAAGTTGGTTGGTGAGGAGAATGCGATGAGACTGATCGCTTAAAATAAATTCCTTATAATTGTTCCTGCCAGCGAAATTGTTTGCGATAGCTTGAAAACGCAGCTCAGAATGACGTTCTTCATTTTGTTATAAACAGTACGAAACTGCTCTAAATAAGCAATTTCCATCACCTGTTATAGGTTATGACAGTACATTTTGCAGGGGAACATAGAATCACTTCGCTAACTACTGGAACGACCATAGGCCTATACTCAATACTAACTTCGGCAGTCACCCTAATGGAGGCAGTTTTTGAATTATATGTCCCGTGCATGTCAAAAATCGTATTAACACATGGAGGCCTACCTATTCTTGTCTATCGCCCCGGAGACCCGGGTTACATTTCCTGCTCTGCCAAGAAATTGAATTCTGGTCTGAGGGCAAAAACGGGGCACATTCAGTCTCTTGAGGTATAACTAAGAAGAGGAAGGTTTAATTCCCACCTCGACAATCTTGGATGTGGTTTTCCGTGGTTTCCCACTTCCACTTAAGGCAAATACCGGGATGGTTCCTAACTTAAGGCCTTGGCTGTCTCCTTGCCATTTACCACCTTAATTACAAATACACACAGTAATGCAGTCATTACATTAACACAGGTAATGAGAGAAAATTTCACACATACACACCCAAGTACACGGGGCTGAGTGACCACGATGTCGGAGCCCTTCAAACGAATTATGTTTGCCAAGTGTCTCTTATGGCGAAAGCAATTGTGGACACGCGCGAGTGCCTGGAAAACTACTTTTTTCTTTAATAATTTAAGAGTATATCAACGATGCATAATTATAACTTTTAGTCTAGGACGCTAATAACTTGACCACCGAAGCATTGGGAAGAAATTGCAATATTAAGGTACATAAACAACATAGCCTACACATTCAACTGTCGGTTAATGTTCCTCAAAATTTCACTTCTTAAATATTCCCCTCCTTTATAATTCTCCATCACGTGAAAACGTGCCAGGTCTTGGGTTTTAAATATATCGATGCAATGGTGCTGCCATCTGCTGTCAGTTACTGGAACTATATGGGCGATGTACTGCCATCTATTGTCAGTTATAGGAACTGATTGCAGATATTTAAACGGCGTACTGAGGACAACAGTTTGCTCTTTATATCACATGCTGTAATGCAATGGTAAAACGGAAATAAAACGTATTGAGAGGGAATGTAGAAATATGTATCTTTTACAGACATAAAACCTTACTAATACTCCTTGATTAAGCAATATTTCAATGGTAAAAAAAAACATATATCGGCGAGGGCTGGGATCGGACCGGAGAGCCTAGGAACCACAGTCTGTCGCCTTAACCATATAGCTACTTTTTTTTTTCACTTTTTTTTTTTTTATTAGCTCTTTACAGATTTACAGAATTTTCAGATATGATAAATACCATACTAATACATCACAAGAAATCCAGATAGTGTCCATATTTATCGTACAATTGTCCACTTTCACTAAGCTTCCAACGCTCTTTTTGCAGGTGATACCTGAGATCCAGGAAAGAGAAATGTTGATCATTGTCCATCACGAAGTGTACATATTGGCCCATTATCCACACAATGGCAGTCTGTTTAATTTGGGGGAAGGCGGTCACCGACAAACGAACCAACTTCCTGTCATCAAGGTCATCCGAGGGCACATTTAATAGTCGACATACTTTTCCCTTACACCACAGCCACGTGGATTCAACTCGCGTGCATGATGTGAAGCGGTGTATCGCCGTATCAGTTTGACCACATATAGTACACCATGGGTAAGCTTCAAGATGGATGGTATATCGCCGTAGAGCGGTTGGGATGAGATCGTTGAGGAAGATAAAAACTTGGGAGTGTACAGCAGAAGAAATGGACATAGCCCCAAAATTTTTCCAAACAGTGGGCCAATGGACATAGAGGGTGGTGGCCTCTATTCGCGGTTTGGAGTGTACCACTTGCCGCAACATGTTATAGATACTTTTCGTCGTTGGAACAATCCCTGATGGCATTTGGCGAACAGTTTCCAGAAGGTGCTGTTGATGGTCCCTAAATATCTTCGGCAAAGCTCTATCACAACCACGGGCTGTGTTTCGAATATCTTTGTATAGCGCTTTCGTAAAAGTGTCATGTTGGGAAAGAATGGTGATATCGTTCTTGCAGAGGAGTGCACGGCATTTCATGCCATGAGCTGTTAGCCCTAGCCCGCCTTGCCGGGATGGGAGATACAACTGTTCCCGTTGTACTCGGAACAAAAATCCTTGCCATATAAACCAACCTGTATATTTTGCCAATTGGCTCTCAAACATTTTGGGAAGTGGGAAAAGTTGTGCGACATACCATATTTTAGAGAGCGCAAACACGTTGAGGACCATGACCCGTTGCACTATATTGAGGTTTCTTTGACCAAATTGGATCAGGACTCCCCTAACTTTGGCAATGACCTTAGTCCAGTTAACTTGCACTGTGTCCAGAAGCGATTGCTTCCAGGTAATGCCAAGAATTTTCACCTCATTTACTATCCGGAACCAGGGCTGTGGGGTAATCACTGAGTTAGAATTGAGCGGAAGCAAAGCAGTTTTCCGGGGGTTCGATTGTGCTCCAGAGGCGATATGGTAGAGCTGAAGGACGCTATCGATGTGGGAGATGTCTTCTTCATTGCGGATCAATATTGATACGTCATCAGCATAGGCGCACATTCCAAAAACATGTGTGGACAGTTTGTAACCCTGTAGCTTCACCTGGGTAGTCCGAATGAACGGTTCAAGGCCAATGACAAAAAGTAGCATAGAAAGGGGACATCCTTGCCTAACTGATCGTTGTATTGGAATCAGAGGGGAAAGAAAACCGTTGACGAGCACTCTAGACGTAGCATTACAATTTATCATACGAATGTAGTCAATAAGGATTTCAGGAAATTCGAAGTGTTGCAAGACCATGTACAAGTATTCATGACTGATGCGGTCGAAAGCTTTATCAAGATCTAAGGTGAGAAAACTCATTGGCTCAGTGGGGAGCATTTCGGCTTTTAGGTGTAGGTCCCGTAGTATCGCTAAGTTTGTTAACAGAGTTCTTCCAGGAATACTGCAACATTGTTCATCACCAATGATATCAGGTAGAACAGTCTTCAATCGGCATGCAAGTACTTTGGTAAGGACTTTATAGTCACTGCAGAGCAGAGTAACTGGTCGGAAGTCACCAACTGCCATGGGAGAGGATGTTTTTGGTATGAGGACTATGGTACCCTCGTGATGTGATTGACAAAGAGCACGACGTTGGAGAATGGTACGCAGGACATGACAAAATTCTTTGCCAATGAGAGGCCAGAAGTGTTTATACATTTCATATGGCAGTCCATCAATGCCAGGTGAGCGGTTGTTTGGGAGTCGTTTAACCACAGAGTGAATCTCTTCATCCGTAATATCCGCGCTGAGCAGAGTTTTGTTGTCCGGAGATAGTTTGGTACTGCAAGATGACAGCAATAGGGTCACCTGCTGTGGATCAATGGGAGCCTTAGCGTAGAACCGTTGATAAAATAATGATATTTCACTACGTATAGCGTCAGGGGAGGTGACGACACTTCCAGTACTGGTGCGGAGGCGGTGGATATATTTACGTTGCCGCTCACGTTGTCCTTTGGCGATATGGTATACACTTGCACTTTCGTCCGGGAGCACTGTACGATCTTTTAAAGCCACGTTGATATGAGCGAGCGTTCGTTGCTGTAGAGACAGGAGCTTGGTTTTAACTTCCCGGATCTGGTCATATATACGCTCCCCAGCATCAGATCTTTGCTGGAGCTGGCGAAGAACTCGATAGTAAAATTCAACTGTATCCCGTCTTTCCCGACCTCGTTGGTAAGATATGTTCTTAAAGACGCGGCGGATCCCTGGTTTAACTAAAATATCCCACCAGTCTGTGCAGTCGCGAAATTTGCATTTTTGTTGGACCCATCGAATCCAGTGTTGTCTGAAAATATCTTGGCATTCCTCCTCCAGTAACAGCGAGCAATTCAGCTTCCAATAACCTCTTCCTATGTGAAATATAGGATGGGGGTAAGAGATTGTACATACGACAGCATGATGGTTAGTGAAACTGGCAGGAATCACTTCATATCGTCTAGGCTGGATAAGTTCCTGTGAAAAGTAGATGCGGTCAAGTCGTGATGAGGAGTTGTGACTTAGACAGGTGTAATGGGGCAGGGGCACCCTTAAACTATCCACAGCATCAATGAGGTGTAGGGAGGTAAGAAGGGTCCTGAGAGCCGGGTTTACACCTCTGTATGGACTAGTGGAATCCTCTGGGCGTTGAATACAATTGAAATCCCCTGCAAGAATAAGTTTTTCCTTAACGTCGTGCAGATGAGGCAGTATACTCTGTTGAAAGAACATTTTCCGTTCCACACGTTTATTAGACCCGGATGGGGCATATACATTTATCAGGGTGGTATTGTTTATGTGTCCAGATATTATGCGTCCTGATGGATGACATAGCACACCTGCGAGTGGGATATCATGTCTTATGAGGAATCCGGTCCCTCTATTCGTATTACCGGTATTGATGTATTGTTTGTAGAAGGCAGATATGGGTAAACACGGTATAGCAACTTCTTGAATGAAAGCAATGTCAATGTCAGCATCTCGAAGGAATCTCTCCAACAGTTGAAATTTCAGAGGGCATTCTATTACATTGATATTCACAGTGGCCACAGTGAGAAATTGCGCCATTAAGAGAAGTATAAAAGCTGTGCTAGACATACTGGAAGGTGGACTCGAAAGAAGACACAGGTGAGAATTATCCTGGTGCACTATGTCAAATTAGGTTGAGATAGTTCCTTTTGACTGCCATTCATAGGCCGGCTGTCAGCGGTTGAGAGCGTTCGTGGGTCCCTAGATGACGTAGAAAGAAGATTTTGTTTCTTTTTCACAGCTGCGGAAACGTTTGTGGAGCCAGTTTTATTCTTCGGGGCTGGTACGGCAATCGAGGCATTTGTTTTAATCTTCTTAGAGACGTTCTCGGATCCCCGATCGACATTCTTAAGTGAGTCGGTAGGGACCAGCGAAGTCGGGGGCAGTGAAGACAAAATTTCTGTGGCAGCCTGTAGTAACGGCAGAGTTGGTTCTAAGGCTGCGATACAGGTTGCCGAGAGCACAGGGGCACTCTGTGTCTCGCAGCTCTGTTCAGGGCAAGGTACCAGTTCTGCGTCAGATGTATCCGAGGTCACTCCTGGTGTTGTCTCAGCTGACTGATCAATGAGCATGTTTTCATATGACGTTTGCTGCGTCACAACTTCCGAGTATTGTACACGTCGTTGTTGTGTAGGAGTTATACCGAGGGGAATCATTTTCTTTGGGCAGTTAATACGTAGGTGTGTGGTAGCATTGCGTAGGTGTGTGGTAGCATTGCAAATTAAACAGGTCTGTTTCTGTCCATTATACGTTATATAGCCAGAATGGCCACCAAAGGCCTCAGTGGAGGGGATATCTTGCTTGATTTCCATAGTTACGGCACGTATTCCATTATACACCGGGAACTGATAAGCAGAAGACCATTGTTCTTTCCTGACGTCACTCACAGTGCCATATTTCGACAGGACGGATTTGAAAATTTCAGGGGGTACTTCGAGTGGGACATTAAATATACGCACTGTGGTAAAATTGGAATCCGCTGTGGAGAGCTTAACATTGGTCATTTCGCCTGAATCATACTGAAATTTAATAGGATCTGCAAAAGTATTTAACAATTTCTGATAAATAGAGATGGTGATTACCTTGATGTACATGGTTTTTTCGTGCGCATTTAACTGGATGGCTTCTACTTGGTCGACAGTCAACCGGAGGGTATCGCCAATCCAGCGGTGAATTTCTCCTGGTGAGGGGCGAGAACTCTGCCTGTCCCATTGGCAGCGTACGGTGTTTTTTCTCTGGTATCCGGACATGATTTTCAGCGGGGTTTTCTGGTTTTGTTGTCCTATCTGGAACACTACTTAAAAAAGTATTGTCCGAATGACACACGGGAGGTCAGTACACACGTGGAACTAAGGAAGCACCGGTATTAGGAACCGTAACCTCTTCCAATGCGGTCACACAGCGCGCACACACGTACCGCACTCGGCCACGACCAGTGACAACTAACAGCTACTCGCGCAATCTTGTTCAGCAGCAGACGCAGCCATTCATTATCTTCAAAAGCTGATGTCTGAAGGAAATAATCCATTTCATTGTCCAAATAAATCAATGTTGCACATTCGTATCCGTTCATACTGTTATTATATTTTATTGCCAGAACTTGGTTAATGTATGTTTTCAATTACATGGAAGCTTATTAAATAACTTACATTTTAATGGAATTCTCACCGCCATTATATCATGACCTCAGGCGGATTGTGCGCATGCGTGAGGGGCGAGAATTCTGCTATTTTCTATATTAATTCAAAAATATACCGAGAGGGAATGTAGAAATATGTATCTTTAACAGACATAAAACCTTACTAATACTCCTTGATTAAACAATATTTCAGTGGTAAAAAAAAATAATCGGCGAGGGCTGGGATAGAACCGGTGGACCTTGGATCCACAGTCTGCCGCCTTAACCACATAGCTACTCGCGCACTCTTGGTCAGCAGCAGACGCAGCCGTTCTTTATCATTAAAAGCCGCTGTCTGAAGGAAATAATCAACTTCATTATCCAAATAAATCAATGTTGCACATTCGTATACGTTCATACTGTTATTATATTTTATTGTCAGAACATGGTTAATGTATGTTTTCAATTACATGCAAGCTTATTAAATAACTTACATTTTAAAGGACTTCTCTCCGCCATTTTGTCATGACCCCAGGCGGATTTGTGCGCATGCGTGAGGGCGAGAATTCTGCTAT